>OZ021728.1:50467465-51172465 GCA_963978545.1 Linyphia triangularis
TGATATGGGTGCAAATTATTAAAATCATAGCGTTTTCTGCACTAAATAACGTTATTTTAAGTGAGGTTTTATTAAGGAATCCTCAGATACAATTTTATATAAAATATAAAAATTGTAATAAAATTAATTTCATAAGAATTAAATAAAATACATCCTATTAAAATTACTGATTTTTGCTAGGCATTACTTTTTTTAGTAGTCTTCCCTTTCGCAACCCTGAAGTCATTTACCAGCAAATGTATTTCGACTAATGTAGCATTATCAGTACTGCCAAGTTAAAGTGACTCAAAATTAACAGTTCGTTGTTCTGTCAAAACAACGTAACGGAGCACTTGAAGCCAGTCTCTTTACTGTACTTTCAAGCAACATTTTATCTGTTGAACTAAACATATTCAAATGGCTAATTTGCATTCAAAATTTTTTTTTAATTATATTTTTACCATATTTTTTTATATTCTCATTCCGGTGCCCTTCTTATATTCGCATGTGTGCGATCGCATACGTCTTAAATATATAACATCAACAAATGTGAATACTTCACTTTTTAGAAAAGGCAGGGATGAGTTTGGTAAAAAATCAAAAAGCTGAAAACAAAACTCCAAACGTTTTATGCGTAAAACACATTTTAAGCTATACTTAAAAAAAATTGTGCTTTTCCATGTGCGTTTATAACACTGCCCCTTTTCGGTATGTCCGTGAGAAAAATAGTTCAAAATAGATGCACCTAGATATAGGGATACACTTTATGCTGTCATCAGGCATGGTATAGCTTAAAAAAAAAAAAAAAAAAAAAAAAGCGATGGAATCCAGCAAAAACTTCAAAATTTCAACAAGTCAAACAACTTTAAGCAACTATACCATGTTGAGAAACAGGCCGAATATAATTTAACCTAGTTTTCTAAATTTTTAAGCTACATTTTAAGTACTAAAATCTTTACATTAAAATTTTTATTCCTACCGTTCAGCTTGTTCAATAAAATAAAAAGCAACAAACAATTTTACATACAATTGCAGTTAAAATAACAACTTTGAACACAGCTTCTTTACAAATTTTTTAATTGGGACTAATTTTCAGAATATTTTTATATCATTTTTATACAAAATGATATAAAAATTTTAGTATATATTCATATGAAATGGCGAAATCGATCCTTAAACAGGCACTAATCACGGATATAGCGGCTATCGCATTTACAGGATTCTAGACGAATGGCTACAAAACGGTGTTGAAAATCTCAGTAATAGCCAGTATTGTATTAGAGTAAACCTCGGCGAAAATGACCATTACTCTAACGAAAGCAACAGCGCTTGCAATACCGGCGAAAATCTAAATATCAGGCTAAATGAAAATCGCAACAACGTGCGTATCGGCGATAGCGTCCACGATATCTGCCCAAGTTTCGGTAATATCGACATTTTCTTGGTAATACTAGTGCAAATTTCGGTAATATCGGATGTTATCTAAGTACGGCATTCCCCGAAAACAACTCTCACGCCAATTGAAATATCAAAGTTAGAACCTAATATACCGGAGCAACTCTCAACAATAACGCTAATGTATGGGCGTAACACTAGACGAAAATTACCATCACAAAATCTCACGATAGCGCAATTCATCAAGGTAATATCAACATTCTTTCGGTAACATCGGTGGAAATCTCAGATATTACAACAGGGTAGCACTCAACGAAAATGCTCATCCATAAACGTAAATATCAGCGTTATCGCCGAAGATACCAGTCAATTCTCAGCAATAAAATTCCGTGGATGTCAGACTTGGAAGCAAGCCCATTATTAGTATACGTTAATCGGGTGAAATCGTAAGAAGGAATTTACATTTTGAGCAGAGAAAAAATTACACAAAAGGATCAAATTTCGGCGCAGTTGGAAAGGCACAAAATGTGAGTTTGAGCGCCAATCTGACTAAAAATTGTATTTCAGTGGATTTTTGTACTTGGAGCAGGAATAAGGCAGGAATGTGATGCGACCCCTGAGCGATAGGTTTCCCGATCATTCGGAAGTGAAGCTGATTCGCGGTTCAGCCTTAGAAAAAAAGGTATTTTTCCGTGGGAAAGAAAAAGCGGGAAAACATGGATTTTTTTCAGGAATTAGAAAAGCGGAATTCTTTTTTTTCTAAAAAATTAAAAAAGCGGAATTCCGCCACATGGCGGAAGAAACTCATCCCTGAAAAGGACAGATTCATTAATTAGCATGGGTGTCGGCAGCATTATTAGTTGGTTGGTTGTTTTCAGATTATCTGGCGCCGTCAGCAACACGAGGGCTATAATGCGCCGAAACATTCGCCATTAGACAAGCCAACATACATTTACAAACACCCATGCCTAACACGGGACTCGAACCCGCAACCTTGCAGTCAAGAAGCTAGCACGCTAACCACTATACCGTTTGGTCGGCACAGCATTATTAGTAGAAAGTTGCAAGGATTTTTTTTTTCTTTTCAGAATTCTTTTTCTTATTCTCACAATGACAAGTATAAAATCTATTATTAAATAAATGGCATATAGTTTATTTTTTCCGGAGAACTTGGCCCTTTTCTCCACTTTTATAAATATGTAAGCAACTAGGGAAATGCAACCATCCTCCCATGCACCACCATTTCCATTATTTTTACGTATTGAGTTACAGTAAGTAGGAGTTAAAAAAACAATACTGTTTTGAATATATTTTGTCATATTCAAACAACGAATCAGTTTGTTTTTCCCAATATCTGACAATAAAATAAATATTCCCAATATCTGGCAATAAAATAAATATTTCTCAATATCTGGCAAAATACAAACGCATAAATTAGGGATCTGAAAACACCCAAAAGCTATTACAAAATATCAACTTTCTGCACTTGCCTATCTGGATTCTTAGTACCAACCAGTTTATTCCGTCAGAATCACAGGTATGATTCACTTTTTTGAATTGTCAAAAAAAAAAAAAAAAAATGCATCTCTTATTGTTATTTGTATTTTCCTACTGAAAGAATTCCTTTCTTGGGTACGGCGAGAGGTTTACAAATAATTAAATCGGTGATATAAAAAAAAAAAAAAAAAAAAAAAAAAAAACGTTACATAAGTTTTGTTGATAAATCTGCTAACGTTCCTATTGAAATTAGAGGAGTGGAAACATTCTTAAAGAAAGGGAGCAAAGAACAGTAGGAGCCAGACCACAGTCTTGGTCTTTAAAAATAGAGAAAGTTGGAGTGAGACTGATGTGGAATATGTGTATGGAATTTTCAGTTCATATACATTACAAACCCTACAAATTTGACGTCTGAAATTCTTCCGCAAATACAGATCATTCGTTGAAGAAGAAAATTGCCATTGAATGAATCATAGCCATTTATGTCAGTTCATTTCTAATGAAGGAGAAATGGCCATGTGTGGGTTGCAGTGCCACTTTCAAGTGCTTTATAAATACTTGAACTTGCTTGCTCAGCTGTGATTACAGACTAAGTTTTCGCGAAATGACTTTTTCGTTTGCATACTTGGTTTTGCGTTTAGTGTCACGTAAAGAAAGAAAAAATTAGGTGAGGGAACGCCGTTCCGCCTTCTAAGAAGGCAAAGGATTGCTGTTCCGCCTTCTAAGAAGGCAAAGGATCGCCGTTCCCACACGATCCTGCTCCAATACACCCCTCGTGGTGGCTCTCACAAACTCTCTCTCTGAATATGCCTATGTTTGGATCTATTATATCTTGCCGATTTAAAATATTCCCAAATTTACTTCCATATTCCCCGACATATCCAGAATTATATCCCCAATATTTCAACATTTTTCCTCTGAACACCTGATTAGGTATTCATTCTGGTTTATGATAGCACAAATTTTCTTCATCTATACTTTCCATACATAAATCATTATTATTTGTAAATAATAAAATCAATCATGTATGTTGCCATTCAAATGCCTAACGAAGGCTCAACAATAATGACCATTAAAATATGTTAGCAAATACCTGTGAAACAAAATCAACTTAAAAAAAATAATTTTGCTATATTATAGGGGTTAACTTACCTAGATCCATCAGTTATAGCAAGCATTTGTGGTTGCGGGCTGCGAGTCATTCTCGGAGGTGTGTCCTCCAAACCTCCGATCATGGCCTGTCCAGGGGTGAAGACTCGTGCTTTCTCTTGCCATTCCTTGTTGAACTGTTCAGCATCATCTGAGGATAATGTGCAATAAAGATGATACATTAAAGTAAGCTTAAGAGTTGAGAATTTTGTTCGTTAATTTCATTGCAAATTAATCAATTTTAAAGATTTATTTATAGCTGAATTTACAAGGAAACATTATTGGAATAAGGTTAGAAACAGAAAGAAACTCTTTTAAGTAGATTGGTCATTTAGATTAGTGAATTAAGGATTTTTTAAGACATTTCTATGGACAGTGTCATACATGTAACGTCTATACTAATGTATATAATAGTATAAAATACTCGTAGAAACAATCGGTTAAAACTGTAACACAACATGATAACACAAGAGGTTATAAATATCTACAGAGTATTTTTGAAACACACCATAAAAAGCACACTAAGAAAACATCTTTGAAACCTTAAAAATAGCTTCTAGGGAAAAATATTCATTTTTTTTAAGAGATGGATTAAGATGCTTCACAAAGAAAGTAGTTTTTTAATTTTGTTCACTTTGAAGTACTGATATATATTACAGAAACTTACCATCTTCAAGATTAATAAATTCTTCATTCTCTTCTTGGTCGCCAGTAAATCGATTTTTCTTCTTCTCAATTACATGACCCCTTTCATTCAGGTGGTGGCCAATGGCCATTTCTTGCAGACCAGTGCGACTGTCCTGCACACTACGACGCGTCTCTTTCACCTGGAATTTCATTACAGGTAAAACTTGGAAACTGTTGTGATGGTATGGCAGCCAAATTGCTTCCAAAATATTTTATCATAAAAATTAAAAAAATTAGGAATATTTAAAAGACATTCTATCACTTGTAAAAATGACCAAAGTATTATGATTCAGTTTAACATTGGCTATTGCTCTAGTTATAGCATGTTTTGAATTTTTTGTTTACATTGGTTAATTATTGAAATTAGTGACTCAAAATGTTTATATAATTTTTTGTTTCCGTGTCCTTAATAGATCAGAAGAATATATTACAAAGTAGATGGATTTAAAATTGTATTAACTCTTTTTCAATTTTATTTCAAGAATAAAGAAAAAATTATTTGATTAAATATACTATATACACTTGAAAAGTCATCATAAAACAAATATTCCTCAAAAGTACAGTTAAACCAATAAAATCCAACTGAACACTCACAAAGAAACAGATTATTTGAGAAAACCACATTTTATAAAATAATTTCAATTAAATAAAATGGATGTCTCTTTTAAATTATTACAACTTCAATATCTAAACTGAGGTTTGTTGACCGTAGTTGGTCGTAGCTGAGCATTCTTTTTAAAATCACAATGTTAGAACTATCATATTATCTCATGTACCAATACACATGTGCACCAAAGGTAAGGGAATGTTCACTCAAAGAAATAGTCTCGTTTCTTAACGAACACTTTTAATTCAAAATCACACTCACACAACGTCAACACATGACAAGCTACGAAAATAAGAGGTTATATTATTAGAAAATTATATATTTCACTATGTCCATTTATCTGCTTAGTTCTGAAAGCCGGCGACACACCAAGCTTCACACTTCCACCATCCGTCTCGTTCGTCCTCTCCCTCTCTCTGAATGGGGATTTTCCATTCACTGTTCGTCTTGGACCACTTGGCGATAGTTATCTCCTTGGCGGTCGCCAAGTTTAGACATGCCTAGAGTCTTACATGTCCCTCCTTAAAGAGCACATAGCTCTCCTTAGAGACTATGCTGCTAAAGAAGAATATTTAAGTAATATAAACACTTTAATAGAAGAAAGAGCCTGTTCGCCAGCCCAAATTTTAGTACTTAAAGATTCAAAAATACTAATATAATAGAAAATACTAATGTAATATATACACTTTTGCAACCATTACTAAGCTATAAAAATTAATTTTCTATCTAAGGAAATCTAGAAAGTGCATCTGCATTTCCATGCCTGCTTCCTTTCCGATAGGTAATTTTTAAATTATATCTTTGCAATGCCAAAGACCAACGTGCAAGTTTAGCACCATGTGGTAATCCCTGGGTAAGGTAAGAAAGTGGGTTATGATCAGACACCACCTCGATATCAGTCCCAAAAATCCAGGTGTCAAACTTCTGAAGTGCGGCTAGGACGCTGTAGGCTTCTCTCTCTATGGTAGACCATCTGGTTTGGCACGGAGTAAGCTTCTTGCTGTAGAAAGCTATTGGATGTTCTTTTCCATTTTCGTCAAGTTGGGACAAACAGGCTCCGACTGCATTAGCGGACGCATCAGTGTAAAGCTGAAATGGTTTGTCAAACTGTGGCGTATACAAGGAAGGCATTTTGACTAAATGGTTTTTCAAATTTTGAAAGGCTTCTTCTTCTGGTTGGTTCCATGGAATTTCCTTGGGAACTCTCTTCTTAGTCAAGTTAGTTAAGGGTAACACAATGCTTGCAAAATTTGGAATATAGTCCCTGTAATAACTTGCTATTCCCAACACTGTTCTCAACTCCTTCTTGTTAGTTGGTGCCGACAGTTTCTTCATAGCTTCTACCTTTTCTGGATCAGGGGAATGTCTTCCTGAACCCACCACGTGTCCTAAAAATTTCACTTCTGTTTTCCCGAAATCACACTTTTCCAGATTTACAGTGAGACCCACTTGACGCAAAGTCTGGAACACTTTATCGATATGCTTCAAATGATCAGACCATGATCCCGAAAAAATTGCAACATCGTCAATATAAGACTGACAATAGTCCTTATGAGGAGCTAACACTTTGTCCATGGATTTTTGAAAAGTGCTGCCAGCGTTTTTCATTCCGAATGGCATAACTCTCCATTGATAGTGTCCAGTATGAGTTACGAAAGCAGTGTAATGTCTATCTTTCTCACTCATAGGAATCTGCCAATATCCTTTCGTGAGGTCAAGCACAGTGATCACTTGTGCATTCCCTATTTGATATAAAAGTTCATTAGCATGTCTCATCGGATATGCATCAGAAATAGTGTAACTGTTCAAAAGTCTGAAATCTACACACAGACGCACACTACCGTTCTTTTTAGCCACGCACACTAAAGGGTGTGCCCATTCACTATCACTTTGTTCAATAAGACCAAGTTCCAAAAGTTCTCGAATTTGACGATCCACTTCATTTTGAAGAGTCACTGGAATACGATACGGACGAAGTCTTTTGGGTGAACAGTCATTTGTAACCTTAATAACATGTCCATCTACTTTTGCTATTCCAGGCTTAGTACTGAATACATCATTGTATTTACAAAGTAAGGAACTCAGTTCATAACGTTGTCTGGCGTTTAATGGGGTTGTCATTTCCCTGATGATATGTTGTTCCACGTCACTTTTTGTGGTAGTAACTCGCTCGGTTGGAGCCACATGTAACTGTCCAAAATCTTCGTCTTGTTCAAAAACAAGCCCTATGTGTTGAACACGTGTCACATATGGTCGAATTTTATTGAAATGTAGTTCTCGCCTTGAACCATCATCAAGTTCGACAATAGCTGAATGGGGTCGACTAAGTTGCACTACAGTCGCTGGTCCAGACCACGTATTCAATAGTTTATGAGAAGATGTGGGTATCAATATCAAAACTTTATCTCCTATTTGATATGTTTTTTCTCGTGATCGCAAGTTATACCGGTGAGCATAACTTTGCTGGTTTAGTTCAGCATTCTCATTTGCAATTTTATGAGCATTCTTAAGTTTGTCTTGCAATTCTTCGACATACCTTTCCACAGATGGAGAAGCATTCATTGGAACAGCTTTCTCTCCTGTCCAAACTTCCTTCAGCAATGCAGTTGGTCCTTTGGGTATCCGTCCGTATACTAACTGATAAGGTGAAATACCCGTTGTGCAATGTGGGACCTCTCTATATGCAAACAAAAGATGTGGAAGATGAACATCCCATTCGTTTCCATATTCCTGGATGTTTTTATTCATCATGTCTTTTAAAGTTCTGTTCCACCTTTCCACTGCTCCCATACTTTCGGGATGACCCGGTGTTGAGAATCTTGGAGACACTCCTATTAGATTCATAAAAGCACCAGTCAGTTTTGAAGTAAAGTTCGTTCCTTGGTCTGTACATATCACTTTTGGAAATCCAGTACGAGCGAAAATTTGCATCAACACGTCACACGTAGTTTTGGCTTTTATATTTTTGGTTGGAATAGCTTCAACCCATCGAGTGCACAAGTCAACTGCACAAATTATATATTTATGTCCTCTCCGGGACGGGGGTTCTAACGGTCCTATGCAGTCAACGCTCCAAACCTCGAACGGGTTGTCTGGTCTGGTAATTGGCTGGATTGGGATCCTATCTCTGTAAGTTACAGTCCGTCTGACTTGACATGGTTTGCAACTTCCACAAAACTTCCTTACGTCAATTTTTATGGTTGGCCAAAAGAATGAATATTTTATTCGCTCCTTTGTTTTCTTTTCTCCAAGATGTCCTGCCAACGGAATTTCATGGGCCGTCTTCAATACAAACTCACGCTTAACAGTTGGCAGAACAACTTGCTGGATTCTTTCTCCACACACCCACTCAGAGTGTACTAGTAGTCCATCGTCCACGTCATAGCCGTTTCTACGTGCTTTTGCAAACTCCCAAATATTTGCCAAAGATTCATCTTCCTGCTGTAGTTTTATAAACTCTGCTCTATTTTCTTTGCACCCTTCCTTTACTTCACTGGACGGAATAAAACTATTTACCTCGGATGACTCTTCCTTTTCATTTACGGTAACTTTATTTAGACTGCACTTCTTTTCTAGTTCGTTTTCTTGCACTATGTGAGGGACAACTGATTGATGACATTGGATATTTTCGTTCAGAGCCTCGTATGCTGTAGGACATATCAGCATATCACTCACTAATTTTTTGGAAACTGCACAGATCACGGGAACGTCGCAGTGTTGTGAATCATTCACTTTCATGTTGAAAACCACTAATGGTGCTGTTTCAGCTAAACCAAAAGCACATACGAGCTTCACGGACCCTTGCCCTTCACCATCTTCAATTGGAATCAGGTCATGTCTGATGACTGAGATTTGTGCACCTGTATCCAAAATGCCATCGAATATAGCAGAACCGCATTTCAGTTCTATTCTTGTCAGTTTATCGCACTTTACTGAACTCGTTTTGACCGGAGTCAATGCTGGCACCGTAACTCGAGCCGATAATACTTCTTTGTCTTCTAAAGTTTCTTCTGTAGTGACCAAATTACTACAAATGTTCTCAGTTTTGTTCCGCGTCCCTTTGTTATTATTATTAGTAGGACAAGCTCGTGCAAAATGTGATGAATCTCCACATGTAAAACAGGTAGGTTTAGATCCTCTGGCCCCTTTATCCCTCTGATAATATCCTTGATTCTTCGTTTTGTCAAAGGGTTTGTCCTTCTCCTTATACTTGGTAGTACTAGTAACTTGCTGGTTTCTGGTATTTTCAAACTTTCCGTTCGGCTTATATTTATTTTTATCATCTTGATGCCATTTAAAACTATCCTTTGCTTTATTATGGAATGCATTTTTCTTTAATCCGTCTCTCAAACTTTCATATTCATCAACTTTTTCTGCGACTTCTAGAGGGTCGATCATCTTATTCCATTTGTCCAAAAAATGCTCCTTTACTTCATTTGGCACTCTGCGCTTGAGTTGATCCGCCACCATTAAATTTTTCAGCTGGTCGAAATTCTGTACTTCCAGTTCATTGACCCATTCATTAAAGTAATTATTCAGGGCATGTGTATAACTTCTCCAGGATTCTTCTGGGTCTTTCTGATGTCGGAAAAATAACTGCCTTAATTTTTCAGGATTTAACTTGTAACGTTTCAACAGCATTTCTTTAATGAAGTCATAGTTATTTGCTTTTTCAGGAGGTTCTCGAGCTATGTTATTAGCTATCTCTGTTGGTAACAATCCCAGTAGATAAGCTACCCATTCCGATTTAATTACACCCGCCATCTCTGCCCGACGTTCAAAATTTACTAGGTATAACTGCATTTCATCTTTCTTTTCATCATATTTCGGAGTAATCTGCATAAGTTGCACCCTGGATCTAGTTTCGTTCGATCGTTCGGCCACTTCATCCACGGGAGAATAGCTACGTCGTAATTCCAGTCTTTTCATTTCAAGCTCGAAGTCTCTTTCTTCTTTTCTGATTCTGGCCTCTCGTTCTTCTTTACGAATCCGTTCTTCTTCTTCTTTTGCTTCCCGACGAAGTCGTTCTTCTTCTTCTTTTGCTTCCCGACGAAGTCGTTCTTCGTATTCTTTTGCTTCCCGACGAAGTCGTTCTTCGTATTCTTTTGCTTCTCGCCGAATTCTTTCTTCGATAATTCTGCCCAGAGAAACTTTGGCATCATCTTCGTCGAAGTTTTCACTTTCAAGGATTAACCCTTTTATTTCAATCACTTTATTCATTGTACTAACGTCTATTCCCAGTTCTTCCGCCAGTTCGATCAAGTCCTCCTTCCTACCCTTACCCAAGAACGACATGGCAAAAGAATTTTGAAAATAAATTCAAACTACTATTCAAATACGATGAGGTATGACTAATATTTTTCAAAAATTCAAACCATTCACAATTCTTATATTCAATTCGATAACTACAGTAGAAGCAGAATTAATCTTAAACTCCGCCACTGTATTTTGACTTGCAACAAAATATTGTAGGAGATAAAACTTCAGTTTTAGTTATTGTTGCAATCACCCTTAGAATAAACAATTCTGAATAATACTTAAAATAACATGTATTTCTAAAATATCATAACTCGCAAGGTTATACACAAATCAATACTCATTAATATTTTAAACAATAAACTCAATTAAATATTTATTACAAAATATTTCCTAAGTTCAACATACTCATTATTGACCTATTTTAACCTTGGCTTTTCTCCTTATATTTCCTTTACGGCAAGGACCTATATACTTATACAATAATAAAAGGCTTATCTGTTAGTTATATATATATATAAACTCACTAATAGCAAATATGTATATTTTCTAAACCCTTTTTAAACGCCTTACCAAAATCAAATTATATCAATTTATAATGATGATTTTTTTTATTTCAACAAAGATATAAAAATATTACTGTTCACAAAAGAAACAAACCAAAACATCGGATTCCAAATGAATATATAATAAAAATACATCACCAATTCACTATTTCTGGGAAAGAAAGAAGAAGAAAAAAAAAAAAAAAAAAAAACACATAGAGGATCATTCCAACCATTTCTCCTCCTTTTTTTTTTTTTTTTATTTATTTATTACCTCTCTTTATGTTGCGTAATCCACAGAACACATTTCAAATCTGCATTAAGTTTTTATTTTTTGTTTTGTTTTGACAATGGCACTTTCTGACGCCAGCTCTATTCCAAAACCAAAACAATCTTTAGCAACTCACATTAATAGCTTTCACAGATAGCAAATTATTACAAATTATTAATCCGTAATCACAATAATTATAATCATAATAATTATGTTTAAACACAATCTATAATAACATTTTTGTCCGCTCTTCGGATCTGACACATAGCTTGAATCAGTTTCACAACAAAACCAAATTTGTTTTCATTACACCCAATACCACTTTCACATCAGATCACAATTCTTAATGTGTAAACACTATCATTATTTTATAAGCATGATATATAATTAAACTGATATTTGGGCTTAACGAACAAAGCTCTTACCTCGTGCTCTGTAACTTCTGCGTACAGGAACCATCCTACCGACTGCGCCACTGAGGTTTGTTGACCGTAGTTGGTCGTAGCTGAGCATTCTTTTTAAAATCACAATGTTAGAACTATCATATTATCTCATGTACCAATACACATGTGCACCAAAGGTAAGGGAATGTTCACTCAAAGAAATAGTCTCGTTTCTTAACGAACACTTTTAATTCAAAATCACACTCACACAACGTCAACACATGACAAGCTACGAAAATAAGAGGTTATATTATTAGAAAATTATATATTTCACTATGTCCATTTATCTGCTTAGTTCTGAAAGCCGGCGACACACCAAGCTTCACACTTCCACCATCCGTCTCGTTCGTCCTCTCCCTCTCTCTGAATGGGGATTTTCCATTCACTGTTCGTCTTGGACCACTTGGCGATAGTTATCTCCTTGGCGGTCGCCAAGTTTAGACATGCCTAGAGTCTTACATCTAACATCACAATATTTAAGGAGATTAAAAAACAGGAGGAAAATTATTCATTACTAATTTTTATCATATAACATCACACTAAATTTTGAAACAGCTTCCATCTAATTACCCCTCCAGGTGCAGTGCGTGTGGAAGAGGACGCCTGGTAAACCTGCGGACGCCCAGTTTCATCTGTTGTGTACGTCATGACAGAAGACGAAGAAAAGCTGTGGCAGTTATTTCCATCCATTTGGCCCTGCAGAAAACATGTTTATATTCTAGTGATGTTTCCTTCTCAAAACTATAAAAACTAAACATGCTATTCAATGGTAGGCAAATTAGCAAAATATTTGCACTTGTGCACCAATTTTAAGGGTCATGACTGTGTGGGAACTAGGACTATGGAAGATTAAAAATTTGAAATGTTTCATTCTATCCAATGGAATGCCTTAACGGTAGTTAGTCGAAATGACCACAGATTAGTTTTACTAAGTTCGTTTTCAGATCATGTGTATCAACTTTCACATTCCTGGCTTAATGAGAAGAAGGTCTTAGAGATACTCTCCATTTGAATGGTATTATCCTTTTTTACCACTTAAGGGTAGTTAGATGAAATTGTGATAATTTAACTTCCCCTTTTACAAATTTGATTATATGAGTATTAACTTTCAGCACCCTGGTTTTATTGGAAAGAGAATGAGATATTCAACATTTGACTCCTTAAAGTTGATGAATTGAGATTAAAATACCTTACTTTCTTTATTAGTGCTTGTGGAAATTCATATAAAATTAAAGAATTGGGTCTAAATGAGAAATGGGAGAATTAATGATGAAGTCAGTCAGTAAGAGCTTTGGTTTTAATAATAAAGATTGTGCATTAAAATAACCTTGATTTTGTTTAGTATAATTATAAACCCCTATACAATTCCAGTTATTAACAAATCTTGATACATTCTTCAATAATTGCTTCCAATAGGCTGGTAGAGTATGCAAAAAAAAAAAAAATCTGAATGATGGCTTTATCTTGTACTCTAATTGATGAAATAACAAAAGGCAAGTAAAGTTGTAAATCATGGAAGGTTTTTATTAATTGAATATATATATATATATTTTTTTTATCATGAAGTGTCATCTACATATTAAAACTAAACCAAACTTCAAAAAGTTCAATGGCAACCCCATAATATTATACCATATTTAGATTTAGAATTAAAGATCTAAATACCAAATTTCATAATTTTCCAATGAGTGATTAGAAATTTAAACAATGTCAGAAAAATTGCAAATTAATGTTAAAAAGAAAATTTGTTTTCTTAGTCATAAATTCTTAAATAGTTAATATATTTTAGCAATTTTTGTATCAAACGATAGTTTGTAAAAGGCCAAACATAAATAACATGCAACTTTTAATTTTTTTAAATAGAAACGTATTTCTTTGCTTCCATTAGAATTATCATATCAAATCCCCTCCAGAATCTTTTTCACTCCATTTTGACTTTTGGTTCTCAATATTTTAGCAAAAATGTAAAAAAGCTCACTATAAGGGACCGTGTAATAGATTGCGTCTTGAAGCGTGCAAACGTTTGGATTCTTCCCAGCTCTAAAGAAATTTGCTCTCAAGATCGGCTAAAACATTTTTGCTTGAAGATGTAGCCATCGTTCAATATTTTTTTTTTTTTTGCGTACTGTACAATAAAAAAAATAATAATAAGCATGTGATTACATTTTCCCCCTTATTTAAACAAATAGTAACTCAATAAAGATAAAACAATCAAGGTTGAATAAATATTTTTTTATAATAAAACAAAGAATATCTATTGATAATTTATCATATGCAATTAATTTAAATGAACATATAATGAATGTGTAATGGAATACGTCTCATTTGAAAATAACAACCTACAACTCGAGGATATTTTAAAAATATTCTCGCAAATTACAAATAAAAACAATTTAATATCAGAAATTTGAAATAAATTAAACTCATTAATGAAGAATTGAAATTTTCCAAGAATTCTTAAGGGCCAAAAGAATGAAATAGTCTCAAAAAGTTACATCAATAAAAAGACCAAGTGATTCTAAAAATTTAACAAAAAGCATTTAAGTTTCCCTATTTCAAAACAGCAACAAATTATATTTTATGAAAGAGACACACAATTTTCTCATTAGATTCTACGGCTTTATAACTTAAACCAGAAAATCTTTTAACACAACCTATTTTGATATGGATAGAATAAAATGGCAATATTAACTAAGTTTAGCTTTTTTCCTATGCAGAGCATTTCCCAAAAGAGACAGACTTTAAGCTTAAACTTTATTAACATAAGTTTTTTTCTTAACTCAGATGTAGATGCAGTTTTGGCACTTGGGTCCCACCTGATTTCAAACTCTCATTTTTTTTTTTTTTTTTTTTTTTTTTTTTTTTTAATTCTGTTACAAATTCACTACCCAAGGAATAATAACATAAGATTATACAAATAACTAGTTTATTCACTAAGACATCTACAAATTGTAGCACATCAGAATCAAGCTAATACCAGAGCTTCAGCTCTCTCCATACATCAACAAAATATTTATATTATATAAAAATGTGTACAAAATATCGATTGTATCCAATAATACATAACAAGGAAGAATACTTACAAAATTGGCAAACATGTCATTGGGGAAGAGACTACCTCCAAATCCAAAAGGCATCAGCATGTTGTGATTAGGTGCTGCTTGAGGCCTCTGTGGTCCAAACAGTCCTCCAAAAGGGGACATCATGTTGTCAAATGGTGACATCATGCCATCAAAGGGAGACATCATATTGTCGAAGGGAGACATCATGCTGTCCATCATTGACTGCATCCTACGCATGTTGTCCATGATTGGACCACTATAGACAGATAAACACATTGAAATATAATGTTGAGTCCAAATGGTATCAGTAGTAGCAATAAAAGTAATGACAAATTCTAAGCCTTGAAAGAGACTAAGGGCGAAGAATAAATGTTAAAAAAAATATCTCCCCCTCCTTTCTAATAAAAAATAGTACACATGCAAGGAATCCGGGCCGTACACAGGGAGAGGGGGGGGGGGGGGGGGGCGACAGAGGGGACAAAACCCACCACCGAAATTGTGAGAAATCTTATTTCAGCACTTGTATGTATGCATAATAATGTATGATATTATTATGTATTTACATTAAAATTATTCAGATCATAGATGTAACATGAGTTTGAGTATCTTGATTTTGAAAAAATTACAAATGAAAAATCTGCTTTATATTGTTGATTAAATCTTCGACCATACCCTCCCCCACCCATCACTGAAAAAAATCCTGGCAACGGACTAGTAAGGAAGTGTTGATTAAAAACCTCAACATAAAATCAGGAGGTGTTTTGTACGTCTGCATAGACCTAAAAATTGAAATGTTCACGTACTAGTCAGTGGCTGGTAGACACTTTTAGTTTAGTGTCCACTTCATCGCAATCTTTTTTTTTTACTATTCGCCCAGCCAGGAAAGGGGAGGTTGGGGTTTTACCTTTTACCTAAATGTATGCAGTAGCACATTCAGACTTATTATTATTATTTGTTTGGAGGAGGATGTTTCAATTCTTTATCTGATTTGTACTAAAAATATAAATACAAAAAAATATCTAAGTTAATTGTGTTTAGTAAAATGTCAATAAAAGTACAGAAAAAAATCAAATACAGGATCTAAGCTTTTTCACTTATAGATGCCTATAGATTTGTTGCACATCTGTAACATAGCAATGTAAAGGGTTAATAAAAATGAAAAAATCTGACGGAATCAATTTGAAATATTAAGGAAATTAGAGTTCTAATATATACTGTTGACAAAAACGAAAGACAAGAAGAAAAATAATCATGCCTGTAAAGGATGCAGTCAGATTGAAGTTAGATAATTTCTTTTAACAGTAAGGCTACCAGTGGTCGCGATTTTAAGTTGTAGGATAACTAAAAATATAACAGAAATAATACACAAATAAAATAAGGGTTCTATTATATTTTGCTGACAAAAACACCAGGCAGGAAGAAAAATAATCATATTTGTAAAGGATGCAGTAGGATTGAAGATGTTTTTAACAACAAGGCAGCAGCCGCACCCACACGGGGAACGCCCAAGAATTAAAACTCAAATTTTCAAATTTCCCTGAAACTTTTCTGATTTTCCTAAATTCTCGGTTCTGTCACCACTCTGTCAAGTCATAAATCCATATCGTGGAGGAATGGATTTAATGGTCTATTCGGACGTAATAACAAAATTTCAAGAAAAAAAAGGGAGAATTTTCTTGATTTGGACATTTTGGTAAATTCAGTAACAATTAAAAAAAAATCGTATGTGAGGGGAGAAACAAAAGGTGGCCATTTGATTAGTTTATTTAGTCGCCACATCACGCGGTTTAATTGACCTGTGGCGAGTGGCGACTAGATATTTTCAGGTCTACATCTGTATATTTATTCCGCATCCTGTCCTGTGACAAAACCCTGCAACATCGTCACGAGTTGACGTACTGCAATAATATATACATAGAAACAGTCTTTTTAAGTGACAGTTGTTGTCAAAATTCAACTAGTTTAAGTTTATTTGGTTCTTTGGTCAAAATAACTGAAGTGGAAATTTTTATGTATGTTTTTGTAATAGTGTTTTTATGTTTTAGATAAAATTCTTTATAATATTTTAGATACAAAAAACATAACCTTTACTTACTATAAAGGAAGTAAAGTTCTAAGCAATTTAAACATCTTTTTTTTTAAGAAAGAAATAAACTGCAATAGATTAATTATCAACAGCATATTTAGCATTTTTAAAGTATATAATATTTAAGTATTCACTGAAAATCTTACACTAATCCTAGAATTAGTTTTGGTGTTTAAATGCTTGTTGCAGAAAGCTCCAAGATTCAATTTAGTCCACCAACCAATTTTTTAAGAAAAATGGTGCAACATGCTTTAAAGCTAAAATGACTTAAAAAGTAATTATTGATGGTTAAAGTTTTGTTTCAATGAAAACAGACATACCTTATAAACCAAATTATTTTTAAAGCTGCACCATAACAATTCCATAGAGAAAAGTGCCTTTTATGTTTACAAATCTCCTTCTCCAGTTAGAATATTTGTGTTGCCCATAACATAATCCAATCCTACTAAGCATTAATTAGCTGAAATTTTTTTACTGTACTCTTAACACTAAGCAAATTTTCATAATCCATAGAATTCAGAGTACAAAATTATAGCCAAACACTATTCAAGATGTTATAAAACTTAGAATGCAAGAGTTTAAGAATTAGAATGTCAAATTATTTATATATTATATCATGTACCTAATGAAATTAAAGTTAACACATAAGCTTCCACAAAATTATTTGGCAAGATGTAGGTACAATGTGATTAGCCAAAAAAGTACCATATGTACTACAGAAAAGTTATTTTGCAATTAAAAATTAGGATTCTGTCTGCCTGAATAAACTTTATCGATTGAAATAAAATAGTACTAGCGATAAAAATATCTAACTAACTTTAAAAATTCGCAGCCAAAATATTTATTTCGCTAGAATAGAAAATATTATTTTACGTAAGCAACTCAATAAAGTTGAAAATTTATACTGGACAAGCATACTCAAACAAAAATAAAGAAATTAATATGGTATTTCTCAATGCGTCATTAGAATCTGTAAAAAACTTTTAGAAAAAATAAACCAGCGCAGCTTTCATGCTAATAATTTATTAAATTACATTTAAGCTATAAGTATTCCTTAAAATGGCATTTCAATTTATAGTTATTCATTAGAGTATTATCACAAAGGAAAGTTATTTGATAATGGCTGTTAACGCGCAACAGCTGATGTCAAGAATTTAAAAATATAATACATACCTTTTGCTATAATAGCAACCAAGAGACGAAGAATTCTAGAAATAAGCAGTTCTAAGGAGATTTAACTTCTTCGACAATAATTTTCAAAGGAATTGCAGTCTTAATCCCAAGTTTCTGGAACAATCGAAAAGTAATCAAAGGATCAGACGATGTCAAGAAGGAAAACCTCCAATGGGTTTTATAATTTTGTTTCACACTTACTCTACAAAGCTTAAATCTTCCTATATGTATAAGGTTGTTTGAAATAAATTTAGATGAAGTGCAGGTACACAAGAAACTTAAAAAAGCGAATACTTTCGTTTATGAAATCACCAAGTTTGTGTTGTCTCCATCAAAATTCCAAAATTTCTTCTTTTCAGTTGTTACATTTTAAAGGGATGATTTGATGTGGCATTGTCGCTTGCTGAATAGCACTCAAAAGAAAATTATTGTCTTTACGGATAATTTTTTGTGAGAAATTAAAATGTTTCTTTAAATGATTTTACATTCCAAATCTCAGAGTAGAGAGAGCTCCAAGCGTTGACAAAAAAAAAAAAGCTTCTTATTCAAAAGTCAACTGGATACAACTCAACTTTAAATGTTTACATCCCTTTCCAAGTTCCAACTTTAGAGCCCGTTTGTTTTTCACATCGTGTGTTTTAGATGGTTTTTCTATAATTAACTTTGACCATAGATGCCTGTGAGTCCAATTTTCAATAACTGAGAATTGATGGCAGAATTTTATATAAATTCTTATCTTTAAAAGCTAGGAACAATGCTGAGCTATGCTACCGATTATAGGTAGTTATTGTGAAACACAAAATTAAACGAGGCTGATGCACAAGAGCTATTAAGGTTGGTCCAATTTAATTTATCTAGACAATCGCCCAGTATCGATACATCTGTCTTTTAAAACTATTGACTCTGGTACAATTTACGATGTGATCCGGCAGATTTTTCCTCTTATCAATTACTCTACTGTAAAAATAATGTTTCTCCAAGTTAAAATGTGATTTAAATAGCTTATATGTATGACCTCTTGTCCGATCCCTTTTATTGAACTCTAAACCCTTGAAATCCCTCTGTTTGATAAATTTAAACAGCTGTTTCAAATCCCCTCCGGACCTTCTTTCTTCCAATGTATGCATACTAAGGTTCCTTAATCTAGCACCATAATTCAATGTCGAGTTTTTCTGTATAATTTGTGTTGCTCTACGTTGAACCTTTTTCCAACAAATCAATATCCTTCTTGAGATGAGGTGACCAGAATTGGGTTAAAATTACAAGTCCGGTACGGATACTGTACCCAGGGTGTCCACAGATCGGGAATATCGGGAAAAGTCAGGGAATTCGGCATTTCGGGAAAAATCAGGGATTTTGTCAAAAAGTTTAAAGGAATTTTCCGAAATTAAAATGAAACTTTTAATTTTGACAATTAAAGATACACTGTTACCAAAAATACAAAAATCAAGTTGAAAAAAAATTATAAAAAGTTTAAAAAAAAAAAAAAAAAAAACTTCGAAAATTCGGACTGCAAGACCGACCACTTAACTTTTCGCAATAAAATTTCCTGACAATCACTGAACCTGCTTGCTTTCAGATTTGCCTCAAATCGCCGATGGAATGACTACATTTCTTCCTCATTTTTCTCTTATATTATAGTAGTCTATCGGCATTATTTACGTTGATATTTGATGGTCATTTTTCTGAACGTTACGATGGTAAAATGACCGATATTTTCGTGATTATAGAGGGCAAGATACACGTTCTTGCATGCTGCTCATTTTCGTGATGTGTCCCTGACGCTATTTCTGAGATTGCACCTGTCAGCCATGGTACAGTTCTGCTTTTTTAGATTTCAGCATTTTTTTTTTTTTTTAATTTTTTTTTTTTTTTGAAATTTTCATCATTCCTGAGACGGATTCAAAACTGCATTACAATTTCATTGGGTTTACTTGCTTGTCTGACAATCAAGGAACCTACATACTTTCAGATTTCCCCAAACTTGTGATGTAATGATCATTTTTCTTGCTGATTGCCAGCATCTATCGCTGTTATTTATGATGGTGTGTGGTGGTTAGTTTCGCCGAACGTTACTCTGATGTTAAGCTTGTTATTGCCGAGATTTTCGCTGCTAAGAAGGGAGCTTTCACCGAGATTAACATTCTTGTGATGTTCATTTTAGTCCCTATTAATCACTATTCTAAGGTTTGCGCCTCAATAGTTGTCTATATCGCCGAGATTTACGCTTGTGATTGTCAATTTCGTAGATTGTGACGTCGATACAATCGCGTCTATTTCAGCGATTTCCATCGATATATTGGATGCTAGCGTTGATATTTACGTTGGTGTGATGGTCATTTTTGCCTATTGTTGCCTTAATGCAGGGATGTGATTGCTTCTGCCGATCTTTCCGCTTTCGTGAATTTTTCTTATTTTTCCACCTATCAAAGTTTTCCTCCACAGCCGACCAAACGGTATAGTGGTTAGCGTGCTAGCTTCTAGACCGGGAGGTTGCGGGTTCGAGTCCCGGGTATGGCATGGGTGTTTGTAAATGTATGTTGGCTTGTCAAATGACGAATGTTTCGGCTCATCATAGCCCTCGTTTTGCTGACGGCGCCAGATAATCTGAAAACAATCAACTTTCCTCCCACAAATTTCTCATTGATCCCGCGGAGATTAAAATTTCCTGACAATCATGGAACCTGCATGCGTTCAGTCTTCCCCAAACCACCGATGGAATTATTACCCCCTCCCACCTTATTTTTCTCTAATGTTAGACTCTATCGAAATTATTTACATTGGTATGTTATAGCCATTTTGCAGAACGTTACGCTGATGAAATGGCAGTTATTCCTGTAATTATGGCGAGCGTTATCGCCGTTATTACGTTGTTGTGTGATACTCATTTTCGTCGAGTCTTACTCGAAAATAATAATTGTTACTGACGTTATTGCAGAGGTTTGCATCTGTCGGACATAGTAGAGTTCAACTAAAACGCGAATTTCGACTTTTTCTTTTAATTGAAATTTTGAATCATTCCTGAGATCGATACAAATCTGCATTACAATTTTGTTGGACTTACAAGTCTGACAATCACGGAATCTCGGCAACAATCGGCATTTTGCCTGTACCGGTACGGGCATTTTTGCCGATTGTTGGTTTAATATAATTGCCGAGACTTGCGCCCGTACGGCGGCCGCTATCACCGATATTTACGTTGAAGTAGCTGTAATTTTCACTTAGATTTAAGCCGTTTTAACTGAAGTTATTGGTGAGATTCACGACATCGTTTTGGTGTCATTCGCCTAGACTTCCACTGATGTGATAGCCGCTATGTACGTTATTAGTGTGTATGTGAGGATCGTTTTCACCGTTTGGTTTGAATTAATGATGAATGATTAGAATTTTAATTTAATTTTGCACAAGAAATTAATCCAAATCGTCCCAGTTTTTTTTTATGTATCCTTATTTTAAATTGTCATTTTAACTGCTACTGAATGTAAAATTGTTTATTTTAACTTGAAAAACAATTTCACATTTTAACTATAGATGTAAGTAATAGTTTAAAGTTAAAGCAATTTTTTTTTTATGTATAATTGTTTAAAATTAATTGTCTGGGGAAAATGTGTTTATTTTGTAAAAATTTTGCTTGGGTATTGTACTTAAATAAGCGGCTACAGCTGATCTTAAACAAAAAAGAAAATTTCAAATAATGCATATAATGAAATTGAACAATTTGGACAACGAAATTATGCAAACTAAAAAGCCAATGAAAATAGTGTAACTCCCCCAATCCAACTACATTTGAAGAAAGGTTTTTTTTTTTTTTTTTTTTTTTTTTTTTTAAATACACAAATTGATATATAATTTATAAAATATAAAAATTTTACTTTACGAAAATATTTTAAAGCAATTATTGATTTTTAAAATTTGATTACAATTTCAAGTATTCAGAATACAAAAATAGTTAATATAATATATAGAGTATTTGTTAAATGTGTGTGTTTGATCCATTTTGACATGATTTATGGTTTGTCTTTATTTTTAAAATTTTACTTAAGAAAACAGTTTATTAAATCTGAAATTTAATACTAGAGTCCTCTTTTCTTGAGATTAGATTGTAATAAAAAAAAAAGTGTGATTTTTAAGTATAATTGCACATGCACAGTGCAGGTACACTATACATACACTACACTAAATGAAGCAATTTGGTATTTGTGTCATAAATGTGTAAAGATAAACAGTACATGCATCGTAATTTTCTTTATGATGGTGAATTTGAATGTTGTTTTACTTGAAAGTTTATTATTTATATATATTTTGTCGATAACTTATAATCAGGGAAAATATTGGGTGTTACAGGGAATAATCAGGGAAATATCAGGTGTGGCTGCCATTTTTTGGAGAAAAATCCCTTGGCGCAGAATCTATTCTGGACTTGGAATTTTTTAACCCAGAATTGTATTGCATACTCCAGAGTTCATCCTAGAAATGAAAAAGGGCAGGGTGCTATTATCCAAAAAAAGGGCACTTCCTGTTTACGAGGGCACTTTTATGGCAAATTGCAGAAATACTCGTTTTCTGCCACAATTTCAATGTTGTTATACTTTTCTACCATGATAAATAATTTTCAATATTCTGGGAAAAAAAAATAATGCAAAAATCCGTGAATCAAAAACTTGCTCAGAAACTTAAAAGATATCAAAATACTGATAAAATGCTTCAGTCCTAATTCTGCTAGAATGAGACTGAGAAAATTATTAAAATTAAATTGCAATATACACAGTAAAATTTTCATCAAATAGTAATTTTTATAAAATTATCAATTTATAATACAGTAAAATTAAGATAAGAATGTTTTAGTATAATGAAAATGTTTTAAGATAAGAACTTTTCACTCTTTCAAAATTTTCTAAAGTTTGAATGAATCAACCTTAAACTTCATCTCTTAGTTTTGCTATTGTCAGATAGAGAATAGAGTTTCTCCAAATTTAACATTATTCATTGTGGGATATCACAAGGAGTATTCTGACTAAAGAACTTGGACTATGTCCTGAAATTTGTGCATTTTTTTATTTTCAAAATCGGATCAAATTTAGCGTCAAAACGGAGATTTTTTTGCCGTGCATGACGCTATTACGTAAGCTATAACAGAAGTTTTTTTTTTTTTTTAAATCGGTAATACTGTGGGATTTTGGTTGCATTCCTGTTATGTTTAATTTTAAATATGAAACTGATGTTTAGAAATTAATTGGTAACAGGCAAATTACCAAAAACACGCCCTAAATTTAACAGGAGGACATCGCGATTACGCATGTCCAAACGGAAATATTCTTTTTAAATTCTTAGTGTAAACATTTGATAGTTATAAACCTTTAACTCAGTTATTCAAGTCTTTCAAATTCCTTTCTTCACTATTTTGAAGGAGTCATATTAAAAATCCATCGAAATACACTTAATCAAAACACGTACGAAATGGTCATCGGAGTTTACTAATGTGCACTTAGGAAATTGTAAGACGGTGCCCTACAACTACAATCCACCTACTAATGAAGCACGTTATATAGACATCTACTCAATGGTTTCAATCCCTGATATATACGTTGCGCGTTTGAACGTGAATGCGCATGCGCGACAGCCGATTTCATTAGGGGTGATCCACATATTGCGTACTGTTGGGAGGGGGAAAACAAAAGTATTTCGAATTCTTTCAGGATGAAAGTTTTTCTGAAAAAGGGCGGGAAGGGCGCTATTTTTATAGAAAAAGGGCTAGAAGGGCCCTATTTTTATAGAAAAAGGGCAGGCAAGGCACGCCGCCCCTCGAAAAATGCCTAGGATGAACTCTGATACTCAAAATGTGGCCTAACTAATCCTCTCTAAAGTGGTAAAATAATATATCTAGAGGTTAAAATTCTCAGTCCTGTACAGATTCGGCTCCAAGGGGATTTTTGCCAAACAATGGCAGCCTTGCCATTTTTTTTAATGCCTAGTGATTTGCCTATGGCTGCCATAATTTAGCACGGTTTTATGCAAGTAATTCTTGGCACAGAATCCATACCAGACTTAGAATGTTAACCTATCTCAATTTAGAAGAGATGGTCTTCCTGATTTAAACCTAACATCCTGTATGATTTTTTATTTACTTTCTCACAATGATACCCAAATTTAAAAGTTTCATTAATTGACACCCTTAGGTAATTTATTACCTCCCCCTCATTGATTTTAGCATCGTCCATCTTGTAATAAATAAGTAGCATTCATATTTTTATGACCAAAGTGTGACTTGACATTTATCTAAATTAAAAGACATATATCCCGTTTAACATCCCAATCTGTTAATTCATTTAAATCCCCTTGCAGCTGTTCAATTTGTTCCATAGAATTTACAGTTCCCATAACCTTCAAGTCATTAAGAATCATAACAGTACTACAACTTTCTTGGGCAATTTTTCCATTAAATTATAATTGCACTCATGAAATGGGGAAATCATTGAAATTAATTTTCTCGATTATTAAATTTGTAAAAGTAAATTTATTTAAAATATATTTAATTTCTTTAAATTTTAAATAATTGCATTCTTTCCTCTCTAATGATATTCATATTAGTGGATGAATTCCAGGCGTCAAATTTATATGGCTCTTCATGATTGTGATTCAAATTTCCCATACACAACTTCACACCAATTATCTACATTTGTAAACAACAAAATTGTGATTGGACGCTACACTTTCATTTTTTTTTTTTTTTTTTTTTTTTTTTTTTGTCCCCTTTTCTTGTTGAATATTTTTCCTCCTGAAAACACAAAATAATTTATGAACAAATATAATAATTTTTTTAAATAATTATAACACTAACTAAATAATTTGCTTGTAAGCCTTGATGGCACAAAAAAAAAAAAAAATGAATGACAGTATGAAAGCTATACTGATACAATATTTGAACATGACAAAACATATTCAATTGACGACATTGATTTTTTCACTCAGTTCATAAAAATGTCAGGAAGGTAATTGAGAAACACTTGCATCTTTTTAACTGTTGCATTTTTTTTTAAAGTGGAGAAAAGTGATAAAATTCACAGGATAAAATAAATGTAAGCTATTTAATAATAGGCTTAAATTGCTGATTGAGAAGAAGAATAGTTTTGAAAAATTAGGGTTCGAGTAAAAAAAAATGTGTTTCTTAGCAACCTTTTACATGGACATACAGCGAGTGTCCAGAGCAAGTAATTAGAGGTCTGAAATATATGTTTCAAACAACGTCAAAATCATTGGCGGAGAAGGTGAAAACTTATTTCAAATGTTTTTTTTATTTTATGTCTTACATAATTAAAAGCCTACTTTACTTAAATTTTTTTTAATTAAAAACAAGTGAAAAGGAAACAAATAATTTCTAAATTTTGTTTTTGCCTGGATTCAATGTATTAGTTTTTTTTATTCAATATTTAAACCTTAAAAAGTAATAGTTTTAAACATTAGTTCTATATTACATTTTTTAATTTTGTGTATTATATAATATGGACTTTAGGTTAAAAGAAAACAAAAGTTAAGAGCAAAAGTAGTTTACTATATAGTTTATTTTTGTCCAGATTCAATACTTTTTTTAACTATCAACCTAGCTTTGAATACATTTTCAAAAGTTTGCACTAGATAACTCTCACTAGATACGATACTGATTTATTTTGTATTATTTCTAAAGATTTTTTTTTTTTTGCCTCTTAGGTAAGACCGTATTAAAAGATGATTAATCATGGAGAGAAAATATCACAAAAGAAGAATTATGGTGCGAATGACCCAAATAGTTTTAGGGATATATTGCAGGTATACAATGGAAATATTTAAAACGATAAACAAATTGTGATGCTTAGCCGTATATTAATAAACATATTTTCTAAATTTTTCCAGGGATGGCAAGGAGGATTTGTTTTTTGTTTTATCGAAGGGAAAGCTGAAGAAAATATGTGGCCGTATATCAAAAGTATGTAGATCCAGAGAAAACTGTGATTTGCAAGGACAACGGACAGAACAAAGCAGTATCACAGCATTTCGACCTGACCTTATTTACCAATGCGACCCACAAGACAATGAACCATCATTGGGGAGTTAGTTGATCTCAATGGACAAAAGTAACACTATTATCGACTTAAAAAACCAAAATAAGCACTCGAAAAATGCCTTAACTTGCAGAAAAACAAAGGAAATAATTTTACAGAACATGCTATGTACCAATATATGCAAAAAAAGGCTACACCAAAAACTTTCCTGGACCCAAAAAATAACAAAGCTCTATGAGGACATTACATCTATTTATCCAGGATATGCAAAACAAAGCTTAAATTTGATGAGGATTGACCAACTTGCTCCTGAAACAGAAAACATCTCACATTTGATGTCCAAGAAAAGTAAAAATAGTATGTTTTATTATCAGATTTGTTTGGTAATAGATCTCTCAGCTTTCAGCGAAAGAATCCAGTTCTCTGTTGCGAATTCCTTTTAAGTACGTCATTTCCTCATCTTCATCGCAAGAATTGAGTTACGAGTTATTTTTTAGGTACATCATTTCCTCATCTTCATCGCTAGAATCGATTTCTATGTTAGGAGTTCTTTTTAGGTAGGTTATTTCCTCCACCTTAATCTGGACCAAAGTTCTGCATGTTTCAGTACAGGACTTCTAGGGCGATGATGATAGTCGAGTTTGAAATCAATTGCTTGTCGCCAAGCAATCTCACCAATGGAGATGACGGAATTAAACAAACTGGTTTGGATTAAGGTGGAGGAAATGATGTACCTAAAATAAATTTTTTTGGAAATATTCTTGGAAATTTCTTGAAAATAAATTTTACTGAATAATTTTTTAATTTATAGAATCCATATTACACCACAAAAGATGCCGAAAGTCCTTTGGCAGACAACCCCTAAAACCAGCTTTCTTTTTAACACCGTTCAACAGGCGCAAACCACAAGTAGAGGAAGAGTTTGTCAAGAGAACCTTTAATAACCAAAAGCCTAAGGTAAGTTTTTAATTAGCATTGTATATGTGTCTGATGATTGTCTTGTCTATCATTAGAGTGAGAGCTGCCCGATTTTTACCTTTTATTGTCCCTTTGAAGCTTGATAATCTTTTTGGCTCGAGTGAACATCAATAAACCTCTATGGAAGCCCCTAACTTGCTCTGATCTCAAAGGCAAACACTGTTTATTGAAACAACTAAATTTTAGGCAAAATAATAAAAAAAATGTATAGTGTTATTTTGTAGACATAAGACCTGAACCATTTAAAAAACTGTTTATTCTTAAACGTGAAACTTCATTTTAGTAGATGCAAAAGTTATTTTTTGTTGTTTCCATTGTAAATTTTTAGAAAATAAACAAGCTAACACACAATAATAAACATCAAATATGTCCCTGAGAACCCAGGCCACAAAATACAACATAATAACAGAATACAGTAAACAATAAATTTACTATGTGAATACCAACTGTGTATATGTACCAGGAATAAACAATTTTCTGAGGGGCCCTTTACAAGTGAAACACTTAAAAAAGAATTAAATATCAAACATTGAACTTCAAAAGGGCCCCATCGATAATTGTCCCAACAACATAAATATGAATAGTAAAAATTTATATATAAATATGATAGTAAACATTCTTATTCATTTATAGTTTTAATGTATTTCAAACTAACAGTCGATACATAATGAATTAAAACTGTTAAAAATTGTGTGCCAATTATGAAATAAAAATTGCATTATTTTAACTTTTTACAGGTTTAGAGATGGCTATAAATGTTGGTCTACCAGAAGCAGTTTCCATTCCAGAGACAAAGCTAGTCCGTCTAATTTGATACAAGATTCATTCATTAATAAACCATTAGATATTGCCTTTAAAAATGTAATTGAATATACTTGCTCTCAAGTAATTCCTGATAAAAATAAAGGTTTTGATATCACACCTATCTGTGCCCATTTCAAGTATGATTGAAAGTATTGTGAGAAAGGGATCAGCAAAGTTTCCATGTATCTTACCTAGTAATAGTTGGCGACCATTTCCTACCTCCGTTCTTCAATCTAAACGAAGAATTCATTCTGCGTGGCTGGCTAGTGTGGAGTGTTACAAAACAGGCATTTACATTACATTGTTTTGCTTGTCGACTTTTGACAATAATTCAAAATACAAACCTATACTGACAAGTTGTAATGGTTGGGGAAAAGATTATTGGTGCCGAAAATTGTACAACAAGTTACCTAGCCATGAGTCGAGTATAAATCATAAACAGTGCTATTTAAGATGGTGGGAAGTGGAAAAAGGCTTTTATGAGCAAATGATATCAGTGATCTGATAAGTGCACAAAAAGGATTATTGAAGAGACATTTTCAAAAGACTGCTGTCTATTACTTTGTTCCTTAGTTAGAGAGGGTGGGAATTCCAATAAAATTAGTGCTTCAAACATTGGAAACTTCCTTGGCTTGACAGAGTATTTAACAGAATATTATCCTCTTATGGCAGAACACATAACAAAAGCTTAAGATCAAGGTAAAAGACTGCAGACCCTTTACCTTCCTCCTGGTACACAAAATTAATTCATTGAAGCGTGCTATTTGAAAGTACTTGATTTCATTTTTGAAGAGAGAAGTAATTCGAAATATTTTGCATTAATTGTTAATGCAACTCCAGATATTTCTCACACAGAACAAAATACTTTTGTTATATGATACCCATTATTCACAGGTGAAGCGTATTGCATCAAAGAGTGGTTTCTAAGGTTTGAAGAATGTAATAAAAAAACTGGAGAATACATTGCAAAGTTAATTGTGAAAAAACTTCAAAGCTAAAATATTCCATTGGAAGATTGCTAAGCTCAATGCTATGATAGTGGGTCCAACATGGCAGCCAAATTTAAAGGAGCTCAAACTTTAATAAAAATAGAAAATTCTTTTACATATTTTTTGATATCTGGTGGATCCAGTTTAAACTTATGTGGTGCAAATGCAGCTGAATGCTGTGAAAGAGTGATTATATTTTTTGGGGTTAATCAAAAACTTTACTCTTTTTTTCTCAAAGCCACAGCAATGGAAATTTTGCTCACAGAAAGTGGATGCTAGCTACACAAGATGTCAGATACTAGATGGTCTGTGAAAGTAGAGAGTGTAAAGCCCGTTGTAAAACACCTGCCACTTATAAAACGATCTTTGGAAAAATGTAAATCGTTGCATTTAACGGCCATTAGAAAAGTTGAACTAAGAGAGTTGATTTCGTATTGCAGAAGTTTCAATCTTATCTTGGTACCACATATTTTGTATAGAATATTAAATCCAATTGACCAGAGAACTAAAATATTGCAACCCTGAGATTAAACAATTGGCGTTGAAGTGGAAATCATAAATGGGCTTATAGCCGACTTGAAAACTATCCACAATGAATAGGAGATTATCTTATAAGAGGCTAAATTAGTAGCCTCAAATACAGTTGAAGACTTAGCAACAGAGATTGATTTTCCTGTTAAAAAGTTGAAGAAAAGTAAAAAATTTGCAGATGAGATGGACGCAGTTAACGAAGAGTCAAGCAATGCTGAGATGGAGTGAGGGATTTTAAAATAAATGTATTTTAGGAAGTATTAGAATATGTTATTTACCGAAAGGTTTCTCACTATAAAAGAAATATCAGATACACTAAATTTTTTATGAACATACGAAGAACTAGACAAAAATGAATTGAGCTCAGCATGCATTCTTTGTTAAAATCTACACCAAAGACGTATTATCGAGGAAATGACGTTTCTTAGTCCATTCACAAAAAAGTCTTTGACCTTGATTATTAAATCCTTACAACTATTGAATACTCTTCATAACCTAAAATTTCATAATTTGTTTCTGAAGGTTTGTACATATTTTAACCCATGCTGCTTTGCTGTGTGTATAAGCGTTAGTCATGTCTCTCCCAGAGATTAGTAAATAATGTTAAAGTTGATGTCTAAATTTAACTTTATTAAGTCTTGTTTGGTCTAGAATCATTTACAATTGTTAGATGTTTGTACTAGTATTAAGCACATTTCTACCAACTATTTTATTAAGTATTTTTATGTTTTAAAAAGTTACTACAAATATCCAACCTTGTGTGTGGGATTCACCCTGAACTGTATTCTGTGATAAGTATTGCTCATTACCAGTTCCTTTTATGAAAGAATATCATTACCTGTATACTGTTTTCTAGACTTATATGTTCTTGACTTTAATTAAAAACTTTAATTTTCTTTTAATGTGATTTATAATTTTGGTATTGTTTGTTATTTGAAAATAGTACGCATCCGTTAGATGGGTATCGGATGAAAATCGCCAAATTGCAATGATGACTCATCCGAACTAACAACCTTCAAATCAGTTATTATTAGGCTTAGCGCCAACTGGTACCCAATTAATAGAAGAGTACCTAGAAAATTATAAGTACAGTCGAACCCTGCTAAAATGAACACTGGATATAGTGAACCATTGGTTATAGTGGACTTAATATTGTTTGCAGATGGTTCACTATAGCGGGGTTCGACTGTATATTTGATCAATAGTTTAGAATAAAAAGATACTATCCCTGAAGTAAAATATATTTGTATAAGTCTTATTTTTCATTCCTTATACAAATGATTTTATTTTAATTACTCATGTTAATTTCTTATCAATAATAAAAAGAAAAAAATAAGAAAGTTGAATGGTTTTTCTTTTTCTGCTGCATCAACCCATCAACATATTAATTTTTTTACTTATTAAATGTTATGCCATAAAATTTGCCAAGATGCTACAAGTATTTGATTTTTGTATCAAATACCATAAATGCATCATTAAATACATGCAAGGCCTTATTTCTCCAGAGTCAAACAGGATTTTCCCAGGGACCTAATTTTTGTGTGTTTTTTGGAAATTTTCTCATAATTTTTTTATAAATTGCAAATATTGTTTATAGAAATATTTTTTTATTTGGTACAGTATGGTAGTATACTGTAATAATGCAGATGCTAATTAAAGTTTGAAGGGAAGAAAAATGGATATGCCTGCTGATAATATCATGTTCGAAAAATTACCAATTTGTTTTTCGGTCCCAATGGGAGTCTTGTGTGCCATGCTTCCTTTTCTTCAAGTATTCATTTGTAAGTTATCATATTTGAAAGTTGGAGACAATAAAATGCTATTTTGAATTAAATTATTTAATACTTTATCATTTTAACAAATGAAGCGAACATTTTATGAACTTAACAACATTACATGTGTCTACAATGTACAATTTAATGAAAATGCAGATAAATTTTTTTAAGGTGCAAATTCAACAATAACATGGTTTTTGCATATTTTTTTACATAAGGAACTGTTCATTATGCATCATCCTCTGTTCTGCATTCGATTCTGAATCTTTTTCTCTTCCATCGGGTAGTGAGTTCCTAGGCAAAGAGTGAATAAAAGGTATTGGAAATCAATAATATCAATAAATTAAAACTTCGAATCAATACGTTTAAGAAATCAAAAAGATAAACTCTATGAAAAAGGAAATTTTTATTCCAGTATGCTTAATAAATTTAAAATAAAATAGCAGTATAATTTGTGGTATATTAACACCTTTACATGTTATAATCACTTGATTTTGGGTATATTGTGTTAGTTTTATTTAGCATTATGATTCCTCTTGTGAGCTTGGAATATTGTGGTGATGTACCTTGCAACGAGTTTTTTTTTAAAGTTTGAACATATATTTTGGTCATTCTGCGGAAAATCAGCAATTTGTGTAACTGGTGCTTATTACAAAAAGTATACTATTAAAAAAATACTTTTTTTAGGTATAAATAACCTAAGTGTAACTGATGTAATTAATTGCAGTTTCAAATTGTCATAAAATATTTTAATTATTTCTCAGATTTTACTCTTAGACAGTGAAATGTCATATCTGTAGACTGTCACCACTTACTATTTTGTTCTTTTTCATGTTAATATTTCATAAATCAAACACACTTAAACTTCTGTAGACAGCAATTTTAGATTAAGAAATTTTTTTAATTATATTTCTAACTGTTATAAGTTAAGTTGTATGTTCATTTTATATTTCAAAGTGTCTTATCTGTAAAGGACAATCGGCCACCCAAAAAAGTATCAGTAAATCCTTGTAATTAGTAGTAACATTTCCTAAGAAATCAGCTATTAGGCATATGTTTTGCTCAGATGCAAAGAACATGCTATAGATTTAGTTATTTATAAATAATTTTATCATTATTGGACTTGATAGAGAAACAATTAAGATAAGCTTGCCCCATCCATGGAAACTAATAGAATTTAAATTATCAAATTTATGTTGGAATCTTTAATATTTGATGAAAAAGCCTTGTTTTCAAATATCATAAAATCTAAAACCGAATTTATCACGTGAAGAAAGAAAAAAAATCGTTTTGTTACATATGTGGAAAAAGTTGTCCATGGATGTGTGACACTTTGAGAATGGTACATTATTTTATTGATCTGCATATTCCTGAACAAATGAACAGCCTAATATATCGTAAGAGCATCTCAAAGCAATAAATTATCCGCACTTTTTATTTTTTCTTTACATATTTGATTTTAAATGTTTTGATATTGGAATTAAGAAATTTATTTATTAAATAAATATGATTTTATGTAAAAAATATGATAAATGTTTCAAAACGGATTTTTTTTTTTTTTTTTCAATTTTTATTATTTAAAGTCACTGGTGTTCAACCAGCTTTCTTATTTATTACTGATTTTTACTAAAATCAATTTAGATGTGAAATACGACAGCTTTCTCTTTTAAAAAATATTTTTTCATCTATCTTTGAGGAGTTGAAACTTAAAATTAAATATTTCTACTAATAGAACTAGAAAAAATCGGACAATTTGTTCTTAAACAGGTGACACCCTACTGTTATATTCTCTTTTGTTTAGGGTAACCAGAAATATAGTTAATATATTGTTTCAAAAAATCTTTTGGAAGAATCAAAAATATGCTCTAAAATTATTATATTTTGTTCCTTGTAAGTTGTATAATATTTTATTCACTTAGTAAAGTAACGATACTTACAGGTGGTTATCAAAATAATGGAAACATCTGTGAATAAAAGTGACATTTAAGAATGCTCTTCGTATAAGCATTAAAATATAATACTAATTGCTATTTTTTTTTTTTTTTTTATATAAAAACTATATATTATGGTACGTATGAGGCAGCTTAATGAAGTTGTTTACGGCGACAACAATTAATCCGAAGAAATTCCGAATCTATGTAACGCAGAACTGATAGATGTCCTTCAACGGGTCCCCAGCAGCGCGGGCCCACCCAGATAGTGCTTTATAACTTTCTTTTAAATTTAACTTCATTCAATAATTCCCTGCAGATTTTTATTTGTATTTTATATTTTTACTTTCAATTAGCCATATGTATACCTAGGGTAATGAAAGAATAGTATTCGTTGTTGTTTTTTTGTGCATTAATACACCTTTTGGATATCCTGATTTCAAAAAAGTGATCTAAAAAAATGTCTGTCTGTGTGTACGTGGTCAGCATAACACCCGAAAAAATTGACCTACGATGTTCAAATTTGGTTTGTAGGTTGGTGATGGCACAGGGACCTACCATTAAACTTTTCGTCAAAATCGCGCATGAGCAAAACGTAGCTGCTATTGAAAAAAAATCCTGTTTTTCAGTAATTGCTAAAAAACGGCTCTAACGAATTTGGAGGTGTTCTTAATATCCCCACCTCCGAAATTTTCATAAAAATGTAATAAAAGTGTAAAAAGTTGAAAAACCAGTGCCTTTAACACAGAGCTCTCTGCCTTTGAGCATCGTCCGTCAACGATAGATTTTTTTGCGTTTCACCTACAAGCAAAGACAATGTAATGTCTATAGAATAAAACCACCAATTTTGCCCCCTGGGCGTTTTTTTTTTTTTTTTTTTGATCACTTAAAAATTATTGCCAAAAATATCATTAAACTGACTATTTCTATTTAAATTAGAAAATGGTGAGTAACGCCATTGTTGAATTTTACTGCAATGACTAATTTTATAGTTGCTATAATCAACAAATATAACTTAACCAGTTGTTTTTCAAATTGTAATTTGTTTCTTTGCTGTAATTTCAGTATTATATAGTATGATGGACAATTCCCGCATTTTTATTCAATTCTAAATGTTTCGAAAGGCCATTACCACAAAAATTTCTGCTCAATACGCTTTTTCTTTTTTTTAAATTTTCGATCAAAATTACCTTGTTAAACTTTGTCGAGAAACCGATTCATTTCGCTGGCATTGAATGTGACGTCACGGCTTCGCAAACATCTTGGCTTGAAATGCTGTAGCGGAAACCAGATTTGCAAGTTTCTCGCAAATTACGCCAACCTGTACGAAATGTGACAATGGTCTACCAACACCAACTCGTTCAACGCCAACTATTTGGCAGAAACCTCACAATAACCATAGAAACGATAGGATCTCTTTACGTCAACTTTGTTTTGATCGGACTGGTTTTAGCTCGGTTTTGGGGCATTTTCTTTTCTTAATGTTTAAATAACTAATTTTTAAAAAAAAACTTTTGTTTAAATATTTGGAATCAGAAAGAAATTCTTCATAAATATATACTAATTTCACTCGTTTTAAAAAATGCGGGAATTGTCCATTGAAAGTTGGGAGATGTTCCACTCCCCTATAGTTTATGTAACATTACTTTTTATAGTATATAAAAAAAAAAAAAAATGTAATCTCAACGACTATATTTGTTTTATTACTCCTGATTGATTAAATCACTTTGACCTACATTTCCGTAGAATTTCCTCTTTCTGAAGTTTAATTTATTTGAAAAATAAGTTTTGTTTAAATAACATTTTATTAATATAGTTTTTATCCATCACATTGAATAAAAATGTATTATATTTTTCAAGTGGCTTATTTTGCTATTTGGTCTTGGAAAATTGAATTCTACTTATACAAGGAATTTTTTTCACCCAACTTCTCGGTCACTCAATAAAGACTGCATACTAATTACTAGAAGTTTAATCGAAAATTAAAGTAGCTGCAGTTTTTGTCTTGAAAATATAATTTTTTTATTGCATGTTTTTCACAGTTGCGCCGTCTTTGTTTGTTTTAATTGAAGGTTTTAAATTTGCTGCGGCAATGTAGTGATGTCGATTAGTTTCTGTTTTAAGGCCTATTTATTAATTTCCTTTATTTGTATTATCATTTTGCTCGCAGAGATACATTTTGTTAACTTAATTTTAAGTTTCTATTACGTATTTCCACAAAGAACTCTTATTTTAAATGCTATTCCCTCTGATAATTACGTTAAAACAATAAGTTTTATTTAGAAAGGAACACCAAATTTAAATATATCATTACTGTGAGAAATTTTGAGTTACATGCGTGAAATTTCCTTTCTTGTAAGTAACACATTGTATTATTACCCATTACTGCATAAAAGTTTGGAGTTAGTTGCATCTGTTAAGTGCGATACAATGCTTTCAAAGACAAATGTATACTTACGGGTAATGTGCTTGAAACTCTTTAGAATCAAGTTCATTGTAATTTTTTACATAGTTCTGAATGAATGGTACATCCATGAGCTCCTCTGGATCTAATTCGCCATCTCCGTCTTCGTCATACTCTTCAACCATTTTTATCACAAAATGTAACGTTCTGGCTACTCGATGCTGAAAAAAGGCTAGATAATTGCTATCGGTACACAATTAACAATATGCAAAATAAACTTACAGAAGACTTCCATTTTGCAAACAAGTTAGTTACGATTTAAAATATGCTACGTGTTTTCAAACTCGATTTAATAATTTTTCTGTCGAGATGCACATTTTAAATTTATACTTAAAAATGAATTACTAATTTATCTTAACAAATCAGTTTAATTCAGTGGAGGCTCGCGAGTTGTTAAATATAACAACTCAAATGTATATACAAGAATATATATATGATATGTATTTCAATGTATATATGAAATTTATTGGGATCATACGACTCTTTGTATCGGGAGCGACATTAAATATCTTGATGCAATATTGTAGAGACTTGGGTTTGCAATCAAAATCCGGTTCGTTTCCTTCAAGTAGAAATCCTCTTAATCACATCAAGAAAAAGTGTTTATTCATAATTAAAAGTATGTACCTACTGCTTTTAACTTGAGTACAAAAACATGCAAATGCGTACTAAAAATAAGCATAACGTACTAAAAACAAGTACAGTACGCAAAAAAATTAAATCCGAACGATGGCTATATCTTGTATTGTAATTAATGAAATAACATAAGTCAAGTACTTTTGTAAATCGTGGAAGGTCTTTATTAATTGTATATAATTTTTTTTTATCATGTGGTATCATCTACTTGTTAAATCTAAAACAAACTTTAAAAAGTTCAATAGCAACCCCATAATATTATACCATATTTAGATTTTAAATCCAAAAAAAATGTCTAAGTATCAAATTTCATATTTTTCTAATGAGTGGTTGGTAATTTAAATAAGGTCAAAGAATTGACTAATTAATGTTAAAAGAAAAAATTACTTTTTTGGCCATAAATTCCTAAATAATTAATATATTTTAGTAATTTTTGTTTCAAACGATTATTTGTTAAATGCCAAACGTTTGGTGCAATCAACTTTTGCACCAAACAGTGTTTTAATAAAACATGTTTTAGAATTTTTTAAATAGAAACGGCGTATTTTTTTTCTTCTTTCATAAGATTTATTAATGTTGAAAACTCCTCCAGAATTTTTTTTCATTCCATTTTGACTTTGTTCTCAATAGTTTAGCAAAAATGTTAAAAAGCTCACTTTAAGAGACCGTTTAATAGATTTCGTCTTGAAGCTCGCAAACGTTCGATTCTGCCCCCCTTTAGGGATATGTTTCTCAACATAATGAACTGAAATTTGGTATTTAGAGTAAATGAATATTCTAAATCGAATGGAAATATATAAAATAGGGGTTCGTATTGAAGTTTTCTAAGATAGAGTTAAATTTACTTAGTAAACAGCCCCCTAAGAAGAAAAAAATTTCACCAGACATATAAAAAATCGTAAACAAAACATTTTGGGGATTTTTTTGCATTGCTCCATGTTTTGGAACATCCTGATTTCAAAAAAATGATTTAGAAAAAATGTCTGTGTGTGTATGTGGTCAGCATAACTTCCGAACAAATTTACTTACAATGGGGTCATTCCACGTCAAATCGACCAGAAAAAATGGATTTCGACACCCACCCCTTCCGATTTTGATGAAATTTGGTGTGAACCTTCTATTTATGGTTATTAAGAAGAATCTCAAATATTTTTTGGATATTCCTATTGGTTAAAATTTTACAGCCCTTTAAAATTTGTGATTTTAGGAACATTTCGATTTCTGAAATTTTCGAAAAAAAAGACATGTGTTAGGAAAATAATTTTTTTCTCAATAACTACTGAATATATCTTTACGAATTTTTTTTCCCAATACCATGAAACTATAACAAATCCATAAAAAAATATCAAATCGTTCCAAGTTTGTATAAAATTTCACAATAAATTAATAAATTGTTCTAACTCGTTTTTTTTCTGCAAAAAACGTGTTTTTTTGTAATTAAAAAAACTCAAAATACGTCATTCAGAAATTAATTTTTTTGTACATGAAAAGTTTTGCAAGAACATATATTATCTTTCTAAAAAATAAACTCGGTGGGACCCGACCTTTTTATAGTAAAATTTTTCACTTTTGTCAATTTTTCTGAAAAAAAAAACGTGTTTTCTTAAATTTCAATTTGAAGCATGAAAATATTACTAAGTCTAAAGATGATACACATGTAAAGAACTCTTAATATATGTACTATCTTAATAATTAACAAAAAAAATGAATTTCACAACCTTATATTTTTAAATTGCAAATTTTTCGTAGTACATTTTGTTTTTATGAATTTAAATGTTCATCATAAGGTTCTCACTAATCCTAAAGTAATAAGACACTAAAATTATTGTTGTAAAATTTACTTTTTGAAAAGTAAAATGTAATGGTATTTTACCCTTGTGGTTGAAATTTTGGAAATTTGTCAAAAAAATTTCACAATTTTCTCTTCGTGTAATCGAAATTTTTTTAATAATCCAGGGATCCATATAATGCAAACTTTGCAATTTATTTTTGAGCGCCCTGAAATACATCTTGTAAGAATTTTTTAAGTAGGATAGTTAAATTAAATATTTGCAAGTTTTGAGTTTAATTTTTGTAAATTAATTATGGTTTTATGCGTTAAGAACTCTTCAACGGAAAACATTTTCTTATTATCTAAATTATACCTCTACTGCTAATATGTTCAATTTTGGAGGAAACTAAACTTTACTCTTCATAGCGCTAATGAATAAATACTTAAATGTCATTTTTAATGGATACTTCTGTTTTACTCTTTCTACTGGTAAGTTTCAAGTCAAAGGTAAAAAAGGGCTGACTTTTGTCTGGCCGGTACCATCGGTACGCGAGCAATAAATGTCACGGCCAACGTTTGAGTAGAGAATATTTATTGCTTTTGAGCGGAAGGAAGGAGAAAGAGGGGAGCTGGGGGGGGGGGGGGGGGGCTTTTTTTTTAAATTAAATATTTTAACATTCTCAAACAGTTAATGAACCAGGCATTTCTTTGTTAACTTTAAAATGTCAAAAACAAGTTTTTTGTTAACTGTAAAATGTCAAACATAAGTTTAATTGATTAGTTATTAAACTATGATTAAAGTTGTTTTTCTAAACGGCATATTATAGTAATTATTTGTAAAATGAATGAAGCTAGCATTAATTCTGATCATTGCAAAATACAATTTTCCCACAATCATTTAGTTTTCATATGAATATAAAGCAATTATATATATGTTTATTATTTTTTATATACTTTTTTAAAATATTCAATTGCAAGGAATTACATTTATATTGAAAGTTCAGAGATTTCAAGAAACGAAATTTTTCTAATTCTTTTGGCAAACTTACAAAATTTCAACCAAAAGTGTGGAAAACTATTATTTTAACTTATCAAAAAGTAAATCTTCTCATAATAATTTTAGTGTCTTATTATTTTAGGATAAGTCAGACCCTTGTGATGAACATTTCAATTCTTAAAAACCAAATTTACTACGAAAAATTTGCAATTTCAAAATATAAGGTTGTTAAATTCAATTTTTTTTGTTAATTATTAAGATAATATATATATTAAGAGTTCTTTACATGTGTATCATCTTTAGACTTAGTAATATTTTCATGCTTCAAATTGAAATTTAAGAAAACACTTTTTTTTTCAGAAAAATTGACAAAAGTGAAAAATTTTACTATAAAAAGGTCGGGTCCCACCGAGTTTATTTTTTAGAAAGATAATATATGTTCTTGCAAAACTTTTCTTGTACAAAAAAATTAATTTCTGAATGACGTATTTTGAGTTTTTTTAATTACAAAAAAACACGTTTTTTGCAGAAAAAAAACGAGTTAGAACAATTTATTAATTTTTTGTGAAATTTTATACAAACTTGGAACGATTTGATATTTTTTTATGGATTTGTTATAGTTTCATGGTATTGGGAAAAAAAATTGGTAAAGATATATTCAGTAGTTATTGAGAAAAAAATTATTTTCCTAACACATGTCTTTTTTTTCAAAAATTTCAGAAATCGAAATTTTCCTAAAATCACAAATTTTAAAGGGCTGTAAAATTTTAACCAATAGGAATATCCAAAAAATATTTGAGATTCTTCTTAATAACCATAAATAGAAGGTTTACACCAAATTTCATCAAAATCGGAGGGGGTGGGTGTCATGGCCTGGTCGATCTGACGTGGAATGACCCAATGTTCAAATTTGGTGTGCGGGTTGGGGATGGCACAGGGACTTACCATTAAGGTTTTCATCAAAATCGCTCATAAGGTAGCTGCCATTGAAAAAATCATGTTTTTCAGCAATTGCTAAAAATCGGCTCTTACGGTTTTGTTCAAAATCGCTGTGGTAATGCACCTTATGGTGTTTTAATCATCCCTACCTTCGAAATGTCCGTAAAAATGCTTTAATGGCGTAAAAAATTGAAAAACGAAGGCCTTTAACACAGAGATCTTTTTCCTTTTGAGGATACCTCATCAACGATCGTTTTTCTTCTCTCTTTAGTTTCATTTACAAGAAAGAATAATGCAAGAATTATCGAAAAGTATATCTCCAAAATCATCATTTTGGCGAAGTTTTTTTTTTTTTTAAAGACCTTATACAATAATTATTGCGAAAAAAATCGCCTAACTGGACACTTTTGCAAAATGAATGACTAAAATAAAAATAATAAAAAGTGGTAAACGTCACAAATCCACGTCAGTATTATATTGTAATTGAAAATTGTGCAATGTTATACACCCCTAGTTGTTTTTTTTTGCGTACTGTACTTGATCCATAAATGAATTATATGTGGATTACCCAGCTTTACTTACCAATAGATATAAAAAGAAATATATGTTTCAAAACAACTTTCGCTTTAATTTTGAAAAATAAAATTTCTTCTTTTTAAGAGAGATTTAGGCAAGCTTCGGTGGTGCATTCATTCAAGCGGCAGGCTAATGATCACAAGGTAGGTGGTACAAAACTAATCAGGTACCTTGATGTATTAAAATTTTAATTTAAAATGAAAATGGTTTTCTAAGTCGAATCTAAAACAAGCATTTCAAAGTTTTGATAAGCATGCAATTTAATTGAAAAATAAGTACATTTTATCTTTTCTAATTATACTGTTTTAATAGTTCAACTTAAAGTATCAAAGTTACTTTTTGAAACTGAGCTAAAGAATAATATCCGAGATTCGTTGACCCATTTGAAAAGGCACGTCTTCTAATCAAGCTGAAGAAAATAAATTAATGGACGGAATTCATCAAACCTTTTAAGTTGTAGCCCTAACTAAAGTTTTGGTCACAACTAGAAGAATAAAATTCCGGTGATCGATGATTTTCAAAGGAATTTTTTACCATGTTCCTTTGCTAAATATTAATTATGTGGCTATTTTTCGTCTACTCAACCGTGCAACACGATAGCTAAATATCAGCTTTCAAGCTGAGTGTGAGGGGACGAAAACCGGCCTAAGCTTTGTCAACATAACATACACTTGCATGTATGCTGCTTCGACATCAAACTTGGCGGCATAACCACTATTGCATTCCTAGATTTTTACCAACATTTTTAAATTTAAGTTTTAAACATTTATTAACAGGGGTGCATTGTAATCACCGGATTGTTGATAGGTAGATATGCTTTTATTAAATGGTAAATAATACATAAAATTTGATCTAAAAAAAAGTTTAATTTTAACTGTATGATACTATATTTAAATATTTTGACAAATGACCCCAAGAATTTTAACTCTTCAGGAAAAACAATTTCGCCTGTGGGAATTTCCTGGTAGTTAGAATAATAATTATCGAGGGAACCTCAACTTGTGTTGATTTAAGATAAAGAATTTATTCATGTTTAATTTATTTTAATTACAATAATCGGAAATAAAATTTACCACCAGATTTGGAAGCATTTTATCTGAACGGCCCATCTTCGGAATGTTATTCGTTGTTTTTGTAAAGAATTGTCCAAAGCATTCCTCTGGCAGCACCGCGAAGAGACATATCGAAAAGATGAGCAAAGCTGAAAATGGAAATACAAATTTGAAAAATTTACTCTCGAGTTTTATAAAAAGTATCCATGTTAACTAAAACGGTTTTATTAATCAAGAAAGATTCACAAGGGTACCCCTTATACATTATCCCTGTCATCCCTAATGTGTTTAGTCATATTATTAATTTGTAAAAAAAACTGATTTTTATGAAAGAAAAGCAAAAAATTAAACAAATTTCTATGGGACTGAAAGTCATAATCTTAGCTTCAATTCTAGACGAAAAGTTAGAAGAGTTTCAATAAAAAAGATTTTGTTGTTTTAACTCCTCCGCGTCATTTTATTTGGTTACTTGATAAATGCGGTGAAGGTCCTAGATTCCTAGGCTTTTTTTTTTTTAATTATTATTTTACGTTGATTTCTTATTTTTCTACTTCAATAATCTAAAACATTTATGTCTGAAGTATGTATTTTTATAGAATTTTTGTTTCATTAAAAAATGCATATATTGTAAAATTCGAATGTTATTGAAGTAAAAATATAAAATAATTCATACTACTTCCATCTCCCATTTTGCCTTTTAAATGGGTTGTCATTCATGCATTCTTCCTAAAGATTTTTAGTTTTTGACTTGTGAAGAAAATGTTAATGAGAGTTAATGAGACTAGCGAATGAGGCGATTCAATGGACGGTGGTCAGTGAACGAGTTGGCAACAAACAATGTTCGCTCACCCAAAACAATTAATACTATTTGTGATGGAACTGAAGTAAAATTTAATTCACCAGGTCATGATCATAATTATTGATGATGAGCAGTACAAAATAAAGAATTGTTACGAACTTTCTTTAAAAGATGCATGTATGCCAGAGGTGTAGTGGGACCGGTACAGCCCGATACGGTATACCGGAACATTTTTGAGAGCCGGAACGGCGTATCGATACTTTTTAGAGAGCCTTTTTGGAGGAATTTTTAAGATTTATTAATTGTTATTTTTTAAATAAACTACTGCTAAAAACAATTTATGTTGTTGACGGCTTACACTGACAACTGACATATATATTTATTTTTAACTGTGATTATCAGCCGTCGATTTGATAATATTGTCCTGCAGGAATTGAGAATGGTCGAGGTTAGAACTCCTACAATTGAAGCATTGTCGAGAGAAGAATGATCCCTGTTTTCTTAACTCAAAAGTTAAATAGTCGACTGTGGAATTCATGAAAACATGCTCTCTCTTATTGCAACTCAGAAAGGATTTTCGCCTGTTATTGACCAATCAATTATCCATATGCCTTTTCTGGAGTTATACTTCAAAGTACGGTGATACTGCTCCAAAGATGACAAATGCTTATTGTATTGGTGAGAGTATCCTTTTGTTCTTACAATGCTTTTGAAGCAGATATAAAAAATTTGCTGAGACATATTACATTGAAACAGTGGGGGAAAAAAATTCTAATTTTTTTAAATAAAATTTGCACAACTTAGTATATTTGCTTTGAAAAAGTAATATAGTGTGGCAAAAACCAGAACAATTTCCGAATAAAGTTCGTTTAGAGGCGGGCCGTGTGACTTATGTTGGGGCTTTTCGCGGGGGGGATACACCAATACATGTATCTTTTATTATTATTAAACTGAAAATAAATGTTGATTTTTTTTTTTTTTTTAAAGCTGCAATTAATATTTGATTTTTTTTTTAAATAATTAAAAAAAAAATTATTATTAGTAAAACAAAGTCTAAAAAATAAGTGAATCTGTCTTTTGTTTCAACGTGACATCGGGACTTGATCAAACTTTTAATGAAATCAAATATTTAAACTGTACTTCCAGATTGCTCCGTTTTAGTCGATATCTATTGTGAGACGATGGCGGTCAAAATCGTTCATTTTATGATAGAGTCAATGTCTGTCGCAGTATTTATTGCAGCCAAGCTTAATAAATTGTCCAAATGAGATTCAGTTAAGTTATTCCTGTATTTATTCTTGATTAAAATTACCTTGCTGAAAGCTTCTTCATATAGTTTTTTCGTGCACGTAGTGGAGAACTCTGTTCTAGTTACTCACATACTATTTCGGATAAATTACAGTTACGTAAGGGGAAAAAAAAGTCCATTACGTTTTTTTTTTTTTTTTTTTTTTTTTTAAATTTCTGTGGTGCCGGCAGACCGCAGAAAAATCTGCTGCGGGTCGCGTAGTGGCTAACGCTGCTTTAAATGGTACAAAAAGAATTTATTATCTAATAGACCTTATGCAATATCATCCTGACCATTAGATTGGCCGAAATATTGCTTTAAAATTTGAAATGATCAGTTTGATCAGTTGCATCTTTTTCATCACCTCATCTGGCAGCGATAGAGATAGTACAGCTCTACGTTCCACTGGTATTAACTTTGTACCAGTTGAAATCGGATTTTGCATCAGCTTCATATCAGCCAAAATCCAATTTTGTATCACTTGAAACCGGATTATGATCAACTTCATGACACGAAAAATCACATTTTGTTTCAATAAACAGATATAGACTTTTATAATAACTGTGCACTAATTTAAATCAAGATTTGTATTATGTTAAGAATAATTGCTTTGTTTTTTGTTTGGAAAAGTATTACATTTATTGCAATTATTTATCACTGTACAACCAATATATGGATCTTCTTAATAAAAACATTTAATTACATAATTTATGTTATAATAATGTTCATGTCAATTAACATTATTAAAAGATAATGTCCATAAAAAAATTAATAAATATATGAATAGAATAAAATTTTTATATTGCACGTATGGAAATGGAAATAGTTAATGGACAATTCTTTGGTGCACTAGTTAAACAATTATATAAAATAAAATTGCATCAAGTTTTTAACTATTATTTATAGTTATAGATAAAATATAAAATTGTTTGTCAAGGTGAAATAGACAAACAATTTTACATACAATAAAAATTACAATTTTAAACTAGGACTATATATATAAAAATTGGACAGTTGGTACAAATTTTCTTGCACAATATTTTATCATAATGTTAACAACTCTGAGTCGATATAAACTAAATAGAGACCTCATACACAAGCACTTATCACGGACATGGCGGCTATCACGTCAGTGAAAGCCTAGACGAATGCCACCAAAACGGCATCGCTCATCTCGGCAATAGCTGATATTTCTTCAGTATAAATTTTAGTAAAAATGACAATCAAAGCAATGTAAATACCAACGCAAAGCTCGATAATATCATCGGAACAAATCACGATAATATTAGATATTACAACAGCGCTCAACCAAAATAACTTCACACACCAATGTAAAAATCAGTTTAAATGCTTCTTATACAGGTGCAAATTTTGGCAATAGTAGCTATTACATTGGCATAACAACCAGTAATAGCGCTCGCCATATCGACACAAATCTCAGAAATAAGTGCCATAACATCAGCGTAACGTTCGACTAAACGGCCAACACACACCAACTCAAATAATGGTTATACAGGCTTTAACATTAGAGGAAGCACCGGCAAAAAATAATAATTTCATCGGCGGGTTTACAGAAATCTGTATGTATACAGGTTCCATATTTAGACTTGTAAAATCGGACACTAACTAACAACAGCGTAACACCTGACGAAAATGATCATCATACCAACGAAAATAGCGCAGAATACAATCCCCTCTCCCTATTATATCGGCGCAACACTCGATGAAAGTTATCATCACACAACAATATAAATCTAGGCGATAGCAATCGCCATAGAAACGCAAATCTCGCCAACAGTGGCCATTATTATATAAGCGTAACTCTCAGTACAATGTCCATCATACCAACGTAAATAGTATGGCTAATCGGATAGGCGTGATCGACTCATTCATGATGGAAATTTCAGTAAAAAAAAATCTGAAATTCGTACTGTACCGTATCTGTAATAAGAGAGAAAACTTTATAGGGTAAGAGAAAAATACTTTATCCGCGAGAAAAATTGCTGAAAAATGTCGATTTACTTTGAAATTTGCGAAAAAAAACCCCGGAAAGATACGAAGGGGAAAAAAATAAAAAAATCGTCGATCGGCTGAAAAATCATATCCCTGGAAATAGCTGATATGCGATACGGAGACAATGACGAACAACTGCCGATGAATCATCACAGAAATGTTGGAGGTTCTCAGCCAACAGACACGAAATTTCAAAAAAAAAAAGAAAAAAAGTCAGTGCAGCGTTTGGCGCGAAAATTGCAAAAAAGGTCTTTTAGTATCGAGTTGTATCAGTATTTTAAATTTACGCAGGGGTGTCATCCCTGCAGCGATCACGATCATGGTGGACAGCAAACGACGGATTTTCTATCAGGAAGAGAAGCAAGTTTGCCTCATTGTATTATAGCGTAAAATATTAAATAATAATTAAAGTAACAACATTTTATTGTGCTTGGAATTGTAAAAAGTAAGGAGAACTTTTTTTTTTTTTTTTTTTATAAAAAAAAAGAATACATAAATATCTATTAAACACAGAAAAAAAAATTGCGAATAATCAAAAACGAGCTATGGGAAACTGGTGGAGTATGTCCACCTATTTGATTGAGATGCAATTGCCAGATACCAGTTATTTTGAAAGTCACGTGGTTGCAAAAGCTCTATAAGTGGGCGGGACATTGGTGGATCCAGCAAGGGGTGAAGGTTTACAGAAGGAAGATTTGAATAATCAGCACAAAACATTTTTAATATAAATATTCTTATCGCCCCCCCCCCCCAAAAAAAAAAATTAAAAAGCCGAGGACGAAAAAAGACAACAAAGCAAATTATAGTTTGAAAATGTTCAATGTGTATACGTATTCGTATTTAGATTGTTCTATCTATCATATTTAACAATAATTTATCCTGAATCAAATAGTTGTAGACAACTCTAATTTATTGTCGTAAATTCACACTTAGTCGGCCATTGTGTCTCCTTTATGGGATTGAGACATTTTACATCTTTGTAGCATATTCTGTACAATGAAAGTTAAGCTATCCCATGGTTATAGTAATATAACTTAAGAGCAATAAAATTTACCTAAGCTTTTCAACAGTCACCGCCCCCTCCGTAATAAAACTCTGGATCCGCCCTTGGGGCGGGAGTATAAGTTATAATAGGGATTCTAAAACTTGCATAAATTATTCTGCACTTTAAAAGTATAAGAACAAAAAATATAAAATTAATTAGTTTAGTTGTGAAACACAGAATAATGTTTTCATTTATTCAAAATTACATAAGTCTGACTTACCACCTTTCATTTCCTTTTTTCTGAATTATAATCGCTGTCGAACAAAAATCTAGAGCAGATACTTTCTAAACGCTCCTATGGTAGCAAATGATATTTGTCAAGTAGCGTATTTAATTTTAATTAATGGACAAGATCTGCGGGCAGTGCAAATGGAGTTTACATTCTATAGTGATGAAACATATCGCAGATGTTTCTCCGATTCCCAGATATAAACAAAGACAGAAGGTAACAATTTATCAATTTTGACGCAGGTGGATACTTTGTGACATTTATTAATGAAATGGACCATGATCAAGAAAAAAAAAGCTAGCTGGCTCTCGTATATGGCTATGGCCTAAGTTACCTCTAGGGATTCGAAGGTGATAGTGGTATTGAAGTAGAACGAAGGAAAGGAGTATGGGCGCAATTACTGCTGAAAGTAAAGAAAAATTTCAAAATGTCGCCGATATCACTGTCACAATACACGATGTCCTATTTTATTACACACATCATGAACTGCATACATCATGAACTACATGCAATGAGGAACTTTCACGTTTTTCGGTTTTATTTTTAAATAAAAGTAGAAAAAAATCATGAAAAAAAAATAGCATTCTTTCAAAAATTTGAGCTCGGATAGATAGTTAAAAAAAATATTTAGTTTTTAACTTTGCGATTTGGCGGGAAAAAGTTACTTTTGCGTGTGACGTCAATGATGAACCATCTAAAACCTGTTTTAGACCAAGAGGGAGGGAGATTCCTCCTTAGATTTTCGACGAAATCTGTGCGTAACTACGTCACGCTATTTTATGCGTTTTTGGTTACGTGACTTTTACTTTGATTTTAAACTCGAATTTTGATTAATTTAAAGCATAAAGATAAAAAATTATTGCACTGCTCAAATATATTCGTTGGATAACACTGGGCCTGGGCGATGTTAACATTTCTACATAGTGATATATCGGGAAGAAAACATCACGATGTCACGATACATCAAGATGTTAGCAATGTGTATATTTTTTTTTACAAAATACCACAAAACAACGTTTTCATAACACGCTATATAACGAAAGTTATGCTTAATTAGCTTTTGTAAAATCGTTTCAAATTCATGTATGGAAGTTTATTTAAAATAACATGAGCAGCGACCGAATTATTTTCAGGGGGATACACAAAACACCCACGGGGTATAAGCCGGTTATTATTTTTGGTTTAATCCGGATTTTTCAATTTCTCTATCTTAATGAAATTTTACTTTGTTATTTTCCAGAGAAGGAATGGGAAGGGGGGGGGGGGGGGAGGACAAGTGCACTTCCTGGCTGTGCACATGTTACTTAATTTATTGGATATTCTTAATTATTAAATCAAAAATATACTTTATAATGAATATTTTATTACTTACTATATACAATATAACTATTAAACAATAAAAATAAAATTAATGCATAACATTTAAAATTCTGATCTTTATATTATGCCAAAAAAAATCTGCATTTTCGCATTTTTAAGAAGCAATGTTGGATTGAGTAATTAATCTTATGGAAATAACTTTATTCAAATTGTTCAAACTGAAAAAAAATTATAAAATATTTATTTACTTACGTGACCGAAGAGAAAATCCTTCAACGTAAATGGAAAAAAAAATGGTTTATAAGTATTAGCAATCAAACTAGAGAAACAACTGTGATTAGTCCATGCACTAGTTCACAATGATTTTGGCAGATACAAAAAACAGCTCATAGTAATAAATAACCAGATTATTTTAACTAGGTAAGAACTAGACAGAAATTACCGCGCCAGAATACCGCAATCCCCTTGCGTTAATAAATAAAGCAAAATAAAATAATTGCAAGAAAAAAAAAATCTTGAAGTTAATATAAAAGATTTCAAAATACAAAAGTGTTATATTTTATTTCTTTCAAGTTAGAGAAATAATGACAAAAAAATCAAAAATGAAACACAAAAAGTGAAGGAAATGCTCAATCGAATTACAAAAATAGATATCAAGGTCTTATATCTGATGACTATTAAATAAAAATCAAAACGTTTTCCAAAAGTTCAGAGATCAACATAAAAAATGTTCAAACAATAAAAGGAATACTTGATTTATTGAATTTCCAATATTACTAGACTACTGGCGCCATCTCGCAATTAAAATACTCATCGCACATACGTAAGGTGGATACGATTACCACTATGCGGTTTTGATTAAGTATCGGGCATGCGCAAAAGCAAATGGAAATCGTTTCAAACCGCCCGATGTCGAAGGTTTCACTATGTTTCTTTCCCCGTTAATATCGGGAACATCGCGCATATGCAGGACAGGGTGGATAGGATTATCACGATGTGAGCTTGCTGATGAAGTACAGCGCAAAAGCAAATGGAACTCGTTTCAAACGGCGCGGTGTCTACGGTTTCAATAGTATCTTAGGTTGGTTGTTTTCAGATTATCTGGCGCCGTCAGCAACACGAGGGCTATAATGCGCCGAAACTTTCGTCATTAGACAAGCCAACATACATTTACAAACACCCATGCCTAACACGGGACTCGAACCCGCAACCTCGCGGTCTAGAAGCTAGCACCCTAACCACTATACCGTTTGGTCGGCAATAGTATCTTAGGAACACCGCGCATGAATCGTGGCACGGTTCTTCGTCCTTGAAGTGCTAGGCAAGTATCGTTAAAAAAGATCGTGATGTATCGGTTTTGAGAAAATAATGACACCGGTTTGATGATGTTGATTTCACACCGGTTTTTGCCGATGTATCGATACATCGCCCAAGCCTAGATAACACTAGAAAATACAAAAAATATTCATTTTCCTCGCTTGTGCAAGTTCCTCATTGTCTTGGTTTTTAACTCCTTCTTATTTCAAAATTGAAATAATAAATGTATATACTTTTTCCTATGTAGTTTTCCGAAACATATTTTTCAAAAATATTTCCCATTTCATTTCTACAGTTTTAAGCGTTTATAACCGGACCCTCCTATAATTAGAAAATTCCGAAATAATTATTATTCCCCACACTATAATGGATTATAAAGTAAGAACTCTTATCATGGATTGTTTGTAAAGTTGACAAGCATAAAATATTTAACAAGTAAAAAAATAATAATTGTACACTTTGACTATGTAAAATCAGCACAGCTTCTGACTCGATCCCTTCAGAATTGAATAAAATTTTATTTATTTGTTAGATTTATTGTGAAAAGAAAAAATGGCCAACATTAGGTTTGACTATTGTTTAGCTTCTGAAATATGAAACTTCAGAAATATGCCAAAATTTCGCATTTTTTATTACACAAATGTGTACATAATTTTGTTCCCAATCGTCATATAACATTGCTTTTGGTGTAAAATAATATAACAACAAAGTTTTTAATATAAATCCTTTATATCCACTGCCAATTTTTATATTCGTTAACACAGTGTCGATTCTGCAAACACCGTGCGTGTTTGGTGTTTGAATCGAATTTTAAATAATCGAAAACATTTCTACTAACAAAATGGGCAGCAAACTACGGGTCAAAATTTATTTATTAAAAATGAACGTCAGACTAGTACACACATATCCTTAATTTATTCTGATTAAAACAATTTTATCATTTATTTATTAAAAAACTTTTTTCAGCAGGAAAGAGTTTCGACAATTATCTGTTCAATGCTAATTTAACGCGATTGGATGACGGCAAGCTGGTTTATTATTATTCCTTAAAAGCGACCTTTAAGTGACAGTTACAGCCCCAAAGTTTGATAGAATGCATTGCCATCAAACCTATTTACCAAGTTTCAACCCTGTTGGATGACTGACGGCAAAGGGGTTAATTAGGCCTCAGCAGATTCCGCCGCCATCGACAAACCCACAAAATCGAAGTTTATAAAAAGGATTAAAAAAAAAAAATGTGAAGAATTGGGCTTTCTTATGATGTATCATTGGTATCTATCTTCAAAAGTTTTCATTTTAGGTCAAACAATTTGACCTTAAATATCACAAGAAAAAGAAAGTATTTTTTATATAAAAATATTTATACATTAATTTCATACAAAAATTTGTTGGCTTCATTTTGGGACCGTAATGGGATGCCGTTATAAATTTAAAACACTTGACCACGCACCATTTCCCACTGGTTATTATCTATATCTAGTTTTTTTTATAAAGAATTGAGGAAAATTGTTAACTTGTGGACGAGTTTTCATATTTTGTAATGAGGTTCTCCAAATTTGCTGATACGAGACCAAAAAATACTTTGAGAGGGGGAAGCTGAACATGTAACTTTCATAATCTAAAAAATGTGAAATTAATGCTGATAGGATGCTATTCAAATGAATTAAGTAATGAAATTGAAACAATTAGATTCCTGTAAAACATTTATATCTACAATGGACAATTCCCGCATTTTTTAAATACGAGTAAAATTACTTTATATTTATGAAGAATTTCTTTCTGCTTCCCAAATATTTAAACTGAAGTTCTTAAAAAAATTAGTTATTTAAATATTAAGAAAAGCCGAGCCAAATCTAGTCCGATCAAAACACTCAAAAAAATCTGTGACGTGAAAACTTCCTTCCGTTTCTATGGTTATCGTGAGGTTACAGCCATATAGTTAGCGTTTATTTGGTAGACCACTGCCATATCCCGTACAGGTTGGCGCGATTTGCGAGAAACTTGCAAAACTGGTTTCCGCTGCTGCATTTCAAGCGAAGATGTTTGAGATCTTTTGACGCCACAGTAAAATCGGGACGAATGAATCGTTTTCTCGCCAAAGTCTAACGGGGGAACATTAATAAATATATATAAAAATATATACTATATATATAAAAATATATACTATATATATATATATATATATATAAAAAAAGCGCGTTGAGCAGAAATTTTTCTGTTTATGGTCTTTTTAAAACGTTTAGAATTAAATGTGGGAACTGTCCATTGTTTGCGATTCTCCTCAGACATAATTTATTGTTTAACACTAGTAATCTTTCTTTAATGCTCGTAAAAAATTTAAAATCAGATGAATCTATAATAATAAAACAAGCTGTGTGTCTGTCTGTGGATCTATAGAAACTTACTTAAAATTGGAATAGAGCTCTGAAATTTTCAGCATAAGTAGTTTTGGCCTTCCGATTGTATACATCACAAACAGAATGTTAAAATTTAATTTTTTTTTACAAAGCGACTTTAAACAGAGATACAGCTCCGAAATTTTCCACATAAGTAGTTTTAGCCTTCTAATTGTAGTTTTGAAAAACAGAATTTTATTAATTAACAATTTTTTTTACAAAACGACTTCTAATAGGGCTACAGCTCTGAAATTTTCCACATAAGTAGTTGTTCTTCTAATGGGACTTTTAAAAAATATAACTAACATTTTATTTAATTTTTAAATGTAACAAATATTTTACAAAACTATTTCTACAGGGTGGCCACAAAATTCAGGAAAAAAAGTTCCCTGACAGATTTCTAAAAAATTCCCTGATTTTAAAGCAAACTTTTTTTAAATTTCCCCAATTTTCTTAGGTTTTCCAGATGGCTAGATACCCTGATCAAATAGAACATGTATGCTAAAAAGATAGTATGCAATTTTTTAAAAAATAGTTTTGATGGTAATGAAAAGTTTAAATTATTCTGCAACTTTAAATTTCTAATGGCTTACCACAACAAATCTCCAAGTAAATAGCGTCAAAATATGGATGAACATGACTTAAACAATATAAAATGTCCCTGATTTTCATGAAATTTTAAAAAGTTCCCTGACATTTTCCAGAATCAGAAAGCTCCCCGAGATTTCCCGGTTCTGTGGTCACTCTGTTCCATTTAGGCTACAGTTCTGAAATTTTCAATACAAGTAGTTTTGGCCTTCTAATTGGACTTTTGACAAAAAATATTATAAAATTTTAATTAGTTTTTTAATTAATATTTTTTACAAAAAGCGATTTCTAATAGGCATAGAGCTCTGAAAGTCTCTAAATAAGTAGTTTTGGCCTTCCAATTTAGCTTTCCACAAACAAGTGTTAAAATAATCTTAAAGGGGTGTTGTATTAACGGTGATTTTTTTCTCTATTAAGGCTTTACATAGCAATTAGATTTTAGTGAGTGAAGCGAGCTCATACAGCAATGAACCTTTCAGCAAGCAAAACGAGCGCCTATGTTTGCATAGTAATGAACCTTTCAACAAGTGAAGTAAGCCTGTGCTTATGTGTCAATTAACTTTTCAGAAAACGAAGCGAGTTCGATTTTGCGTAGCGATGAACCTTCCTGCGAACAAAGAGCCAAAAACCGGGATCTATACACCAATGACGGATTTCCGCAACACGAGGCCTCACAGTTAGCTTAAATATTGCACATGTTAAAATTTCGTAGCGAAGCACGGGTATTCAGCTAGTTAATATTGCTGAAAAGTACTTTATTATTCAAAATGGAGTTCCTGCCTACCTGATGGCTGTATGGTTAGCGCTCTGGCCTCGCATGCAAAAAGTTTGGCATAGATGTTTGTTGTGGTTCGAAATCCATGTAAAGCTGTAGGTCCAGGCATGATTAGCCGTCACTGTGTATAAAAATTAGTTGTTGAGTATACAAACCACCCAAAATGCAGTTCATGGACTAACAAGTGAGTATACATCCATTTGTTGCATTTGACAGTCTGATGGAACTTATCATTGAAGATCTAGATACGATGTCAGTTTTAGTAAAAATTAGATTAGTCTACGTCGGCCAGAAGAATTTCAGTTCGTCAGTCATTATTTGGTATATTGATTTCCATTCGTATGGACAACCACACTCGGCTTTACTTACCTCTACGGATGCTTGAATTTCTGGCACATAAAACATTGAAGAGGATTTGGCATGTATAAATAAGACTGGACAGTTAAAGTAACTGGCTAAGATTTGTAAGGCCAAGTTTGGTACATTGAATGTCAGTATGTTTTTTATTATTTCTATCGTTTCTCAAGACAATTCTTTGAATATCAACTACGCCCTGGTATGAAAGTTCTTGTTGTAATTCAAAATCCTCGACATAGTTTAGGTTGTGTTCTGAAATAACTGAAGGTCGAGTTAAGTGTTTAATGTGAGTAACTTTAATATTGATTTCCAATTTAGTTGGTTGGTTTGCAAGCTCAACGACTGCTAATCAGGCTGGGATTTAGTTTAGTTAACATAACAAATTTAAGTTAATCTTAAATTATTTGAAACAATAGACAAGATACACTACATAATATATCCAAGGAAAAACAATTTTAGCTAAGACTGACCAAATAAATGTCTATTCAATGACAAAAATTACATAACTATCAGTCAACATGTGCTGACACTAGATTGCAGAATCTACCATACAGAATAAACAAACAACACATCATGATGCTTCTACTTTATTTCTTACACACAAATTTAGTAATGCAGCTTAACACTAAGTCTTCACAACAAATACTACACATTGACAAGGCACAAAATTAAAAAATCAGATCTTTAATGAACAATTGTCCCATTCCCTAATCACCCTTCAAAAATCGGAACAAATGAAAACACAACCGCCTGCTTGGGATCCAACCGCACTTCATTTAATGCAATTTTTGGATGATCCCCTTCAGACAGCGGACCTTCTAATACATTACTGCCCCGAACTTCCACCCTTGCCATTTCGGGCAAGAATGGGCTCTTTTGGCTGAAATCGACGGTTGTTGAGTTGCTGCCTAAGTTCACAGCAACAAGATAGCCGGGAGACCCCTTACGGACCCTCAGCAAAGAGAAAACATTTTCTGTGACAATGGGAAATTCTTGGAGCCCAAAGTTTAGGGCAGGCTGTCCCCTCAGTGCGAGGAGGCGACTGAAGATTCGCAAATGAGATTGCTTCTCTTTTTGTTGTTCCTAAAATAAGATAAAGAATATAAACATCACATACATTTACAGTATGAACTGGCATTTCTGATAAATGACTGAATGCTGTTTTTATGATTTTTAAAACAATTATTAAGGACTTTCAAACAGAAAAACCTCGTCTAAATGTCCAAAACTAAAGCTCTGTATCTCAAGTCATAAATGCAATATATTTTGTTTTCAATTAGTATTAGTCAATTAAACATGAAGTTACTAAAAAAATCTTCCAACTAACTAAAATAAAATTTTGTAAATTAAAAATAAAATCTTATTTATCTATTTGAAAGGACTAGAATATAATCAAAATCATTTGAATAGCTTAAGTTCTTATTATTCAACTTCTAAAGTTTTGGACAGACATAAGTGATTTTACAAGTGTTCTGTTTTCGACATTGGAGTACAGAACACTAAATATCAAAAGTTAATCTACATGGAAGACATCGTTGAATCAAGTCAAAGTAATGCATTGCCAACTTTCATGCGCAATATGCAATATTTTACTCAAATGTTTTTCATACACTAAATATTCAAACAGTGCATTCTTCAAAATTGGAAAGATATTTAGTAAAAACTCCAAAACTTCTGTTAAGTCATGGATTAAAAAAGATTTATACTATTCTGAAATGGTTATGATGGACTACAAATAACAAAAGTAAATAGTGATGAAGAATAAGAGGTACTAGCAAGCCAATATTGATTTTACAGATCATTGACATCAGACTAAAAGGTCCTAATGAAGTAAATGATGATTTCTAGAGACATTGTATTAAGATACAGCAGCTCAAGAACTAACAGACTGGTGATGTATGATATCATAAAAGCAGCAACCCATTCAGTTACTTCTATACATAACCAGAATATTGGAGTTTTCATTTTACAGAAAAAAGAAACTTGAACAACACTACTTGGTACCAAAATGCAACAAAGGCTAATTTGAACAATAAACTTTCCATTAAATTTTTATGTTTATAAACTAATGAAAAATTTATAAACATAAGGTTCATTCAATACTGTAAATGGAATTAATAAATAAGGATACCATATCAAAAGGAAATGTGTCGATTGCTGACTACAATTGACAAAATTTTCCTTTTATGGCAATCGGAAGAAGACTTAAGTGTTGTAAATGTTTGAAATTAACAACGTAGATAAAAAAGAATGCACTTCAGTACAATTTTAAATTTACCTTACAACATCAAAATTTGAACATCTTATTAGAATAGGAAAATATTTTTAAATATATGAATTAAATTGTTCATTACCACAATGTCATAATGTACAAAAAATACACCCTATGAATGTAGGAATAAGCTTTTTTCACGATTTTGAACATGACAATTTAATTTCTAAAACTTGCAGTTGATATAGTAATATAATGCTACTTACCATAACATTTACAGTTTTGAAATCAGGGTGTACAGAAAGTGATGTACTGGTGTTGGAGAAACCACCAGCTAAACCAGTACCATCCCATGGCATAACAGTTTGCAGGAGTTTCTATGGAAAGAAATTAAGATAATTTGACAAATGATAATTTATTGAACACTGGCGATGCAGCCACATTAAATGAAATACTTTGCAAAAGTCTTCCCCCACCTCTCCAGTTACAAATCATAAATGAAAAAGTTATGTACACTTTATGCATGTCCAATTTGAAAACCTATCGATCACTCAACTTTACAGGGGGGAACAAAAACAAAGATTTTTTTAAAGAGGCTAGGCAAAGGTTCCCACTCAAATCGCAGAATAAAAATTAATGACTTTTAAGGACCTAAATAACGTTTTTTTAAGGATTTTCGAACATTTGTTTTCGGGCATTATGTCTATATATAATTTTTAATTAAGTATATTCTACCAAACAAGTTACAAATTGGTGCAAGTGCAAAACAAATATGTTTGAGAATTGCAATACGGAGCGGATAAGTGGCCTTCATGCTGGGATAGCAAGTCCGAGTTGAGACTATAAATTTTACAGTTGGGCACACAACATCCGCAAAAATTAAGGACTTCTAAGCATTTTGAAGTATTTTCAAGGCCTTGAAAACAAGTTCAAAAATATTAAGCACTTTTAATGACTGTAAGAACCCTGTTTAAGGACCTAAAAATATTTTTTAAGGATCTTCAAAAATATGTTTCTAGGAATCATGTCAATATATTAATTTTTAATTAAGTATATGCTACCTAAAAAGTTACATAACACGGGGATAGCAAGCACGAGTTGTTTTTTAAAAATTTTACATCCAGGCACACAATATCTGGAAAAATTAAGGACTTTTAAGGACCACTAAGCATTTTCAAGGCCTAGAAAACAAGTTAAAAAATATTAAGCACTTTTAATGAAAGTGGAAACCCTGCTATTTATTTTAAACAACCAATTCTTCAAAACTATAGATTTTTTTGGTTTAATTCATATCTTACGAGTATGCAGTATTGGCTAAATGAGTGTATAAAGTAAAACTTGCCACATTTTTACTGATTATCCCACTAAGTTTTTAAATTAGACAGCCGATTGTCACAATTTCTTATTTATGGTACTAAATAAAGTTGTCTAGTTCTATATCAACTAAAAATTCAACAAAGAGTAGGAAATATTATGAAAGACAAGAAAAAAAAAAATCAATTTTTTTATTTCACCGACTTTTAAGGTTGCTTTAGGCCTTCACAGCCATTAGGGGGTCAAATAAATAATATTTTTATGCATGTTACATACCAAACTAGACTGTACTAAATCGGTATTAGGCTGCAACACAAACATGCAAAAACACAAAGGAACATTTTAGCAAAGTGGAAAATATAAAAGTTTGTGAAAACTAAATTATTTATTAAAAAAATTAACTTGAATGATTTTTTTTTTTTACCTCGCCTCCTTTTTTGTCAGAGTTAGCATCAGTAATAGCCAATTCATCTCCATTGTACATTATAGGTGTACCCTTGGAAAAGATGGAAACCATATGAATAGCATCTACTAACTCATGGCCAACACGACTTGCTAACCTGCTTACAGATTTGCTTCCAACCTAAAAAATATGATGGCGTGAAAATATGCATATGAAATGGTAGTTCATAGAATAAGTACTTTCTAAAATTATAAAAATGAATAAATGATGCTACCAGATTCAAATATCCCTAATTTACAAACTTATGACAAAGTATAAACACAATGCAAGGGAGAGGTGCAAGATATAAACTCTTAAGACCCTATCAGACGACCAAATATCTCTGACTGGTTCGCAGACCTGATCCTAGCCGTCACTACTTCGGTGACTAGGGTTGCTAGAATTGAAAGAGAAGTTTCCACTAATTCTTTTGTCACAAAACAAGTTTATAGGTGTTGGCACTTCTCTGTAATCGGAAAAATTTCTTCCCTCGCTTTAGAAATAGAAAATTCGTAAAAGAAAAATCTATCGCCTTGGCATTAATATGTAATATATTAAAGCAGAAAATATATTTTTAAAATACATTGGTTTCTGTAAACACTGATATAAAAAAAATTCTTACTTGATATTTAAAGATGCTTCACACATTTATTTTTTTATTTTAATATTTATTGTACAGTAAAATGTTAAATTATACTGCAAAGTGTCTAGTCTTTTACGACTTTCTTCTACATATAAATATGTTATATTTATTTTCGTAAAAGCAGGCTGAGCAATTTATATTTAAACAATATTTTCGTGTAGCAATTGGGTGTTAATTATACAATTTCTTTTTTAATTGTTTTTTTATTAACATTACTATTTTGGTACTAATAATATTGTTGTGCTTCAAATAGACATTTCGGTCATCTACATTAGACGAATATTCTGGTGTTCAAAAGATTATATATATTTTTAGATGTATTATTTATTTGTAAAAAAAATATATCAATAAAATAACGATAATCAAGGGAAATAATAAATAAATTCCAGTATCCTCCCCTCCAAAAAATATTAATAAAATAGTGATAATCAAGTAAAATAATAAATTATAGTTCTAGTTTCAAGCTCCTATGCATAATGGGGAATCGAAACCGGGACTCTAGCATGACAAAAAGTACGCTAACCACTATACGGCATTAACTTGCTACAGTGGAAAAAAATAAGTTACTTAAACAATTTTATATAATTTTTTCGTATTTTCGTTATTTTTTTGATAACTTCTTTCTTTTAAATTTTGAAAGCACCTAAACAAAAAAAATAAAATATTTCTATTCGTTTGATAAGGCGAAATCTTTAGATATTTTTGCAGTGGCACTAAATACGATATACAATTTTTGTACGATACATCGTAACTAAATAAACATTTTGGTGGTTGGATTACAAATGTTATGTCCAAAAAAATATAAAAGGAAATCTTGTAATAATATTTTCACATTATTGAGTACGAAATAATTTTGGGGAATCATAGACTAAGATGATTTTAAATGAATGCAGCAGTGATTCTATGCAGTCTAGACGTAATTGTTCATCAGACACTGTGATGCCTTCTCCACAAAAATATTACTTTTATCTTATTGCTTAGGTATTTCACTAATCACATGCCTACTTTCCTTGAAGTTTTTTTAACTTTTAAATTTCCTATCTTTTTTTCGCTAAAATGTCCATTAACTTGGTTGGTGTGATGAACAAAATTCATGCCAATGGTTGGCGAAAACAGAAGGCATCTGATTGGTTCCCAACTACGTTGGCTGAAATTATCCTCAACTGCTTCGTTCACCATCGAAGCAGTCATGGATCGGGCAAATACAGGTTTTGCCCCTGGAAATGGGCTTTTCGAGTCAATGATAGAGCTGAGTCAGAATCAGAGTTAAGGATAAATATTTTGTCTGATAGCGCCTTTATGATTCACATATTAAAATGTTTGGACTACAAGCCCCATTAAATTTAATACTATAGAAATGTGATCAACAAATAAAAAAATTAAATGCTAATTATGCCAACTTAGTGATGTACATTTATGGTTACTTAAAAAAAATGGTAGTAAAAAATATAAAAATGGATGTTTATAATATAAATGCCAGAGCTAGTACAAGTGGACGAAAAGGGGGAAAAAACATAAGAACGTGTCAAGCTTAAAGAAATATGTACATGAAATAGCAATACAACAGCTTTTCTTTTAACATTTCTATATAAAAGCAATTAAAATAAATTCCAACTTCTAATTTAATTTAAGTAAAGTTTTCAAAGAAACAAGTTTTTTTCAATATGATTTTAAGTGTCTTTAAAAACATTTTATAATTATATATTACCAAGAGAGCTGGCCATCCATTTGATGGCACATGATTTATTGCCATCTCCAAATGATGTTTTAAATCATAGCCATTTATCTGCTCATTAATTTCTGAAAAGTGGGAGTTAAATGGCAACTCAGCAAGAGGTACAGTTTCATTTCCATAGTACAAGATACTAGTATTCCAAGAGCCAGACAGTTCAGGAACAAGAATCCTGGAAAGAATAAAAGAGAATAATATTGAGTCATTTTTTAAGGTTGAAATTCACTATTATCAATTGGAGTGCTTCATCAGCAATTGATTCGTGTGTATGATTCAAAGACAAAGCTTGTAATTAAGGTAATGGCTATGTTTTTAACAATACTTTTTGTTTTAAATTGGTTTCAAGCAAGGATTGGAAAAAACAAATATTTCTACATAAGTGATTGAAATTGAATTATTTAGTTTACAAGAGATAAATTAAAATAATTGGAAATAAAATAAAATAGAGCATAATCAATTTACAAATAGAAAAAGGCATTTGTTTTCCAACTTTTTACGCAATTAAAGCATTTTTACGGGAATTTCAAAGGTGGGGATATTAAGAGCACCTTAAGAGGCATTAGCACAAAGTTTTTTTTATCAAAATCGTTTGAGCCGTTTTTTAGCATCATTGAAAAACATGATTTTTTTCAATGGCAGCTACCTTATGCGCACGTATGATTTTGATGAAAACCTTAATGGTAGGTCCCATGGCCACCAGCAACCCGCATACCAAATTTAAACAACGTATGTCAATTTGTTCGCGAGTTATGCTGACCACATTTTTTCTAGATCACTTTTTTTGAAATCGAAGGGTTTCAAAACGTAGACAAATGCAGCAAAAAAAAAAAAAAAAATTTTTTTTTTTTTAATGAATGCTATACTTTTATTATCCTATGTGTAATGCATATGGGTAATTGAAAGTAATGAGCAAACTTTTTGGATAATTAGAAAAGATACATAAGATCCCCTGACCTTTAAAGCAATTTTTATGTTACACCTGCTTGCTAATTTGGATTCTAAACTTGATCATACTCAAAGACTATATTATTGCGCACAATAGAAATGTAGATTAGGGAGTCTGTTAATCTACTTCATATTTTTCTTATGAATTCCTAAATATTTTAATATAGACTTACTTTGGAATTCCAGAAGAGGCAGTAAAGTTCATTAAAATTTGCTTCCACTCAGAAAATAACCCTATATTTTCAGGTTGGTCCACAGTGTAAATGTGGCTAATATCTTTATATTGGCGCTGCAACAAAAAAAAAAAAAAGTGTCAATAGTCAGACAGATTAGAGACTTGTAGACATAACAAAATAGAACTTCAATTATATTTATACAAAACAATTGTAACTTTAACAAAATATATATGGGTATAAGAAAAGCTACAAACAATAAACTTTACAAACTAAAAAAGTAAAATATTAAATAGTCACATACATTCTCAAATGATAATTAGTCCTAATTTAAAGTCTGTAATTAATTATTGAACATATTATAAGTTCTATTTTTGAAATTCAACAATTTTAATAGAATATCAATTATTTTTTATACAATAAAAGGAAAAAACCTTGTTAGGTTCTTTGGCCGTGGCAACAGGCTCATCTCGTAGGTCTGCATCTTCAACCAAATGACTGGCAGCTATAACTTTGAAACCATCAACACCTCTGTCCAACCAGAATTTAACTATGTCCTAGAAATATAATTCAATATCTTAATACTTGGTAAACAATAAACCTGTCACAAAGTAGTATTTTGGCACATATTGCAGCCAATAAATATAGAGCATAGGTTTATGTTGCAGACAGGCTGACAACTCTTTTTAAAATTTAAAATATATGTGTTAATTGTAAATAATCAGAAGAAGAGATACTCACCCTTAATTCTTGTCTAACAAGCTCATTCCTCAAATTAAGATCAGGCATACTTTCTCCAAAGGTGTGAAGGTAGAACTGTTCCCTATCATCATTCCAAGTCCAAGCAGAATCACCATTTACATTTAACTGAAAAATTATTAATTATTATCAGCAAGAAGGTTTTGCTAATTCAACAACGGAATGATTTCACCTTGCTCCGTGGGTTAATTTTATTCAACACATGCCAACTTAAGATTTTCAAATCAATAAATTTTTTAGTGAGAAAATCTATCTTCTCTTTGCCTTATGGCAACACCAAACATTACAATACATACTATTACTTGTACTTTTCCATAAATCAAAATTATAGAGAAGTTCTGCTTGCATAGATATCTGAACGTGGTAAAAAATCTCCGAATTAATAACACAATTTCTGTAATAAAATCTGAATTGTCCGTCTTCGCAATTGGGAAATCATTGTCTATTTTTAACAAAAACTGGAAATATTAAAGGGGAATTTTTTTTATACAAGATCAGAATCTATAAAAAGTTAGAAGTGACAATTACAAAATTAATAATAAAGTTGAGATTAGCTAAATAATTTTCTTTAATTTTTCTTGCAAATATCTTAGCGATTTTGGATACTCTTTTTTTGGGAATAAAATAAGATATAAAAAAACTGTATGCATATTGCATAAAAGTATAACCTTTTTATTTTTGGATGAAAGAAAAAACAGCAGGAAACAAGTGACTTTTTTATAAACTTATCAGAACTGTTGTCCACCCGATGTAAACTAAATTAAGCAGGGGGGAAAAAACCTGTTAAGTCATCTTTTCTATATGTCTGAATGAATGAAATAAATAAACCTACAGAAATTTGTCATCCTAAGTTTTTACATTTTAAGAAGTCCGAAGTAACAGCAGCAAATTAGCCTTTTCCTATAAAAATAGTGCCCTTCTTGCCCTTTTTCTATAAAAATAGCACCCTTCCTGCCCCTTTTCAGAAAAAATTTCATCCTGAAAGAATTCGAAAAACTTTCGTTTCCCCCCCTCCCTCCCAACAGTACACAATATGTGGATCACCCCTACTGAAATCGGCTGTCGCGCATGCGCATTCATGTTCAAACGCGCAACATATATATCAGGGACTGAAACCATTGAGTAGATGTCCATATAACGTGCTTCATTAGTAGGTGGATTGTAGGGCGCCGTCTTACAATTTCCGAAATGCACATAAGTAAACTCCGATGGCCATTTCGTAAGTGTTTTGATTCAGTGTATTCCGCTGGATTTTTACCATGCCTCCTTCAAAATAGTGAAAAAAGGAATTTGAAAGACTTGAATTGTTAAAGGTTTTAACTATCAAATGTTAACACTAAGAATTTAAAAAGAATATTTCCGTTTGGACATGCGTAATCGCGATGTCCTCCTGTTAAATTTAAGGGGTGTTTTTGGTAATTTGCCTGTTATCAATTAATTTCTAAACATCCATTTCATATTTAAAATTAAACATAACAGGAATGCAACCAAAATTCCAGATTATTTCCGATTTAAAAAAAATAAAACTTCTATTATAGCTTACATAATAACGGCATGCACGGCAAAAAAATCGCCGTTTTGACACTAAATTTGATCTGATTTTGAAAATAAAAAAATGCAAACATTTCAGGACATAGTCCAAGATCTTTAGTCGGAATACTCCTTGTGATATCCCACAATGAATAATGTTAAATTTGGAGAAACTCTATTCTCTATCTGACAATAGCAAACCTAAGAGATGAAGTTTAAGGTTGATTCATTCAAACTTTAGAAAATTTTGAAAGAGTGAAAAGTTCTTATCTTAACACATTTTCATTATACTAAAACATTCTTATCTTAATTTTACTGTATTATAAATTGATAATTTTATAAAAATTACTATTTGATGAAAATTTTACTGTGTATATTGCACTTTAATTTTAATAATTTTCTCAATCTCATTCCAGCAGAATTAGGACTTTTTATCAGTATTTTGATATCTTTTAAGTTTCTGAGTGAGTTTTTGATTCACGGATTTTTGCATTATAATTTTTTCTTCTTCAGAATATTGAAAATTATTTATCGTGGTAGAAAAGCATAACAATATTGAAATTGTGGCAGAAAACGCGTATTTCTGCAATTTGCCATAAAAGTGCCCTCGTAAACAGGAAGTGCCCTCTTTTGGAAAATAGCACCCTGCCCTTTTTCATTTCTAGGATGAACTCTGCAACACAAGCTATTGAATAGCAAAAGCTGAAAATTTTATTGATCAGGCCAATTTAATTTTTAGTGGTCTGGTTGTTTCTTGGAAAAATATAAAATTCTTACTATTTAAAAAGGGCAAAGCCAAATATTACACAGAAAACCAGCAAAAGCTGGCAGGTAAGATAACAATATGAATATAATAAAATACTTTTCAACTTGGTATTTGGTTATCAAATAATTATCAAAGCAATTCCATCCATTTTTAGTTACTAACACACAACTTATTTTAGTCAACTGAAAATAAATGGAATACAATTTTTCCTTTGAAACAATATGTAAAATAGAAAAGTATTAGAAATTAATACCCAATTATTAGGAGGATTGTTCTTGTTTCCTGTAGGTGAATCGGCCCATATATAAAAGTCTTTGTAGGGCTCTTGGCCTTCAACACTGGCAACGAACCAAGGATGCTTGTCACTGGAGTGATTAGGATTGAAATCAATAACAATTCTAATATCTGAAATTAAATAATACAATACTTAAATAAAATTTAGTTATATCCATTACAAAATATGCAAATTATTCACTAAATAATACAGGGTGACCACAAAATTCAGGAAAAAAAGTTCCCTGATTTCCCCGACAGATTTCTAACACATTCCCTGATTTTAGGGCAATTTTTTTTCTAATTTCCCCAATTTTCTTGGGTTTTCTAAACACCCTGATCAAATAGAACATGTATGCTAAAGAGATAATATGCAATATTTAAAAAAATAGTTTTGCTGGTAATGAAAAGCTTAAATTATTCTGTAACATTAAACTTCTAATGGCTTACCACTACAAATCTCCATGTAAATAGAGCCAAAATATGGATGAACATGCCTTAAACAATACAAAATTTCCCTGATTTTCATGAAATTTTAAGAAGTCCCCTGGCATTTCCCGGTTCTGTGGCCACTCTGTAATATAACCCATAAAAACAGTTTTTAAAAAATCTTTTTTAGGCATTGTCAATTTTTATTCATTAACACAGAGCCAATATCAAAAACATTTCTATCAGCAAAATGTGAGGGAAACTACGTTCCAAAATTTATTTATTAAAAAAAGAACATGAATTTATGCTCTTGCATCCAAATATTATTTATTCTGATTAAAGTAATTTTATTAAAAAAAAATTTGGCAACAGGACAGAGTTTCAACAATGATCGGTTTAACGCTATTTTAATGTGATTGGATGGCAAGCTGGTTTAGTAGTATTCTGTAAACGTGACCTTTTAATGACAGTAACAGTCCCATAATTTGATAGAATGCATTAATAGGTGATCAACTTCGAACCTATCTAGTTTCAGTTTAATTGGGGGAAAATTAGGTCTCCGCAGATTCCGCTCTCATCGATAAACAAATTCGAAGTTAATATTTAAAGGATTTAAAAAGCAGACATGGGGATTATATTTTAAAATGTAAACAAAAAAATAAATATAAAATGCTATTCTTTCCAAGAAAATCAATCTCTCAAACCTACCTTTTTCCCTTAATTTGTCAACCATCTTGTCGAAGTCAGCCAAGGTGCCTACTGTGCTATCGACTTCTTTGTGATCAATAATACCTTCTGTGTCTGAGGTTTTGTAGAAGCCACTTAGCATCACAGCTTCAATATGCTGCTCTTTGAAATAGTCTACCCTATGAGCAACTCCTAATGTGGAAAAACACTTTTTTAAGGTACAAAATACAAGAAATAAGTTTAAAGAAAGCAATAAAGGCTATATTTGAGAATTCGACAACATATTTTAGATGTAGAGTAATATTTATAAATTTCTCAATAGTTATACTTTAGTCTTTGATTTAGTGACAGTATGCTTAATATTTATTTGGTACTTTACGTACTATTACAACCATGCCAACCTTTGGGATAACTCGCCAAATTGACAACCCCGATTTTGCACTTGTTTAAGGCGCTGAATTGGCAACCATGTGTATTTATGTAAGCATATTCCGTTTTAAGAATAGGTTTTTTTTTTTCAATGTCGATAGTACACAAGTACCATTTACTTTACTCAGTTATCAGATTAGGTGTGGTACAATTTTCATGGTGCAATAACTATAATACAAGAAAACTTATCCCGACTTCGCTGAATATGCTGCAAGATGGATCTTTCCGAGCAAATCGCAACTTATATGGTAATATTGATAACCTGTGCACATAGTTTTGTATAAAACTTAAATATATGTTTATATTAAAAAAAATAAGCACTCCTAATTTTACTTGATACTTACTTTTCTAACCACGGTTAGTATAAGAGTTTAAACGAATTGTATGGCTTTGACCAAGCTACTTCATGACGTCCCTCGTTTGGCAAATCATTATTGGCTAACCCTGTCTCCTCCCAGTTCAAGACGTCATATGCAAGATTATTGCACAGCCAATCGGTGTGTAATAAAACCTGATCGCACATCACTGTAGAATATTTAATGAGGTTAGGATAAGTTGTCTTTGCCTATACCTCCAAGTCAAGGCATATACACAACACCACTGGGGAATACTTTCATATTCAGCAACAAGATTTTATAAAAGCTCTTTAGCAGAGCCATTACATTTTGGATACTGTACACATCAGATAATTATGCTGTTTGGCTTTATTTAAAAGAGAGATTTTATATAATGTTGAAATAAACAAAAAATTTATCGCTTTAAAGTTACCATAAACCTGTAGGTGCTTTAAGTGCATGTCTTTCATTCTATTGTCAAACTCAGGGATGAGAGTGATCAGAGAGCAAAAAGGAGGAAATTCAAAAATTCGTTGAAAAAGCTCGCGGATGGAATACACAAAAATTCAACAAAAGAGTATGCATGAAGGATGATTCAATAATTTTAAAGATACAATAAAATTTCTCATACTATATAATAATTACATTTCAAATATTAGGAGTTAGTGAAGTAATCTGTGAGGAAAGGGGAGCCAAGAGGGAAAATCTTGTTTAGATATGAGGAAAAGTATACTTTTTGCAGGAAAAACTGGTTCAGATCAGAAAAATGTGGATCCTCAAGACAGGGGCAAAGAGGAGGAAAATGTTACATAAAAAACCACAAAGGAGGAAATCCTCCAAAAGGAGGAAAACTGGCATCCCTGCAAACTGTAAAACCTATCCAAAAGGGTAAACAACAAATGCACTTATAGGGTTCAGGCAAATTTTCTTAGCTTTATCTAACCAGCGAGCCACACGCTGGGTCGTAGAGGCCTGGTCGACGAATATAAATATTCCCATAGCAACACACCGGTGAGTGTGCTTGTGGGTTAGAAACTAATATTCTCAAATTGCAACCTTTATCGCTACATGGTGGCCATAAAATGAGTTCAGTTGTTTATTTTAGCTCAAAACTAAGTTATGAAAAATTACCAGGTCTCTAAACTGCAGTTGTACTGATATTTATTAAGTAATACTTCGTAAAACGGTTGATATGGTTCGCATCTTTTAAATTCAACAAAAAACTCATCTTTTTTTGTACGAAATGCACAATTTTTCACAGCATGCGAAAAAAAAATAATATTTTTAATTACCATCGAAATCTCCAATTCCACTTCCGTCCAAATCCTGGAAAGTCTTTACCTCTACTTGGTACAGTGCATTCTTCTGATACCAATCCAATTTCGGGGCAGGAGGACATCTAGGAGCCAGAATAATAATTACCACAGCACCAACCAACATAGCCACCCATGCGATCCAGAAGAACAGGAAGAGAAACATCCTTAGACGAACCCAAAAGGGCTCATTTGCGTATTTCATCAGCTCTTCTTTGCCCATCCCAACTGTGGTCGGGGCGACATGGATGTCCACTTTAGCATCGCCATTTTTTCCATCGAACCCATCAAGTTGCACTTGGGTGAATTTTACTTTGGAAGGATCATCAGTGAGCTTAGCTTTGGCCGCTGACTCCTCGTCCATGTTGTCTACTGGATCGACTTCGTGCTGGTCGCCATTGCAGGCTGCCTGCTCTGCGTTCTTTTCCATGAAGGGATTGGTGACTAATATTTTAGTTTAAAAATTCGGAATTTTATGCAGTTTCTGTTTGAAAGATATTTTTAGAAAAATAGAGGAAACTGTAAAATATATATGGGTTGGGTGGCGAACTAGAAACAACGTGATAGTGCCACGATAATCAACCAAGAAGACACCACCACACTCACTCACTACACTAACAATTGCCAGATCCCGCGACCTTCTTTCTGGTCTATTTTTTATTTTTGCGCTCTGTTCTGCTGCTTCTACCACACTGGGAAATGGGAGGGAGAGGAGGAGAAAAGGAAATAATGTTACGTCATTGGCTGTTGATTTGCTCTTCTGCGATCCTCGTATTTATATTTAAAACAGATAGAGGATAGAGAGATTGAGAACATTTCATGCTTTATCGTTACTTTTATTGTCTGGCAAAGACAAGAATAAGATTTAAATACATTTGTATAATGCCTAACCATTTAATATAGTTATTTGATTATGATGTAATAGTTGCTATCGTTGCTACATTTTGCTTGGCGTTCAGCCTAAAGACTTGATAGTTGTTTTCTCTCTTCTATTTTTTTTTTTTTTTGAATCTCGGATAAATTTGGACAAATTATGGGATTTTCTCAAATGTATAAAATTAGGCAAATATAATTAGCTTTATCCGACATTTCGTAAATCGTTCTTTGCACTGTGGTTTCTGGAACCTGTTTTTTTTTTTTGGCCTGTAGCCCTTTTGTAACGCATGTCTACCAAAAGATTCCTTAAGGTAAAGATGGGTTACTCGACTTTTATAGTACTGAATTTGTCGGAAACTATTTTTTTGGTAGGAATGTGCAAAGCCATTTATTGGGTGGTTGCTACATTATTCTCCCTCCATAATTTTATCAGAGATGGAATTCGCCATATGACAACACCAGTTGATAATTGCGATTGCGTGATGGGGAGAGCTTTATTAAGTTCACAATATATATTTTTTTTGCTTATTTAACCGCTTTTTGCGCGTTTGGCGATATATTTTTTCGCAATTTAGCAAGTCAACTTTTAATTATTGAATGAGTTTTGCATGTTCATTTCATCATCCGCAGGTCACCATTGTAGACCTTGTGTAACCCATGTCTATAAAGGGATCCTCAAACTTAGAACGAGTTACTCGGCTTTTATAGAACTAAATTCGTTGAAAACTAATTTACTGGTGGGAACGTGCAGCGCCAGCTGTTGGGCGGTTGCTTCAGGCAGTAAGTAAATTTTCAACTTTTAAAAACAGAATTTATATTTTGTTATTAAGGAAGAAAAATTCCGAATTGTTCCTAAATATTTTTATTTTTACAGTTATTTTCACTTAAAGATCGTCTGATTTAGAACTTTTGACAGCAGTTTTCAATTTTCATCAGCAAATCATTGAATGATCATAAATTTTGATGTTGTACTGTTATATTTTACAACGTCTTTTCTTAAAATAAATTGTACTCTCACAAGAAAATTCGTAGTTTTATTTTATACAACGTGGGTTAATGGGTATTATACTAGGCCAGCTAAAGAGAAAATATTTTTTCCTGCTAATAAAGATGTTTCGAACCATTCAACGGAAGAGGCCTCAGGGCTTCTTTTAGAAAACAAGAATTTGTGTAAGAAGTAGTACAAGAGGAGATTCAAAATAGTGCTGTTTCAAAACGCAGTTATATTATTTATCCGGATTATAAAGAAGTTTGGAAAAGTAAATACAAATGCCAAACAACTGGTATCAAAATTAGAGATGTTATGGCGCAATTTGCTTCTTTTAGATAACACGAATTTTCTTTTAGATTAGCATGAATTTGATCAAGAAACAGTAGAAGAGGAGATTCAAAATAGTGCTGTTTCAAAAAACAGTTACATTTATCCGAATTATAAAAAAGTTACTATTGTAACATACGACCAACCAAATAGTATTGTTACAAACAGAAGCTACCAAAAGTGTTAATTGCATAAAGGAGCTTGAAGAAAATGAAGATATAAACGCAGATGAAGAAGTTCACTCAAGAAAAATTTGTGGAATGTCTGTTGTATTGAGTTAGAAAGTGATTTATAAAATTTCCATGCGATTGCATGGAATGTTGTCACACACTTTTTAAAATAATGGACTTATTGAAACTTAACAGCACATGTCTTTACTTATGATAGTGCCGACCAAACGGTATAGTGGTTAGCGTGCTGGCTTCTAGACTGCGAGGTTGCGGGTTCGAGTCCCGTGTTAGGCATGGGTGTTTGTAAATGTATGTTGGCTTGTCTAATGACGAATGTTTCGGCGCATTATAACCCTCGTGTTGCTGACGGCGCCAGATAATCTGAATGCAACCAACCAACTTATGATAGTAATTTTAACTTCACATGTTAAAGTTTTGACTTATCTTTTTTTTTTTTTTTTTTTTATTTTTTTTTTATTAGAAAAAGTGTTTTTCAGAAACTTTAAAATTAAAATTTTTCAAATTTTAACAATTTAATTCACTGCATTGAGTATTTTTATTATTTGTTATCATCCAAAACATGTATAGGTCAGTAATTCTTTACTATGAAATTGACTGATCACTTTTGGCACCCCCCCCCCCTCAAAAAACCCCCACAGTTTATAGGTACGAAATGCTTGACGTGTAAGTACGTAATATTCGGGTAGGTAGAAAAGGATACAACATTTTACAAAATATCTACCTAAAAATATTTCGTTAGGTGTTTTGTTAAAATTCTACAAGAAGCTCGTTTATATATACCAAACCTGGCTAAGACGAAGTCAGATACGAGATACTATCTGGTATTTTAATAATAATGTTATTGTAATATCTTCTTGGTAATGCTATTTGGAATCATGACAAAACAATCTCTTGAAATTCTAAAATGTGGGGAATGAAGTTTTCTTCAAATAAATTGAAGTTGGATGCTAAATGCAGTTACAAGAATTAAGTAAACACGCCAAGGATATATGTTCATGGTAAGATCCCAAAATGTATCCAATACAGAGCATGAGCGTTTTGTACGAGATACAATCTTTTTTTATTGTTTTATCAATTATATGTTATAAACTATTTTTTTCATAAATGAGTTATCTAGATAGTACTTAAAGAAAATATAAATATTTTGAATTTATGATAAATGGTTACCGTAAAAAATTACCTTTCGCATTATGCGAGATAAACTTTCTTGTAAGTTTTAATTAAAAACTAAAATTGTAAATAAATACTACTTAAAATGAGGAACTTGCACAAGTGAGGAAAGTGATTTTTTTTTTGTGTATTTTCTAGTGTTATTCAATGAATATATTTGAGCAGTGCAATTATTTTTTATTTTTATGCTTTCAAGTAATAAAAAATCGAGTTTGAAAACTCTGAAAATAAAATAAAGGTCACGTGACCAAAACGCATTAAAAAAAACCGTGACGTAATTACGCATAGATTCCTTCGAAAATCCGAGGAGGAGCCTCACTCCCTCCCCGTTTAAAACAGGTTTTAAACTCGTTCGGTTCATCATCTGCGCATTGACGTCACACGCAAAAGTAGCTTTTTGCCGCCAAATCACAAAGTGAAAAACTAAATATTTTTTTAACTATCTCTGCGAGCTCAAATTTTTTAAACAATGGTATTAGTTTCTCATGATTTTGTCTTTACTTTTATTTAAAAATAAAACCAAGAAACGTGAAAATTCTTCATTGTAATTAAGTGTGTACTATTTTCTTAAAATTTAAGAATGTTAAAATCTCATTATTTTGAAAAAAAGTACGGATGTGTGTTCTTGTATTCAAATACAAAATTTTTCTGGTGTTCGGACAACTGTGAAATTTTAAGCACAAGTAGTTTTTGCGTCCTTTCAGTCACGCCCAAAGCCAAAATGTTGAATTTTTAATTAGTTTGATTGATTAAATTTTAAAATTTGGTCATAATGCTAATGCTATGGGAAAAAGATTTTCATCCTACTTCTAACATCGCTAGCGAGCTGAATAAATACTCGAAATATTTATTTTTCTACATTGTAAAAGTAGGGTTATAATCTTTGAAATTTTCTCGTGCGGAAATTAAGGAGTGCATAGAAAATTACATAATGCACTTTTGCCCTCCCCCCCCCCCCCTAAAAAAATGAAGTTTGAAGTTTCCAAGATTTTTCCGTATCATATTTTGTAGCCCAAGATATTTATTTATGGCTTTGTTATTTTCTTTTACACCCCCAAGACATTGTCAATGCTAAATATTCAAAATTTTCCCTTTGCTGGAAGTTGTTATTTTAATTCAGTATATTTAGCTTAGCAGTTTCTGGTGTTATGTTCATTCAAGCCCTGATCATCGTCTAGGCTCACAAGGCCCAGGCATCGAGCCCATAATTTTAGGGCCCCCGAAATTGGCTGTAAACCTTCAACTTTTGTTTTACAAAAGCTATGTGAATATCTTCTATACTGTGCATAAAATAATTTTTACATAAAAATCATTTTGTATTGATCTTGAACCGTCTTCAGTATCCCAGAGTGTATTTATTAAAAGAAACCAAATCATCATTTAAAAGCGCAAAAACAAGCTTTCTTGAAAAAGAGAGAGAGAGAAAAAAAAAAAAAAAATTGAAAAGAAGTCATGACGAATTTATTGTGAGATCATTAATGTTGACTCTGAAGTTGTGAATAATGCTGCAGATATTGTTGTCACGCACATTACAACACATTGTGGTAGTGAAATGCAATACTATACATAAAAAAAAAAGTTTGTCCTCTTTTGGTTTATAAATTTGGTTGTTTGCAATTTGTTTCTTTATTTGTGATAAAACACACACACACACACACACACACACACACACACACACACACACACACACACACACACACACACACACACACACACACGCACGCACGCACGCACGCACGCACGCACGCACGCACGCACGCACGCACGCACGCACGCACGCACGCACGCACGCGCGCGCACGCACGCACACACACACACACACACACACACACACACACACACACACACACACACACACACACACACACACACACACACACACACACACACACACACACACACACACACACACACCTTTTAGAAAACAATAATAACATTAATTTATCAACTTTTCTATATTTAATGATAATTCATTTGACTTTACGTCAAGTCAATTACGCATTTTTAATTTCATGAAATTCACACATTTTTAATTGCATTTTCAATTCAAAAAGGGGCCCCCGAATGTGTCCGGACCTTGGACCCCAACTTGTCATGATCAGTCTCTGTGTTCATTGGATTTTTTTTATGCAAAGTCACCTATATGCTGCTCAATTCTCATAGAATTTTTCTCATAGAACTATTCTCTCTTCTTATTTTTTAATATTTTTGTCAGCAGAAATACAAGTTTCTGCAGCAAATGTTTACCAAAGCAACTTTGCCGTCTCTACTTGCTTGCTATTGAATTAGACATTTCAACTTCGCGAGAGTGATTTAGATTCGAAAAGTGGGAGTGTCAAATGTCCTTTGAATCTAAATCTAAGGCCGACCGGTTTCTTCCGGGAAGATAGGATTTTCTTTAACTCAGATTGATTACGTGATTATTCAGGACTGAATGACATTGACATGAACTGCTTTCCGGTTGGCTTAACTGAGGAAAAAAATTACTTTCGAAATGCTTCAAGTCGGTTCAAATTACTCTTAACTCTTTTAAAAACGGCGAGGAAAAATAAATATAATTGATTATGTTACCATCTCACTCAATTTGTTATATAATTTTTGTATTGATATGTACACACAGTGCATATTAAATACTTTGCACTTTGATTTTCAGGCAACGGAGTGTTATGTGCCATTTTAAACTGGGAGTGCATTTTTGAACTGGGGTCAAACTTCGTGTGTTATTATAATAATAAAATTCTTTGGGAAATAATGTGGTCTTATATAATTCTAAAACGTGATAATTTAGATTCAGGTGTTCAAGACTTACGAAATAATATTCGAATATTTATGAAGTGGAGATTAGAAAAATACCCACTGTGAACTTCAACTATGTTTTGAAAACTATACTAAAAAACAAGTATAGTGTCGGTCTATTACTAGAAAGGTTTTTGATTACTACGTTAAAAAATAATCATTGATGAACGGACATGCATCAAAATAAACTCAGAAATGAAATGTTTTAACTTTGACCATAATTTAATCATAAATTGTCTATAAATCTAATGTTTTTTTAAGAAAAAAGTTCATGTGGGATTTTTTTATGAACGGCGTTTGTATAAGAAACACTCGCCTTGTGCGTATTTGCACAGGATTGTTTTTTGAATTTTCATAACAATTCGGTAAATAGTGTTATTTAATTGTAATCAAAAGAATATTGTGGTTTTTAAAAATATCATAATTGATGTTTGTTGCAGGTAAAGATAATTTTTCACATTAACGCAAAAACAGGTACAATTATTTAAAAAAAAAAAAAAAATCTAACAAGATATTCCAAGGATTTTTTTTATTGTTTAGTGTAGAAAAGCACTATGTCTATTTTTAGCTTCTAAACTACATTAATATAAAGAGAAACTTATCCAATAGCGCTATTCTCCCCTTAAGTTTAGAATTTCCAGACAAAGCAACTAATGCTATAGATTGGTGCAATATGTTAAATGAAAGCTCACGTCGAGATGAGTTATCTTACAAAAACTTAACCTTAAATATTGAAAATTGAGACTTGAAATCGATTTGAAGCTTAAATGTATCTGGGAGAGTTGTATTGTAACAGCTTGGGATTTCCCATTTGGGATGTCATCTATAGAAATAAAAATATTCATTGATAATATTTCTCGCCAAACTCGTCAACTTGGCGACCAAAATTTTCAGCATGGCAGGTTTTTGTTTTCAGATATTTTCATCCTTAGCAAGGGAGGATTTCAGTAATCAAAATGTTAGTAAATTATACACTTTTGCTATCTGCAACAGCAACCTGATATATCCTAAAAGAAACGTGTGTGGAAGTGGCATTTTAGTGATAGAGACTGTCCCAGCCTGTTTGAACTTCACTAGATGAAATCGCTTCCTATTGTTGAAATTAAATGCAATTTTTAATTGGTATGATTTAACATATTTTTATTCGTTATTAACTGGTGTTACGTTTAGAATTTTCTCACTGCTTTTGGATTAGCTACAGCAGTTTTTACGGCATGAACATAATACCTTTCAATGATAAACGGAATAAATTAGTGTAGGATTAAGTAAAAACGAGCTTCAAGTCTTTTTAATTTGAAGGAATTTATCTGAAAATAAAATTTTAACACTTCTACATTTTATAAAACATAACATTAACTAATCAAGCGATTTCACCGGGATTTCATTATATTCTCTGACATTCCGTTTTACGTTACATTTCCCAGGCCAATGGTCGTCAAACTCATTTGTGAAAAGAGCCACAGATCACTTTTGAGAGCAACCTTTTTTCTCTCAAAGAACCATGTTTTTTAGAGGTCGGCGATACATCGATACGGCGATATTTCTATCGATATTTTTAAAAATATATCGATACTAAAAATATCGATATAAGTCACCGATATATCGATATTTTCAGAACTTTTTAATTTTTTGATGATCGTTTTGAAGTTTCATGTGTTTTTTCGATTTTCTTTATTCCCTTTTCAAAAACTTTAAAATTAAAGTTTGGACTTGACTGAGACAGTTAAAATGGCACTCTACCCAAAAAGAAAACATAATGTAATGGAAAGATAAGATCATTTACTAGTAGTCCTTAACATAGCGCCGTTTCTGTTGCTAACGTGTGCCTGGAATTTGCAGCTAATTTTAAATAATAAAAACATCTCTATCAGCAAAAATGAGGTAAACTACTTTTCAAAATCTCTTCTTTAAAAATAAATGTGAATTTAGGCATTGACATCCAAAGGTATTTTATTTATTCTGATCGATAATATAATTTATTTATTAAAACAATTTTGGCATGAATTCATGAAAAGTAGAAATTTACCCAGAAAAGCTTCGTTTCTGGCAAAATTAAAAATCAAATAAAAGAGAATAATAATGTATCGATATATCGCTATTTTTTTCTATGCAACGATATAAGTATCGATATTTATTTTGATCGATATTTCCGACCTCTAATGTTTTTAGTAGTCCACACTTCGTCAACATGACTGACATTCGGCTTATATACTAGAGGACAGGATGAAGTGAGCTCACTGAGAACGCTGTAGGAACCGGTTCACCTATGGCTGAAAGCATTGAGTGAGCTCAAATCAGGTAGTTTTCTAGTATAGTTGAAGTTAATTCATTGTAGAGCCGCACTCGAGTAGCTAAAGAACAGCATAGTTCGCGAACTCTAAACTGTACTTAAATGTGAACTACAAATGAACTTTAGTTTCGTTCGAGTTCGTGCCTTCTTGTATATGCAGAGTAGTTCCACTTTATCATGTTATAAAAACCATGTTTCAATGATTTGCACCTTTACATCAATAATAGAAGTGTAGGTGACTCACAACTGTTATTTTTCTTGGACAGATGTGCAGGAGAATCTGCAAGTAATCAATTGCTAATCCCCTGAAAAGTTATTCGTTCCTTTTTTTGTGCATTTTTCAAACGTTTCTGAAGATTGCGGAGAAATATTTTAACGGTCTATTTTTCAACAGAAAATTAAAAAAAAAAAAGTTTAAATTAATTTCATTTTTATTTAAAGCCATTTTCTTACAAGTGTTATACACATCTTGGTCTTACGAAGCAGTAATTAAAGTAATTTTTAAAATACGTACAAAAAAGTTTTAATTTACTCTTGAATAGGGGTAAATTTATTTAAATAGTCTGTTTATAGTTTGGTTTTAAAGTAATTATGAAAATATTGACAATAGTGCATTTTAAAAAGAAAGATTTTCATTAGAAAGTTTTTGGCTGTTCACTTATTGGCAAATGAAGAGTTTGCGCACTTTTCAATAAATGTTTCACACACTTTGTAGTAGGTACTATTCTATTTTCTGGTATTATTCTATTTTGAAAAAATATTTCTGCAGATATTTCGTTTGGAAATTTATAGCATTTGGCAGAGCAACAGAAGGGACTGACAATTTTCTATGCATTTTCTAGAATGTTATAAACTTCGACTTAAACAGAGGAAGACATTCAGTTCAACCAAAATTCTTCACAGGCACAGTTATCCACTCCAATTTATCTTACGCGATCAATAAAATAAACAGATGTGAAGTGCATCGTTCGACAATGTTGGGTGCCTTCTCGTATAAGACAGATAACTTCCTTGAACTTTGCGAGATTGAGATCAGGAAAAGAACGTCACTTTCAATCCTTCATGATTAATTTCGGCCACGATGACGGATAAGTACCGTCGCGGATGAGCGGCGGCCTATCTTGGAAAATAAAACAAATGACCTTATCGTTTTGTGTTAAGGAATTCGGGAATATGATATGATTCATTTTCAAAGCGTGACTTTGAATCCACTTAACGACATTTGTTAGTTTATGGCATGCGGGTCTATTGAAAATCAATTCAGCTCACAACCGGACGTAGACATGTAGCCAGACTAGAATCTTAGTTAGGGCAAAGCACTTTGCAAGGAGGAAAAATTATAAAAGAATTCAGATATACTTATCTATTTAAATTTATTTATTTATTTCATAATACAGGGCGAGAAGAGAATCTTAGTGAAATAAAAGAAGTTTGTTGCTCAAAAAGTAATTCAATGTACACAACTTTGTAATTTTGTATCTCGTAAACTTATCGTACTCGGATCGAAGTACGATAAGTTTAGTTTTCGTTACGTAATCTTTGACATTTTTCTTAATAATATATGACACAGCTCAGTTTCCTTGGTTTTCAAACATCTTCACAGAGAACTAGTAGCGAGAACCGGATCACAGGTTTTGTATATTGCGACTAACAAAGAGGTCCACGTTACAATAATTGAAATACGGCGCTTGCTATTTCCGGGAGGGGGGGGGGGGAACCTTTAGGCCGAGTTCAAATATTCATGAACTTCTTTTGGTATCTCTTGTGTAAGCACTAGTTTTACGATTTTTTTAAACATAACATCAAAGTCACAAGCTATTTTTAGGGTTGACCTTCTGGAACCCGTAAGTATATAAATGTGGGCTTATTGTGAGCAGTGATTAATTTGCATAGAAATTGTTAATTAAAGTCCATAATAGTTATTGAAACCTACATATTATTGATCCATATTGCTATCAAAATCAATTTGAAGCTTTATTTATCAGGATTCGAAACTAGCTATTTACGATATGATAAAATATTTATCGTTTCATTTTTGTAAGTATAAGATTTTTTGGGAAACTAAAATGTCTTTGAATGTATCCACGGTTTTTCTACTTCTCTATGTACTTTTCTGATTTAAAAAAAAAAAAAAAATTAATTCTGAGTTTGTTTCAGAAACAACGGGAAGGAATAGTTGGCAGGAATCTTCTTTTAGTTAAATCTATGATTTTATGACAAAAATTATAATGAGCTACACATTTTTTTGTTTTTTTTGTTGTTTGTTTTGTTTTTGAAATTCTTTCGACGGACATACATGCACGAGACTAATACTAAAGTTGAAGAACCATAAAAATATAAAAAAATTCATTATTAGAAAACATATTTGAGTTTTTCAAATCGCTTTACGAGGATAAATTCTAAGTCAGCGAATGTACACGTTCAAATTGATAGTTAAGATTTAGTACGAAATTTATTTATATTTAAGATCTTTATGCAATGGATAGTTAGAAAGCAATGTGGAGGGAATTAGTGTTTATTACAAAACAAGGAAAATGAGAGAACAGGGAAAGGATCCTGATTTATTAATTTCGTCAAGCGTATTTTATATAACACCGTAATTTTAAACTTGTTTGAAAGTATAGAAACTTACTTTTGTGTCTTACACTTTCCGGAAAGCTATTTTTATTCCACAACAGGAAAGGAATGAATGGTGTGTCTTACAAATAAACAAGAAGTTTAAAAGTCATGAAGTTACATTACACGTAAGGTATGAGGCAAGATCAAGCATTTCTAGTAAACTTTGATAATTTCCCCGAAGGAAAATACGCGTTTAAAGTTAAAAATAATAAAACGAGGAAAGTTTCAAATAGTAAATCAGATACTGGAAGTATGCTGTAGAACTTTAGAAAGTTCAATACTTCTTCAAAAGTCTTTTGTTTCTAAACAATTTTGACTTTATTTGTTAATTCAGCTTTGGAGCGTTGACTAATTAGCTGAACACCTCCGATTTGTTATGTTTGAATGCATTTGGATGGTTTCTAATTTTTTTTATTGATAATAATTTCTTTTTTTTATTGAAGCATGACTTATTGCAAGCTTATAAATTCAGCATTTAAAGATTACTTTTTTTTTATAGAGGATGACGTTTTGAAAATTTAAATCGTAACTTATACTTAAGATGTGTAAAAGATAAAAACATGAAACTTCATAATAGTCAACAAAAGTTGCCACTTAATATTCGCTAATGTTTATATTTTGTAATATCATCATTATTTTAATGTAATCTTTTTATTTTATAACTATGCTTGCTATAAATAACCATAACTCAACTCTTGGACAATTATAACTTTTCCCACATATTTCTTCATATTAAAATATACAGGATATCCACAAATTAGTCGGGCAATGAAGTTCAAATACATCTGAATAACTCGTAATAACTAGGCCTTATAAAACATTCTTTTTCCCAAGTTAATTTAAGTTCACCATGTCATTCTATAAGCAAAAAAAATTGTTTATTATGTCTTGTTATTAGGAGTTATACAGATCTATCTGAATTCTATTGCCCAACAAATTTGTGGACACCCTGTATTTACAGAGTTAGCTTAACCTTTATAATAAAGTGGAAAAACAACAAATAATTTTAAATGAAGAATGTTTTTAAACTAAATATTTTTCTAAAAACCTCTCTGTATTGAAACAGCCAGTAATTTTTTTTTTTAAATTCTGCTTTGGAAAATGTGAAACTATTAGACACCTATGCAATTTAAATTGGGGGAAAGGCATTTAATTTGTGTATGTGATAAATTAATGAATATGATTGCAAGTCATTCTATTGAAATTAAGATCCTGTTTTTTAATTTTTTAACAACCTTTAAATATTTCAAAATTTTTATATGAATCTTTTCTATTAAAATTGAAATAAAATACAAATATTTTTGCACTTATCGCAATTATTTGAGTATATCTCAAAACCTGCATTATATTGGAGTAGTTTTGTCATTCCATGATCAAAGTTATTCTTATGTTAATATAGAAGTGTTTGGAATAGCAATTCAAATACACTGTTCAAAGATAATATAATCAATTTTGAAAATATTTCATACATTGATATGTTCTTCTGTTATACTACTATTAAAGTGTAGAGTTAAGCGCAGTACAACCTTTGTAAAACTATAATCTATTTTCAAAATATATTTAAAAAAAAAAAAAAAAAAAAAAAAAAAAAAAATGTAAGGCAATATTTTAAATGTGGTGAAAGTCAAGTTTTTCAATTCCTTTAATTATTTTGATTTTTTTTAAGACTGTTGGACATTTTAAAGTAAAGTTTCAAATATAAAGACTTTCCCAATTCTTTTTAATTTTTGGTAAGAAAAAGCAATTAAAATTCTAAAAATCCAAAATTTTTAGAGCATTAAAAATTTAATTTTTGTTGTTTGATTTTAACATTTAATAATATTTATTTGAAAATAACAATTATTGGCGATAATGATTATATAATACTAGAAATTCTAAGAGCTATCACGAGTTATGTCACGTAGGCCCTTTGGATACATATGCTTACAAAGCATAAGAGAAGCCGTCCCTTGAATCTGGATAGTACATGCTTGGTTACTAACTTGAAGTCTAAGAAGTCTTAACAAACACCATAGAAATCTATAATAACAATTCCTCCCCACCTCTCCCGCAAATTGCCACCCTTCTTCTTTTTCTTTGTATTGGGTTAGTCAGATATGTGGCACCTCTGCTTTAGGGTAGCATTTTGTACCATACTCCAAACCCAATGTTTCTTAGATCCATTTGTTCGGATCGCCCACTTTAGCAATAAAGTCCGACAAACCCCTAATGGAACTAAGGTGTAATTCTTTAGTGTTGGTGGTTCCTAAAGTAGTTAATCGAGTGAGGGCAAGAGCATCACATTCATATATAACATGATGTGCCGTTTCCTCGTTTTTGTGACATTTCCTGCATATGGGGTCTTGTTGACAGAGTCCCATTGTATGGAGGTGTTTTCTGAAATGGTAATGCCCTGTGATGAAGCCCACAATTGCTTGCATCTTCACTCTTGGGTATCTAAGAATTTCAGAAGCAATCTTCGCAGATGATCTGATAATCATGCTTTTAGCGTGTTTTTGTCCAGAAGAACTTCGCCACATTTTATTCATCTCCTGTTTTTCCCATTTATGAAGAACACCTTTTGCAGTCTTCAAATTGATCCCGCAGAAGGGCTCCGCACCTATTGGATTATAAGACGATCCCTGTTTTGCAAGTTCATCAGCCTTTTCGTTACCTCCTATACCCTTGTGTCCTGGCACTCATACAAGAGTAACCTCATTTTCTAATGCCAGTTCTTCTAGAAGGTTTCTACATTCCAATACAGCCTTTGAATTGATTTGGAATGAATTAAGTGCCTTTAAGGCTGCTTGACTGTCACTATAAATGAGAATCCGCTTACCTCGGTAGCCTTTTCTCATATTAATCCGTAGACAGTCAGTGATTGCAAGGACCTCTGCCTGGAACACAGTGGCATACCTTCCAAAACCTCTAAAGAAGTTAGTTCTTGGTGATACGCCATGTACTCCCAGTCCTGAGAGGTTGTCTTTCTTTGACCCATCTGTGAACCAGATAAGATCATTGTTTGTTTGGTTAAACATGTAATCATTCCATTCATCTCTGGTGGGTATTACTACCTTGAATGGTCTTTCAAACATGTATTTCTTCTCCAAGGTGTCTGAAGGCATCAGAAGAGTAGGTTCATGAATTTTTCTGGTGATGCTGATATGCCCTTTAGCCGTAGGCTTGTCATACCATTGTTGTTTTAACATCATTCTGTATGCAGTCATTCTTGCAGTGCTGCAAATGAAGATGTCTAATGGGGTCAGATCTAATATGGTCTCTAATGCTCTGGTGGGCGCCGAGGACATTGCACCTGTGATACACAAGCAGGCTAGTCTTTGCAGACTACCCAGCCTGTCCTTCACAGTTCTCTGTTCCACTTTACACCACCAGATCACAGAGGCATAAGTGATCATAGGTCTGATGACTGCTGAGTACATCCAAAACATCATTTTTGGTTGTAGACCCCAGTTTTTTCCAAGCATGCGCCTACATGTCATAATGCATTTTTTTGCTTGATTTATTTTGTAGTCAATATGTTTATTCCAAGTGAGTTTTTGGTCAAGATATAAGCCTAAATACTTCACCTCAGAAGCCACATTGATTTCAACGTCAAAAAGTTTAGGGATGAAAAAACCATCCCATTTTCTTTTGCGAGTGAATGGTACAAGATTGGTTTTCTGCGGACTAACCTTCAGATCCCTCTCTGTACACCATTTGCTAACATAACTTAATGCATTCTGCATAAGTGAACAAGTGAACAAGTTATGTTGAAATCTTTACCAAGGATAAGGATGACAATGTCATCCGCATAACCTTGCGTATAATAACCTATATTATTCAGGTGCTTAATAAGGTTATTTACTACCAGGTTCCAAAGTAATGGTGATAAGACACCTCCTTGAGGGCAACCTCTGGTAGCCTTTTTTTCAAGAGATTCATCAAAGATGTTCATTTGAATAGTTCTATCTGATAGCAGGTTCTCAATCCATGTACATAGTATATGGTTTATCCCTGTGTCCCTTAAGGAATTAAGGATAGATAGATGTGGGGTATTATCAAATGCACCCTGTATGTCAAGAAAAGTAGCAAGAGCAATTTCCTTTCTTTCCAGGGTGTCTTCTATCTTGGAAACAAGCTGATGAAGTGCTGTTTCTGTAGATTTTCCAGGTTGATAGGCAAACTGTAGATCATGCAAGGGACAATTGCTTCCCATGTATTCTCTAATATGCCTGTCAATAATTTTCTCCATGATTTTAAGAAAGAATGAAGATAGGCTGATTGGTCTGAAGGACTTTGCCTGGTCATAGCTATTTTTTCCAGGCTTAGGGATGAATACAACCCTTGTCTTCTGCCATATCTTTGGGATATATCCCAGGGCTAGACTAGCTCTATAAATTCTAGTAAGTACTGGGATAATTAGTTCTTCTGCCTTCTGTATCATGATGGGCATTAATCCATCTGGTCCAGGGCTTTTGAGTGGTTTAAAAGTGGATATAGCCCATCTAACGCTATTGTGATTAAGGATGTTCTTCGCATAGGCCCATTGACTTCTACCAACTCTATTATTTGAGCCAATGAAGTGTTGGCCATCATCGCTATGAATATCCCTAAGTGGTTTTTTGCCATGATTTCCATGACTTCTTTCCCAGTATTAGCAAAGTTACCATCATCATCCTTTAAGGTGCCTACCATTATTGGTTCATCCCTTCTAAGGATTCTTTGGATTCTAGCTCCTTCAGAGATATATTCAATCTCTTCACAGAACTTTCTCCAAGAGTCTTCTTTGCTTTTTCTTACATTTTTGTTATACTTGGTGAGGGATTTCCTATAGTTATCCCATTCACCATTTTTCTTAGCTCTATTGAAGAGTTTTCTGACTTCTGCTTTTTCGGTTGCTAGAGAGTTGTTCCACCATGGACATTGGTGTTTTGCTCTCTTAGTCCGAACTGGGCAGTTGTTATTATATATGATTCCAAAATATTACTATGCAGATTCTCTGCTGCAATTTCTAGATCATATGTATCTCTAATTGGTTTGTTCCCTAGCTCAGTTAGCCCCTTAAGCTCCTCCTGGAACTTTTTCCAGTCTGTGCTCAAAGGGTCTCTGAAGCTTCGATCAAGTTTAACATTAGAGTTAATTTCAAAATGGATGTTCTGATGGTCTGAGCCTGATGGTCTACTATCTACTTTCCATTTATTGATATTTTTACTAATAGTCTGCGTAGCAATAGTAATATCAATTACTTCAGATCTGTTAGAAGTAATAAAAGTCGGATCGTTGCCTTTATTTAGAATATCAAGGTTATAATTAAGAATGAATTCTAAAAGACACTCACCTCTTTTGTTCGTGTCTGTACTATTCCAGACTACGTGGTGTGCATTGCAGTCTAGTCCAAGGACTGCCTGCAATTTGTTGGCTGCACAAAATTGCATTAGTTTGTGCAGGGATTGGTCAGGTGGTGTCTTCTCTTCATAGGGCAAGTAGACAGAGCCTATAACAATTTCTCGGTCTCTTCCCTCTATGTTGAGTCTGACCTTCACTGCTGTTAGATCCCTATTAATGAATTCAGTAAGGGGTAAAACTTCGATGTTTTTGTCTATAAGGATACAGGTTCTAGCATTACTATTATAATCATAGATTAACTTACCCTTGGTTCCTTTTAGGCCGCTGATTCTACCCCTGACGAGCCAGGGTTCTTGAATCAGGGCCAAGTGTATGTCCTCAGTAAGAAATTTCTTACTAAGTGGTTAGTTGTACCACTTCTACTGTGGTGGAGGTTGGCTTGAAGAAGCTTCACCATCAGTCTTTGTGGATTTTTCTAGGACTTTGGCTTGTACTTGGTGAAGTCCGATATAGAATTTATATCCTCTTCTACCAAGCGTAGCCGCGTCCAATTCAGGGACATTGAGGACGATCGTATGTCCGGATGGGTCTTTCTTCATGTTCAAGATGTTCCACTCTGTTGGAGTGAGCCCACCGTACTGCACCTCAATTTTTTTCAAAATGTCCTTTGCATCCAGTTTGTTGCAAACTTTCGGAAGCTTAGCAATAATTTTGGTGGTTCTGACAAGTTTCCTTGCCTCACCCACCAAAAGTTTTTGATCTTGCCAGGGTGTTATACCACTGACAGTCTGTTCCAGCCACTTAGAGCTCTCCAGATCTGCGCAGTTGATGATAAGAGCCCCATTCTCAAGTCTACAAGATAGAAAGGTAGGGGCGGGGTGTTCCTCATTCCTTTCTATCTTGTTTGTTATCAAGAGTTCTAGGTCAATAGCCTGCTCCTCTGAAAAACGTTTTTCAGGATGTCCATCAAGGAGTATAGCCATCTTGACCGCCGTAAGAGCCTCCCTGTAGGTTTCACTCCCAGGTCTGTCTCTCTTGGCAGTCTTTTTGGCTACAACCTGATCCATCCTGTCACTCTGTCTTTTTTCGCTTTTCCTTTGGGGTTTTTCAACCCAAGTGCCAGCAGCGATCTTTTTTTCCCGGCTGAGCTTTTTCTTTTGCGCTCCGGAAATTCTTTTTTTCAATTTTATTTTATCCAGAGAGGCAGTCATGCTAGTTATAGCTTCCTGTCCTTCTCTGGATGTTGATGGTTGACTGGAGGTCATTTCTACCTCCATTGAAGGATTCATTTCTACCCCTTCGGTTGGCTCCTTCTGGGTTTCCTTGTCTACCGACGGGTCTACCTCAGAAGTTTTATCTGTAAAAACAGAGGGTTTTGAATTATTGTTTATTTCTTCCATAAAATTCATATAAAAAAAACTCAGGAAAAAAAAGGTCCACCCAGTATTGCCTGAGTTACTGGGTAAGGCAATTACTCTAGAAGTTTGCCAGGCTTACTAGAGGCTCCGTTAAGACACTATAACCGCAGTGTCATTCACCCTGGGCACGGGTCGCATAACACCAGGGTTACGGGAGTTGGTTCGCGGCCACTTATTTAATATTCGTAGCTGTCCCATTACAGGACGTTCGGCTATCCACCACCTGCCGACGCGCCTGGTAGCCACTCAAGCCTCAGGTTGCCACCCTTGCTCCGTTAAACTCCAATTCTCCCTCCCCCCCCACAAAATATGGTTAAAATCTGTTTATAACAACTTATTACAAGCTGTTTAAAACAATTTATTACAAGATGTTTATAACAACTTATTACAAGCTGTTTATAACAATTTATCACAAACATGGCCAACTTATTGCAAGCTTCATCTGATTTAGAGCAGAAACTACTTATAAGCTATCCAGAGTAGTAGTTAGTGTAAAGAATATTTAACTTCTGAACTCTATTTACTTTTTTTTTTAGTAAGAATGGGTAGGCAAGAGCACATTTTAAGAAAAATGTACAGGGTGGCCAGGAAAAAGTCCTGCTTTGCAGATTGTTAAACGTAATTCTGATTGATAGATTCTGAACTTATGTTTTGAAAATAATCAGGGGCCTCTTTTACGCTGGCCACCCTGTATTAGTGGCCTCCATTATTATGAGGAAACCTTTAAGCTTCGTAAATAAAAATAATTCTAGTGTGGAGTATTCAAATTCAATTTTCTAAAATTTGATTTTATAAATAAATTTTTACTTATGGTGCTGCAAAATTTCAAAATACTTTCTGGATATTACTTTACATTGTAAATAATAAGTCAAATTTTTTATAATAAAAGTTAAAAATTACAGTTTCAATTTGTTTAGTATATCTTAATAACAGCAGATGGCAGCACCACAAAAAGGTTGTTTGAACTTCATTTACTGACGAGTTCTGGAAATATATTAGAATCCTTACTGATTAGTCTTTAGATCAGTGATTCTCAACCACTGTGCCGCGGCACTTTTGTGTGCCTCCAAATTCTTAAAGTGTGCCGCCAAATTTTAGAAATGTATATTTGTAATTAATCCCTTAATAAACGTACTGTTGTTTTTGTAGTACATATTATATTAGTTTATTTTACATTCCAAATTATTATCATAAACTATTTTACACAGTGTATAATAGGTGTATTACAGTGTATTATAGGTAGTACAATAGGTAGGTAAAGTAACCAACTTTTAAACTTATCTTTTTCTTTGTGTGCCGCTAAATTTTGAAATCGTTAAAAGTGTGCCGCGACAAAAAAAAAAAAGGTTGAGAATCACTGCTTTAGATAATAAATATGATTAATACATTTTGAAAATCATGAGTTTTAAATTTGCTGAAAAAAGGCAAATGTAATATGAAAAAGGATATTCAATACTCATATGATTTGAGGCATGGACCTCCCCCAGGAATATTTGCAAGGGGGTGCAAGACTAGATTTTTATCAAAATCATTAATTTTTTTAGAAATGTTAATTAACAATTATGCATTATAAATTATACTCTTTGAGAATAGTTAAAATTCATGGTATATATTTTTGAAATCGTAACCCTGTTAAAAAAAAAAAAAAATACAAAATAGTAAAAATATTAAAATATCTATTTTTAACGATTTTTTTTATCATCCAACTAGATCGCACGACATTGTGTGACAGTGTTTAGAGACAGTGTTTAGAACAGAGGAACTCAAAAATGAAAAAATACAAAGGAGTAAATTTTTTTTATTTCTTTCAAGTTTCGAAAGTAATGAGAGAGAAAAAAAAAAAAAAAAAAAAAAAAAAACCCACGAAGGTTGTATTGGAATATGTTCAATTGAATTCGAAAAATATATTTCAAAATGACTTAAAAAATAAAACACTTTCTTAGAATTTTAAGAGCTACACAGGAAATGATTATAAAATAAAAGGAATAAATACTTCTACTCATCAGCCTTTAATAATCATAGACAACAAGCGCCAGAAAATCCTCACGCAAATAGCTATAAAAAACGACATAGGAGAGAAACAAAAGACTAAATTAATAGAAAAAGTTGCTTATTGTAACATAAAAGTATAAACCGTATGTGTGCCTTTTTTTTTATCTTTGAATTTACATCTTTTCCCTAATTTTTTAATTTTTTTTTTCAAGAACCAGGGGGGTGCAAGTGCACCTCCTTGCACCCTCCTGGGGGCTCCCATGATTTGAGGTGTACGAACAAATTTAAAGCTTCTTTTTTCTTTTTTTAAAATAAAACTTTTTCTAAGATTTTATATTTTTGTTTCAAATTTTTTCTAAATTGTCGTCTAACATTTGATTTGAAATTATCACAGTACTTCTCATAAAAGTATAAATTATTCTAAGCGTTTCTAAATTTAAAATAAGAGTTTCGAGAATATGTACAGCGTTTTTCCAAACAAACGTTACATTTTCTCCCTCAAAATAATTTTATTCCCTTATAGTACTTAACTTCAGTTAGACGTGTCACTACTAATACTTATTTAAAAATTTTAAAATTAATTGTGACTGATTAAATCTATTGATTTCTAGTTGATGAACTAGAATAACGAGGAAATGCACAATTTTATACGTTTTACGTGATTACAAAAATGGAATTATATATTTTTTAGAATGAGTTTCATACTTTTTGTTACATTTTTTGCACGACAAACCTTGCGACATATTTTTTCAGCATTAATATTTTAAAATTAACTATACGTATTAGTTTGTTTTTTAAAATTGAAATTTGAGTATGACACTTTTTCAAAATAATAATAATTTCATTTTTGCAACGAAGAATTTTAACATAGATTTCAACACAGGAAAACTTAAAATAAGTTGTATACTACGCTACAACTAAACAAAGTACCCCTACAATGTGTGTTGGTTTATTTTAGACTGAAATTTTAACTTATTTGAATAACAAAAAAAAAAAAAAAAAAAAAAAAAAAAAAAATCAAATGAAATTTTTAAAACTCAATCAAAAAGATGCAACTTTTTCCCCCCAAGAATTCTTATTTTGATTCTATAAAACGGAAAATTTTCTTAATAAAATCATTGTTTGCAAAGTTTTCAATCAACAAGTTTTCAATCATCTGTGAACTTTGTTATGAGTGTCACCTTGTTATGAACAGCTTAATTATTTTGGTCTGGGCATACTACAAAATTTTATTTAGATCTTGAAATTTTAATTTTATTTAATGTTTGTTAAGAAAAAAAAGATAACATTCACAAAGAGATAATTATACAAAAGTAAAATTTATGCTCTATAACAAAAAATTACGCTCAAGAATGAAAACACTTCTTGTTAATCTGTATAATTTTCTAACATTTTTAACAGAAAATATTTTTAAATTAGTCTTTTACTAATGACGACATTTTCTTTATAATGCTTCATAATTAAAATTCATAAGCGTTCGGCAATAAGGACTTTAAGAAGATTTCCTTATCTGTTTTTAAAATGCCCTTTTTTAACATTGCTGCTTAAAGTGTAAGAAATGGAAATTAATCTGAAGTAATAGTATCATAAAAAATAATTTACTCACATTTGCTTATTTCCAAAAGCAAAATAAGAAGAATCACTAATATAGCTTATAAAATTATCCATTTTAATTGTAATATGATTTAAATGCGTACAGCACATATAAATTATAAAAGAAACCGATTTTAATTATTTTTTGTTTTCCTAATATTTGAATAATTTTTTTCAAAATCATGTTTATCAAAAGTGAGAAAAGTTGGCATAATTTTATTTATGTTTTAAAATAATTTTTTACACATTTCATAGGCATTTTATAAGAAAGCCACGACTATTGATGTAAAGTAAATTATATAATGACAAATAGTAAAAATGTCATGCATGTACGTTATTTGGTTCTTCAGAAAAATGTATCTATACTTGCAGAGGTACATTTATGTTCTAAAATGTATATAATGGTATTGCTTTTAATAGTCAGAGCTTGTATGCATCAATTACAAGCGAGAAATAAAAAAGTACTTTGTAGAAGTTTGATATGTATTTTCTCATGACGACTTGAAATACAATGAATCAATATTATTCGTATATATTATTTTCTGAAAAAGTCTAAAACATTATTTATGTAGGCTAGTCATACTTGTCACACAGAAGACCTAGCCGAATATTGTTGCGTATTATAATAATGGAGGTTTGTGCACATTAAATAGGTATAGTAGCCTCAATATCCTATCGTTGGTGTGGTGGAGTTGGAGGGAGAGGTATGAGCGATCTTATCTTATCGCAGTTTAAAATCCCGAGGAGTATTTGGCTGGGATAAGCACTTCATACTGGCAGAAATAAATAGCTAGAACCGTGGAAATTAAACTAAACCGTACCCTGGCGACGGTTTATGTTAATGAATCAGAATTCATACACGAGTTCGTTTTAACAAATCGTTTCGGAGCAACGCATATATTTTAAAATTTCTCTTGCATACCGAAGATTATTAAAAAAGGTGCACATACATAAATACAAATTTTATTTCGAACTACTAAATTGACTTAATGAGTGTGGTTAGGATATATGTTTGAGGGGCCAAATCTTTGGTAGAGTTATACCTGACAATAAAAATATAAATAAATAAATAAATAAATAAATAAATAAATAAATAAATAAATAAATAAATAAATAAATAAATAAATAAATAAATAAATAAATAAATAAATAAATAAATAAATAAATAAATAAAAACAAACAAACAAACAAACAAACAAACAAACAAACAAACAAACAAACAAACAAACAAACAAAAAAAGTACTTTTGTATGTTCTCTGTAGGCAAAATGATCTAACTTTAAAAGTTATTCTTAGTTTCTATCTTAGTTGTACCTTAAAATTGGCAAATAGTTTGATCATATGTGAAATTAAAAGAATTAGTTCTCATTTAGAGATTTCAGACTGTAATAAATTCTGACACAATAATTAATGCAATGACTTACCGCCTACGAAATTCTGGTGCAAATCCATATTTTCAATAAGGCAATAAGAATTCAATTAAGATTATTCCTTTTTTTTGTGAAATAAAACTAAAGTTAAGTGTTTGAAATAATGATTTTTTTTTAATTCAAATTAATCGGGTAAAAGAATAACTTACATATTTAATATTTTTTAAATTGATAAATATATGCGATATTTGTGGTTGAAAAACGTTAGTGTGAAACAAATCAGAGAAGAATAGCTTCAAATCCAAATAATGCAGAACCTTTCCCACAGTTGTTACAATCTTCCGGAACCCATGGTACTTTGTCACTTCAATCACCTGAAATAACAATATCTAAACGTTTTTGATGAAAGAAAAACCCGCACTTTTCACTTCCTCTTATCTTAAAACATATCAATAACATAAAATCCTCGAAGCAACCCCAAGAAAGAAGCAATAAAATTTCTGAAAACTTTAATGGATTTCCCTTATTAAACACGACACTCTTGAAAGAAAACTAAAATAAAAAGTTTTCATCAAACCTTTATCCTTCTTTTCTCTTTATGTTTTCTCTTGATATTCCGAACATAACTTTCGTTTTAGGCTACGGCTTTCTTGTTCTCATTACACCAGGAGCCAAGTACGTACTAAGTAATGTGTTTTTAAAGACCTTGGAAAAAGGTTTACGGCGTATGTTCGCAATTGGAAGCGTCAGGTTCTCTTTCTTTAAGAAAGAAAAACATCGACGTAACTCTTGACGCTCGTCGTAAAAATCAAATCGTTGGATTTCGCACCGGAGAATCTTTTTAACATCAGTTAAGCATTTTACAGGACAAGTGTAAAATGTTAAGAGTATTAAAAACTCTTTAAAAGGTCGCCTTTTGTGAATCGTATAAAATGTCCAGTGTTGTGTTTATGCATTATATTTCATGGAAGGACAAGATAGGGAAACGTTTATTTTTTTAAAACATTCATTTTACGACGAAATTCGGAGCTTCAGGATGTTGCATTAATAAATTTTTAACAACGATGTGTTTGCAATGTAATCTTTTATATTTCTTGGATTTTTCTTTTTTTTTATATTTCTTTAATTTCTTTATTTTTATTTTTGCATGCTATTCTTTTCATCATGCTGCCATAATTCTGAAAGTGCAAAATGTATTTTCGGAAGTAGTGCTTGTGATTTAAGCTCATTAGTATATAATGCTTAAAAGCTTATTCAAGCCCTGTGTTTATATCAAGGAATAAGTAGAGGAGAGCGGGACTGGGTATATTTTAATGTAAGGCACATTTCAATTGTTTGATTTCCTTTTTACTGTTTGAATGACCACTGGGTGAGAAGTTAAATTTCTTAAAAATCAACACCTGGCAATAGGTCTATATACATTTATTATCACAACTACTTAGATAACCAATTGGTTTTCGTTTTGTGATCTGCAAAGTAAGGCTAATTTTATAATCATACATTTTTCTAACCTCAGATTTGTTGAGGAAAGTGAAACTTATAAATCAATTTGATTAAATACATCTGTGTAAATGAATTATGCATGAATATAGTATTAAAACTTTAAACTTAATTTCTAGAGTGAGAGGTAAGACTTTAACTTTAATGGTTGAACGTGGGATAATATTGCACAAATTCCGGATTGTACATTTCAACAATGTTGAAAGGTTATTTTTATGAAGAGAACATACTGGTACAATTAATTTTCAGTTGACATATATATATAATAAAGGGTAATGAAAGTATTGCATTTGGTCACTTAAAATTAATTTTTTTTTCTTTTTGCATTTCTACAAGTTTTGAAACGTTCTGAGTCGAAAAAAGTGGTCTAGAAAAATTTCTCTGTATATGTCTGTCTAGTTAGCATACTTTCTAAATGAATGGACCTACGATGTTTAACTTTTGTACTCTGTTTAGTTGTAGTCAGGAGATCTGACATTTAGTTTTTTGTCAAACTCGAGCATGCGCAAAAGATGCAATCGAATTTTTTTTTTCAGAAATTGACATAACACTTCTAACAATTTTTCGTTGTTGTAATTCATTTGAAGGTGTTATTAATATCCCTAAGTCCTAAATTCCCGTAGAAATTTAATAAAGCTGTAAAAAGAGGAAAAATGAATGTTATTAACACAGAGTTCTCTTTCCTTGAGTATTCTCATTAACAACTGCCTCGCCTCTGTTTAATTTGAATGGATAGAGTTTGAAAATATAATTAAATAATTAAATTATCATAGGAAACATATAACTTATTTCGCTATATCGGCGTTTACCCCCCCCCCCATTCCGGCCAGTGTAACACTTTTAGCTGAACATTTTGCCAAACTGGTCGTTATTTTAAATTAATGAAAATATGAGAACGAAAACGGTAAAAACAACGATTCGAAACAACAATTTTCTTGACATGCAGTGAATAGTATTATTACGTAATTGAAAATTATGAGATATTCAACACCACAAATTATATTTAATAGTGTAAGAATTTAGCATAGAACGAGCTTCTATGTCACACTTAATTAAATCAAACATTAAATAAAAAAATTCTATATCTGGCACTAACTCTTTACTACCTATACTTCGTACATCTTACAATAAAAATGCTTATTAAGTGGTACATTTTAATAGTTTTGCATTGATCATTTAGCTTCAACGCAAAAATTAATAGGATAAGGACTATAAATTAATGTGTAATAAGAATTGAACGGAACCCCTTAAAAGATAGGAAAATAAGACATAGTTTGATATTTTATGCAATGTGGGAAATACTAGGTAAAACAATTAATTAAGTGCAAGTCTGAAAAAGTTTTGTTTGTCATAATGAGAGTTCATTTATATGATGAATATGAATGTGCAGATTTATAATAACAGGATTTTTATTTTGTCCGAGTGTGAAAAATATTGATTCTAAATAATGGTTAAGAATAAAACGAAAATACAATTTTCTGCTTGTATAATGTACAGGAAAGATGAACAAAGTCGTATTTGTAGGGAAACTTGGTTTGTTAAAAATAAAACGAACGAGAAGAAAGGAATATTTTCTGGAATTCCACAGAATATTCTCAAAATATTTCTTCAAAAAATAATAACGTCAGTTGCTTTACAAGGGTGACATTAAAACGGAACTTTCTCAGTTAAACACGAGAAGAAAACTTCTTGAGCCACAAATATAGAATTTCTGCACAATTCTGTCCCGTAGAAGATAAAATTTTACTGCATCAGACATTATTCAATGTTTTGTACCATCAATAAATATGCTGACTATAAACCAATTCGATTTTAAAACGTAATGAATTTTTAAATTTTGTGTGTGTAGGAAGCTACAATATGTATGTGTGCGTATATATATGAGTTTGGGGACACAGGGCATTTCCGTTGGTTTCCAATAAAAATGTAAAAAGATATCCGACAGCCCGTTGAAAAGTATCGTAGGGGCATAATTTAAAATATAGGTATCATTTAAAATGCAGTATTTGACCTTAATTAGATTACTAGATTATTTTCATTTATATTATATTTGAAATATTGCTAATTCCAACTTTACTATTAATCACTAAATCGGATTATCAACATGAGACCGGTTCGCAAGATGGAATATATTCAATTATATATACTATTACTGCTTCTCTTCGTTACTATTTGGAATTTTATTCATAAAATAAAATATAAACATAGTACATTCAAGTACCGCCTGCTTCCTCTTTAATTATGAAATTGTATTCATTTTAAATTTTTTAGTAAAAATACCAACATTTCTAACTCATTTATGACTTTCTGAGGCACACGGTAAAAATTGTAAAGATGTCCAACATTCCTTTCTGACTAATAGTGCTAATAATTTATGTTTTTATTAGAAGCTACAGTATGTATAAATGATGCATGTATGTTTTTTTATAGGAAGCTACAGTTTCATTTCAATCTGGATGATATTTTGTACACTAAATGTTCGAAACAAGAAGACATTTCCTGGTTACTTGAAATTTTGAATATCCTCTCCTCCTCCCTTTTCATCTCCTTAGGGCATAATAATAACAACTTGAGATCTACTGAACCAATTTGAAACCGATTTTCCTTCTATGTTTCTTGACTTATCCAGATTATCAGGCACATTTCGATGTTTGTTTGCTAAGGTGGTGAAATCGAAGATAGTGGGTTAAGGGAGACATGCTCATAACTTGCCATCGACTGAAGCAATTACAAATGTGTTGTACTGGTCAATACCGTGCTACAGCTGTTTGAGTCCGGGGAACAAACTGCATTGATTTAGTTTTTAATAAAAATATAAATGGTATCCTACTCCACCTTAAGGGTGCAGTTAAAAATATAAGTTTCATTTAAAATTCAGTATTTGAGCTTATCAGGGGCGTACTAGGACATTAAGTCGGCCAGGTGATGTTAAATGTATGAATTTATGCCAGCTCAAATTTTCAATATAATTATAAATAAAATTTTCAATGTAATCATTAATCAAATTTTAATAATTTCTGTTAATATAATACCAATAATTAATTGTATAATAATTTTGAATATTTAAAGTATTAATAATTAATATATTTTATTTTTTAAATATTTATATTAATAATTTCAATTATAAACTAGTGGTACGTAGCAATTAGGCTTTTTAAATAAATGTTAAGAAAGGCAAAAAAATACTTATATTAGAGGGGAAAAAAATATAACGTACCCGACCGGCCATTTTTTACAGACACTGACAGGCACGGTGATTGCAGCGGAAAACCTTATGGTCAGTACTCTCCTACGTACGAGTTCTTATGTAAATTATAAAGGCAGTAATAAAAAGTCAAAAACAAAATTAAAAATAAAACTAAATAGTGACTTTTTATAATTAATTTTCTTAAGTTTCTAAAAGTTATTCATTCAAATTTTATAATTTTTTTTTTTTACTGGCACAAAAATTCATACGTTTTTAAAGAGTTATTTGGAAAATATTCTTTTCCCCCAAAAAAATTTGTGTCTATGTGGCAAGGAGAAGCTGACGATCTCTCATGCTTACAAAACGAGTTGAGGTAATACATTAATGCATTATGATTCGGATGACATTTTTATGTTGCTTGTGTATCAGCAGAGTTTGGTCCTGCATAAAACGGCCAAGTTTTGGCCCTACATAATTTGGCCACATAATAACCCTCTAATAATCAGACTAGAAATCTTTGCATAATCGAGTGCTTGGCATTTCAGTTAAAGTTTCTAGATTTTTTCTTGCACACATAGTCCCTTATCTTTATAAAAAAGAATTTAGGGCTATTAATTTTTAACCAGGTTTAAAGTTTTAAGCCTATCTATTTCTGTATGGTAATGCAGTTTCTGAACCAATGTTATAGTTGTATTAAGAGCCCCCTCCGAGCTGAATCCCTGATCAAATGATATATCCTTGGTTCACTCATGTGCGACGGCAGAGAGGTTTAAAGGGGCGCACTAGTACCCCTTTCCCCCCGGCTCTAGCAAATTAAAAATAATGTAGAGAAAGATGGTAAAATTCAAAGGAAAAACGAAGTATAATGTTTCTTCGACCAAACTAGCAAAATTTCTTTCAAAACTAACTTTTTTAAATTTTTTTTTTATTCTTTTAGTAAGTTTATGTAGACTTTAAATATTACAAATTTCAAATTTTTCATTAATTTTTTCATTTAAAATTCTCCAAACTAGCTTTGAAAATGTTGAAGTGTAAGTTAAGTGTCGGCTCAATAGAGACGCAATGGAAGTTTAAAATAACCGTGCATCTATGCAGACTAAAAGAGCTCATGAGAAAAAGAAGATTAATTTGGTGCTTAAAAATATTTCTCTTTTAGTTTTATTGGTTATAGTTTTGAACTCTGGAATATTTACCTCAAAACTAATGAATGGTTTCATTCATCTTCACTCTTCTTCATCCTGTGCAGACAAATTTGAGAGTCAGTCCAAGTATAAAAGTACCTTTCTTTTAATGCAGGTAATGTCGCTTTCAAGTAGAAAGACAACCTGGTAAAAGTAAGGGACCCAAGAAGCTTGGTAAAGTCACCGTTTTAAGCGAAGCTAAGCGAAATTATTAAACTGGACAGGAAGTGCCAATATTATTTTTATGATATTATTGTTTTTAAATCCTTTATATCAACATCGCTTTTGTTTTTGTGTGGTATGTGGATGTGTTTGATTGTGGTGGACAAATCTTAGGAGGCAAAATAAACATATTTGCTTTCATACCATTGAGCTGAAACTTTGCAGGTAGAATGCATCGCTATTGACCCTGAACCTATCAGGTTTTGGAGAATATCAGAATAAGGTCGTTTTTACATACGTTTCTATTGACTCTTCGGGGGACTAATTAACTCACTTGCGTTAATTTAATCGAGCTGAAACTTGGCAAATAGAATGCATTGTCACCGGCAGAGAGTCTATCAAGTTTTTTTTGGGAAAAAATAGTCAGTCAATGAAATGGAATTGATGGTTTTCTCGGTCGTGGTCAAACAATATGAAAAGTCGGTCTGAGCACAAAATTAATTAAATTAGCTGCCATTGCCCATAAAAGTTGCCATTGCCCATAAAAGTTGCCATTGCCCATAAAAGTTGCCATTGCCCATAAAAGTTGCCATTGCCCATAAAATTTGACATAGCATATAAAGGATTTAAATTAAAATTTGCTTAACCTAAGATCTAATAAATAAATAATGAAGATATGTGCAATACGTATATCAAATTAAAGGTACTTACGAAATCAGAAATTGGTGAGAACAGGCATGATTTCCCAAATTACATTTTCACATTTATCGATAAATTACAGTATAAGGGTATAAATATGTGTTGTCATGTTTCCTTTAAACGCAACATGGTCAGTGTTGAAGATTTTTTTCTAATAGTAAAAGTTATGTTTGACAATATGAAATGAATGTACAATTGTTTGATGTAGGCATTCACAAAGAACCTGGTAAAATAGTCAGCACCGAATGAATTGACCCAATTAATGCCGTACAGGTATGAGTGTGTGAAATTTCTGATTTTACATTTATATTTTCATGTTTATATAAGAAGTGGTCCAGTATTCCTCGCTTTGAAACATTTTAGTTCTCGATTGAGCTTTCTACCATAATTTTATCAACTTGTCTTTAATTTTTACCCAATAATCAGAAGAAATTAATGTATACGAAGTAAAATTTGCTCTGAATGAAATGAAAACCTCTTGCATTTTATCTATAGGGCAGATTTTCGCAAAAATACTGTATTTAATTGATGAAGTATTGTAGTTGGGGGATAACAATGCTTTCTACAAGTCTCTATATCTCCTTTCAATAATACATTTATTAACAAAGCTGTAACAATGAAAGGTTCGATAGTTAATTTTAACAGAGTTTTCATTCAGATCAGACAAATAAAAACTGATAATTTGACGTTTGTCGAGATTTGTCTTGAAATAACTGCTAATTTTAGTATAAAACCCTGTGGTTTTGAAACGATTTACAAACTGGAGTTTCCAATTGAAGGAGTGACAAAGCGCCAGTACCATTCATCACCTGCAACAATTCAGGAGGAGACAGAACTTGAGGTTCTTGCGGAGCGGAATGCAGTCAGAGGGATCACATACGCCGGGATGCTGGAAGGAAGACCAGAGGAATTGGCCTTATCACTTGCCTGGTGCATCGCTACCAACCAACCCAAATCAGCTGCCACCCCAGCCATAAAGGACCGAAAAGACATTGGGAAGTGGAAACTCTTCAAACGCTTTCTTCCTAAGACCATTCTTTGCTGTTTCATCGGCTAAGAAGGGCAAATGACAAACGATTTGAGACTTTACCGATCTATGACTTCTTGAATACGACCTCCCCTATATGACTTTTGACTATGACTTCCTGACTACAACTTCCCGATTATGACATTCCGATTATAACTCCTTAACTAAGACTTCGTGTGTATCACTCGTAACTTAGAGACGATGATCTCTTAATATTTTCATATGATTTGTCGATATGTGGCTTTGTGAATGAAACATAAAAGTAATAAAGGAAATATACCTACCTGGGAACCCGCCTTAATGGGGTAATGCGTTCATGAACTATACCTCCTGGGTGAACGAGGAAATTAGTTCAATAAAAAGACACTCTTTAAGGAAATACAGTCAAACTACGTTAATGCGAAATCGCTTAACATGAAACCCCGTTTAATGCGAAGTAAAAGCAGTTCCCCGTACTTAAAACTTAACGTTAATTTATTCAGTTAACACGAAATTCAGTTAACGCGCACAATTTCAGCGGCCCCATCGACTTCGCGTTAAAGGGGTTTGATTGTAATTAATACGCACTGTTACGAACTTATAAAAACGTGACTTAGGAGTTTTGCATTTGCGTAATGAAGATTTTTTGTGGTCCATGGAAGTGATAGTTATAAAATAAAAGAAAAGCTTGATTCACAAAATTAAGCAATATATTTATTTAAAACAGTGCTTCCCAGACTGTGAATAGCGACCTATTGGTGGGTCATGAACCAATTTTTCGTAGATCAGGAACAGTTTTCAAATGGATGAGAATTTTAAATGAAAATTAGAAGTCACAATTTGGAGAAAAAGAAAATGTTAATAAGCATTTATCCATGTACTCATTTCGAGAGACATAGCAGTTCTGATACAAATTTGTTTTTTACTCTTTTTGAAACTTTGAAACTAAAAAGCCATTGGATTGTACGCGTTCTCAAACCAACTCTTACAAACTTAACTATTTCTTTGTGTTCTATTAAAAGTAATGTTGAAAAAAATTAAACACTTGTTTAATGATGAGAGAGAGGAAAAGATAAAAGAAAAGTTAGTGGTTCAACTTTTAAAAAAGATGGATACCTATCTTTGAAAGTTCGGAGACTTCCTATTTAAAATGTAAAGTTGTAACGACAAAATAGCCGAGGGGAAAAAAAAACAAATACACAATCTGATCACTAGTCTGATCACTGTTAGGACTTGATATGCTTTGAGAAGCATGCTTTCAGGGCTGCTACGAATGCTTCAGATCCAATGTCTATAAAATATTCCAAGTGCTATGGTTGCTAGTAGACAAAAAAAAGCAAAAAAAAAAAAAAAAAGCACGTGTGCTCTATGGTATCCTTGGCATTTTTTTTTTAATGAAAATCGGTCCATTTAGGTTAACCCCGGTGTTGAGAAAACCTTGTTCGAATTTAAATCGCTGAGATGGCAGATTTTTTTAGAGAGATCTCTCCCTACTCCATAGATCTAATGCTTTTTTGGTCACAACATATGCCTAAGCCTAAGTATTGCTTTAAAACGTATGATCAGGAGCCTATTGTCATATACAGTCAGCTCTATGATATTTAAATCAAGCGTGCCCAAATTTTCAATGTAATCATTAATCAAGTTTTAATAGCTTTTCTTAATAAGATTCCAATAATTAATTGTACAATTATTTTGAATATTTAAAGTACTAATAATTAATATGTTTTATGATTTGAATATTATTTATGTTTAACAATTTAACTGTTGGTTGTGATTTTAATTTGAATGCATTAGGTTTTTAAATTTTTTTTTTAACAAAAGCAAATACTTATATAGGAGAAAAAAATCTTCCTTACCGTACCGGCTCATTTTTTTTAGACAATGACTGGCCCCGTGATTGCACCGGACAACCCTATGGCCAGTACGTCCCTGGAGCTTATGATAATAAGGTAAACTGTGTAGTAAGAATTGGAAACATAAAGATATTAAATTACAAACCACAGTGTGTTGAATAGTGCATTCTTATAACTTGCAACCACTAGGTAGCTTAAATATTCAAGATTTGTAGTTTCTTATTTATAATATTGAGACCCCTCCCCTTTCTTTAAATGTCTTGTCAAGTATTGAATTCTTCAAACTTTAACCTTTTTCAGTACCAGTACGCCAAATGTCATTTTCAAACTTTCAACACTCCATGAATTTTCCCATAAAAAGTTTTTTTTTTAACAAATTGTATTAAGAAATAACAAAGAATCAGTATATCTCACAACTCAGAGGTAAATTAACCTGAATTCAAATATACTTAGGGCTTAAAGAGTTAAAATAGCGTCCCTCTTTTCACATACTAGATTGCAAGTAATGAAATTTGGAAGTTGTATTTTATATTGCATAACCAAATTACTCTGGTCGTTGCAGCAAAAATTCCGACTCGTAATTGGTGAGCATTAGGTTAAATTTTCACATTTACATTTAATGAGCAAAATTATGGAGCTGAAATACGAAAGATACCAACTTGTTAAACAATTAAAGCTGTTTTAAACTGGAGTTGTTGCGTAAGGATCTTCCAAGTTGTTACGTGTCATGGAAATAATTAAACTCAAAAGTAGTTTAAAATATTCATAGGCATTAATGTAGATTTATGGAGTTTAGTAGTTAATTTCTATTTCGTTTGTTATCTAGGAGGTCTACCAGCTGCCGTTGCAAGAATTTTGTTTTGCGAGCAGTAAAGTTTGGTTTAAGAGCAGGGATGTAAATTGAATTACACACTTGATAAATGTGTTGCTAAGTACTACAGAACCCCAAAAAGGTCATCTGTATAACAGATGTAATAATTATAAATAAAATCATAACTTTTGACGACCGTTTGAATCTTTCGTTTCAAATCGAGAATGTCCACGCACATTTCAAACTTCAGTATTTTTTTGTTATCTTCAATCTAAGCTTCATAAAAATATTGATAAAAGTTCTGAGTTTGAGTTATGAAGCTTTCAAAGTCAAGGATTCGTCAAGAGCCCAATTAGGAAATAAAAGTGTTTAAGAACTTTTACAAAAATATATTGGAAAATTTTTCAAAAATAAAATCTGCACTCTGGTGTCGATGAAATCTTTTTATGAGTAGAAACTTACAGTAGTGGTGATTAGGTGAGGTAGTTTCCTTTTCCCTCACTTTTGGAGTTTTAGTGATATTTGACAGTGGTATAGTAGTAGTTTTTAATTCAGTGTTTCTCCCTTCCTATTCTGAGTACTTTTTTTCTAATACTTTCTGGCATTCAATCGCAGCTATTGTGTAATAATATATGCATAAAAATGGTTCCTCATTTAAATTTTACTAAAAATGAATTTCGAGATGATAATAACACAGAAGTTTAAAAATATAAAGCAAGAAAGTTTTAAGGTATATAATTAGATTTTAAAATTTGCTAAGGCAAGAATTTACTTAAATGTTACATTAAATTGTTAAAATCTTATAAGGAATGACATTCAATTACAGTCAAACCCCATTCGAGAATTCGATGGGGCAGCCGAAATATTTCATGTTAACCGTCTAAAAACTTATCATCTAATTAATATAGATTTAAACTACTATCTATGTATAAGTTATATTGCGGTTTTTTGGAACATTTACAATGCAAGGCTTATATTTTGTACAATAGTTTATCAAGTAATATTTTAGGAAAAAAAAGTAAATGTTTTTACCAGTAACATTATGTAAAGAAGTCTGTTGCTGATTTTTCTTAAAAGTTTTTAATTAATTTTTTTAAAAAAATGTGTCTACCTCTTCCAAATTATTTAAAACCATTAGAGGCATTGTCCTGCTCCATTAAGAAACGTTGTAAAGTTTCATCTAAAAATAAAAAAAAAGTTGTTTTAATAGTAAATTTTTTTCGTCTTAAGCGGGATTTCATTACTTGAGATTTTGTGTTAAAAGAATAAATTAACGTTAAGTTCAAGCTCATCATCAGAGAACTGCCTTTTATTTCGCGTTAGACAGGATTTCGTGTTAAACGATTTCTCGTTAACGGGGTTTGACTGTAATTTAAAATTATTTTTTACTCTAATTATTGCATCAATGGTTTCACACACAAGTACTCGCGTGTGAGGGAAAACCGAAAGTTAATGCTTACTTGACAAAAGACGGTTTTTACTAATATTGAAAAAGCTATAAATCCTCAAAAGCGCACTGTCTGGAGTGTTGAATAGAAATTGGAATATATTTAGGTGTTAGGGCCACTGCAAAAGGTAACGAACTTTACTCAGAAATCTATTGAAGTGAACACACGTCCTTTTATGATGCAATTACTAATTTTTTTGACCAGAATAGTTCATCTTTGCTTAAGCATAAATTTAATTTATTTAATAGAATCTATTACCATCATATCCTCCTGGGGCAAACAGATTGGCGACTTTCGTTACTTTTCTTTTTCACACCCGACCTCTCCGTGCCACGTCGCCATATTTCTAAATAAGTCCTTTTCTAATAATGGCTCGCCCTCAATCCAAGGACCCTATAAACCCGGGCGTGTATTTCATCGGATCCTAAGCCCAAAAAGATTGACTTAACTCTGATTTATAGCTCTTCGATATGTTCCCAGCGTTTCTACGTCCAGGCGAGCTATTTAATCTTTACTTTTCGTCAGCCAATCCTTGGTGGAGAGGGTTTCTTTTCCCTCGATTTTCCTCCAGATATTTGCTTTTCATAGAAAGTTGGCTCTAACACTGCATAAGTTGCAGCTGACAGTGTGTCCGAAGTCACAGGGCCTTGTTATTGGACATGCTTAGGATTATGTGGTAAGTCCCTCTAAGTTAGAAGTGATGACCGTGGTGGAAGGGATTCAGGAGGGTTTTTTCTTTTTGTAGTTTGTGTATTATAGCAGGTTGAATCTTTAGAGAATGTTCTAAGACTGCGCTGTGAGAGTGTGAAATTTGGTTTGAGGGGAAATTTCTTAGTTTATTGGATTTTAATTATCATTTGTTAGGTAAATTTTTTGAATAATTTTGCCTTTATAAATTACGAAAAAGCTTACATGACTACTTTATTTAATTTGAAGGTTTTATTTCATTACAATTCGTCAAAGGTTTGAATGACTTAAAAACAGATTAAAATCACTACTCATGTTCTATTTCTTCAAAAAACTACAAAATTAGTAATGGAGAAAAGATTTAGTGACAGAAATGTCAAAATACTTCTTGCTTAGAACTGTAGTAAAACTTAGTGGTTTGGCAGAATTTTCTTTTAGGAAGAGCTAAAATTTTGTACTGTACGAGGTACAAAAGGGAAAAAATAGCCTTCCGCTTTTCCTGGAAGGAAAACATGGAATTAAAAAAAAAAAAAATATCAATTGAATAAAAACTAAAATTAGTATATTTACAATATCGCTTTAACAAAAAATATAGATTGATTAATAATAGTTTCTTGAAGCAAAAACAATTCCGCTTTAATGAAAGAGGAATAAAAGAACAAAAATTAAATCAATTGAAAATGTAATTGCACGATTGTTGGTTGGAGGTTTTAAGTGAAAGGGAAATTGAACAAGAACACCAAACTTTTTGTCATTTTATAACAAGAGTCAGGGAATCCGAAAAGAGGGGGGGGACGGGACAAAACAGAGCACATTATAGGTGCGCCCGTCTTGTCAAGAAGGACTCGCGATTACTTGTTAACATAATCTTGAAAATAAAAATTTCAAAATGTATAGGATACATATTACGAAACAAAAAGACAAAAGATGCCGAAAATTCTTTTGCAGACAACCCCTAAAGTCAGTCTTTTTTTTTTTTTTTTTTTTTTTTTTTGTCGGCCAACAGACGCAAACCACAAATGGAAGAAGGGGCCAGGGACTATGGAAATAAGGGGAAAGGAAGTGGGGGGGAGAGGATTGGTCAAGAGAACTTTTTACCACCAACCACTTGTAGCTTAATGCGAATTTTTAATTAGACATATATGCCAGTCTGATGGATGTCTGCACTATCAGGGTGAAAGCTACACGATTTTACTTTTGTTGTCATTTTGAAGCTTGGTAAATAATCTTTTTGGTTCGAGTAAACAGCGATAAACCTCTACGGGGCCCCTAACAACCTCTGACTTCAAAGACAAACAATGTTTATAGAAAAAATTAAATTTTAGTTAAAATAATAATTATGGAAACATTGTGGTTTTATTTCGTAGACAAAGGTTTAGTATAAAGAAAGAATCTACAAAGTTGTCCCAACAGAATAAAAATATTATATTTGTTTCATAATCATAAATACACCAAAAATAAGCACGTGAATCAATTTTAAATTAAATGTTCCTTTTAATGTGCCCGCCTCATAGACGCCACGGACCCTCACGAGTACAATTGTAATTTATTTATTGTTATTTTTTGTGACAAAACGTCCAACCTGACAACTTATGATTCTGTCGCTGTACATTTGTACAATTGTATGTGTACTACAGAGAAACTCAAAATTATTTCTTCTTGAATGAGGTCGGTTGAATGAGTTTTGTGTAATTGTATATGGCGCTCTTTTAAAAGTTTTACCCGCTTGTCAAAAGTGATATATTTGTTTCTCATCAGACTTGACATTGCTACTTCCCTGACAAGCAGTTGACATTGTTTGTATTTACAATGAAATTTTGTCTTGGTACCAGTTGTACCAGTCTCAGTTAGACAGGATTGGTTGAGTGGATAAAGAGGAGTGGAGTACGCGGCATTTTCTTAAAATTCACGTTTTTAGAATGGATGAGGTAGAAATTATTAAAATAACTTGTGGCACTTATCTTGGATCTCAAAAATGCTTACCAACGGATATTTTGATGATAAAAAAGGCCTCTTATATGCTGAAGGAAAAAAAAAGTAATAACCTTAAAAGCTAATATTTCAAAAGTTACTTTTTGATGCATACTTTATCCACTAGGCCCTTTAATTTTGAGAAAAAGTACTATTCATAAATCTAAAAAGTACCAGATAGCCTGTAAAAAACAGGGTTGACCAATCAATTCTGATTATTTAAAAAATAAACGTGTCAAACCCATCACATAACATATTTTTTCCCCTTCGTCCTTTCTTATTCAAACTTTGCATCAACATTTCAAAACTTACAGCATATTTTATCCATCACTGGGCAAGATTGGTCAATATCCATAGCAACGGCCATTCTATAATGCTCCACATCGGAATTGGTCAGTGTTGAGCGATATTAGCCAGCGTATTTGTGCTACTGAAACAATAGACAAAATCTAAGTACCTGATAGATAATTGTAAAGCTTTCTTCTTTTCTTTCTATCCTTCTACTTTTTTTTTTTTTTTAAATTTTCGTAATCCTTCTTCAAATCCATTCATTAGTATGAATATAAAATTTGGTAGCATTCTTATAATTAGCTACGGTTTCCGAGTGATAAATCCAGATTGACTGTTGTTACTGCTAAACGTTTCTGAAACAGTTAACTGTTTATTTTATTACGAACCTACGAACGAATAATTTCTTCAGAATAATTTCCCAATATTTTAAACAGTTGTCTCCTCCAAAACTCCTCCAAACGACAAAGTGTACTTTCCCAAAACTGTCACAAAAAAGATCATTTCTTGCTGATGTTACAAACGACATCAGAGGGGCGTCCAAACGATATATTTTATGGGATTAGCTTTTCCTCAAAAGAAAACTGCAGACGACACACAAGGGGGGAGCGCTACATAAGGGTAGCTGCACCAGAAAAAGAATTTTGTACATATTTTTTGCTTTTTTTTTTGTAATACCAAAGCATTCAACCTCTTCCCAATAAAGTATTATCGTTAAAACCTGGTAGCGAAAGGTTCTGTGGCTTAAAATTAAAAGCATTTATCTTCTGTTCAAGTTGACTTTTCCGGTAATTTTTTCTGGATGCTTTTTTTCCCCTTGTACGTGAAGTAGGCAGTTTTACTTATTTTATTCATTTTAATTTCGTCAAGGGCTTGGCTGGAATTCTCATGGTTGATTGCAATTTATCTGAGGGAGAAAGAAGAATGTCCCTTCTGTAAAGCGGAGACGGTTAGTTAATTTATAATTATTTATGGCTCAATTCCCATCGCCTCTTACGACTGAAATTGGATGGTTATATTACCAAAACACTGTGTGCGTATGTTAAGAAAACATTGCAGCAATTTTGACATGTTGACGCATTTGTCAAGTTTTGTCGTGGGGATTTATTTTTTTTGGAATACTTAGCCATTTTTCTTTATTTCATTAGCATAAAGGTGATAACGTTATAACAAGTTGATGCCATTAAAAAATTTAAACAATAATTGTGAAGTTGTAAGCTTTTCAAAGTTTCAAAAGAAAAACATCATTTGTTTTCACTGTCAAGTCTAAGATGACTAAATATTTTGGGATAGAGTTGTTTAAAAAACGAAGGTTAAACAAAAGTTAAAAAAATTTTTTTTAGTGATTTTTGAAGATATTGTTGGGTTTATATGTAAAAATGTGCTAATACTTTTTTTTTAAAGTTCTGAAATAAAAAAACTCTGAAATTAAATTAAAATTAGTGATAATATCTTATTTTTACATTTTAAACCCAAATTTAAAGTGGTTTAAGGTTTTTATTTTACTAACCCTTCAAAGTATCACCTGAGCAAAACATATTTATTATGAAATAGTTTCAAGTTAAAATAAGCTCTATTAAAAATATTAATTACTGCTCATTTATCAATAATCTCTCAACTTTATCTTTAAATATTTTTAGATATGTTACACAACATAAGGTTTAAGTAACGTTTTGAAATTTAAAAAACTGATTTTAAGTTTTTGTCTTTCTTATCAATCAGATGCAGTGGGTATTGAAATCGTCCAATAAAATTGAACCCTAATTTTGACGTATAATGCCATAATATGACTCTTCCAGAAAAACTAGCAAGGTTTCTGGAAGTACGTCGTCTTAATATGAAAAGCTGATGCTATGCAAAATAATGATGGTGTCTGTGTGCACATAGGACACACTAAAAAGAACACTTTACCATATATAAGACTTAAAATATCGAATTAGTTTTAATGAAAGTCGAAAGTTATATGTGGTTGGGGTCCTAATAAAATATGGATTTATGAAGAAACTGGAGCTGAAAAATCGAATTTTTTGTTGCTTTAACGCTATGACAATGAATGATGGTTGGTGAAAACAATTAACAACATATATAAATTGTTAAATCTCTATTAATTATATTTCCTCATGTCCTTCTCAGACAAAACTAAAAAAATTACTGACATATATTTCAAAATGCCTTGCCAAAAAGAGTTTTAAAATCAAAATACATGTGGAAGATACAACTGGAAGCACCAAAATGTTCAATCAGAAATACATTCGGAATTGGTTAAACGGTACTTATTGCAGACATTTACAATACATGATAAAGTAAAATTTGTAGGATAACATAAAATTCAACCGTAAGTACTTTAAAGTTCTACCGAAGAGAGTTTTCAAAGTAAATCATTAAGTAGTTAATTTACCAATATCCTATGGATTTTAACTTTTCATACAAGTGTAATCTTGGAAACAAATATTCAATCGTAATATATAATTAAATTTCTAACTCTTAATAGACAGGTAAAGACCTACTGATTTCATTGTTTTCTCTTCTATTTCGATTCTATCGTCTTATTAAACTATATTAGGGTCGTAAAAAATAGTAATAACAGAAATGTTAAACATTAATGTGACTTTTAACAACTTTTAAACACTTGAAGTAATATTTTTTAATAAAAAATGAAGTACATATTTCGATAAAATCTCATCTCGCACGAAATAAAATTTATGTAAAATACTTAAAGTATGAGACACGAGCAATTCTTCTTTTCCTGAAAAGTAATCAAACGGCTTCTACTTGATAATGGGAGCTTTTCTCAAATCAAAAACAACATTCAAATTGGAACTACCCATTTTGATGTTCTCCAGTTAAGTTCTTCTAAATGACTTTGCTCGAACGATCATTACAGTAAGATTTTTGTTCTATATCATGTTCTTTGTTTTAAATTTTTGAATTTTTTTTTACTAGTTTCCGTCTGAAAGAGTAGTGCTTTCAACTCTAATCGACAAAGGGTTCTGAGTGCGTATTTCGTACAGAAGTTGGAGTTTTATTTGATGATTATTCTGTTACGAGAGAATTGCTGAGGTATGCATGTGGCTTTTCAATTTCCTGAAATAAACGGGGTATCATGTTTTTCTTTATATATATAAAAAACTAAATGGAGTGGAAGGAAGTGGCTCTCAATTTCTTTTGTTGTCTTTCAAGTGTAATCTGTGCAAGTAGAGATAGCATCACAATAAGGAGCACATCGAAGTAAGTATTTCTACTGATTATAGGATAGTTCTTCAGGAGTTGGGACTTTGTTGAGGAGCCCTGTGTTGAGAAGTTTCAAGAATTGACTAAAGTCAAATTTTTTCAGGCTACTCTTTCTTGTTTTTCTATGGTAAATAACTATTGGGTGTAATTTATTCCGGTATATAAGTTGGAGGAGGATGATTTCGGAAAACTGCCATGAAAAGTTTTCTAGAATATACCCTTCTATGGCGATTCACTTTGTTTTGTAAGTAACACATTAATGTTTATATTGAAGTAATATTATTACATATAATGAACTCTAATAAAAAGTAACATACTTGTAAAAAGGCTACCACTAAGAAAAACCATTAAACTCTCAGCAAAAACAGACAGGGATGTAAGTATTTTTACACGAAAATGCCCTAAGCTGAGAAGTTTCAAGAATTTCATAAAGTCAATATTATAAAGCTACCATTTCTTGCTTTTTACTTTCAATTATCCATGTGTTAACATAGGGGAATGAAAGTATTGTATTCGATAAAATAATATTCTTCATCTTAAAATAACATTGAAATTGAGATCACGTGAATGGAAAAAGAATGATGAAGCGATGCATTAGCAACAAATAAGTCATATATCTGTTACAATAAATATATTTAATTTTTAGTTTAGAGTCAATTTTCTTATGCAGAATTCGAAATTTTGAACTTTTAACTTTTGCTACAAATTAGGAGAGGCTCACCAATTAGGAGATATTTATAAAAACACATTTTGCCAAAAATATTATGGTACCTGCCAAATTAGCGAGTATTCCTTAGAATTTATGTATGAAAACAGAAACGATAAATTATGGGAATTCATTTAAAATTTTAAGACAGTGACCAGGAACATAATTCAACTTGAAAGTTTGAGATGTTCTACACACCAAGTGTTTGGCGATGTGTCATTATTGCATTTGAAGATAACAGATTGCAGATTCGATTCAACGATGCTTATTTTTAAATTTTTTATGATTTAACTCTTCTGTAGTGTATTCTTCTTCAATTATAAAATATATTTGTCTACTTCCATCAATCTAACTTTCGATAAATCTTCTCACAACATACCCTATCCGTTCGTGACCCGATTAGTGATCCCCAAAAGAAAACAAAGTTTTTCTCGAAGTATGTTTAACCAACACACGACTAAACTTTTTTATTTTTTATTTCTACCATTCCTCGTAGGAGACTTGACAAAAGAGGGCAAAGAAAGGACAAAACGGCATTAGGAGGATGTTAAATCTTACACGAAGAGCTTTTACACGATAAGGGCATTAAAGAGGTAAATCCGACAAACATCGTTAAGATTTGAAGTAAAAGGAGTAAGTCATATTTTTATCCCAGTTCGATTTCTAGGAAATAGAAAAAGCTTTAGGTGTTGATAATCGAGTTGTAATGTGAGTATCATGTTTCTTGTGAATCATTTATCGAAGCTCGTGATGTTGTTTTCCTTCACTTTTGGTTTCAGACAATAGAGAGCATTTAGATTGGTATTTCTGTGTTTCAGAGGTGAACTATTGAATGGGACATTTTTGGAGTTTTGGAGTGATCAAAAAGAAACTGAAAGTTTTTTAAATTGGTTAGATAGGCTTTTCTTTAGAAAATCTAATTCTTCTACAGCAGTGGAACAACTTCGTTTTTCAACATAAAACAGTTAGCTAATAATATTTTAGAAAAACTGCAGTTAAGTTTTGTTGTAAACAACAAATTTAATTAACATTTCACCAGGTAATAATTTAAAAAACACAGTTAAAAATACTTCAAAGCGTTGTGAATTTCAAATTTTGTGAGGTAAAGAAAGATCTATAAACAGTGTCTTACTTCTACAAGGAAGACATGGTGCATGCTTGATGTAATATTTTTAGGTATTAAACGAACATTTCTTTATTTAAATTGAATCGTTAAATGCAGAAAGGAAACATGTCAATAGATTTTAAATTGGACATGACCCCCTTTTACATTTAGAAATTCCATTAAGGTTATGATCATTGCGATAGTAAGCTCCCAATACAATAAATTAAGACTATTGTAAAAGATGTAAAAAAAAAAAAAAAAAAAAAAAAAAAAACATTTGTAGAATAAATGCGTCATATTCTCAAAATCATGGAATATCGTCTGCTAGGCACTTTATAGAAAGTCGTAAAAAAGCAATCGCAAGATAATGTGTTAAATTATAAAAATGAATAAATATTTTCTGAAAAGCACTTGAAAAAAAGAGATAAAAAATCAATTGTAAGATAATGCGTCAAATTATCAAAATTATGAAATATCGTCTGAAAAAATAATTGTAGGATACTGTGTCCAGTTATCAAAAACTTGGAATACGAAGTCTGGTAGGTATTATTTGACATATGGTGATAAAGTTGGTATGTTGGTTGAATAGACATTATTTCGTGCAAATGCTAAACATTGTGTTAAAATTGTAGAATGTTGAGGGAATTGTGACACATTTATCAAAAACAAACGTCTTGCTTGGAATACTCTCCGGAAAACTTCCACTACGTAGCTCGACAATAGATTTCTCATTTTTAAAGTAGAGCTTGCTAAGTGACGATTCTAATCGGGATTCAATAGCACGATCTTTCGCTTGTTAATCGCCTACTCTCTTCTCCGAGACATAAGTCGGCTAATAAGCCGATAAAGAGTTTATTAGGAATTACCTGGATTCATTTTATTTTTTAGTGCCTGACTTTATTCAATTTAGCTCAGTGTCCACACATTTCTAAATAAGGTCGTGTGTGTAAATGATATTTAGCGTTTTTTCTTCTATTTTTCTGAATCTAGTTAGGAAAGGGAAGCATTTCGTAAATTTATAGAATACCAGATATTTTTAATGTCTCCAAAGTTTTTGTACATCTTTGTGAGATCCCTCTTTTAACTGTAGACTTAATTATGTAAAGTTGGTGGACAAAAGCTATACAGCCTGGTTTGTTGTATAATAAAAACCAAGCAGTTTGTAGTTTTTTGATTAATTATCTTATTGTATTGACGTTGCTTCAACATTTACCTACACTAAAAGATTTCACGTCATTTAAGATAAAATATTTAACGATAAAAACATTACATTTTCGCTACTATACTTCTTGGGGGTACAGAAAAAAAATCAAAAAGCTTAGTTTTCCAAAACTGGTGACTTTCAACGATTTAAAAAAATGCGAACTTTTCTTTAAAAAGCTAGTTTCGTCTAACTCATGAGTTCCTATTTAGCTCACAGAAAAAATTATAACTGATGGACGATTCTGTGAAAAATTGAATGAAATATACCAGTTTTTATGCACTGGTTTTATAGAAGATTCCATTGGCCATGAAGTCAATATCATGCCATAAAAGCATATGAGTCTTCTTCGAGCAGAGAATGCAAGTAGAAAATTTCTTCTATAAGTGAAATCCAAGTTTAAAAAAAATAAAAAAAAAATGTCATTTTTATTGGTGGCTCAAATATGCATTTCAGCCAGAAATCGCAACCTTGTCTGCTATGCTTTTTTTTTTCTTTAAAAGACTATTTTATAAAAGCACTGAGGCCTGAACCGCCGACCATATTGGTAACTTAAGAAGAAGCATTAAATAAAATGTTAGAATGTTTGAAATTCCGAAAGGAATGAAACTGCTTTTATAAAAGGTCAGAAAACTGTTAAAATCTTTTTATCAGCTACCAAGGTGATTGGGTACGAGGAGTAAAACGTTGATATCCTCGAAATTTTGGAAATATTTTTTTTCGAAAGGTAAACTTTTGGAGTATATTCTTGCATTAATATGAAGGGAAGTAAGTAGGAATATTTCAGAAAAAATAAATTGTTTGAGAAGTTTTTGAAACAGCGATTTGTTAGATCTAAAATTTTATTCCAAATAAGTTACATTTCGTTGGATTTCTTAGCAAATATATTTTCCATTTGCATCAGTATTTACCGATAAGTATACATTAAACGAGGAGTTCGGTCTAAAAAAGTATTTAATCTACATAAACATTTCCTCGTTTTGAAGTTGAAAACGTTATGGACTGAATCTTATCATATCAATGAAGTCCTACACGTAATGGTTGGTGCATTTTTGTAATAATGTAATCGTGGTTAAGAGGTAAGGTTGCATTTAAGAGGAACTTCTTTAGGCCTAAAACCTATATAAGCTTAACAGTTTGATGGCAAAAAATATCTAAATGTTTTTGTATTTCGTTGATGTTCTTCTATGTTTAAATGTATCTACTGTCAGAAGAAGAGTTCTCGTCAGATAGTCTGAATGATAGTGGTCGCTATAGAAACCAGTCCCGTTGATTTAAATTATGGGTGATGCATGCAGGAAATTTGCGTCTAAAACGGTTACAAAATGGGGAAAGCAGATGTTTTCTTGACATAAACCCTCGTAGGAATATGTATAAAATAGTCATGTTTCCATGGTAACAGACAACGCTAGACAAAATGGTTGTATTGGTTGTATTCAGATTATCTGGCGCCGTCAGCAACACGAGGGTTATGCGCCGAAACTTTCGTCATTAGACAAGCCAACATACATTTACAAACACCCATGCCTAGCACGGGACTCGAACCCGCAACCTCGCGGTCTAGAAGCTAGCACGCTAACCACTATACCGTTTGGTCGGCCTAGACAAAATGGCGAGAGTTATTTTTGGGATAGACATACAGTACTGACAGTCTACAATTGTGCTATTATTACTTTACCTTCTAGAAAGTAGTTTTGAAAAACATTTTGAACCCATAGAGTGCTTAACCACTTAATCTCTACTCTCATTACATAACCTATTTGAAAATGTTGTTCCTTTTAATTTTCGCCGACCAAACGGTATAGTGGTTAGCGTGCTAGCTTCTAGACCTCGAGGTTGCGGGTTCGAGTCCCGTGTTTGGCATGGGTGTTTGTAAATGTATGTTGGTTTGTCTAATGACGAATGTTTTGGCGTATTATAGCCCTCGTGTTGCTGACGGTGCCAAATAATCTGAAAACAACCAACCTTTAAATTTTCATTTATTTCCTAGGATATGTTTTACGTCATATACGTATTTGATTGTCTTTTTATCAAGAGACGCCCTAACCATTTATTTATTGATGGGATTTATATAATATAACAAGTCCCGTCGGTTTTTTCTTAGTACTGTATCAATTTAAAAGCTTTGAAATCCATTGGGATTTTGAAATCCACTACTATGAAGTTCCTTTTTCAATTGTTGGAGGGTAGCACGAGCTTAGTTCTGTTTGGAAGCTTGCTAGATTCAAGTAAGGCCAAGATGGATGCCTAGAATATTTAAAATCATCCATGAGTTTGCATAAAAGGAGAAATAAGCTTTTCCTGTCATCCGACTATAAGAATCAACTTCATTGAAGGATTTCAAAGTTTTAATGGATCTAAAAGCGCTTAAATTAATGCAGCATCATGAGAAAACTGACGGGATAAGTCCAGTCAGTAAATAAAGGGTTATAATGGTAAGTATATTTTGTTTGATTTTCACTAAATGCTTCCATGGTTTGCGACTACTTATAAAACTATAGAAGGAGCAAACAAAAAGTTTTGAAAATATTGCATTTTGAATGAACATCTGTGATAAATTTTAAGGGCTTTTTATGGTAATCTCTTGGTATGTAGTATATTTATTAGATTTAAAAAAGTTACAGAAAAAGTTTAAAAGTTTTTTTTATTGTTACAGAGAGCTTTAGGGCAATATGCATGGTTTTAATTATCAACTTGTGGGACAAATACAAGAATTATTTTAAATTATTGATTATTAGGTATTTTATAACTTTCCAGTATATAACAAGCTTAAGGTCATTAGAGAATTTTTTTAATTTAAACCGAAGCCCATATTAAAAAGCTCTTTGTGAGTAATTTTTTTTTTATCTAAGTCAATTAAGTATTTTACAGTGAAATTTTTATCATTTGTTAATCATATACCTTTATAGACTTTAACAAGAGATTTTAGCCCACTTGATGGCCGTGTGGTTAGAGCTCTGGATTCGCGTGATGAGAGTCCCGGGATCGAATCTCGGGCTAAGCATGCATGCCCGTTGTTGTTTCGAAATCCCCGTTAATTTATAGGTCCTAGCCTGATTATAGTAAAAGTAAGACGTAAAAACCAACCAAAATATTTATTATTATTTTGATAACTCAGAAGTTATAATGTTGTTATGCAACTTAAAAAATTTATGTTAAAATAAGAAGCCAAAATTTATTTTTTATTTTTTTTATCTTTTAAATCGATATATTTTTAATTTGTCATTTCTATTTTTGAATTAGTATTTAATATGATTGTGGAAATTTTTTCAATCGAAACCACTTATAGATCCTGAAAAAGATTTATAGGATCACTTTAAAAAGTTTGCTTTAAGATTAACCGTTTAAAGAACTGAGAAGGGATTGTGCTTTTTTCACAAAACATTTAACCATCTATTCGGAACATTTTATTTCATAGGTGTAAGCGATGTTTCTTCTTTACCAGTTTTATACTAAATATATATATTTTTTTCTGTTGAAAGTTTCGTATTTTTTCAAATTTTAATACCAATTAATACCTTTTTTTCACTTGGAAATAATTTTTATTTTCATTTTCATGATGTTTTTTGAATGTTGCCGATCAAGCATATTACTTCATATCTCTGAAACTGTGGGGTTAGCGCTCTGGATTCGCATGCAAAAGGTGCCGGGTTCGAATCCCAGATTAAGCATGGATGTTCCTTGTGGTTTGGAATCCACGTTAAGCTGTAGGTGCCGGCTTGATTAGCCATTATTGTGTGCAAGCATAGGTCGTTGAGGCGCACAAACCAAACCATATTTTAGAGGTCAACATGTTAACCGCCTAACTTATAAATTTTTAAAATACTATAAATATCATTATTAATTTTGTTCGGGGTCTAGTTCTCTTAAAAGGTTTGATTTTTTTTTCATTTAGGGCATAAATATTATATTCCCACTGGGCATCATTCTGAAGTCATTTCATAATAAAAGGTATCCAAAACAAAAAATGCTTACTAATTCTACTTGCTCCCAATATCGTCTACTTAAAAACTTCCTTTAAAATCCATTAGTACATAGATATGTACTTTTGCGCCATTTTGAAGCAAGCATTAACGCTGTAAGTGGAGAATAAAATTCCCAACTTATCACAAACCAAACTTTTGACAGACCCCAGAGATTAGATTTCACATCCCGCCATGAAAGCCTTTTTGATTTAATTTGCGCAAAAGCTACCCGGAATTTCAGGGGATAATTTAAAGAGCCACTTTGATGCTCCTACCGTCTTTTCATCTCCAGTGTCTAAAGCAATTTACATATTTAAATCTTAAAACTTACTTTATCGCTGAAATTTAATTTTTATACTTTCGCATTACAAAAAAAAAAAATATATATCTCGAGAGTGTTGCAATCTCATATAATTCCTTGAAATGCTTCGGCGTGGATAATTTATAAGAACTAGTCTTTATAGAAGTCGAGATTGGCAGGTATCGTAAAATATAATGGAAGTTGACTTCTAATAAGGTTTTACGACTTGGAAGCAATGCTTAGTAATTGGATATGCTGTTATTGGTTCGGGGAAAAAATAATGAAAATGGAAAGCCTAATGTGAATGCCACTCAAAAAGTGAAAATATAAAAATTCTGCGATTTGTGGATAACTCTCCATTTGGGACATATTCAAAGTACACAATTTATTTATTAGAGGTAAAATTGTTATCTACAACATTTAATCTTAGGTAACTTGAAGATTTTATGAAGTGTTCTGTGTCCGAGAATTCTTTTAATTCATTCGAATTCTTTTTCGTAGAATGAAAGCGATGAATGGAAGTATTTCCTGTAGAAAAAGCAAATTATTACCTTCAATAATTAAAACCTTGAAATGTAAATGTTTTCCAATCATAATTTGGCATTTCCTCGGCCTCTGACATTACCTAGGATGAAAAGGCATATTTAGTCTTGATGAACGGTTGTATTAACCGTTGATATCTACCTTTTCAGAGTTTTTAAAAGTAGTCTCCGCCATAGCCAATTCTAAGTTGACTGTGGGACTGCAGCCCACGAAATATACCTCCTGACAAACTGTAACCAAGATTCATTCTTTTCTTTACCATGAAAGAACGTTTCTTAGCCAATATACGCCAGCTTAAGTTTGGATCAATTAACGTGTTCTATCTATATATTATAGGATTCTTTACATGTAAGCACTTGATCAGCTTAATTCATTAACTTCCATTACAATTCGTCGACTGACAGTACAGCGTGTGCCTTTTCAGTTTGCCAATTATGTCAACTTCTTTAGATACCAAATGCTTTTTTTGTTTTTTAGATAATACTACTTTGACTAAGTATTTCTAAACTGGAGCTTTATACTAATTCGTAGTCCATAAAAAATAGCATCGAATTACAAATATTTTTACATTTACACAATTAGCTTCTTTTAAACTCTGACCTTAAATTTATGCCGCATTCTGAAATGTAACAAACCAATTACTTCGTAGTGTTTCATCCTATGCACGTCTCAAACATTGAGCTACTCGTGTTTTTAACTATGCAATCGTCACTGTATTTGAATTCAGTTCAGTTTTCAAATTCCAGCTTGCATATTAATTATAGAATTTGAAATTGTTGTCCATAAACTTTTGTCACTGAACGTACAAAAGGAGAGACACCTTGATTACCATCGATTTCCCTCGATTCAGTTGAAAAACTTAAACATTTCTTTTATTTCAATCATAACTTTTTTTGTTAATTTAAATGGAGAAATACTTGGACTTCATTCTTAATAAAGGAGTAGGGAATGAGCATTCAATTATACTGTTAACACAAATAAATATTTAAAAAAAAAATAAAATATTTTTCTCAATCAAGCAGCTGCAATTGCCAGCAATTCTGAAGTTGTGGATACTTATTTCCCAATTGTATAGTTTTTTCATTCCTCTATTGAATTGAGCGCTGATCAATCATCATATGAAAAGAATATATTTTTTCTAACATAATTAGTTTTTATTGCACTTTTAAGTAGCAGACATGTATTCAATGTGAAAATTCAATTTGAACATAGCTTTATTTTCATTAATGTATATCTTGAAATATTCTCTTTAAATTCAAATGAGAAAGTGTCTTTGTTCTTGTGTGAGGTGATTTTGTAAGCGCATTTTTTATTTGATACTACGAATGTTGATTTAAGATTCTCTCTGAAGTTCTTTTTATAATTCTGAAAAATTTAAATAAATTACAAAGGTTTTACTCATAGTTATAAGTTACTGAAAAATAATTGAAATTTTATTTCAAACACAATCTCTAGTAGTTCAATGTAAAATACCTTTCTCTGGAGATCTCAAACTATTCGGGAAAAAAAAAAAAAAAAAAAAAAAAAAAAAATGACACATTTTGTGATTTATAAAACTTATTCAGAATGCATGCCATATCTGCCAAAAATATCACTTTAAAACAAACGAAATTTTTTAGGAGATTAAATACCAATAATAAAAGATTATTTATAAAATGCTAATTTAAAATACTTTGTTTTTTATTATTAATTATTTTCAATTACCCAAATGTTTACATAGGGTAATGAAAGTATTATTTTTGCCCCAAAATTTTTTGATTTTTATGCATTTCTTTATGTTTTGGAATATCCCGATTTCAATCAAGTGATATAGAAAAATTGTCTGTCTGTGTGTACTGGGTCTGCATAACTCCCAATCAAATTGACCTACGATGTTCAAATTTTCTGTATGGGTTGGTGGTGGCCATGGGACCTACCATTAAGGTTTTCGTCCAAATTGCGCATTCCAATTGAAAAAAAAAATCATGTTTTTCAGTAATTATTAAAGAAAAAAAAAAAAAAAAATCAGTTGTAACGATTTTGATCAAAATCACTGTGGTAGTGCCTTTTTTTAAAGATATTCTAACCCCCCCCCCCCCCTAACGAAATTCCTGCAAAAATGCTATAAAGGCGTAAATAGTTAAATAGTTGAAAAACGAATACTTTAACACAGAATTCTCTTTCTTTGAGCATCGTTCATCAACGACCGTTTTTCTCTTTTTCTTTGTTTCACTTACAAGAGAGGATAATGTAAGAATTATCAAAAATATATTGCCAAAATGGCCATTTTGGCGTTTTTTTTTAAAGTTCAATACAAGAATTATCACTAAACTGATAATTTTTTCTAAATGAATGATGAAAATATAAAAATGATTAATAACACCAGTCCTAGTCAGTATCATAATGTAACTGAAAGTTGTGCGATGTTCCACACCTCTAGTTTTTAGAAGATTTTCTCAAGCTAGCTTATGAAATCTTTTCTATACATTGATAAAAACACCGATTGTTTTATTTTTACAATTTGTAAGTAATTTTAAACTGCTTTCGTCACATTTCGTAATAATTTCATCGTATAAAATAATACTTCCGGATATATTGTAGACCAAAATTGATTTATTACATCTCTGAGACAGGGAAAGATTAATGATCGCTCTTTAGAACAACCCATGATTTATTTCTTATAGTTGCTTAATATGATCCATTCACTAGTTTAAATTTCAGTAGATTCCACACATATAATATGATTCATAGTGATGTTGATATTATTTTTTTTCAAGTGGTTCAATGAAATATGTACAGTAAGTATACAAAATCCGTGCGTGAGTAGTCTAATTAAAGAAAGAGAAAAATGAAAATAGGATTTTAGTTCGTAGATGGTGTTTTATAAGTACAGGGTTTATAAATGTATATTTGGCGTAAGAAGAAGAATCATTTTTCCGTATAACGTTGCCATCAATTAATATAATACAAATCAAAAACATAATTACTATACTAAACTTCAACTTAACTTGACATCACTAGACGGTAGATCGTCACAGTGCTCATAGGCATTTAATCCATTTTGGCTGCGTGAAAGCATAATGCTCGCCAAACCACAACCCTGTAGAGAACAAAAGGCTATAAGGTTTGGCGAGAATTATGTCTTCACTCCGATAAAATGGATTAAATGCGTATGAGCACGGTGAAGATCTATCGTCTAGTGATGTCAAGTTAAGTTGGAGTTTAGTATAGATTAATCATAATTTTACATTTGCAATCTGTTTACGAGTAGAGTGCCAGGTGCGTACACCAGAAAAGTGACCATAGTTGTTTTTACTTCAATTACCCATATGTATACTTAGGTTAATGAAAGTATAGCATTCGGTCAAATTTTTTTTTTTTTTTTTGCTTTTGCATTTCACCACGTTTTGGAACATCCTGATTTCCAAAAAGTTGTCTAGAAAACACGCCTTTCCTGTGTTTGTGTGTATGTGGTCAGCATAACTCCCGAACAAAGTGACCTACGATGTTGAAATTTGGTGTATGGGTCAGTGGTGACCATGAGACTTTTCATTAAGGTTTTCGTTAAATTCGCGAGTGCGCATAAGGTAGTTACCATTGAAAAAAATCGTGTTTTTTTTGTCAGTGTTTGCTAAAAAACGGATTTAACGATTTTGATGAAAATTGCTGCGGTAATGCCTCTTAAGATGTTCTAAACATTCCGAAATTTGAATACAAATGCTTTAATTGGGTAAAAAGTTGAAAAACAAATGCCTTCAACACAGAGTTCTCTTTCTTTGAGCATAGCTCATCAAGGATCTTTTTTCTCCTTTCCTCAGTTTCACATATAAAAAAGAATAATATAAGAATTATCGAAAGGTATATCGCCAAAATCAACGTGTTGGCGGAGTTTTTTTTTTTTTTTTTTAAAGACTCATAAGAATTATCGCAAAAAATATTGCCAAACTGGTCATTTTTTCGAAATGAATGATGAAAATATAAAAACGGTAAATGATACAAATCCACGTCAGTATTATAGTGTAATTGGAAGTTGGGCAATGTACTCATTGTTTTTTTGTTATCCATAAGGCTCATTTAGTTTCATTATCATCTACATTTTAAAACTAGATGAAAATGTGAAAATTTCAGCGGTTACACTATAATTTTATTCCATTTCATGTTCATAATCCAAAATCTATGGAAATACCCAGTTTTATAATTATTAACTGAGATGTTAGGAATTTATGGATGAAAAAAAATGACTTAAACTTGAGTTTTCAAAACATAAATGATCAAATAATTAAATTTGAAAAGTTTTTGTTTCCAATGATAGTTTGTTGAAAGCGAAAATAAATTTTTCGTATATTTTGGATTAAAATGTTTTTGTCATCTTTAATTCTAATTAAAAATTTTCTTTTGCTGTTCCATAAATGTAAATGCATGTTTCACTTACGTTGGATTGAACAAGGTTGGAAACTTCTCCAGAAAAAAAGTCTTTCTGTTCTGACATATAGTTAGCAGAATATTAAACCACTTACCAGTCTTATGAATTAATATAATTTGAAATACGATTCATGTACTTGCTATGAATCTTATCTTATACATAATTCATGTAATTAATATGAATCATGTATGTAGATATAAATGTTACATAGAAGGATCTCTAATGAAAACTTGTTAGGAATTACAACTGAAAGGAAGGTTAGGTTTTCGTACACTATTTGAGAAAATAATAATAATTAAATAAAAAAAAATACAGATCACTTGTCCTGTTGACCATTTTATAAAATGAAAAGTTAGATCCAAAGTAAAAAAAATTAGGCATTTTCAATAAAAGGGGCTTGCGCCTACAAATTCGATAAATCTACACAGATTTAGTGGAAATAATTATGTCACAGCTTTGAAATATTCTTACTTGGCAGACATGTTTTCAACAGCAATGATGATTTTTATTGTTTGATTAATTTATGCAAACGGGGATTAAGCTCACTTATATTAATTATATAAGCAGAACTGATCATGTTAGCATGGGCGCCCCCAGCAGGATGCAAGAAGGTGTACTTGCACCCCCCTGGCTGTTGAAAATTAAAAAAAAAATAAGTGAAAAGATGTAAATTCCAAGATAAAAAAAAGCACATATGCCGTTTATACTTTTATGTTACAATGAGCATTTTTTTCTATTAATTTTGTCTTTTCTTTTCTATGTCGTTTTTTATAGCTACTTGCGTAACGATTTTCTGGCTCTTGTTGTCTATGATTATTAGAGGCTGATGATTAGAAGTATATATTCCTTTTATTGTATAACCATTTCCTGTGTAGTTCTGAAATTCTAGGAAAATGCTTTGCTTTTTAAGTCATCAGATATACTATCTTGAAATCTATTTTTAGAATTCAATCGCACATTTTCCAATACTGCCTTCGTGTTTCATTTTGAAATTTTTTGTTCATGATATACGAAACTTGGAAGAAATAAAAAAAATGCTACTCTTCTGTATTTTGCATCTTCGAGTTCCTCTATTCTAAACACTTTCTCTTGAATGCCGTGAAATATAGTTGGATGATAAAAAAAATCGCTAACAATATATATTTTAATATTTTTACTATTTTGTATTTTTTTCTCTTTAACAGGGTTGCGCTTTTATTAATATATATATAATGAATTTTAACTATTCTCAAAGAGTAGAATTTATAATACATAATTATTAATTAACATTTCCAAAAAAATTAATGATTTTGATAAAAATCTAGTCTTGCACCCCCTTGCAAATATTCCTGGGGGCGCCCATGCGTGTCAGTCAATATTGACACGGTATGAAATAGGCGTCTAAATCTTGTGAGGTTCCCTTTTCGCAGTTTTCTGATTGGATAAAATCACAAAGTTCTATTTAGGGGAGCACAAACTCTGCAGTCAGCCCTCGTTAGAGGCCACTACAAACTGTCTTTAATACGTTAATTGCCCATCACGCTATATCGTATGTTTGACATTTGCTGCCGATCACGTATCTTGTTACTCCCCAGTTGCCTGTCTTGATCAGACTGCACCCGATCGGAGTTGTCGTTCTTTGCTGGAATTTCCTGAAACTGTGTTTTAAGCTTTCAACTAACCTTATGGAGGAAGAAAAGATGTATATGATATTTATGTGACCCGGAGAAAGCATTGAAATGGCAACATCACCGAATTCCTTCTGCCCCGAAATTATTTGACCCCTCCCCCTTTTTTTTTCTAGTTCTTTTTTATCTCAACTTGTTCCAGAGAGATGATTCTCTCACATATGTACGCCGAGGCAGGTGCTAGTTCACGAAGTCCTTCCTTTCCGCTCCCAGCCGGGAGTTCAACCAACCAACCATATTTATGTCACTTGACAAATATTATTTTGTTACTTCAATTAATTCCAGCATGAACGGAAACTCCGATCGGGATAGGCTACTAGAGAACAACACGACATTTCACGTTGGCGCGTGATCTGCAGCGAACGTGTTAAACCCTTACAAATAGAACCCATTCTCCATCTTTATATACTAATAGAATACACTGGTTACAATGCTTATACTTTCGAACAATGTTGATCATTTCCATGATTTTTTAAAAAACTTTCTGGGGATAAGTGTTCCCCTGAAAATCCTCCCCTTCTGTATTTCAATTGTGCTCGCATACGGATGAATGTATAAGTGAGCAGTTGTTGACGTGCATAAACTGTTAGTCTGATGAGACCTTCAGGCCTTCACATGATGGGGTTAAGTTAATTTTTTGGTATTACCATTTTTGGTGGCAATTACTATTCCTTTTTAGTTGTATTTTTTTTAGACAACAACTTAAAGGTTATTGCGTATGTCTGACAAAATTATAGTATTTATTCCTCTTGATTGGTGTTATTATAATTTGTCAACAATATCAACTTCCAAGATAAAAGGTAAGGTAAACTTCAATTTTATTAATGGATTCTATGGTATCGATGAATATCAAAGCTCTCATTTTAATTATTCGATGAATATCATAGCTCTCATTTAAATTATTCGATGATGCGAAACAACCAATCCCAAACTCTTATTTACCTTCTTCTCTTCAATAAATATGACGCCTCAAAGTAATATACGTTAGTTTTCATTCCACAATTAAATTTTATAACTTATGTATAAAATGTCTAAATAATTATTACTTATTCTAACTTATGGTTGAGGGATCATCATTTGGAATCGGATATCCAACTTGCTAGATTCATATTCTAAACTGGTTCGGCTTTGGATAAAACTTGGATATCAAACAAATAAATACATATTCAACGTGATAATATTTATAAACAGTAGAAGAAAGATAATTCTACTTCAAGTTTTCTTAAGTCCAGGCCAAATTACCCCATATGTCTTACCCGTTGATTTTTTGTGCGAATTTTTTAATGCTAAAAATTACGATAAGAAAAAATACTTCTAAGATGTCTGAAACTCAAAGCAACACCGAAAACGTAAACAAAAATATTGACGTTGTGTGTTCTGGTTAATGGTTAAGTCGAAGAGCTTCTGTTTTTCACAAAAAAAAGCAAAAAGATAATACAACATAGAAAAATAAATAAAATAAAACAAACTTTCAATCGAATTAAAAAAAAAAGGAAGTCTGGAATCAAAACCAACATTTTTCTTCTTCCAGAAATAACAAATCATGGTAAAATTGTAAAATTACTAAAAGCCAATCAAAGGGTCATCCTCTTCTATACTGAATCCGGGCTTTCAGATCTACGTAGAGCTGTATATCAGTTGCCCAGTATCATACCTAAAGTGATCGTAAAGTGGGCAAACAAATGTATCAACCGTAGCGACATATTTTCAAAAATTGTGGATGAAGTTATAAGTAAACGGGGGATGGACCGAATCTGATGATGAATAACAGGACTCGGATGTGATATAGATCTTTGCACTCTGTCCTCAATAGGATTACCTTTGGTTGGTTTGTACGCTCAACGACCTATTTTTATGCTCAATAATGGATTATCTGGTCTGGACTTGGAGCTTTAAGTAGAATTATCTTTCTCGTACTATTTAGAAATATTATCGTTGTGCATACGTATTTATTTGTTTGAAATGGACGCCATAAGGTAAGTAAAAATATTAAAGGTAGCAATGGTCAAAAGATTCAAAAAGTTGTTTTGGTTCCTTTTTATTAACGGTATGTAAGTGATGTCAACAGCAAGAAGTGACCAAATGAGCTTTTATCGTTTTGTAAAATTTTTTGGAACCACATTTCAGTGGTATAGTTGCATTAAATACTAGTGTTCTACTTTTTGTTTTCACTTCAGTTCATACCATAAATTAATAGTTGAATTGTGGTTAACTATCGCTCACTAGTATTTTATAAAAATTTCAAAACTCGCTCATACTTTCCTGTGAAGGATAAATGTCTGTTTTTGTCATGTCTCCAACTTTGCTTGTAAAATTTTGCAATTTACTAAATCTCCCCGTGGCTTGGTTAACTAAAGCTTACTTCTCATGATCGGAAATATCACGGAATCAAGAAAGCACGCTGTCATAACACTGATGTGTATAATTAATGGTGGTTGCTGCAGGTTAAAATCATTGATGCCTCACTATAACTCTCATAGGTGTGGCGTCGACAAAGGCACGCTACCATTTGGAAGGTGCCAGGGGGTGCACTTGAACACATTCACAGATTTTTCGGAATTATAAAAAATAAGAAAAAAACAAAAAAAAACATGAAGAATCTAGGAAAAATGAAGTCTTGTGCCATGTAGAATAAATTTAGAATTATTCAATTGAACAAAAATTCAATCCAATTTCTACTAACTAACATTTCACTAGAAAGTTCAATTCCTATTTTTAAATATCAAGTTTGGAACAAAATTTTTATATTTGCTTTCATCTCCTTGCAAATAATCCTGCCAGTGCCCATGGAAGAGGGAGAGTAGAGAGAAAGGCGATGTCTCAAGTGTTGATGCTTCATCCACTAATCGAGTTCAAAATGGTGATATTTATTAAACCCTCAACATACAAATAAAATTGCCTGGTGTCGAAACATAGCTTCAGATTCTATCATTATGCGATCTTCAACAGTCTAAACAAAACAGCATTGATGTACGACCGAAACAGATAATAGAATAATATACTTTCTGGTGTTCACCGAAGACAGTTCTTGACGTCTCAGAGACGTCAAAGTCTACAATGGCACATGAAAGGAATGACGTCTCCGAGACGTCATTGTATGTCAAGGGGTTAATCCCCAAAAGCATCTTAACGTATATGTACTTTTTATTTATTTTGTTCTGAATTTTGTATTGGAAATCCTTGAAAAGAATTTGAAAAAGAATTTTTCATAAATTGTGCAGATTATTCACTCAATAAGGCTTGCATTTTAATTACCAGTTATTTTCTGTAAAAATAATTAAGTTTGTATGTCTTTGTATTACGATTCAATGGTGCTACATCAGAAATCTTATTAAGCGCATATGCGTTTTTTCTGATTTATTGAAATTTTTATATTAAATATTCTGTAATGCATATTGGAAATTTATAAAATTATGCCGATTAAACGATATAGTGGTTAGCGTGCTATATTCTAGCCCGCGAGGTTGCGGGTTCGAGTCCCGTGTAATGCATGGGTGTTTGTAAATGTATGTTGGCTTGTCTAATGACGAATGTTTCGGCGCATTATAACCCTCGTGTTGCTGACGGCTCCAGATAATCTGAATACAACCAACTTTATAAAATTATCTCATCGGTATGGTTGGTTGGTAGGAGTTTAACGGCGCAAGGGCAACACGTGGGCCATACTGCGCCAAATCTCATCGGCACGAGTTAATGTTCATGGGGTTCGTTCCTACCATTGGACTTAGACTACGGGTGCTGTAGAGTTGAGCGGTGTTTTGCTTGGAGGTGTCCGTGGGATTCAGGTACAAGAAACTGATCTTGATTCTGGTGTGTTCTACTTTGTTTAGACATATTTATAGGTCTGCTTCGTAGGGTTAGCGTGATTTTAGCAAGTGGATTTGATTTTGTTCAATGTGGAGCGACTTCTTAGCTTCACCTTTGAGCTTCGACTGGTTAAAACTTAACTGGTTGGTTAACGGAGGGATTTATAACGAGTCTTTTTATAATGTTACTGTACAATATGTCTTTCGGGTAGCCCTTGCAGCAACTAAACTAAAAAAAGAGAAGCATAATGCAAAAATAAAAAAAACCTACACTGAAATATTATTAAACTAATTCATTTCAAATATTGAATTTGTTCTATAAATTTTTTATCCGCTTATTTTATGTTTAAAGAAGGAAAGTTCATACATACCACTGACGCTGACGACGTTATCCCTTAACAGGACTGGACAGAACCATCAAACACGGGGCCTAATTCTACCACTTTCTATTAAACCCGACGTGTGCCTACCCATAACTTCGCTCAGTTTATCATCGCTTTTGGCGCCTTTCCGACCCTAGAGGCGATTCCGAATTGGAGCTCTATTATGCAGCAGTGGGATTGCGTGGACAATTCCGACATGGCATAATCAGAAGGGGATCGCCTTTAACGGGGTCCACTTACCGGCTGAGATCCGCTCTGTCATGCAAAGCTCCTTTAATGTGTCCGGAATTGGAGGCGGTAGGAGTTTCCTCTAAATCCACACTTTATATCGCATTAATATCTTGCTAGAGATTGGCAGGAGTGGGAATTTCCAGGATCGAAAATGTCCGGGATAAAAGGGTGTCTTCAATGGTAGAGGCAGGATTGAAGTGCAGGCCAAAAGCATTGTATAAACAAAACTTTAGAAAGACTATCTGATTTAGTTTAATTAAATGTTAAGAATGTTTACTTACTGGTTTTAAGTCAAGAATTAATGTGTAAAAAGTGAGGAATGATGTACTGAAAAATTAAATTCGCCTCTCTAAAAAAGGAAAAAATAACACATCAGCTTCAGGAATAACATATCATTCAATACAATTGTTTATAGATATCATCAAAATTGTATTTTTGTTTCTGAATAGTTTAATTCGAATATTTTTATCACACTGAAAATTGGAATGTTTTTCAATACGACTCAAATATGGCACTGGAGATTTAGACGCTAAATGGATATTTAGATGAAAGCAAAAATGACATGATGAAAGCTAAATACATTTTTGATGTTGGATATTCAAGGAATTTTCAAACAGCTGAAATGTCTGAATGGGTTGTGTAATTCTTATTCAGTTCTATCGAATAATGACGGAATGGGAAGCTAAAACTTTCCATATAAATTTAAATACAATTGAAATAGGCTTGCTATCACAAATTAGTATTCAATAAAAAAAGTAAGAAAATGCTGCTTGAAATATTTAGTAGTGTGATACATAGACTATGATGATACTACTCTTTGTTGACCATGTTTTACCTCCATCGGGAATTTAAGCATTCACTGCTAATACCGTGCCTTAAATTAAGACACCATTATCGAGAATGCCCAGATTGCACTGCAGCAGGGTTATTATAAATCAGCGGCATATGTTTAGAGATGTATAGAGCCCTTAACTTAAGGCTCTTCGCTACCGTCCATCTTGATTCTCTCCCCTAATGTTAAGTCTATGGGAAAATCTCTATATGCCTATTCGTAAAATAGAAAGAAGTTATACGAATATTTTTATACGGTTTTTATACGGCTAAAAACACCCCTCTCTTTTCTGGGAGCAATAGTGAAGACCCAACTTTTTCCAAGTTAATTATCGGGGGGACAACTCACTATAACGATCAACAAAAGAAAACCATGACTCCCTCTGAATTTTGGACCCCTTTTCCCCTGCTGTCAAACTGTCAATCCCCATGTTCTCCTCGAATCAGATTCATTACCTCGTGGAGCAAGACACGCCTTAACTGTTGCCAACAATATCTGGTATTCTCGCGGAGAAAATAACTCTAGGGTAAAGAAGCGCCTTAACATGCAAGATGTCTTAGGAGCAAGCCTCGTCGGCTCTCTGTAGTATATTTTAAAGTGAGTAGATAAAATAATTCATTAAAAAAGATTAAATAACTAAAAGAGATAAAATAACTAAAAGAAGATAAAATAATTCTAATAATTAAGTAATAAATTTGAATGAATATATTTTGATAAATTAATTTTAATAATTGAATTGTTTCAATATTTAGTTTAATTTTTTCCACCTGATAGTTGTGGGGTTAGCGCTCTGCCTTCGCATGCCAAAGGTGCCAAGTTCAAATCCTGGATTAGGCATGGATGTTCGTTGTGGTTCGGAATCCACGTTATGCTGTAAGTCCCGGCCTGATTAGCCGTTATTGTGCACAAGTATAATTCATTGAGCGCACAAACCAAACCAAAACTTAGTGTAATTATATCAAATTTTCTTTTCTATTTATATTATAGCCCTCGTGTTGCTGACGGCGCCAGATAATCTGAATACAACCAACCAACCAACCTTTTCTATTTATAGCTTTCTTGAGTAAACATGGTTTCCCTTAACAGTTGATAGTTTGTTGCAAAAAACTAAAACAAATCTAAATTGCAAAATATAGAATGCCCAGGTATATAACTAGTATGGTTATTAGAAAAGGACATCCAAAATGATAATATATACTTAACCTTAAAAGTATTAAATAAGTAAAAAGTCGTAAGTTATAAAAGGGTCATTCTTCGAAAAACACGCAAAAGCATGTCGCTGCAATTTACCAATAGATAAGTTGGATATTTCTGTTAACCAAACAAAATTAAAAGTAAAAAACATTTCCAGACATTTTTTACAGACCTAGACCGGCCCATTTTTTGCAGACACTTACCAGCCCGGTGATTGCATCGGACAACCCTATGGCCATTACGCCCCTGTGAACGTTATATCTATGCAATTCGGTACAAATACAATTTGGACAAGGGAGAAATGACATATGAAGAAACAAACGAAACTTAGTTTTCGTTACCGGATAGAAATGTGGAACTTAAAGGGCTTCAAGTAAAGTTAATTTTTCATTTTACATGCAAAGTAAGACTGTAGGAAATTTTGAATCAAGACGAAAACGATCCAATAAAGTTTGAATATAATGCCATGCATGTTTCCTGAAAGCACAAAAAACTGAACTATTTAAATTTTTTTTTTACTTAAAGTTTTTTAGAATTAAATTTTAGATGTATTATTCACATAGCATTCCGATTAAAGAGAGCAGTATTTTCTTCTGTAGTGGCCACAAAAAATTCCTTTTACCATGTTACTTGTCTTTTAGCGTTGAGGTCTTTTCACAGTAGTTGATACAAATATACTATATCGTATACTTAGATTTTATATACAAACAAAAGATATTGTAAACTTTAATATATATATTTTCTTTTTTATCAATTTCGTTCTTAACATTCCCGATATCGCCTTCAAAATTTAACTTCCATACAAGTTTTTAAAGTGCCATATTTCCGCATGGTGATGAAATTTTTTTAATAATATAAATAATTTTTATATTCAAATTTTTAAAATTTTAATTAAAGGCAAAAATATTAATTTTTTCTTACGATACAAATTCCTACAATAATTGTAAGAATTATTAAACTAGAGCTAATAGTATTAAATAAGGGATTAAATATTGTTCTTTCTTTAAACCAATTCTCTATATCAATTTAATTAAATTCCTAAAGACTAACTCTGTTTTTTGTTACTGTTTTGATATAAAGTTTAACTACATAAAAATGAAATGCTACTCTGCATTGTTTTTAATTCGAAATTTCTCGAGAATTGTAATTTTAAATTAAAAATTACACATTTTTACTCTAGATTCATCTAAAAGCATAGTACATAGATTTTTCCGTATTGAAAACAGTATCACATGCGCAAATGCATTTTGAGTGTAAAATCAAGGTATTGACGATACCTTTTTTTGATTAATTTACTTCAATCATAGGGGGGAAAATCATTTATAGCAGGACCAGTGGTGTAAAGTACAGATGTGTTACAGAATGCGACATGATCTTAAAAATTGTATCTTTCATATGCACCTTATAGTTTTCTTTGTGTACTCATACCTTTTTCAGACTACGTTAGACAAGGGTTAATTTTCGTAAAAAGCTTATCACCTTGCAACCCGACCAAATGGTATAGTGGTTAGCGTGCTAGCTTCTAGACCGCGAGGTTGCGGGTTCGAGTCCCGTGTTACGCATGGGTGTTTGTAAATGTATGTTGGATTGTATAATGACGAATGTTTCGGCGCATTATAGCCCTCGTGTTGCTGACGGCACCAGATAAACTGAAAACAACCAATTATCCTTGCAAACTTAATCATGATAAGTAATTTCTGGATGATGATTTTTGGTGACGATTGTTTTTCTCCTTTTATGCAAAACCTATAGATAGGTTGATAAATGATATACCTATTAAAAAACTAATATTTTCACTGCTGACGAATAATTTATTTACACATGATATTATTTGTTTGAAAATCGTAAATTAAAGAAAAAAGAATAACAACTTTTTGGAAGTGGGATAGTATATAGTAGATATCTGCACTACACTTTAATAGAGCTCTTTTCATCCCTTTAAATTTTAAACAACGTCTCGTATAACCAGGGAAGTAACGTATACTTATAGTAAAATGACTATACAAAATACTTTGAGACAGTTTACAGCGCCCTTAGTGTCGATTTATGGAAGATATAAAAATAAATAAAAAATCCGAAGGAGCTAGGTAAAAAAGTCCACTTAGAAAAAGGTTCAAAATAATATGACAAAACCACAGGAAAAAGTTTCATGAAGTTATTTGTAAAATTGGTGGATATATTTGTGGTTGAAATTATGAACTATTCGTGACTTAAAAAAGGGGCCGTCCTGAAAATGAATTGTTCTCCGGTGTTATTATATAGCTGTATGATAACACCGGGATCATGTTTCTAAAATTAGGACGATTATATTTCAATTTAAGCACGTTAAGGAATCATGTACCTCACAGAGCTGGAATACAATTTTTAACTCTGATAAACTTCTAAAAAAGTAAACTTAATGCTCAGGCTGCACACGGGTCAACTACTCATGATAATTTTTAAGTGTAGCTAAATGAAAATACAAGAACAAACCGTTTTTTAAAGTATTAAATATTCGTATATCCCTATGAATATAACCTGCTTTTTGCATATAGCAGCTCTCTCCAATCATAAGATTCTTTCAAACAAATATCAAGACAATGTAATGGAAGTTTCCTTTGAAAAGCAGAAAAGTTTAATTTCTTGATGTATAATGTAATACGGTCTTCTTACAAAAGTGCCCAGACCAGTAGTACAATGTTCATGATTAGTACTAAACAACAAGAATTATCCTAGCTTGCTTCATTGTCATGAAAACTTCCGCCTTAGAAAAAAAAGTTAAGACGAACTCTTGTTAGAAAGAAGTTAAACCCATTGACGAGAAACAGACACAAGAAATAAAAAAACTTCCTCAACAACAATAAAGAATCCTAGTTTTCTCTATTACGAAAATTGCATTTTTCTTGTGTTCCTGTCGAAAGTAAATTTCATCAGCGTTGAATGTAAAAACAAGGAGAGGCCAGGTTTCCCCTTGAAAGAAAAAATTAAATAAACAAAAGTACACTGTTCAACGCAAATATAGAAAAAAAAAAAAAAAAAAAAACACACACACACACACACACACACAAGACAATGCTTATAAGGCGCTAAACTGTTTACTAAGCCCTTATTTTTTCAATGTCCTCTCCCCACCAAGAAAGTTTTTCTTGGCATGTTGAAGCTTACTGTACATCCTTTTCTCTAAATAGTTTACTCGTTTTCCTTCTCTCCTGGGAGTGAAAATATTCATGGAATCTTTTGGTAAATATGTCTGGAGGAGGAAAATAAATACTTTTTTTTTTGTTGAGGAAGGAGACGTTCTACAAAAAGTAATGTTTCTTGGTGGTGGACATCGAAGAGAGTTGTTTGTGTGGCTGGTCCCTCAGGAAGAGAGCAAGATTGAAAACACACGGCTCTAAAAGTGACTTGAAATATTACGTCACTTTGTATTATCGAAAATAGGTATAGTCCTTTTCTCTTTGACTATATATAAAGATTGTTAGGATCGATTTGTCGCAGGTTCTTTTATTCCATTTGAAATGGTAGACTATTTACATGCAATGGACCTGTTAAGAGACAGATACATCTTGAATGTACGAGATGTATAGAGCTAATCGAGAATTGTAAATGAAGATTGGAACTAAGGCGAAAACAATCCAATGAGACCTTAAAAGTATGTAGAAATTAGTCAGAAACCTCAATGGACAATTCCCGTATTTTATTATTTATTTTTTATTCAATTCTAAATATTTCGAAAAGGCCATAATTACAGAAATTTTCCTCGGTGCGCTCTTTTTTAATTTTTAATTTTTATTTTTTTAATTTTTTTTAATTTTTTATTATTATTTGCAATCAAAGTTTCTCTGGTAGACTTTGGCGAGAAAACGACTGATTCGGCTCAAATTGAATGTGACGTCATTACATCTCAAACAACTTGGTTTGAACGCAGCGGCAGAAACCAGTTTTGCAAGTTTTTCGCAAATCGCATCAACCGGTATGGGATATTTCAATTGTCTACTAAACACCGATGCCAAACACACACCAACTATTTGGCAAAAACCTCACTATAACCATAGAAACGGAAGGATGTTTTAAAGTCCCAACTACAGTTGAGTGTTTTGATCGATTGGTTTTGGATCAGTTGTGGGGCATTTTCTTTTCTTAATAGTTAAATAATTAATTTTTTTACAGAACTTTTGTTTGAATATTTGGAATCAGAAAGAAATTCTTCATAAATATAAACTAATTTTACTCGTTTTTAAAAAATGTGGAAATTGTCCATTGTGAAAATATATGAACTATTTTTTTAAATTTTATTTTCCAAAATATTTGTAGCATGCAAATGGAGTTTTCTTTAGATCTGTATATTTCTACAAACTGCTTACTTAAGTTTAAAACCGTGTACAAATTTCCAGAACTTACAGTTAGTCTTAACTGTAAATTTCACCGCTAAGATTCAATTTGTGTCATTACCAAGATTGGCTTTTAAAATATTAAGTAAATGTAATATTTTAGTATAGATATTTTAAACTTAATTTTATTTAACTAGATTTACTTAGATTATATTACAAAATATTTTCAATGAAATAATGTAAGTTTGTTTTGGATCTGTTAAGAACCTAAATTTTTATTTCCCTTCAAACTTGTAACCATCTTGTCATCTGGTATTGAGCAACTTTATCTATTTTTGAAAATGGTTTTTGGCGCTTAAGATTACTTATATAAAATTAGTATTGTAACACCGTGATGGACCAGGATAATTAGTTGTGATGTTGTGAATACAATGATATGAGATAGATCAAGTGATGAATTATATATTATATTAGAGTTGATGTTAGTTGATTCTTAAGGTATATACTAACGTAACCAACCAACGTAAAAGTTGGTAAGTATTATCAACTTTTTATATTTATCAATAATTTAATGAAGTAACCTAATGAAGCTGGTCTTTTGTTTTAATTTTAATCCTTTTGGGAATGGAATTAAAATTCTTTTTTGCAGTGTTACTTCGTGAATCCTTGACAAACAGAGCAACTTTCATTAGTGTTTCTAAGCGGATAAATTCTAATTTTAACTTGATCGAATAAAACAGTGATAAATATGTTCACAGATTTACATTATTCTTAAAGTCCCTGTAGAAAAAAATGTCGTTGTTTTTGTTTCATGTCTCCCTGATCCAAGAACCCTAGACCAGGTCCATAATACCATGTCGCTTTAACAGTACCACAAGTCCATTACCCTCCCACTCCACAGAAGCCTCGCAGAGGTATCAATAGAGAAAAAAAATGTTTAATGACGTTATGTTGACAAAATGGAAAAGGATTAGGCAACACATTAAAATTTTTGTTAGAGGACTTGGAGATTGTGAAATCTAGGCATTAGGGATAAGGTTTAAAAATTTGAGCCACAGATTTTAACTGCTTATGACGATTAAATAAATCAAAATGGTTTGTGCAGTTGATTATTGGTAGTTTTGTAATGAGTGGTTTTGCATGGACAGACAGTAAGGTTAAAATTTAGATCGCTGTTGAAAGTCTGGTTCATCTATTTTTTACTAAAAACTTCTATCGCTTATACTACGTGCATTATGAGGTTTTTTAAATTGACACTATAATATTATTGCGCTTAATACTAATGGAAACAGTTGGTCTGATTTTATCATAAATGATTTCGTTTCTGAAAAATCAAATTCTTTATTACGTTTCATTACAGAATTCTTTTCTCTTATATATATATATATATATATATATATATATATATATATATATATATATATATATATATATATATATATCTTTATAAATACTTAATATTGAGAACTGGAAAATCGAATGCGTTGCATCGAAAGTTTAATTAGAATAAAATTGAAGTTCATATACAATGTAAGAAATGAAATTTATTAAAACATTTCATTATTTAAAAATAGTAAAAGTTTTTCAATTATATATATTAAAATTATGTATAGGATACTTATTTTTCTATTTTAACTGCACATTTTAGTCTTGTGTTCGGACCAAATCTTCAGATACTTATTATAATGTAGAGTTTATATGTACGTAACAATTATACTTATAATTTATGCACACATAATATAGCGTTTATATAGAGTTTATATATAGATAATATAGCATTCAAATAGAAAAAATAATGAATTAACCTTTAATGCTGTATGCGGTCTGACATACAGCGAGTCATTTTTTTGTGGAATGCTTCCAGCTCTAAAATATTTCATCTTTGACTTTTATACTAATTTTTCCGATACTATGTTTCTTAAATTTTAAATTGATCTTCCCTAATTTGTTTGGCGCAATATGGACCACATATTGCCCTCGCCAAAATTATCAAACCACCCAACCACAGCAGTTAAAGGTTAATATAGACTTCACATAAAATATGCGTAATTTATATTCAGACTATATAATTAGTATATACATAATATTTATTTTTTATTGCTAAAACTTTATCTTCTATAAATACCAACTTCATTTAAATATTGTACAGTTACTAATTAACTTATTAAATATACTGTCAATCTCATGACTATAAGAAACAATAGTATTAATTAAAGATGAATATAGAAAGGAAATCATACAGAAAATATATTTCTTAATTACCAACATTACACAGATTTGTGAACTATATTAATTTAACTCGATAAACACACCAGACCACCCAAATTAACATCTCGTTTTCGTATCCAAATACAAAACCCTTTTCAAAGCTTAAATCTCGACTCACAAAAGAGTCCTCAACCGGGGCTCAATTACTTAATAGAAGGTTTACCTTCAAACAAGCATATTTATACTACAATAGAAAAGAGAGATGGGGGGAGGTTCTTGCTCACTACATGTGTTATAGTAATCGAACAACGTGAATCTATAGGGAATTAAAAGAACGTTCTGTGATTGTATACCTGGAACTACCAGAGTGCAAGGCAAGCATCTAATGGATTAGATAGGGGTGTAGAGTGTACGCTGTCTGGGGGAATGGGCCTATTGGATTTGCTCCTACTTTACTGAAGAAAATGAGAATTACTGGATGTTCAAATCAGCTAAAATGCTTGCGAAATTTTATTTTGGATTGTCCTGAGTTTGCGTTCGAAAGGATGGGATAGTCATCAGATTGTAATGTTCCAAAGCTTATATTCTTTATCTAAAAAGAGAACATAATTGGGAAATTTTGAATCATGTACTAAAAGCTTTATATTTCCAATCTTTTGTGAATTAGTGGCTCAAAATCCTTCAGATTTTATGTTTCAGTATAATTTTAATTTGATTGTGTCTTTAAAAGATAGTTTTGATCCAACCTTGCTGTTTCTCAATGATCCTTCAGTTTCTATTCATACACTGGTTTGTCTTTTTGATGTGAAAATCTCCTGAGAGGTCAACGTTGTTATGACTATGTAATTAATGAGATAAGTAGAGTCCTTGATCCATTCAAAGTTTGTCTTGACTGTGTATTTTTCTTGCTCTTCTTCTTATGCTGTTCGATATGGATGAAAATCTTAAATAACACCTCAAAACAAAGAGCTTCAAACGAGGTTCTAATGGGGGTAAAAAGTTCCAATTGAGGAATTTATCAATGTGCCATAAAACCAGAATGCTGAAAGAGGGTCCGTATTTCCCCAAAGCTTGTACAATAATTTCAACAAATCATCCTTTAAAGGATTGCGAAAGGATGGAATGCTCCATTTGTGTAACCTTTCAATGTCTCAAGCTATGTTGATTTTTACTAACTGCTCTTAGGTGTTGGAAAGGGGTAAAATATTCCGAGTTTGGAATATTCTAAAATCTTAATTCTCATAAAGTACATTGTTAATTTTCTCGAAGCTGTTCCAAACCTTCTCATAAAGTCACATTGTAAGAAGTTTGTGCACATGCTACCAATGTCGTATATAGTAAAACTACGGTATCGCGATTGACTATCTCTCAATTAGGAGTCGAAACAGGTTCACATCCTTCAAAATGAGGATATTTCAAAAATTATTTTTCATTAGACCAAGAAGATTGGTAATATTTTGTTACGGTACAGATATTAATCTAGTTCATCATATTATAGGCAATATTTTTTTAAAAGTTAGAGTTGGAACTATACCAAAGGAAAAATATACCTTTCCAACCCATACAAAAAAAAAAAAAAAAAAAAAAAAAAAATCTAGAAAATTTAAATATTTTACTATATTTCTATACATTATACTAAGTATCTATTGTATACTATTATAATGAATACTTTAAATTCAAGATATGTGTTTTTTTGTTACTTTCCTGGCATAAGTACACTTTCCCTGCATTTAAAATGTTCAAGTGTGATACAGTGGTAAACAATAATGTCCAATGAAAAAAAAAAAAAATTTTATAATATTTTAATGGATCCAACTTGACACATTTTTCGAGAAATTTCAAGAAGTGTTTTTTGCATCATCCGTTGTGTACTTACTTGAATTTTTGATAGGACACATTGGTCCCATAATCTAACGTCTCTCCAGTTCATTTCAATCATTTGACTTTCTGCTGACTGACTTATGATACGTACCATTTTTAAACGGATTCACAAACATCATAAAAATTTACTTTTTACGCAAAAGTCATCAGATTTTAAATTTAAATACCGAAAAAAAAAAAAAAAAAATGGAATATAATTTTTTAGACGATTGCAATACTTTCTATGTCTTGAAGATTAATAGTATTTCGAACTGCTTTATTTACTAAAAAGTAATAAGGTCTTAGCACTGCTTAAAAAAATCACACTGCATAAATTGAGTTAATGATATTTAAAAATCACGCTGAACCTTGAATCCGGATCCAACCTCCCAAAAATATTTTACATAGTATATGATTTTCTTTGACTTATCTAGAATCGAATTCAGTTATGTTATGAATAGGGAAAATACATTTTACCAATGAACGAAACACATAGTTCCTCTTTATTCTTTTATGGGCCTTAATTTGAAGAATTTAAGACGTTCAATCCAGCACTGATACCAAAGTAATTAAAAGCCAACTTCCCACAATTCTATTGCATCATCTTCATTTCAATGCATTCATTACACTTCCCATCTAAACCCTCTCTTCACTAGACACGAACCCGTAGGCGATAATGAATTCATTTGCAAACCACTTGCCTTTTGGGACACGCAGAGAACTATACCTTCAAGGCATACCCAGCCACGTTTGAAAGATCACTTAGGTGACCAAAAGAAGATGGTAAGTGGTTATTAATGAGGGCCTAGGGTAGGCCATGCTACTTGTAAAGAACGAAGTTGTGGAGCTCAACCTCGTGTTTAATGATGGAAGTTTTAATTCAGTTTGAAAATTCCTTTTGTAACATTTCCTAAATGGGGACTGAGTTCGAATCCTTTGAAGTGTCTGCTTTGTCTTGGTGTGAAACTTTGCTGATGTGCGCTTTTCTTTTGAAGTAAAGAAATAGATTCGGTGTGCATTTAGCTACCTGGGATTCTGTTTGAATTTCTTATGCTTTCTAGTATTTAAAACCAAGCTGGTATAGGGTTTTCGTACCATTAATGTTCAACTGATGAAATTAGAGTTACTTTCTATTTGGGATTGCGCTATATTTTATTATTTTTTGCCGAGAGATTTTGTTGTTGATATATTTCTAAATTCGATGGGATTAAAATGTGTTTAATGGTTTTTCTACAATAATTTCTTGAAATATTATGTCTTCCAAATATGATTTTGAAATGGATTTCCATGTTATGCTGTTTTTTAAAGTTAGGTATTCTTGAAATATGGTTTACTTTTAAATTTAAAATTAAGTCAAATGTTTGGATGTGTTTATAACTAGATTTGTCACTTTTTTTTTTTTAACTTGTCTGAATTGTATTTTTATTTACCCCAAGAGATTAGTTTCTTTCTATATTATTTTAGTAAATAAAAATTAGCATTTTGGGCGTCAGAAAAATTTAAAAGCTTTGAATAGTCACGAGAGGTCGCATACAAGTTTCATTTTCTTTCTGTGGTTGACAACTCATAAATTTTGGTTTTCATCATAAGCAATGTTTTTTAGGCATACGCATTTCCTAAATCTCCTATTATGTTAAATTTCCTACAATTAACGGTATAGTGGTTAGCGTGCTAGCTTCTAGACCGCGAGGTTGCGGGTTCGAGTCCCGTGTAAGGCATGGTTGTTTGTAAATGTATGTTGGCTTGTCTAATGACGAATGTTTAGCCCTCGTGTTGCTGACGGCGCTAGATAATCTGAAAACAACCAACCTACAATCAACCCCCTTTAACGCGAAATAGCTTAACATGAAATCCCGTTTACGGGAAGTAAAAGCAGTTCTCAGTACTTAAAACTTAAAGTTAATTTATTCGTTTAACACGAAATTCGGTTAACGCGAACAATTTCAGCGGCCTTATCGACTTTACGTTAACGGGATCTAAAAATTTAGATTGAGTGATTACCAAATTATCTGTTATGGAGTTGTTTTGTAACTCATTTAACCTCATGTCATCTAATAAGTATACAAATTACATTGTAATAGTGTCAGCAAAATGCCGCTTTTACATGCGTTTCAAGTACGATACATCAGATCCAAGAATATACAATTTTCCAACTTCTAATGATCAAATCTGCCCTTATTAATGTTGATGCATATGATAACAAAACTATGGAAATTTTTAGTTATTTTTATTAAAAAAACTGCTAAGTTGATGAGTTAACCGATAAACTGAGAAAATTTTTCATCGAATATCTAAATTCCTCTCAATTTGTAGAAAAATGTCAATTCGACATAGTTACTATTGAGATACACTCTCGGACGAATTTTAAAGAATTTTTTATTGAATTATGGTTTAGAACGACGAGATCTTTAATATGACATATCATGCGATTAAAGCAAGCGGGCATCCCACGGAAGACCCTCGTCCTTCCTCATGCTAAAGGCCTTTCTCCCTAGGAGCTCCTAAATTCTTCACGCTGCACTGCCACGTAGGATCCTAGGAGCGTAAATTGTCCGTGTTTGAGACTCCCGCAGTCCTCCCTCGGAAGGCACTTCGAGGAACTTCTAGGGAGGAATTTTGGAAGCCGTAGGGATGAATCGTCGAGAGGTTTTATAATCATTCAAAGCTTCTAACGACAGTGTATTGCCACTTCTGTATTTATTTATTTGTTTGTTTGCTTGTTTGTTTGGATTAAATTGTAAAAATTTATTTGGATTAAATTGTAAAAATTTATTTAGATTAAATTGTAAAAATTTATTTAGATTAAATTGTAAAAATTTATTTGGATTAAATTGTAAAATTTTATTTGGATTAAATTGTAAAATTTTATTTGGATCAAATTGTAAAACTTTATTCGGATTAAATTGTAAAATTTTATTTGGATTAAATTATAAAATTTTATTTGGATTAAATTATAAAATTTTATTTGGATTAAATTATAAAATTTTATTTGCATTAAATTATAAAATTTTATTTGGATTAAATTACAAAATTTTATTTGGATTAAATTACAAAATTTTATTTGGATTAAATTACAAAATTTTATTTGGATTAAATTATAAAATTTTATTTGGATTAAATTATAAAATTTTATTTGGATTAAATTATAAAATTTTATTTGGATTAAATTATAAAATGTATTGAAGAAATATGTGCTTTTCATTTATTTTCAATATACACTGAATTTGCTATTGTTTCCGAAGCGGGGAATCGAATTCACAATTCCACTTCCCGCTTCATACCTCACTATGAAATTTGGGTGTTCTACCTCTCGACTGTCCAGGCTTGATAAATGTGCGGCCATGTACATTGTTAAGATTGTGCTAGATCAGATTGGGAAAAAATTATGCCTAAAATTGGGCTTTAAATGATTTAGAAACGAATGTATGCAGGTTTATTAATATTATTTATTTCCACGGCAAAAGTAAATATCTTATCTGTCATTTTAAATAAAGTGTACGTATTGATTCTTTAAATTTGTGTGTGCAATTTTGCATTTTAGTTTTTAGAAAGACTTTTTGTTTCGAAATATCCGTTGAGTGAATTCTGCTGTTGGGTTTGTACTATATTTATTTCAAAAGTATATTTAAATTAAAAAAAAAAAAAAAAAAAAAAAAAAAAAAAAATACTACTATTAAAAGAATTTTACGTCGTATTCAAAGCTTCTTAGTTTTCAATTATATAAGTCGAATTTTTAAAAAGGAACTGGGATTGACTGCAGTTTTAACCTGGAGAAGATTAAGAAATAGTTTGTTTTATATTGCCATACATTTTTTTCCTTGGTTTAAATATGCAATTTACAATCCATGTGAAATTTAAGTGCAGTGACAAATATTATAATGTTAATGAAAGTTGTGACGCACAACCACATACCTAGTTTTTTTTGTTGTGGTTGTAGTGTAAAAAAAAATTAGATATACATTTCTTCATTTCATTATCAAATAAAATTTATGCTCTGTGTTTAATTTAAGGAACTTTAAAAAATTAATCCCATTCAATGTAATAAATGTTATACTATGTCAATTGATTCATATAACCTTAGTTAAAAAATATAAACCTGTCTAATAAAACATGCAATTCCCTTGGAAATCCATCTTTTTAATACTCTTTTCTAACATAATCTCCCTCCAGAATAGATCCAAACATTTCTCTTTCAATTAATACATTGTTTACAAACGCTCTAATTAACAATTACGGCTTCACAATTATGCAGAATTTTAGTGACTCCCAAATGTAGATACCAATTAATCGCTCATTGAAGCCAAATGCACCCACAACACAAAAAGTAAGAATAATATATTAAAAGAAGTCCCTTCTCCCTATGGTTAAGATAAGCACCAGAAAAATACGAAATATATTTGCTTAGGATTCGTCGGTTTGGAATACTTTCCGCCATTGTCCGCCCCTTTGTTCATTTTGAACTAATTAACCAAAGTAAGGATGTGATAAAATGGCAAAAAATGGCAGAGATTGTTTCTACAGAAAGTGCACTTCATCAAAATGAAAATCTTTTGGAATTGTTGTTCTTTGCATTTTATAAAGAGCGTGGCGTAAGTCAAGAGCTAGAGATTTAATTAGAAGAAATGAAGTGAATTGAGCGTTATAATTTGTTATTGGGAATGCTAACGATTTGAGTAGGGTTTTAATGCCTCTACTTATTCCTACTTTGCTCTAAAGGATGTTCCATTCGATTTATATTACCAACAAATTAAAATTTTTATTGTAATGAGAATGGCTAACATAGTAATGCGTCTTTAATTTTAACCAGAATGAGATTAAAAGAATTCTAACAATGTACTAACTTTTTGATATAAAAGCCGAAACAAAGCAGAAATATTCTACGTAAAAAAGAGTGTGTGTTTTTATACAAATTAAAAGTTTTATTTCGATCTTGAATTTTGTACTCTTTACCTTCAAAATCAGAAGGTCTGTCTGGGTGACCATTTCGAAAAAGCACAACCTCTCATTTTCCGATCCTTAAATAGGTATGATCATAACTTGAGATCTACTGAACGAATATGATTTTGATTTTTCCCTAGATATCCTTATTAATCCAGATCAATGGGAACACAGTTTATTACAATATTTTGTATAGACTAAGAGGTGACCGTGAGCTTAGGACCCATTTACCGTCATTCTGGATTTTTTAAATGAAGTGTAGAGAAAAGTTAGTAGATCAAGAATTGTAGGAAAATTTTCGAAACTATTCAAAAATAGACTTTGAAAATCGGATTTAGTTCAATTCATTTAAACATGTTCTAAGTTTCCATTTGTTTTTCATTTGGTAACCTACCGCTCTTTAAACCCACTGACGGTCATGTGAATGGGTGAAATTCTACAGTTGTTTTCCCTTCAATAATTTTAAAATTATATTTCTAATTCAACTACATAAATTTTTAAAATTATTTTTCATTTGTTTTGTTTTAGATAGGTTATAAAATATCATCCTAATAAAAACATTGAAAAATATTTTATTTTAAATTTTATTTATAAATTTTAAAATGTTGTGTATTGCTGGAAAAACTGGGGATCAAATGACGTATATATACGTGCATGACCGTCAGTGGGTTAATTTTCAATTAAAAATGTTGTTTCAGATTTGCAAACAAAAGCGAAGTTAATTTAAAGTTAAGAAGTTAATTTTAACACAAGAGCCTATGTAGCGAGGAAATCATTGCGTATCTAAGTAAAGTACGAAAAAAAAAAAAAAAAAAAAAAAAAATTCCGAACGATGGCCATATTTTGTATTCTAATTGATGAAATAAAAAACGACAAGTTCTGTTGTAAATTGTAGAAGGTCTTTAATAATTGCGTATAATTTTTTTTCCATGAGAGGTCATCTATTTCATCTTTTAAAACTAGTGTTCACCAGTAAAATATTTCCTAAGGGTATTTTCACCCTCTATCTAAATTTTAAGGGATATTTTTAAAATCCTAAGGGTGTTTTTAAAATTAAAACAAAATAAGTTTTTTTTAGCAAAATTATTAACTCCATCAATAGCAGTGATGCATGATCGTGATTTCGAGTATTAGAAGGGAACTATCCTTTTTAATTGCTTAGTAAAAAAACTTAATGGTAATAAACATTAAAATAACAATTAACATTATGCCGTCCGGTGACACGCGATCCCATCAGAAACTTGAAATACAAAGAAAATTCCTTTCAATGACCATTCTCTAAAGCATTCTGCATAGAAATTTTTAGTATAATTGTTTAGATGTTACAAAATTTAGCTCAGTATAGTAATCATTTATATCTTTTTGCCCCCTCCCCCCCCTCCCCCCAACCCCCCCCCCCCAGTGCAACCAAATTGTGTTCCAAACCATGATTATAAAAATGTCACTTCAAAGGTCGCTGTGAAATTTATAGACATTTCAGAAAGACGCAAAAACACACATATTAAACAATTAATAGATCTTGAGTAAAAAAATATAGCGAATGTCCATAACGATTTGATTTTATGGAGATAAGATTATTTATTTACGTAAAACGTCTCATTATTCTCAGATAGTGCAGTGGTAAAATTTTATTTGTATGAAATTTTCATTTCGTTAAAAATATGCACTAAGTTTCCAAAAATTAGTGTTATAAATTCAATAATAAAATTGAATTATTTTCCTTAGTTAAGTGAAACACATAAGAAATGAGCCTTACCTAATTACCAGAATTAACAATTTTATCAACGCCAGATAAAACCATACCGTAACAATTTCATATCTGTCAATTTTATTATACATATCAAAACTAATATTCGTTAAGTTTTTGTTTTCGACTATAATTGGACAGCGTATGAAGAAGGCACATTATCAACTTTGTTAGTTATGTTACATTAAAATTCATTTCTTATTGAGTTTCTTTGGTAATTTTGTATTAGCTTATTGCTAATAATGATACAATAAATCTATGTAGTTACCGAGTAGTTTTAGGCTAAAACTGTAACGTCCTGAAACATGTGTCTGCTTCTGTACTCTTTCCCCCTTCTTTCCCCGATGACCTTAATATTACAGCTCTCAATATTGAGATTGGGGAAGGTTTCAAATATTAAAAATCTCCAAATTGTACATGCTTGAATATGGTATTCTTTGAATATTTATTCTAACTTAGGTTACAATATAGCAACATAGAAATAACGCCAATGTAAAAATATTTGGAAGGATTGATGACTGTGATGAAGTTCATTTGAGGCGTAGTGGATACGAAGGACCAACTTAACACAAAGTGGTTGTAAAGAAAACGCGTTTGAAAAGTTTTCCATGCTTGGAATCATTCTCGGGGTACTTTGTGAGGGCAAGAAGGACAAGCTTAACTTGAAAAGTATGCATGTAGAATTAGTAAAGGGTCTACCTTCGGATGGCGGAAATTTTTCTTTTTTGACGCGATTTGGAATTTGCTCTTCGTAGCTGTAATACCTCATCCGAAATTCAATTAAAACTACATAAAATTGCATATTTAGTTTTATTTTCGTATTATTTAAAACTTTAAAATCTTTCTAAAAGTAAAAAAATATACAGAATTTTTAATTCGAAAGTCCGAAATGAAACATCCCCCACTAATAAGAAAGTTTTTATAATTTGAAGCAATTTTGATAGACATGATGCTACTCCAGATTTTAAAAATAATAATTCTTCTCTAAGAATACTTACGCATAAGACAAAGAACCTTGATAATGTTACAGCTTGGTGGTTAATAGCACTCTTTAAGATATTCTTTACTGAATTTCAAATGTTTCCGCCCTATGTACTAATGTTACAAATATTTTTCTAAGAAATGTATCAAGCATGCTTGAACGAACATCCGAATATTATCTCTCTCTTGAAAGATCATAATAAAAACTGAATTAAAGTAGAAAAGAGTAAAAAAGATTAAAAAAAAATAAAAAATGCCAGGAGAAGGCATGAATACTAGGGTGGATCGTTCTTTTATGGAGAAAAAAAATATTATTAATCAGAACCTACCTATGGGGAAAAGATGTTCTATAATATAGAGATTAGGAGAAAAGTAATAAAAAAAAAATTAATTTCAAAATTTAACACTGCCACAAGGGGGGTGAATTTCGAAAAAAAATGCAAAAAGTCTTTATTTTGGTTAGATGATTTTACACTAAAAATAATTGTTTATTTTTACAATATAAATCTTAAAAAGTGATGATTACTGAATAATTCGTAGTACAATGTATATCGCTATCTTTTTTTATCCACCCCCCCCCCACATCACCGTTGAATCAGCCCTACAATCCTGTAGAGCAGTTATCAGCGGCTTACGGAATTGGACGCCTAATCGGTGAGCGCTGTTCTTGTAAAGTAAATTAAATTACGATTTTATTGTGTGATCGTAAGTTTTGGTCATGAATCGACAGTGACATAGATGTAGCAAAGTTGGTTGCGATAATAGGTTGTCTGTCAACACAGGTATCAAAGAAGGTGTTATACGAAACATGGAACTGATTCTGAAGCGTCCACTACAATGGTTTGTGTGCCAGTTACACGCCAACGAGTGACCATATGCGAGATACTACACGTAGTTTCATTCACGTAAATTCAACCTATGCGAACTGACTAACAAGAAAGACTTAAGTACTGATCAGCTGTGCTAAATGGAAATTAGTGAAGCCGTCACTGCGGACAATGCAGTGAAGGGCTGTTGAAGAGAAACTCTGGAAAGATTTGCCCCTCAAGATGGTTTACAACCTCCAACAGAATTCTCATGTTCTACTTGGATTAAAAGAAGTCCAACCAAAGCTTTAGTGACATTAATTAAGTTCCAACATAAAAGTCTAGACACCTATGGGGATCAAAATCAAACAATCGGTAATCTATGGTGCACAGCATTTGCATCAATCAATCTTTCTATCCCGTTATTTGTCAACTGATTTTAAGAAAGTTATTGATTTTGTAATTTTTGAAACAGGGATTTTGGCTTTCCTGAAAATATCCTGATATCAATGCACCACAGAAATAACAAAAGGGAATCGGTCCTCCAAAGAATTTTGAATTTGCCCAAAGTCAAACGGTCTGCTACAACCCAAACCCTTTTAGCGATTAATATCCGTATCTTAAACATACCAACTTTTGATCCTTGTGCGACGGATTATGTGAACTTGATTAAGTGGGAGAATGTGACAGAACGATTTAGTGATGACATGATTTTAGGAGCAATAGTAAACCCAGCAATCATTTCTTCGGCAATACTACCTACTATCAAGGGGTATCCCTGTCATACTTAAGCTACAGAACGAATAGTTACAGAAGCATTTGCTGCTGTACGCGGATCATACAGAAGAGACGGTTTAATAAGAAATTGCCTGGAATCATGAAACCTCAAGCCAGTTTTCAACACCAAACGTGATTACCGTTCACTGTAATTTCGAAGATTTTTTAGATTTTTCTTGATTTAATACTTAGAAGCTACTATAAGTACCTAAAGCTTTTTTTTCCCTGAAACCATTTAGTATATGTCCTCTCATTCCAATAAACATTTAAAAGTACTAAAGGCCAGTTTCACTCAAACAAAAACCACTTTGACTTTTTACCATAAAAAAGCTTAAATACCGAAACTTCATCCCCCTTGCAGAGCTTAACATAATTTTTTTTTAAAATTATATTTTCCCTTTAATCAATGTACCTTAGCACATCTTTTCCGTATAGGTAGGTTTTGAAATTCCGCAGAAAAAAAATTTCAATTAACTTTGATTTTTTGTTATATATAAAGGCTCAAATACCTAAACTTCATCCTCTTTGTGGCGGTACTGAACTTAAAATTTATTTTTTTGAAATTAATTTTCCATGTATCTATATACCATAGAACATCTTTTCCCCATAGGTAGGATTTGAAATTCTGAATTTTTTTTTTCGGTCCATTCTTATGAATACGTAATTCTGAAGATATTTTTCGCATTTCAGTGATCAATTACGTATTTCAGACAATGGACATCAACTGATAAATTTACACCTTGTACTTGGCCTAATGGATTTGGATTGACCTTGGATTGATCCCTAATGGTTTTCCATGCAGAATCACTATCAATGAATGCTTTAGACAGAAGCTTTGAAATTATCCTTTCAGTGGATAAACTAAAACAAAAATCATTCTCATTTACAGATACAAGGCCCGAGATTAGCATTGGGTTTACTGTTTAAGACTGTCCTAGCATAAACAGCTTGAGAAATTTTTTAAAAATTTTCTATCTTTACTGATGTGAAGGATTGAAATTTAGTTATATAACAAATTGTATAACACAAACGTTTTAGTGATTCATTATGGTTGGAGGTATAAAGAATTATCCCTGGTTACGATATGAAAGATAGGAATCTTTGTAATTTAAACAATTTATATTTATTTTTAACAATAGTAGAAGTGGTAGAAAAAAAGGGGAGGGATTGCCCAAAAGTTGGTGACAAGTGCCCCTCCCCCATCTTCAACGATAAATTTTATAATTTCGTAACTTATAAAAATATTAACTAATAAGAAAATAATTTACACTTTCTAACACTAACGTTGAACAAGGGTCCATAATTTATTATTTTAATGAATAATCTGTGACTTAATTTTTTTACTTGAAAGTTATACATAAAGTGAAATAATAATTCAACGTTTTATACATTACTGTTTATTTAGATTTAAATAGTGCTTATAAATGTCGATCCTTTCATGAAATTAAATTAATAGAAAACACTAAAATGTTTTTTTTTTTTTTAATTTTTTTTTTTAAATACCTTGTCTTTATATGAAACAAGAAAACAAGGATAGAAATTTAGCTTAAAAGAAAGTTCCCCCAAAGTTAAAAGTTGACCAAGTGTAACAGTATTTAATAATAAAAAATACCTATATCATTATAAAAAGTAGTGTAATACATTTTTATAATAATATTAAAGTTTTCAAATGCAAAAAAAAAAAAAAAAAAAAAAAAAAAAAAAAAAAAAAAATTCTTAGTGTCACTACATTTATAGTTTAATGTTATTTCTCATTTTCTCATAAGTAGTTTTTAGACATATTGAGTGTTTTTAAAAGTGGGGGAAGGGTTTGGATTTCAGTGGCTTTAGACGTGGTGGTGGTTGGGGGGGGGGGGGGGGACGCATGGGTATTTTCTCGAAAAGTGGGGGACGCGTCACCGCGCGTCTACCCACGTTCTAGCAATGATTTTAAAGACAATTTACATTACATAATTTCCCGGTCTAAAATTTCAATCTATATATATATAAAAGTGAGTTGTCTGTACTTCTGAGCCTTATACAAATCCACAATTTTGCACTTAGAGGTACAAAATTCGGTACAGGTAGAAGCTTTAGTACATGGAGATTGTAGAGAACAAATTTAAAATTCGATTAAAAGTTTATTTTATTAAAATTTAATGACATGAAACAAAAATTATTGGAATGGCAACGATATTTTTTATTAGATCAGAATAAAACCAAAAGTAATTTTAATATGTCCCCCTTATTTTTCTGATTATATTTATGTATTACAATCGTCTGTCCGATAAACAGTTCGATTATTATTATGATTTTCCATATATTTACTGTAATTCAACGCTCTGCGTATGCGCGGTTTTAGCGTAATGCTAATATCCTGAATGTAAACAAATTATTGAAATTCACTGAAAACCTGAAAACTTTCAAGTCATTACAACATTTGTTATTTTTTATTTCATTTCCAGGTAAACATTTATTCGTTTCCTTTAAACAGAATATCAAAGTTTCTTCTTTTGATTGTTTTTATTTTTTGTAGTGTGTATCCAATTTTCATATATTTAATGTAGATTTGAATACATTTTTTGTATCAAACATGTTGTATTATTTACACCAGAATATTTTGGTTAGGATTATAAAGTAGTTGGTAAGTGGCCAGGCATGGAAATACTCTGTACAAAAAAATTTCGAAGAAAGCAAAACTTTTTTTGGTTCAGATGTACTAAAAGACATTTCTTTGGTGCTTTTTTAAAGATAAATGCGGTTTCTCGCAACGATTTTTATTTTCAGTTATATTTTAATTTTATAATTATTTATATTTTAACTTAATTTGGTTCTAATCTGTTTGCCGTGTACCAGCCAAAAAAATCGCCAAAAAGAGGCCTATCTAAACTGAAAGCTTTCAAATAATTTATAATTTCTATATTTAGAATTGGCTATACATTTACGCGCCAATTATATGGGTAAACAATTAGTCTTGGCGCCAACTGGTAACCGCCTAACGGAAGAGTACCCTTAATATTTATATTTTAACTTAATTTTATTATTTATGTTTTATTTTTATTTTAGGTACCGTGTTTTTGATTTTTGCGATTTTTCTGATCGTTAAATGAAAAAAATCGCCAAATGCCCTTTATTATATTTGTTCCACTTTTTTTTAAATGTAAACTCCTTTGTCTTTCAACTGGCCGTCAGCAGAGCGGAGCGACACAGCTAGTTTACTATAAATCTAAGTATAATTGCCAATTATTTTCCTGTCTTATATTTCAATTAAATATAGTTATCAGTATTTAATAGCTTAAATCATCGAAAAGGCTAAGTCTGCGAAAGGCGTCTCTTCTCCAACAAACGTGTTGTGGTCTTTCCTAATATTTAAAGGTGAACGCTGGTTTAGAAGCTTTTATTTAAAGTTTTGAAAGCGTTGTTTTATTTGGTCACGTTTTCTGGCAAGGCATTCCTTTAAGTTTTAATACTTTTTAGCAATTCTATTTTAAATTAGGGGTGTAGAACATCGGGCAACTTTCAATAATACTATATAAAATTGGCCATTCCTGTAAAATTTAATATGGTGTAACCAGTTTTTATTTTCACTTGGCCAGTTTGGCGACATTTTTGGCAATAATTTATTACATAAGCAAAAAAAAAAAAAAAAAAAAAAAACAACAAAAAAAAACTCAAAATCGCAAAATTGGGGAGTTTATTCGATAGACATTACATTGTCCTTGCTTGCGTGTGAAACACAAAAAAAACAAATCAATCGTTGTGTGTACGATTGTGTACGTATCTGTGTGTACGATTCTCAAAAGCAGAGAGATCTGTGTTAAAGGCACTCATTTTTCATTTTTTATGCTTTCATCGCATTTTTATGGGAATGTTTAGAACATCTTCAGAGGCATTACCACAGCGTTTTGGATCAAAATCGTTAGAGCCGTATTTAAAAATCAAAGAAAACATGTTTTTTTCAATGGCAGCTACCTTATGCACTTGCGAAATTTTGAAGAAAGCCTTAATTTTAGGCCCTTGTACTATCAATAACCCCCACACCAAATTTGAACATCCTAGGTCAGTTTGTTCGGGAGTTATACTGACCTCGTACACACAGACATACATTTTTTCTAGATCACTTTTTTGAAATCAGGATGTTTCAAAACGTGGAGAAATGCAAACAAAAAATCGAATGCTTTACCGAATGCTATACTTTCATTACCCTATGTATACATATGGGTAATTGAAAGTAAAAAGTGAATTTTCGATGCAAAAACCTTTCTAAATATGATACATTTCCATTATGCAGTTTCTTATTTCCAAACTAGATATATTCTCGCGATTTTAATGGGACCACCTGATGGCTGTATGGTTAGAGCTCTGGTTTCGCATGCCAAAGGTGCTGGTGACGTATATCAATTTAGACATGGAGGTTAGTTGTGGTTCGAAATACACGTTAAGCTGTAAGTTTCGCCTTGATTAGCTGTCATTGGGCATAAAAATAGGTCTTTGAGCGTACAAATTAACCAACCAATGTGATTTTAATGGAAAATTAGCGAGATTCTTATGATGTATTAGTTTTGAATAGAAAGTGTGATAAATTCAAATGGATGAACTTCCAATATATAATGCTTGCAATACTAATTTTAGAACTGTAAAAGCAAATTTAGGCATTTTTATATTTACTTTGATTTTGTTTGTTTGTGGATGGCAAAATCTTCTGAGTGCTAATTAACCTTCATGCCATCATCCAATCAAACTAAAATGGCAGACATGCTTGTTGTCGATTCCATTGTATCAAGTTTGGGACTGTCTTTAAATGGCTGCTTTTACATACGTTTTTAAAACTGTTTCGGGTCCAAATAATGAGCCATATTCAAACATATACAATTGGAAGATTTTTAATGAATTAAATTGTCCCCAGTTGAGATAACGACATTTTATAAAGAAATCCTACAATTTTTATGTGTTTGAAATCTTTTATATTGACTTCGATTTTTTTTTGTGTGTGGTGGAAAACATTTTTGAGGGCCAACTAACCCATTTGCCATTGTAATCGATTTGACGTGGCCTGGTTGTAGCGTCAACCGTGATTATTGTGTATGAAGATGTAGACGCAGCACACTATGCGGAACTGCGTTATGCAACCGATCTGAAACTTGACAGATAAACTCGTTGTCGATTGCAGTGCATTCTATACAGTATTGGGGACATAAATGTAATGTATTCGCATTGGAATTGTCAATGTAGCTATTAGATTGCTCTCGTAAGTTCTACAGTTAGCGAGAACCACTTGGAACATTGTAAAATGTCACTCAAACTCATATAAGCTACGTAATCCGTTTTGACTCCGCCTCTTAGAATATCAAATCTTGACATGAGATTGCATTACCCACTTCGCTCAGAGCCTCTCTGACAGTAAATTTTTACATTTGTTTAATCTCGGCTGCTTTTTTATATCCTAAGAGTGTCAACACTATTTTACCGTTACATACATTCATATTTATATGGACCTTCCATGAAATTTATACTTTTTTTTTTCAAATTTGAAAATTTTAACTGGCGGTGACGAATTTGGTCTGAACACTTAAATATGAAATTGATTTATTAATCGTAAATGAATTGAAATTTCTACTGAAATTTGAACCGGCTGCGATGAACCAGGTCTGAACTATTGAAACATTAATCGCAATTGAATTGAAATCTGAACTGAAAATCCGTAAAATTAGTATATATTCGCGAAAGGACGAAGAGTAAAAGTTCAATGCAATTAAACATAAGTGTTGGCAATGCATATAAAGTATTTACAGTAAAAGATTTTTAGGTACTCTTCCGTCTGACGGGTGTCAGATAAAATCCACCAAATTGCAGCTATAACTCATCCAAACTGATAATCTTCAAATTATATATAATGGAGAAGTTGCGTATTTTTTAAAAATGGTAAAAGCAATAACTTTAATGAAGACAAAAAAGCTGATTTCGAATATGTAAGCTATATATTTAATTTATTTAATTAAATATGGAATGAAGAAAAACTGTAAAAACAGTGAAATCGTGGCGTAACCTCAAAAAGTTCCATCATTGGCTGGTTAGATTTGACGTCACAATCCGAGGAAAAATTTTCTCCTTCCTTTGTTTACCTACGATCCCCGCCTTCCTGCTACGCTTTTCTTTTCAGTATTATCGTTATACCCTAACCGTTAGCGTAATTTGTTCTTGTAGAAATCAATGCCTATTTTACCTGGATTTGTTAAAGGGCAATCCGATAACCCGCCGAAAATAGATTTGCTAGTGATGTTTCACTTTGTTAGAACAAATCACGATTTTATAAAAGCTGAAATTCTTGGTGTAAAATCTGAAAGATATGTACCCATTTTACAAACAGTTTTTCATTTGTCTTTAACTTGATTGAATCTGACTTATTTTATTCTAAGTTTTTATTTTCAATTATCATTCCATCCAGTTAAACTGCAGAACATTGCAGTCGCCAATTTTTTATCATTTTTCTTATTTTCGAAGCTCAAAATTTTACGTACTTTACGAACTATTCGAAACGAAACACTTATTTACCAAGAAACTGTATATCCAATTAAAATTCACGTTCAAGAATCTTCATTTTATTCTTGTATAAGTCATTCTTACACAAGTTAATTTGATTCTTGTACAAGAACCAAATGACTTTTTCCTTGTTCATAAATTTTTTGGGTCTCTTTCGGGTTTTTTTTCAACATCTCTTTACTCCTAAGAAAGTTATAAAAATACTAGTTTTCCAAAATACAGTTGTATCCAGTATTATTTATAAAATCAAATTTTCAAATTGATGGATTCAAATAGTAGAAGTTACCACATTTTTTACTAATAAGTTAAATGTCTGTACTTCGGTGTGCTATGTAAACAACTACCATGAAAATCTAATAGAGTAAAAAAAAAGTTTGCCGTTATTTTCAATATAGCATTTTTTTTTTATTGAAAGCTTTTTTTTTTCAGTTCAGATTAATTTATACTCCGTTAGAAATTTTACTTTCCCATTCTCCATACTTGTTACCTCTTTGAACAATTTGTACATCTGTTATTCACAAAATTGGCGACATTTTTTACCTGAGAAAATAAAATGGATCTTTTTAACAAATTCTTCCGAACTGTCAAAGCAGAATAGAAACCAAATAGAATTTAATTTTGTTGATACATTTAATTTAATTTTGTTGTTACATTTAATTTAATTGTGTTTGTATATTCCTGTTCAATTAAAAAGCTGATCTAATTTTCTTTGACCTACTTTTTAAAAAAATATTTTTAGTTTAGTAAGAACAGTCGGGTGGCGATGTTCGTATACAGTCCGCTAGTACGAACTCTTATTAACTTGAAAGGCTTAAAAAGCTTCTTTTTTATTATTTTGTGTCCTGCTATACACCTGTAGATGTATTTTTATTTTGAATTCGTCTTTAACGAAATACATATACTCAAGATCACAAGCATAGGCAATGCTTTAGTTTCTGGTCATGTAAATATATCTTCTGCCATTACATAGTTAATACAATATTTATATTTTATTTAGGATGATAATAATAATACCAAAAAAGGATTGCTTTTCGAAATTTATTTGCAATTTTCATAAAGCTAGTAAAAATTTTAAATAACAAAAATAACTATTCGTTATGGTTTTAAAATCCTTAATATTTATTTGCATTTTTTTACAGATCTGCAAGGAAAACATAGGAGACAATGCTTTTTTAATTGCCTTTTCATTTTAAAGTTGGGATTTCTTACATTAGTTTTCTCAACAAATGTGTTCTATTGGGTTCAAATCAGGTGACTGAGATGGAGTTTTTAAATTTTATATTATAGATTATAGAGGTACCAGAGGCAAATATTGAATAATTACTATTATTGACTATTATTGTGATAAAAAATAAAGTCGTTCGTAATGCCTTAATTTTGGTCCGACAATTTTAATTTATTGTTCAAAATATTCAAATCGAGTTCATGATCGTTGTTTTATGTGACTAAGAGACATTTCAAATAACAATTGGATTATAAGAATTTCAAAATCAAATATTACAGACAATCGATTTTTTACATGTTTCCATAATGAAAAAATTAAAAAGAAGAGTCTGAAAATAATTCTATTACTGTGAATTTATCAGAAAATATTAAGTCGAACGAACACCATTGCGGTATTTTTTTTCTGTAGCTCTATGAATTTATATTTTTATAAAAATAAAACGTTTCAATACTTTTTTTAAGTATTAGGTTTCATTCAGAATCAATATAAAAAAAATATAGGAATTAATATTCAAATTCAATTCTATACTTAAGAACTACTTTTTCTATTCATTTTAAAACTGTATGAACTCTTTTGGGAACCACTGTATATCATAGAACTTCAAAATAATTAGGTCATTATATAAAATTAAGAGTAATAGGTGTGCTATTATCACATCAAAATGATCTTCACAAAAGCGTCGAGGACTTTTTGCAGAAACATTGTCTCGTTTCATGACTTTACACCACTTCTTGCGGATATCTGCTTGTTTAGCAACACTGATTAATAATTTAACAGTGTTGGAAATTGAAGAATTCTTACAATTCGGGACGAGACAATGTTTGTACGCTGAATTTGTGGACATAATTTTAAATCGATTAAAAGAATACAAGATAAAAAAAAAATCAAAACACGCTAATAGCAATGCGAATAAATTCAGGATAGTTTCAAAGACCGCGCGAAGCACAAGTTGGATTATGACGTAGGGGGACGTCACAGCTAAGTTAGTCTCGTTTTTGCCAAGCTTTTAAAAATGGGAAACTGAAACGGGTATAACTCGAGAAATGTTGAATGGATTTCAAATTTTTTTGTAGTTTTGGTTGTCTTTCGTCACTCTTAATAATAATAATAATAATAATAATAATAATAATAATTAAAAAAAAAATTATTATATATATATATATATATATATATATATATATATATATATATATATATATATATATATATATATATATATATATATATATATATATATATATATATATATATTCAACTAGTAAGGGTATGTGCACGTACAGTGCGAAATCGTTTAAATGGCAAAGGATTTCACTTCTGCAAAGCCAAAACGAAACCATATATAACTGAAAAACATAAGAGGAGTCGTCTTCAATGGTGCAAGAAACATAAAAGCTGGTCTTTTGATGATTGGAAGAAGGTTATTTTTAGTGACGAATCTTGTATTTGCCTAGAAACTGGGTATGGCATTGGATAAGCATTTTATCTAATATTATCGGAATATAATTTTTTTTTTTTTGTTTCTCTTTATTTTTCATTGGTTTATGTTTATAAAAAATATCACTTAACCACATAACTATGAGAATCGGTGTTGTCTAAATGTATCCCAAACTTTCTAAAGATGAAAGGAGAAAAACTATGAAGAACTTTTTAAAAAGCACATTTATTGTATGAAAATCAACGTATTGTGCATTTTATTTAAATGGGTTCAAACAAGTTTTCATTCAAATTAAAAGAATAAGTCCTTAAACTATTTGAATCTAAATGTACAAATCACGATTATTAAATTCATTTTCTGAATAAACGCAATCATTTCTACAAAACCATTTTCAGACATTTACTTAACTAAAAAAAATCCCACTGACTTATCCCACTTCTTCTGTAAAGTACTAATTTGCAGTGTTTTCTCATTTAATTAAAGAAAGTGTCTTTTCTCGGCTAATTTTTAAACGATCACAATGGAGACAAAAAATCGTACTCTGGCCATTTGCATTTTGAGGGCAATTAATTATCTCAGCGTTGATAAAAGTAACGTGCTTTGCTTCTTTAAAGGGAGGATGTTTGCTTCTTTATCTCTTGAAGACTTAGTACTTAGTTATGTGGTTAATTTTAAACAGTGTTTGTTCCCAACTGTGAAAGTTCTTTTAACTGGTTAAGTGTATCAACTTTGGTTTTCTGTAATTTGAAAAATAAGGTAAGAATTTTGATAAAAAATAAATTTACTTTAAAATGCCACTAAAACAAACAGAGCATGTTTCATATGAGAAACAGTATTGCACAAAATTAAGACACAACATTCACCATCAAATTTTACTCACTTAAGAATAAAAACTGAAAAAAAAAAAAAAAAAAAAATCTTTTACGGCACATCAAAGAATTTTACAGAAAAAATACGCGTGACAAATTTGCTTTTAATACTTTCAACATTAAACTAAAAAGAGAGAATTTTTGTTTCGACGACAAATTTTTGTCATTAAATTTTGTTTATATCCTACAACTGGTGAGGAATGTTTTTTTTTTTTTTTTTTTTTTCAAATTAAAGAAGGTTTCTTAAAAAATGTGTGAAAAAGGCGTTGTGCACGGCTTTGTTTATTTATAACTTTATACATTTTGATTAATTGTTTCAATATTTTTTAATTGGCCCAACTTCCTTTTTGGAACAATAAAGTTCAACATTGTTGTAGAATATTTTTGATTTTGTTGAAACACAACATTGTTTATTTTTAAACAAATTTTTATCTAATATTGTTGTTTACAATGTGTATTCTAAAAAACAATATTCTTATTCAACTAAATCGTAAATGTGAAATATTAAAATTTGATATTTTGGATCTGATAGGACAGGTATGATTTGATAATTTTTTTCTCTGACCTTGCTTATAATACGAAAACGATTATTAGCATTTTTTTCCAGAAATTCCGATCAGCAGAGGAAGCTTAATTGCACAGGATGTCGAGATTACAGTTAGAATCGTTCGTTTTTTTTTATCAACAGAAGGCGCTTTATATAAATATTAATGAATAGTAGATTGAAACATCATTTAATAGCACTCGATATATGCTTATGGATACAGGTACTTTTCCGTTAGCCGGGACCATTTGGCGCAGTTATCTCCAAGCCTAAATGTTCACATGTTTGAATGATGAGTAAATGTATCTAAATATTTAAGGTTTGTTATAGAAACCCTATAATGGTTTGTTATAGGAATTATAAATGATTTAAAAGTCATAAGTTTGAATGAGATATCGCTATAATTTGGCAATTTTTATTTTGTGCCCGTTTAAATGAAGAGTATCTGGATATATACAGCGCCATCTCCTGGTAAAAAAAAAAAACTATTTTTTTATGGTGAAGGAAATTAAATTTTTCGGAGCATTTCTGTCTAAACCACTTACTTTCTCAATTGCTCGCGAATAATTTATTTTTTAAAAGTATTTTTGAAATTATTTTTTATATTTGGATCACCATTTACAAACAGCGTAATATAATGTTCTATAACATATGTAAAGAATAATCCGAAAGTAAAACTTCATTCGAAGATTAGATAATTCACGAGCATTTGATATCATTTACCTTCGGAATGCTATCTTCAAAATGGTTGAAAATTGCAGACATTGTTGTTTTCCAATTTAAAAAAAGGGAATATAATAAATTTCTATTTCCTAGCAATTGACATTATATTATACCTTTTCTTTGGTCTGTATTAATATATTACTTTATTACTTTATCAGTAAGCTATGATTGCATCTCTGATAAATATAATTGTCCGTAATTTTTAGAATATGAACGCCAAAAATTTCTCTGCAAAATCTGGATTTTCTATAACTTCATAAGAAAACCACTCGCAGAATTTCGATACAAAAGTTGTCAATCCATTAAGAAATTACGGAACCTTTCAAAGAAACTCCGAAAGGTTAATTTAGATTTTAACAGATACTAACGCACATTAATGGAATGTAACAACTTAATGCACTTTTAACAAAATGAACACTTTTGGTGGCTGTCGATTTCTTTAGCAGGTGCGCTTAAACTAAAAGCTGAAACTAAAATCGTGAAACTAAAAGCTTAAAGGGTCATGCCTTGTGAGAATAGATGAGAGATAGCTAAATATAAATTAAAGTTCATTTACTTTCGCATATGTCATCCATTAACTCTCAAAACTTTTTAGATTACTTTTTTTTTTCTTTCTGAAAATTGTTTGAAAATCTTAATTATTCAAATAACTCGCAAGAACAAACAGATAGTTAGGGTTAATTTAAAATAAAAATTCTTGTATCAAACAGGCGTTATTTTAATTATTCAAAGAAGAGAAGGGGTGTTAACTATTTGCATAAATATTTACAGTGTAAATAAATTGCACTGTTGAAATAATATTTTAAACCATAGCAGAAAAGTTTACAAAAAAACCAAATCTGAAAATTAATTTTTAAGGACACTGTAGTTATTAAGTCAATACAAGCATTGGTACATTTTAGTTCTCCTGTATAGTTAAGTTTTCCATTTCATTTTAGAGTGTTCTTAATACCCCCCCCCCCTCTCCGAAAAAAAATACTTTAAATATTTTATGATACTATATCCATTATTCAGAAAAATTTCATATAATTCACAAAGAAATTTTATACTTTTTTTTATCTAAACGTCGGAAATTGGAAAAAAAAAATATTTATTTCATTTAGTTAAAGTTTTTTTTTAGAGCACTGGTTCTAAATCAATCTATTCTAAATTTCCTTCAAAAGATTAATAGTTTCACAAAAAAGAGAAAACAAAAATGCATTCTCCCTTAAAATGTGTTGAGTATTTCTTTACAATTTCTAGGAGGCATATTCTTTATGGAAACCTACCTATGGAAATTTGTCAATATATGGATTTGTATTAAAGTTGAAAACAGATTGTTTACTCCTAGTATTAAATATAGAAATTAATTATAAAAACTAGATACTTTTTAAATCAGCTCATTATTTTTTATCAATCAATGTTATGTAGGTAAATAAGGAACGTTGGCTATATTTAAATTGATTTGTTTCGAGCCTCCTAAATCTTGTTTTGATGCACATATTTTCATAAAATTAGTTTACATAGTATTTAGACCACTTGGAAATAATATTTGAAGAGAAAAATAAACACCAGATCACATTTTTGACACAGTGTCTTAATATGACGTTTTAAGGGATGTATAGAAATTAACTTTAAATACTCTTCCTTGTTGCAAAAACTGTGCAAGTAGTTTCTGACTAATAAAATATTTAAATAAAGGTTTGAATAATTGTCGTACAATTGTTGTCCTTGCAGTGATTTTTGTGAAAATCTGAACTATTTTAATATTTTTTTCATAATTTTATTTTGGATATTATTTCTGGGAGGTGATTTTTTTTGTGACGTTTTCTTTTTTTTCTTTTTATGAGAATAACAAATTTTATGAATGTTATTCCAATTTAGAGGCTAAAACTTCGATTTCTGAGCAATAGTTTATTTATAATCTCGTATTGTGTTATTTTTTGAAAAATAGATGTTAAAAAAATTAGAAATAGTTCAACGATTTGAGATAGTTGTGAAAATATACAGTAGATGGCAGCACTATAGAAAAGAAAAACCGCAGTTTAAGCACATTGCGGAAACCTAAGCAATCTCTATCATGGACCCTCTAGTTTTTAAAAAAAATAAATATTATTTGTATATTTTTTTAGATCATTTTTCCAAGGTATCAGTAATATGTAAAAGTGGATGAATTTCTTAGGTTCCAAGTTTCATTCACTGCTACCGCTTAACGGTCGTGATGTGTGATACTTTATATTTACATTATTGCAAGTTTTCAAATAGTTTCATATGTCCTGGAAGAAATCTCAGATTTTTGTTAGGGATTTTGCATTTATAAGTATTCATTGGAACGACACAATTTACACTGATTATTAACTTTATATTAAACGAAATCGTTGTATGATTATTTTCCCATGACTTTACAATGATATAACTCTGTATCAACTCTGAGGTTAGGTTGCATGGTATTTCCGCCAAATAGTGATTAGCCCAGAATAACATATTAGATTTACAAAAACCAAGGTTGGTTGTCAAAAGATCATATCTAGGAGAAACTGATCTAGACATCATTCTAATAACAGTAGAGGAAGTATAAAAGACCTTTGAATACTTGTGTCAATTTCTATAATAAACTCTAAATTTCATTTGAAATTAAATTATTGGCTTTCTTTTAATTCTTTTTTTATCAAAAAATTTATTTTACTTTGTATGATCCTAATATTATTTATTAAAAAAATAGAATTTTATTTTCCCCAATCAAAATATCATGTGCCAAACAACATCTTGGTCAGAAAAGATTGTTACTAAAATCACCTCATGCAATTAACCAATTATAGCTATAGTTTCAAAACTGCAGAAATTAGGTGCGGTTATAAAATGGTAACCGGAAACCCAACTTCTTTAAAATTTCAAAGACAAAAATTGTAACATAACTTACAGATCGTACATACCCGAACGTATAATTCTTTTCAGAAACTAATGTGTGGGATTATTTTTAAATGTGATAAAAATTACGTTTGACAGAAAATGAGTCTTGGGTACAGCTTTTTTGTTACAAAACGTATAACTAATCATTGGATGCGCGTACTGATTTAGTTGGTAATGTGCCGACTTACTATTCAAAGATATTCGGTTCGAATCCAGACACATCCATTTCACCCAAAAAATAACTCATTTAGAGAACTGCCTACCAAAGCGATGGCTATGTGCTAAAAATATCAACGTGAATGAGTACACATATGGCGTTTGAACACGGAAAACTGAGTATTCACAATTGACATTGTTTTTAGTGTTAATTCTTTTTAGAATTTCATGTAAGTGCGTAGAAAAGGATTGGTTATTGTATGTGAAACTTTTAACAAAATGTCCTTATCTTCAATCAATTATAATAATTTTTTTTGAAAATTATTTGAAGAACAATCTTAACTTCTCTCGATTTCTTAAATATATTAATTGCACTAAAAGCCTTGCAAATTCACTAGAAAAAAAAAATCAAGATGTTTAATTTTTTTTTTCATTCATCGGCAAAATAACTATTACAAAACACAAATAACTCGTAAAATTAATTTTAACTAATACACTACCAAACATAACCGAAACAAACTTCTATATTTCTCATCAAAACTATTGTATATCCGTTATTTAATTTACATTACTTAAGGTAGTTAAGCTTCAGAAATTCTCCCAGTAACGAACCTAACCACGAAGATTAAACGCAACTTGAAATTAAATTGTTCAATTCCTTCATCTGCTAATAATCCAAATCACTTTTGCTTTAGTGCGGGACGCTGCTGGCTTTCTTCCAAATGCTGTTAAGTTTTTCTTAACTGTCACTGCGATTGCACTCGGCATCGCTAGAGGCCAAAACATAGCCGTATTTCCATATAATTATCCGCGTCAGCTGATTAGGTTTTGTACGGTGGTTAACATTTATAATTAAATTTTAGTTGCCTTCCAATATTCGCTCTTCCTAGGGTCGGCAGAATTAGCATGTTATCCAATAAAAAAATGTACCATCGATGCAAGAGAGGAGACTCTTAAGATATTCCTGCTCCAGATGTTTAAAAAAATACTTCCGGCTATACGGAGACAAAGGTGTTTTTGCTTTTGCGCTTGGTTCTTAATGTTCTCGCCCAATTAACTATTTTGTGAGTTGGTAATGACACCAGGTTTCTTCGAGGCTTAGCTATATAATGGATTGGGAAAAACGGGAGTGCTCATGCAGCGAGAGAAAGAGGGGAAGTTAAGGTAATTTGATAAAATCGCAATTAATTTTGTGATGGCATATGGAGTTTTTTATTTGTGTTTTCATATTGGTGTTAGTGTATAAAGTCAAAGTTTTATATGATATTTATACTGCCTCTTGAATATATTATATTTATGCATAATAAAGCTAAATGTTATGTACGCAGATTATACTTATTAATTTTACTTCAACCTGGATCGAGTAGTGCTAGAGTACTTGTTAGACAACGCGGTTAAGCCTAATTTATAACTAACAAATTGTTTGTTGTGGGTCCCTTTGAAGAGTATCTATGCGGAAAGAAAGTAACTTAAGTTCCAAAATTTCCTTTTCTTTCATCATTTGTAGTTTATTTTTTTGTTAATTTATATTCCATTTATCAGCGTTTGAACAATTTTCGTTTTATTTATACATTCCTTTTATTTATGCTAATTTCATTATTTTATCAATCATTTCATTCTTTTGTTAATTCATTTACATTCCGACCATCATAATTTATACATTTACTTTTAAGTCATTATAATTTTAATCATTGTAATTAAATTCATTTTCATTTCAATCACAACCATTTTATTAATTTATAGTTCAATCATCTGCAGTACAGTTATTGTCATTTCATTTTCCATTATAATTTAGTAATTGATTTCATGTTGATCATTCATCATTGATCATTTATATTTAAATCTATCTTATCATATTCTTAATTTACTTTTCATTTCTTTTTTATTTCATCTATTTACATCTCAATAACCTTTTCTATTTGTTTCATTTCGTTAATTTCTTTTTCATTCAGCATAGTAATTTTATTCATTTTCATATTTCAGTCATCGTAATTTCATTCTTTACAGTTCTTATTTATCATGTATTAATTCACAACCCTCTAATTTCTTTTATCAGCATAATTTTATTCATTTATAATTTTCAATTACTATAATTGTATTCATTAAATTTTTTTTATCATTATTCCAATCACATACATTCATTTATGTTTTAGTCATCATTTAATGAATTAGCGTAGAACTTTTTTTTAGGTTGATCTCTGTATTACATTTTTATTACCTTTAAATTTTACATTAAAGTAATAAATATTTCAGAAAAAGTATAAAAACTAAATAAACTAAAGCTAAGAAACGAACAATTTAAGTATTTGTTTCGCAACTAAAAACACACGACACTTTCGTTTTATTCATTTATTTATCTCATTTCATAAATCACAATTATTCATCCAAGAGAGAATCATTTACAAAACAGTCATAAATTTATTTTCAAATCCATCAACATACGAATACACAAACATTCAAACAGTCTATATTTCTTTGCACCATTCCAAAAATTTGTTTTTGTTCCAAAAATCCACGAACATAGAAAAACCCTCTCGGTCACAGCGTGCAGTCAAAAATTGGTTTATAGCTAAGTGAATCGTTGGAAAAGTTTTGTGACCAGTCTTCTGATTTGGAATTGAAAGGATGAAACTGCTGAAAGGAATCGTAAATATTTCATGTTAACAATGGCTTGCGTATCTTTCAGTAGCACTTTGCTTTGAACTCATAGTTAGTGGTAGTAACTATGAATAGTATAGTTATAAACTCGCACGATTTGTTTGTCAGTCACTATACTTGATTTGGTAATTGAATTGATTTCCATATGCTTTCTCTCTGACAGATTTCGAATTTCAGCCAAATACCACTAACTAGAAATTCACGTATAATTTCTGGGAATTAATCTGAATAAATGGTTTATAAGTAATTAAAGGATTTTCACTTATGTTGCAACTGGAAATTGATTATTCTTATGTACTGATACAGAACTCTAAATAACAAGAATTTAAAATTTTTTAGTTATGTTGCAAAAAAAAAAAGAACAATTAATAAATATGCACTTTGTGAATCAATAAAAATGTTTACACATTTAAATTTTATTGTATTTATTGCAAATTGTAAGCAATTTAACTAAACTACTCATTAGGGTGATTCAAAAACATATGGAGAATTCTTTTTTTACCTACAGATCAGGACACTTATTTCTTTTTTTGTGATAAGAATCCTCATCTTTGGCTTTTGTGAAAAGCGCAATACATAGTTGAATAACACTTTCATTGCTTTAGTATTACTGAAAGTTGAATGATATATCTCAAAGTAGAGCCATACATAAAATAGAACGTGGGCCTAGTTAACATTTTTTCCGAAATTTGTGGCGCATATTTAGAAATTTGTGACAGGAATGTAGCTTTGGCCACAAACACGTCGTTGTTAACCCTTTGAATCCACATTGGATCCACACAGAAACCACTTACATAAATTTTTATTTCTATACGCAGACTGGTTTCACAGCGAAAATACGAAGAGTAGAATTTATCACTTACAAAAGTTAAAATAAATATTTTTTTCCAAAAAGGAAGTATACTCCATCATTTTTCCACACATAAAGACGGTCCATACCAAATGTCATTAAAATCGGAAATAAAATCAAAATTCGTGCTTCTAAGGGTTAATTGAAATTATTTATTTCCCGTTTAGTTCAAATCTTTTTTCCCACGATGATAAACTCTAGGTCTTGATAAGTTTATTGCATTGTGCAATAATTTATAATGCTGCGTTATTACTACTCAATAAAAATGGTTTAACCCTTTGGGTACATTTGACGAGTGAGACTCGTCTTCTGCTTACTTGGGAGAAGTTATTGTGGACGAGTCTGACTCGTCATCCATCCATCCAAATCCGTCCCATGGGCATAAAAATCTTCAAATAATTCAGTACTCAAAGGGTTAATATTGTGCATCAGCCTTTTGATAAGTTGAATAAAAACTGTCATACTTTTCTAAAACACATTTCTGTTGTACTGATTATGTTTTTTAATCTAAATATTCGTCGCCATTATTTTACATTTAGGGTAAGTTTATGAGCAAAATAAATTGTTGGACATTTGCCTCTGTTTCATCGTGTTTCAAAAGAGTTCTAAATTGAAATGCGTAGTTCTTCAGTTTGTAACTGATACTATTCCACTTGATCTGCAACTAAGTTCAATGAAGCACTGGTTTTGAAATATTTTTAAGTAAGCGTACGAAATGTAGAGCAAAGATGTATAAAGATTGGACAAATGTGTTTGAGTTGCTTGAATATTTCTGTCGAACATTTTAGATTTTATTCCGTAATGAAAAATTTGCATTAGCAAAAATGCATTTGATAAGCAAATATCTTTGATATTTACTAGAAAGTATTTAATTATTTGAGAAATGTTGATTGATCAACGATGGAAAATGTATAGTCATCAAATGAATTAAGAATAGGTGTATCTTGTAGAATTTTTTAATGTTGAAATGAGTGAATTTTAGCTGCTTTAAAATCTTAGACTTCAATTGGGGTACATTTTTTCCACAATGAACTAATAATTGGTAGTTTAACGAGGGTTAATCCTTGGTTTTACTATATATAACAATAAAAACGTATTCTCTAAACCTATGTGGGGATCTTTACTATCAACGGAACGATGGATATACCTTTGAATAATGTAATCTGCAACTATTAAATAACATAGTGATAATATTCAAATCTATATTAGTAAAAGGAAATAATATTATTGATTAACTGTATCCAAGAAAGAAAAAATTCTGCTTTTGATATCCTGATTCAAGATATAATTAAAAATGTCGGAAAGATTTTCAAAACAGGACAGAAATTTTTTTTGTTAATTTGTATTAAAGTGCAATGTACAAAATACTTTGTATTCGAAGACGGCAAATGTACAATGAATAAAAATAAATCAACTTTGAAATAAAACATTAACTTTTCAATTCCATCATAATTTCTTATAATATCTTCATTATTAAAAATTTCATAATTTTTGTTTACTAATTTCCTTTTCTACACTTCAATGTTACGTAAAATAATGTGCTTAATAAAACTGATTCTACTTGTTGTCATAGTTTTAGAGATACATATGTACACAAATTAGCTTTCTTATTGCTCTTGGCATGAACTCAAATAGCACATCTTAGTAATAATAACTGTATATATTAACCTTTTATAACTTTCATGTCTTTAAAGAGTTCGTTTTGCATAATTTATTGATGGGGCAATTGAAACACATCGAGACATTAAAGGAAGCCAAGAAGCGCTTTTAAAGAATTCGTTAGAAAATGAAGTGCAACTTAAACCTTCACATAAAATACAATAGCATCAACCTTCTAAATTTGTCAAAAAGTTTGCTCTTGCATAATCATTATATATTATGACGAAGGAATGTTCAGAGAAAATAAACAACGGTGCACTTGCTTCATTTATATTCATATTCCATTTTCATTTCGAAGTCTCTTATTTTCATTGTTACGTTTTGAGCTATCTTGTGGTACATAAGGGCTTACAGGATGGATTCAGGAAGTGTTAGCATTAGAGGCGGACATATTCATGCACACACACACACGCTCAAATATAACATAGCTTTCTCGCGCAACATTGTTATGTTCCCTAATTCTGTTCAGTTTCACACCCTTTCGGCTTGAGTATATATTGGATGCATTTACAGATGTAGTGTATGCATTTGTATCTTTGTTACAGGGTGTGTCGCCTTAGAATCTTAACTGGTGTATAAGTAATGGGCAAAGGTCTGTTCTTCACACTGGGTGATGCAACTGTGTCACGTGAAGAACTAGCATCAAGATTGCTGTTGAGTACAAAAGAAGTTGGTGGATTTTGGTTTGCCGTGTGCCTAAAAGAAAAAGAATGAAGAATTAGAGGTATGGAATTGTTTGATGTGATAGAAATGTAAGTTATTTGAAAAAGTTTATTTGGTTTGGATGTAAAAGAAAATACACACTAATATTTATTGAATTAAATTAAAATAATTAAATTGGTGCAAATATAAATTGATGCAGCAAAGCAAGTTTAGTGTCAAAATTATAAAAATTAGTTTTGATACTAAACTTGCTTTGGTGCATGAATTTATATTTGCACCAATTTAATTATTTTAATTTAATTCGATAAATATTAGTGTGTATTTTCTTTTATATCCAAACTGAATAAACTTTTTCAAGTAACTTATATTTAAATGTGAATACAATATACGGCAACAATTTATAACCATTGAAGACAACTATATTTTAAAATTGAAACAAGTTGAATTAGTACACTGTCACTAAAAGAACACTTATATGTATAATTGCATATTTCTTTTGCAATGTATCAGACTCAGTTGCACAATCTTATACAATTTGGTGACATTTAATGACTGACATTTCCTACTGTTAACGTTGGTGTCATGTGACTGAGTTGGTGAGTTGGACGATAAATTTGGTGAATAACTTGTTACCGAATAATTGCATAGGTTCTAATTTAATACCTCAATTTCTAGCCAAGATTATAACTTCTAAAAAAGTACTAAGGAAACACTCCTGAATGAAATTTAGGGCATACCTGGTGTTAGAGTTTTATGCAAACGTATTAATGTTACTGGAATCTTCAAACTGATAAGAAACATTTTTGTAAGATTTATAGCTTATATTAGAATTGCAAATTGTCTACGAGTTACCATACGCGGTATTACCGATCATAACTTCCGGTTAAATTTTGATATGGTAACTCGTCTCCTTTTAATAAGTTTCCGGCATGATTATTTCAGGTAACTTATCAATGGCATACATTCTTGTAATTATTACAGAAAAGGTGAGCCTAAACATAGCATGACCTTATGCAGATTGCATAAGGTCATGCTGACAGTATGAAACTGGATTTATTGTATCCTTTTAATCCTGCACTGTATTCCTTTTAATATCCGATTCATAACCTTATCATTCCAAACACTGATCATCCTTGGCTATTTTCATGTAATGGACTATGGTAGAAAGGAAGGTTTGACCTTCTTTAGCCACCAAATTTAAGTAGTATCATATGTATCTATATATATGGTAGTATCAAGTGTATAATGGTACCTGTTGCCCTAATTTCCTTGATGGTGACTGCGTGTATGTGTGTATGGTTTATGGATGCCACGCACTTGAGGGTGACTATTCCGTTATGTAGCACTTCCGGTTTGAGGCGGAATCGAAGGGCAAGACTTGTGCTCTCCAGTTGGTCAGGGTAAACCACGGTCTCCTGGTCTGACAGCTCGGACTGCGCCTAAGTAAGAAGGGGAAAGTTTAATTTAGTGAATATCCATGCAATATGAGTAAGATATTAAACTGATTATTTTATAATATATGTGGGATTTTTCCCGATTGAGAGCATTTTTAATCGTATTGGTTGAGATCACCGCGGCGCATTTCTTCTTGTAAGCCATTTTCATTTTGTTTTAATATCCTTCTGCTCCATGTAACTGAATTGATAAGGCGTACAATGTAGAATTGTAAAGATTAAAAAAACCCTAGACAACTATATAAAATAAACTCATGTTCAGAAGACCTATTCTTTAAAAACTTCACACATCAGTACTCCTACGTTATTTTGTAATGTTAACTTATCCACTACTATTTTAAGTTAAACCTACAAAATGTTAGATTTTGTAAACAATTACATTTACTTATTAAAATGACCATTGCTCTTTTTCTCTATTATTAATAAAATGTTGTTTGATAAATTTACATTAGATTTAACACTTTTTTTGTGTCTGTGTTATTAATTCATTCCATAACAATTCAGATTTCAAAAGGTACAAGCATCAGCAAATGTAATGAATAATTAACTTCATTGAGAAGCACTTAGTAAAATTAAATTAAATATTTAGTAACTAAGCCCACTGAAACTTAGTTGATTTTGATTCTTACCTAATAAAAACCGGCGACTCACTTGTAATAGTCAGTTAGACGTTGCCAGTTGCTACCCAGTTCAATATATAGCCATGTAATGTCAAAAAACACTATTTGCAAAGATGCAATTTTGTAGTTTATGTTCTTCATGCAAATGTTGTTTGAAATTAAAGTGACAAAATAAAGCATTATCGTCCTGGTCATCTTCCATCAAGGTCGAATTTATAATGGACGTTATCGTCCTGGTTGTTGTACTCAGTTCTATATTTTGATCCTATGGAAGCCCATCCGAACTTCGATCTCTAGAGGTCCAAAAAAGAAATAAAAAATATATCATCTAGATAATACGAGGGATATCTCCAGACTATCCTAACTTTGACCTCGAGAGATCCGAAAAGGACCAGACTTGGAATATAATACCAGGCACATCCTAATTTCGTCCTTGGGATTTTCTGTTGATCTGGACATGATGTTACTGGGACATGATACACCGGGACGCCCTGTTGATATCATTGGATCAAATTTGGACTTTCTGTGGATAATCTCATTACCGTTAAGTGATGTATTGTTGACGAACTGAGGATCATTTTGTGCTGTTAGGGTAACGTGATAAAATTCTGTAGCTCTTCCAAATAATTGAAGAGATTAGTGGGTTGAATAATTATGTTAGGTATTTTGATAATTAATTCACTCTTAAATTATAAACCTACCTTCATTTCACGATGGTAAGTTATTAAAAAGGCACTGTAAAGGATTTCATGTCCATTGAGTCTACTTTCCAGATTTTTCTATTTGATGGATGTGTGGTTAGCGCTCTGGCCACGCCAAAGGTGCCGGGTTCGAATCCTGGATGAGGCATGGATGTTCGTTGTGGTTCGGAATCCACGTTAAGCTGTAGGTCTCGGCCTGATTATCCGTCATTGTGCATAAAAATAGGTCGTTGAGCGAACGAACCAAAGAACCAGATTTTTCTTTGACAGCTTTCAAAAACTTCACCTCAAAAATACTTTCCACTAAAACCCTTCTACTTTTTAAACAGAAAGCCTATTTTCTTTGCTCTATTTACCTACTCCAAATAGTAGGCGTTTTTGTGTACTCTTCCATGCTTTTTCCCCGCACGGCAAAGTCTCCTCAAATAGCAAGTGTTTCTGTCCATTCCATAATTTAGGAATAAAAATCTTCAAAAAGCTGCCAGTACTTTTCTTTTCAAAGGATAAAAGCATACAGTGCTTGTCATACTACTTTTAGAACCTTTTATATATCTTCTCATAATATCCCAAAAGTTTTGCCTCAGCAGGTTTTTTTAGAGTGGGTTATTGCTAGTGGCGCTGTACTTTTTTTTCCGTTTCAGTGCTAGCATGAACATTTTAGATATCTCCCTTTTTCAATTTCGGTTTTTGTATTCCTTTGTATATCTTGGATGAACATTGGTTTCTTGGTTACTATAAAGTAAGTCTAAGAGGTATTTGTCTTTTGTAAATCATTTTGCTTTTTGTCGACTTAGTCTAAGAATTTTATGGGAGTGGGCATAAATATAGTCACTGTCAATCTCTCAGTGGATGGAGGTTTATTTTGGATGGATGGCATTTAGAATGAATCACTTATAAAATACGGAACAAGTATTTAGTTGATATTGTATTGACAATGGATACTCTGTAGGATGTTAAAATGAATGAGTTCTTGAGGTTTTTAATGTGTTTGAATGAAGTTATATATAAATTAGATAAATGTTGCAAAGTAAAGTGAAATTATTTTCCTACATAAAATTTTTTTCCCTAAATCTGAGATAGCATACATAAGTATATACGATAAAAATAAATTCATGATAATAAGTTATTTAAATATTCATAATGTTATAGTCAGTAATATTGCTTATAGATTTTTTATTTGAATGACTATATATAGACAAGTATATTAGTTTTATTACAATTATTCAGCATTATTTTCAATTAATAAAGCTAACTAAAGTATTTTTTTAAAAAGCAAATTACCACTTTATCACAATGCAGAAAGAGTAATATTAATATATTAAAAATATTATAAGCTTTTTAAGCGATCTCAATAGGGTTTTTTTCCCCCAATTTATAATGGTTATTTATAGCACATGTCAACAATTGATTTTTTTCTTCTTTTTTTTTTTTCATAAAAACTTCAATAACTGTTGTAAAAAATTCTATGTGAAGACTTTAGGTGAATAGGCCTTTGTTTGGATAACATTAAAATTTTATAACTAAAAATTATAATCAGCTTGAGAAAAATAAATATATATTTTAGGAATATTTTATATTACATTGCGATAGATTATTAAATACAAATAACTTTAAAAATAATTCAACTGGTACATCATACCATATGAAAATATGGTATGATGTACCAGTGAATGAAAATGAAACACAAGTTTGTTAAATGTGTATAATTAATTTATGCATTATGATTAAATGAAATTATTTCTGAAATGAATCAATGAAAGCATGATTTTTCTATTTACTATAAGTAAATAGACTACTTACTTCCAGCAAATTACTGTAAGTAAATAGTTTCTACTTACTATAAGTAAATAGAATGGTATCAAACATCGTGTTCAAGCTCAATCAAAAAGTTTTTGTTCTACACAAATAATTATGTTTTAAATAGATGCGACCAGAAAATTTTATCAGGAAATCTAAACAAACATTTTTGCCAAAAACACAAAAAACCATTATCATAAAATATTTTTTGAAATAATATTTATTTAAGTTTTTATATGTATTTCAAACTTGAATATATCCAGTAAAAACAGTAATGTTGGCCTCTTTACGGTTGGATGCTGGCAGTGGTGACTAAGACTAGGCAGCGTTATGTTAACACTGTCTAAATCAAAGCCCATTTCTGGCTTGCCATCATTCTGTTTATTTTCTGGCATACGTCAACGAACCAGCAATGAGTTACCAGCAATAGGCCATTAATATGCTCGCCACCAATGAATCATTGCTGGCGCAACAGATTGGCAAATATGCAGTTTGCGCATGCGCGAAATACGCTTGTTTATGGACAACATGTTGAATTGTTTAAGGATAAAGTATCGTAAACGCGATATCGAGTGATATTCAGATATGATGGAAGAGACAAGTTAAATAATATTCTCTTTGTTTCTGCTTTCAAAGCCCTGTGAAGCAATGGCAGCGCATTGTGCTGCCACGCCACAGGTCTACGGTTCAATCCCTGGACTGGGAAAGACCGAGTCTGACCGAAACATTGCTGTATTGCTGCCCATGGTCAAGTAAGCTGGATTGGGCTTAGCAGGCTAAGCCCCCCCCCCCCCTTTTCCCCCAAGGGACTTTTACCCCAGTGAGTTTAGTTTTTGTTTCTGTTTTCAATTTATCTTTACGAAGTGTTTTTTAAGTGAGATCACATTCTCTACGCTGTTAGTTTTGTTTTTATTTTATGTAATGCACGATAGTTAGCATCACCATATGAATAAGGCTAGCTTCAATTGAACCAGTGCTGCCTTGCTAATGTCAAGCCTATTTTTTTGGTAAACCGGTTGTGGGACACTGTTTAAGCGATGCTGATAACAGCAGTTAAATGACTGCTTGCCCTACTGTGGATCAGACGGTCACTTTTATGCAATGAAAAGCAAAGGCTATCCGCCGATGACCCAGCAGTTCAGGTGATGACTACAATCAGTCACCCAGTGTTGGCCCAGCTGATTTATTTTTACTGGGTAGCTATTGAAATTATATTTAAAAGAATTAAAGGGTGAATTTAAGCTAAATTATTTGTAAATCTTTTCTGCAACAAATTTAGTGAATATATTTTATTTATTAAAAGGTATAAACATAATTTTATAAAATGATATTGCGCAATTATTGAACGTTTGATTAGGGAAAATATTATGTATATTGTGGCAGGAAGAGGTTGCATAGCAATAGACTTTGTAATAGACTTTGAAAAATAGAGATTTTATATTTGAAAATTACATATTGGTAGTTTCTAATTCAAGTTTGCAAAGTCTTCTGGGGTCATCTAAAACATTTAGTAATTAATAGATCTTCACTAAGTTTTAATAAAATAATAATACTCGTAATAAAATAGCATCTAAAAAAAAATCAAAATTATCAGTTTTAATTTTTACTACCAGGTGAAAATGTGGTACTTTAGTGACGTATATGGAAGGCAATTTTCAGGCTGAACCTTTTCTGGAAAAACAGCAAATTAAGTTTTAGACTAAATTTTTTGTTTTTCCGATCAGGTTCAAACCTGAAAATTATTTCAAAAACGAATTCATTAAAATGTGTCACTATATATTCTATAATTATTTAAACTATATATTCTATAATTGTATATACTTAATACTGTATTTTGTATTTTTTAAATAAATATATATATATATGTTGTATGATGAAGGGGTAAAAGTGAAAGAGGCCAATTAAATGGACAGCAGGTTTATTCGTGCATTAGATAGAAATAGGTTCTTAAACCCAAACTAGGAGAGGCAACTTCCACGTCCGTTCACCTCCACTCCTCCGATCATACTCTCTCTCTGGCGACGAAGTCGCCGCTAGGGGATTACATTAGCAGCGCCCTCTACATCACTGGGGATAACACTCCGCCATCCTGATTGAGGAGGACCGCCGACTCATTGATATATACTAAACATGTAAATAAAGATATTGAAAAATACAGCACAATAATAAAATTTAAACAACATTAATGTCTTGAAGATCACAATGTGTAGTTCTTAAAAATTTAAAGTCTGTGGAAAAAGTTCTTGCACCATGAAAAGTTTGTAGAAAGGGAAAAAAAAGTCTCTCTTTAAAAAGTTTGTGTGAAAGAAAAAAAATCTTCTTTCCTTTCAAAAGTTCATAAAAAGAAAAAAAAAGTATCTTCTTTAAAAAGTTTGTGTGATGGAAAAAAAAGTCTCTCCTTTCAAAAGTTCATAAAAAGAAAAAAAAGTCTCTTCATTCAAAAGTTCATAAAAAGAAAAAAAAAGTCTCTTCTGTAAAAAGTTTGTGTGATGAAAAAAAAAGTCTCTCCTTTCAAAAGTTCATAAAAAGAAAAAAAAGTCTCTTCATTCAAAAGTTCATAAAAAGAAAAAAAAAGTCTCTTCTGTAAAAAGTTCTTGTAAAAGAAAATTGAAGAAACTTAAGTATCTTCCCAGCACTTCATCATATCAGCTGATGTAGATGTGAGAAGTGGTCCTTCAGTTGTCCCCAGTTTACGGACATCATATCGGTCATTTGGCCGAATCTTTACCACCTCGTATGGGCTGAAAAACTTTTGACGCAGTTTTAAACCAGTACCAAACTGCGTTCTTTTGATGGCTACTTTGTCGTGGAGTTTGTACTTGTTTGCTGTCTTGCGTCGAGTATTATAGTTGTGCTTGCTTCTTTCTTGCAGCTGTAGTATATTGGTTTTTGCTTGTTCGCGCATTTGTCGTTTATTTTGGACGAAGGTATGTATGTGTTCTTCTTCGAGGATTTTCTTGATGTTAAGGTCTTCCTTATTTTTCATTTTAATCCCTATTAAGAGCTCGAAAGGTGTGTACTTTGTTGCTGAAGAAACGGTGCTGTTGATTACGCGTTGGACTGCTGGCACATGTTTAAACCATTTATTGGGGTCATCGAGGGATAACTTTGTGATGACAGGGATAAGTGTTCCATGAAACTTCTCTACTTGTCCATTTCCACGAGGCTGACCAGTGGTGATTGTGACATGTTCAATTTCCTCATCTTCGCAGTATTTCTTAAATTCTATTGCTGTAAAGGCTGATCCGCGGTCTGATATTATTCGTTTAGGGTTTCCGAAGGTAATTTGTTGGAGTTGAAGTTTATCCAAAGCATCTTTTGTTGACGTTGACTTAACAGGGTATATCCATATGAATTTGCTAAAGGCACATACCACGGTAAAGATGTATTTGTAATTTTTATTTGTGCTTGGAAGTGGGCCGAGAAAATCGACATGGTAAGTGTCCAACGGGACGTCGCCTTTTGGGATTGGGTGTAGAAATCCTTCTTGTTTTCCAACTTTACGTGAAGAAAGTATGCATGGAATGCAGTTGGATATTACGCTTTCGACGGTTTTTCTTATATGCGGGAACCAGAATTGTTGTTTCACCAATGCTTCAGTTTTATTGATCCCGAAATGGCCTTTATTGTGTTCTATTTGGACTATTTGTTTTTGCATGTCTTGTGGTATAACTAACAGTTCTTGGTCATTGACCAGTTTGTAAAGAATGTTGTTCTTGTATTTGTATTCTGTAGTTGAAGAGTGATCGATTAGATTTTTAATGTTTTGTGTGAATTCGTCCTTTGACTGAGCATCGCAGATTTTCTGGGTTGTTGCATCAACTTGGATTGACATGACTGGGTAACGACTGAGAGCATCAACATGTGTCATCTGCTTGCCTGGTCTGTGTACTATCTCGTAGTCAAAATCCTCTAACAACATTGCCCATCTGGCAATTTTTGGTGGAACTTCTTTCCTTGACATGGTCTTTTGGAAGGCTTGGCAGTCTGTAATAATTTTGAACTTGGTACCTACAAGGTAGTGTCTGAATTTCTTTAGTGCTTGAACTATGGCAAGAACTTCTAATTCGTACGATGAATATTTCTCTTCTTGTGGTGATGTCTTATGGCTCATATAATGTATAGGATGGAAGATGTTATCCGAGTCTGCTTGAAGAAGAATAGCACCAAATCCTTTTGAGGATGCATCACAATGTAACTGTAAAGGCGAGCCTTGTTTATATAGGTGTAGCACAGGCTCTGTTGACAGTGCCTGTTTCAATGTTAGAAAAGCTTGTTTTTGGTCTGTACCAAAATAAAAAGGAGTATTGTTCCGTAAAAGATCACTTAAGGGTCTTGCAATGGCAGCATAATCCCTTATAAACTTCCTAAAAAATCCACTTAGACCCAAGAATGATTGAACATCTTTTGTTGTTTTGGGCTGTGGAAAACCTAAAACAGCGTTTGTTTTGGCTGTCGAGGGACGAATTGTACCTTTTTCTAAAATGTGCCCGAGAAAGTTGATTTTTCTTTGTAGAAAATTGCATTTTTTAAAGTTAAACTCAAGTCCATAGTCGGAAGCTACTTTGAAGACTTGCTTGAGTTTTTCGACACCCTCTAACTCATTGATTGATGGGATGATCAAATCGTCTAAGTACAAGATCAGTGTATTAGTTTCTAAAAGTTCTCGAAAAACAATCTGTACGAATCTTTGAAAAGCAGACGGCGAGTTGCAAAGTCCAAACGGGACTTTATTAAATTGATACTGATTATCTGGTGTAATAAAGCTCGTATACTTGCGGCTTGCAGGATCAACGTCTACTTGGTAAAACGAATTTTTGAGATCTAAATTTGTGTACACGGTAGTCCCTTGTAGCCTGTCGAAGACGTCGTCTATAATAGGAATTGGAAATCGTTCTTTGATTACCACTTTATTCAAACGTCTGTAATCAATACACATGCGTGTTGAGCCATCTTGTTTTTTGCACAAAACTATTGGTGAGCAAAAGTCAGAAGTGCTTTCTGAAATAATTCCGTCGTTCAATAGTTGTTTGATTTGCCTGTTAACTTCCAATTTCTCGGTGATTGATAAACGGCGTGCCCGCTGAAAGATTGGCGTTTCATCCGATAAAAAAATCTTCATTTGAAAATTTGTACTTTTTATCTTATTTGGTTTATAAAATTTTACCATATTCGTAACAGGATCCCGCAAGTTATCGTCGTTAATGTGCAAGAAATCCGCTTCGTTTAAACTCACGCTATCCCCAATCGTAAACAGAAAAGGTAAACAGTCAACGTGTGCTGTTTGTTTACATTCTGGACCAGGAGCTTCTGGTTTTGAGCCTTTTCCTGCGTCTTCTGTTCTAACACAAACTTCGCCTACTTCATCAGGATCTTCCAATGACCGCTCGTCTATTCTCCTGGGGACATTAAGCCCCGCCTCCATCAACGAAGAGCCCGTGTTTTCCGTTGAGTTATCCTTTGTATGACCTTGACACGTGCCTTCTTTTTGAGTTTCCGGAATCGGAAGGATTTGCGAAGTATTTAAAATTTCGTTATTTTTGTCAGCAGGAAAAGTGATATATTCCGAGTTCTTTTTTGAAGCAACATAGCATTTTTTTTTCGCGCGGGTTTCGAATTCGTTTACAATCGGAAGTGTGTTTCGTTTTTTTATGCTTTCGTATACGTTAGGTGGAATTATTAAATTCGAACATAGGTCGTCACAAGCTGCTGCCGTAACTAGAATTGGATTTTTGTTCTTAGGATGAGCTAGATTTATTTTTGTCAACTTCGCTTTTTGTGTGGAACCGAAAGCTCCTGTGAGGGTTATTGATCCGTCATAGACTGTTGAGGGTGGTAATACACTGGTTTTTACAGAAGTTATATTAGTACCTCCATCGATCAAAGTTTTTATTTTTTTATCATCGATAAGAACATCTTCGTACTGTAGCTTATTGAAATATTTATCGCGGTTGTAATTTCTTCCGGTTTCTATTTCGCAGACGTGATTATTTGGTGCATTTGGCCTAAAATTATCGTTGTTATTACGGTGATTGTAAGAACCCCTTGGCGGTCTGTTAAATGACCCTCTGTATTGGTTTTGCGTATTTTTGTTTTGGAAATTCTGCCCGCTGTTGTATGTTTGTTGCTGATGATTTGTTTCGCTTAGAGATTTACGTTTTGACGTAAAGTAAATATCACACTCTTTTGCAAGTTCTTTAGGTTCTAGCCAGTCTCGATGTGTGCTTGTGTTTGGCGGTCAAGTGTGCTGAAAAGTTTATCCGACACCATTAATTTACATAGTGTTTCGTAGTCAGTGGCGTTGCGTACCTTACAGTAATATGCGAATGATTGTGATAGCCTTGACCCAAATTGCGTATGCGACTCGTTCGGCATGCGTTGGCTCCTTCGAAAATTAAGAAGACATTCTTGTGGCGTGGGTTGAAATTGGCGCAGGACAATACTTTTGACTTGTTCGTAATTTTTTAGGTCGTTCTCCGAAATATTTAGTAAAATGTAACTAGCCTGTTCGCCCAGTATGCTAATCAAAATTTCCGATTTTGCATCATCTGGGACATTTTTTGACGTAAACGCACGTTCCAGAGACTGAAAGAATAAATTGTAGTTTTCTGGTCTCGACGGGACTGGCATGCTTAGCGTTCGAACACTGCGAAGAAGACTTTCGATATTTGGACTTGCTTCGGTTGCTGTGGTACTTCCAGTACTAGTTTGGTTTAATGCAGTAGTATTTGTAAGAGCTGTGAGCTCGAGTTGTCGTTCTATCTGTGCAAGTTTAACTTTTTCGATTTCTTTTTGATTTTCAAACTTAGTTTTTTCGATTTCGTTTTGCTTTTCAAGCTTAATTTTTTCGATTTCTTTTTGATTTTCAAACTTAATTTTTTCGATTTCTTTTTGCTTTTCGTTCTTATCATCTTCGATTTGCTTTAGTTTTTCATTAGCCTCTTGGGTTTTTCTATCAGCTACAACTGTTGTTATTAAATCTTGAACGAAATCTGGATCTTTAACGAAAGCTTCACTTTTTTCGATTAAGTCTTTTAATTTTAGAATTGTGGCACCATCCGGTACAACGATATCTAACTCAGCGGCGACAAATACGAGATCTTGCTTTTTGATATTTTTAAACATAATTATAATAAGATGGATCCTACCTGCGTTTCTTGATTTTACTTCGCTTTTGGAGCTGTATCCGTTTTATGTTGTTGCTCTTTCGAAGAGTACTCGTTGCTTCTGGTTTCTGGTTCGTAGTAGTTGGTCGACGTGGAATAACTTTGCTGACTTCGTAGAACTTCTGCTTGACGGCTGAAGTGGGACTTGTTCGGCGAAGCGACAGTGTTGTGGTTGCAGGTTCGAGTTGGCTCAGGATTCTGTATTCTTGCTGGCTATGTGGAATAACGATGTTAGCTTCGTTGAACTTCTGCTTGACGGCTGAAGTGGGACTTGTTCGGCGAAGCGACAGTGTTGTAGTTGTAGGTTCGATTTGGCTCAGGATTCTTGCTGGCTATGTGGAATAACGATGCTAGCTTCGTTGAACTTCTGCTTGACGGCTGAAGTGGGACTTGTTCGGCGAAGCGAGTGTTATGCAGTTGTATAATGACGACGCTGGTTGATGAGTTTTCCTTTTATTTGTAGATTCCACTGGTGGTCGCTGACTGCTGCGGTAATTCGTGAAGAGGATTTTGGTTTGACCTCTGGATGCGTAGAAGTAAAATTTTTTTTTCGTGAAGAGGATTTTGGTTTGACCTCTGTATGCGTGGAAGTAAAGGTTTTTTTTTTTCGTGAAGAGGATTTTGGTTTGACCTCTGGATGCGTGGAAGTGCAGTTTTTTAAATATTTTTTTCATCGTATTCTCGCGGGTAAAAAGCACGGTTGTATGATCGCGGGTAAAAAGCACGGCGAGCCCCCATGTTGTATGATGAAGGGGTAAAAGTGAAAGAGGCCAATTAAATGGACAGCAGGTTTATTCGCAGTCTTAAACCCAAACTAGGAGAGGCAACTTCCACTTCCGTTCACCTCCACTCCTCCGATCATACTCTCTCTCTGGCGACGAAGTCGCCGCTAGGGGATTACATTAGCAGCGCCCTCTACATCACTGGGGATAACATATATTTTTTTAAATACATCAAATTCTTGCTAATAACATTTCAAATACAACAATTATAGAATATATATTGGCAACTTTTAATGACTTCATTTTTTAATAAACGATTTTCAGGCAGAACTTTGTTGAGAAAAACTGCAAATTTAGTATTTCCTCTTGATACCAGTAGTACGTATACACAATTTTAAGAAATTTTTTAAAACGGGGAATTTTAATTAAAAACTATCTGCATGGTCACAATTTATTATCAAGCACACCTAAATACCAATTTGGAATTAATGCTCTATATAACATAGAAAAACATTTAAATTTCGTCTTTACTTAACATTTAATCCAATAATATCCAGTATAGAAACCAATAACGATCTTGACACTCAATGGACTGATAAAAATATATTTTAATATACTATATACATTAAAAAGATTAAATTGTATATCTTTGATTTCAAAAAATCTTATCATAAATTATTTAAATAAAATTTGTTTTATACCTAACAATAAGAAGTGGCTTTTAAAGTTTTGAGGTATCTGCAATTTATATTTGGCACCTTTTAACCAAAAAAAAAAACAGAATGGCTTTTATTGATACAAGTAAGTTTATGAATAAAATATAATGGTATGTATTTATATATACATTTGATGTTTATTTAAAAAAATATTTAATCTTTGAATATCCAAGCTTCTATGATAACATGCAAGATCTAAAAAAAAGAAAAAGAAAAAAATCCTACAATCTCATTCCTTCTGTGACAGTCGTCTTTTTGCTATTTTCCCAACTATATGTATCTAAATACTTATTATAACTAAGGGTTTTCAATATGCAGTACTTTCATTTCAATGACCATTCCCAAACTTTTCAATGCTTTCAAAGCAGAATATCGAAAAACTTACCTATTCACATGATCATTTCTTTTGAAATAGTCTAAAAAGGACAGATTCTTCCAAGTTTTATACAGGAGAGAAAGCAGCAATATTTTATGTTCAGGAAGCACATTCCCTCCTTTTTAGGGCAATTCGGAAACGTATCATATTTAAATCTATTCAAATCATGAGAAAGTAATGAATGTAATATACATCGAAAATATTTAAAGGGTATCACCGAATGAGGAAAGTTATTCGATATATTTATCTGTCAGAAATCGGAAAAGGTTAATTTGAAATGACAAGATAGGATATTGCATTTCAAATACTGTATAGAATATAAATATTGGTATTTACAAAAATATCCTACAAAACCTACTGCATTTCAAGGAAAATAAAAAAAACCAAACAAACTAAATTTGTTTACCCAAGCATGATAATTGCCTAGAGCAGTCTGTAAATTTTGTATACGTATGGCTGAGATCTAGAAAATATCTTTATGAAAAAGGGACGTGGAACATCACACAACTTTCAATTACACTATAATATTGATCATTGCATTAAATGTGCTATTTATCGTTATTATATTTTCACTCATGCCACTCATTTAAATAAAAATGCCCAGTTTGGCGATATTTTTGGCAATAATTTTTACATGGGAGGAAAAAAAAACACCCAAAAAACCGCCAAGATGGCAAAATTGGCAATGTTATTCAATAGACATTACACTATCCTTTCTTTTGTATGAAACTGTATCAAAATCATTCATTTATGGGCGATGCTCAAGGGCAGAGATCTCTGTGTTAAAGGCATTCGTTTTTCAACATTTTACGCTTTCATCGCAATTCTACGGGAATTTCGAAGGTGGGGGCGATTATACCTTAAAAGGCATTATCACAGAGATTTTAATCAAAATCGTTAGAGCCGTTTTTTAGTAATTACTGAAAAACATGTTTTTTCACGTTTTTTCATGATTTAAACTTTATGAGCATGCACGATTTTGACGAAAACCTTAATGGTAAGTTACATGGTCACCACTAATGTGCACATAAAATTTGAGCATCGTAGGTCAATTTGTTCGGGAGTTGTGCTGACCACATACACATAGACACACTGACTGCAAATTTTCTAGACCATCATTTTTAAATCAGGGTGCTCCAAAATGTGGAAAAATGCAAAAAATCGATTACTGTATGCTATACTTTCATTACCCTATATAAACATAAGATGTAATTGAAAGTAATAAAATTAAATCCAAATAAATATATACAAAACTAACAAAATTAAAAATAACGTTTAAAGGTATTGCTTTTGTTTTTGACAAAAACTTCATTTACAACTTCTCCGATAAGACTAGCCAGTAAATTTAACACATGAGCACATAAGATACGCAAATTTCCATCTGGTGAAAAGACTCTATAAATATTCCTCTTATAAGTCATTTTCTTATGCTCTAAATATCATGTTGACACATTTTATTTAGGTCTTTATTAGAAAAGGCTCTTGTCAGCTCTAAGAAGATACAGTTTAGCTATAGCCACCATGTATAATAACATTTCATGTAATTCATTCGTACTCTTCTTTCTTCTCTTCGAGTCTTAACTCGACATCTCTAAGATCTTGTTTAAAAACTACATATTTAGTTATTTCGTATCATTCTTCTTAATTAACGCAGTATTATTCTCTTTGTTTACTCTAAAATCCCATCTGGGTAAAGAAAGCAACGACAATAACACATAATGGTCTTTTTGACAAAGATTCCGTTGAAATCGTATCCTGCAATATTTATCATTATGCCTCTATTGACTTTTACGATATTTCTCTCATCAAAATCTATTCATCCAAAACTCTTTCTTAGCATCCTTTATCAAACCACAGTAAATAAATGTTTATTTTTCCGTCATCCATCTCACTTCTTCCCGCGCTTATTCATCACAATACAAAGGGCTTATTACCATTTCCTACATCCAATGCCTTCTCAAAGAAAGAGAGCAACTCGTAAGGTTCATAGTAACAGCGATGCAAGTCTATTTAGTGTTTCAGTTGAACTTAAAGAGGATTTTGCTTGGATTAAACATAGTTTTCTGAGTTGTAGTCCAAAAAGTAGTCAATTTTTTATCCACTAGAATGGTCGAAGTTCTACATTCTAATGAACATTTTCGATATCTTTTTCAAAAAATCATTTTGTAAAAATTGTTATTTGGGCTTGGTTCACTTTGAATCTGAAACCTTCATATGAGTGGCATATTTTTGAAGACGAAAATAAACCATTAAGCATATTGTAACAGTTATCATCCTTCTTCGTATCTTGTTTCCGCCTTGGAGAATGTGTTTGTGAGAAAGAAAACGTCACGGGATGAAACAATTTATTACATCTACCATTATAAACTGAAATGAATTACGTCTCCCAGTAGAATGTTTTATACTTTTGTGGGAAGGAGGGGAGCACCAGGGATCATTTTTTGCAACCTCCTTCTTGAAAAGAGCAGACGACAGGTCAGGATGCCACACAACGGGTACAAATAGTTTTGGAAATATTAAAGAAAGCAGTCAAGAAAAGCAGATATATCATGTTTTTTCACGGCTTTTGTAACCCACCCTCTGGTAATGATATTACCACTACTGTGAGAAAGGAGGAGGAGGCATTGTATTTCTTTGAAGAATTTCTTCACGTTGAATTAAAAAAAATAATGGAAGGGTGAAGATAAAAACGGTAAAAAATTCTTTTATTCTGTTGTTGCAAAAGAAATTACCATTCTGTTTTTTTTTTGCTTCGAGTTTTGACGTTAGAGACATCAGTTTTTTAGAAGGAGATAGTTTCTGTCTAGATAGTCACGTGGCATTTATCACAGTAAAGGATTCCAAGAAGATTTTTTGCGATTAATTTCGAATCTACCCCTACTATTTTTTTACCTGCCTCCCTCGGATAAACTAATGTGAAAACAACAGATAAGTCGATTTTTCTTTTTGTTTGAAACAACCATCATGGATGTCCGCGTGTAGATCTGTTGGAATGGGATTAGGCGCGAGACAATTTGTCAAATGTAAAGGTATATTTCTTGGGAAAATGTCTGGTTGTTTACCTGAATTCAGGCACAAAATACGAATATTATGTTGTATGTTTATGTTGTTAAAGAAGTTTGATGTTGTATGTGTATATGTTGTTAAAGAAGTTTGATCTCAAAGTATTCTATAATTTTGATTCGAATTTACTCATTAATATTAATTTCAAATAGCAAGTTTTAGTGCTTTATTATATTTCCGAAACTAATTTTTTTAACTTTATCTAGTCTTGTGAGTACTTCTATTTCTTGAATAAAATAATTTTATAATAGTTAACATAACTACCAATTAAGTTAATAAGGAAAATTGAAACGTTCTTATAGGAAATTTTCTTTTTATGAGAGGTCTGTAATTGGGTTCATCATGGAGATTGTTATCTTTGATTGTCATACTCGGTGAAGTTAATTGACTATTTTTGTTTTGTTTATGACCAATTATTTAGTATTGACGAGTTCATTTATTGTGGAAGATTGCCCATTTCCACCATTTTATTTAAAAATCTACAAGTTCACATGAAATTGAAATAATTTGGATTGATTTTTGATTAAAATCGTCTGTATTAATTGTAATTTTTGAGGGATGTATATATAATAGCTACTTTAATTAATTTGCAATCATGTTGAATACCTCATTTGGTACTAAATTTCTTATGCATTTCAGCTTGGGTTTTAAATTTAAAGTTCGTTTATTAAGAGTTTTTAATATCATTGCATTTTTCACTTTTAAAGTTTGCAATTCTCAGATTGGTTGATGTGAGTAGTTTTAAACTAGTAATTTTTTTTTAACAAAAGTGAGTGATATCTCTATATATGTAACTATACCAACCACAGTAATAGAAGTTATTCTGGGATTTTAGCATTTTAATTTCATAATTAAAATGTATGGGAGACACTTAAAAATTCACTTTATTCTTAAAAAACTAAGAAATTATGAAAGAGGGTCGGATTATTTTGGAAATAAATCTTTTAATTTAAAACACTTATATAAAAATACAAATTGTTTTATATTTTTTACCAAGAAATCTAAAAATGTTTATTAGATTCTGAAGTCAATACTTGAATGTTAAGTCAAAAAAAAAAAAAAAAAAAAAAAAAAAAGGGGGACATTTCATTCTTTTTCTCAAATTATCAATTCACAACAACTTAAAAATATTAAATTCACATCCCAAACCCCAAATGACTTTTTTTCTAGACCAGATACAAATTTTTTGAACGAAGGGAAAAACAACTGGACCAGATTCAAAAGGATTAAAGTTATCAAACTCAAGTATAGTGAAACTTAAGGAATCCACATCTGAAGAACCCAGCTCTTTAAATACTTCTCTTGACAGTTTTATAAAAATCGTCAAAGATTACACCAAGAATAGGAAAGAAACATTTTCAGACTGTCTTCTGTAAATGCAGAAAAGCGGGGAAAAAAAAATTTCATGGATCCCAAGGATCAAACATCTTATTTGCATGACATTTCTTTCACCCCAAAGGCTAGAAGTGAAGAATTTCTTCGCACGGTTTGTGTTTTTCTATGCAAAGAAAGGATGCTTTATCAAAAGAAGGACTTGTATATATTTGAGAGAAGAAATTTCAGTTGAGAGTAGGTAAAAAAATAAACAGGTTTTGGCGAGGGAAGTGTCATAAAAGGAACTGTTTGTTTTGTATGTATTATTTTGGTTGTATTTATTGTGTGCTCTGTGTTAGAGTTTTAAGTGTTTACGGGTACATTTACTATCAAAAGCGTTACGGGTACATTTACTATCAAAAGCGTTACGGGTACATTTACTATCGTGGAACGTTATTGCGTTGAATTTTTTGTTTGAAGAAGTGCAGGGAATGTGTTTATTTATAAATAGTTTTTCGTATTGAAATAATCATGTTAAAGAAGTAAATTGTTTATAAGAGAGATGTGAAACCCATACTTGCTCTTATATTTTTGTAAGGTAAAAAACAATGACCATTCTTTTACTTTTATTAAACAAAATGAAATAATATTGTAAGTTAATATAATGAGTTTTTATCCAAATGGATAATTCGTATTGCTATATTATAAAAAAATTATCAAAATAATTTGGGATTCAGCTAAATATTCGTAACATTTCAACATGTAAAAGTAAAATCCATAAAGACTGACTTGCTCATCACTATCTGACTCACTTTATAAAACAAAGCTGGATGAATAAAATGTGGCACGGGTGTTCTTTTTAAGGTAATTAGTAAAAATAACAACGTTATTTTGTCATTAAGTGGGAGTGGGGGGGGGGGGGGAGGTGAATAGGAGTATGTTAAAAAATTAAGATTTACTAAATTAGTTTGAACCGGATGTTTTTTTCTGTAGGTATAGTTACCTAGTTACTTTGGCACAACAAATTTTCATTTTAGTAAAAAATTTTAATGCAAATATTTATGAATGGGTTCCCATTTTTAAATAAATGTTGACTGCAAGTATAAATCTAAACTAAGTTATTTCTTAAATATAATTACATGTCCCCTTTAGAATTAAATTCTATTTTTAGTATCTTTAAATCATGTTTCTAAACAGCATTCATCATACTTGGGAATGTCGTGAAGTACACCGGTATATAAAATAACAAATAATGAATACTATTATGTAATATTTAAAGGAATTGTCGACAAGTTTTTACATCTATTGTTGAAAGTTATGTTTAACTTGTTTTAAAGTCAAATAGATGTAATAGTAATATAATATTTTTTGAACAATTGTTTTTATAAATTTTAAGATATACTCATTTCAATCTCTCCCAGTTCTCGACGCTAATAGTCAAACGCAAGAATGAACTACAAATTAGTTGAACCTTCTTCCATGAAAGGTTAATTAGTAACATATCTGATCCGACTTCTTTTTTAGTGCAAACCATTGCATGATTTGAATAATAAAGGAAATTAATAATATGACCCACTAAGTCAATTATATTCCTCTCTGTCACAGATTTACCCCACAGTCTAACCTTTGTCAAGTCCGTAAAGAATCCATAATGTAGGGCAAACAGCTGTAAGTGTGAAAAAATGTACACAGAACCCACTTTTGAAAACGATTTATGTTAATTTTATTGCAACCTTCTTATTCCACTAATAATAGAAAAACAGTTAAAAATACAATATAAGATACTTATGACCCACTTTTGATAACTATTACTATTTTTTTTTTTACTGCAACATCTCATAAATAATAGAATTTTAACATGGTGGTCATCTCTACACATAAACTTAATTCAAGGCGAGGCCCGATTCATGTTCCCGATGTCAACGGCATGGGCTAAATCAAGTAGTAGTTGTTTAAACTTTTGATGGTTTGGAAAATTATTAAAAAAAGTGCCTTTTTTTATGTAACTGCTTAACTGCTTGTGTTCTATTTGATCTTAAGGATAAAAAATTTGATTGTCACTAACGTAACCAACATTCCTATAAAGTAAGATAAAATGTTAGAGAGTACCAGGTATTGATAAGGACCTAGATTAAGGAGTTTGAGTGCACATGCACTGAGATTATAATTACTGGAGACGGTGAAGTTAAATGACTTAGATTGCTTTTTAAAACCGTGATTTGGGTAAGAACTATCATACAACATCATAACTAAGTTATGATGTTGCTGGAAAGTAACGTTAATTTAAATAAAATAGCCATTTGTGTGTTTATTGATAACTATAACAAACTCGTTAAAATTTAACTATTACTGAAATACGTTATACTTTGAGAATATGTTAGATTTCTTTCATTCTAAGAAAGATAAAATCTAACAATATAATAATAGTGTGTGCAATGTTAAGTTTTTTTAATAGTGACTTTTGAAGTTAGTTGGGAATTTCGCTATCATTACACTAGGGCATGAAATTTAATGAAGGTAAGAATACGAAGACCTATGAAAAATATGTAAATTAATTACTAGAGTAAAGGAAAACTAATTTTAAAACAAGATAACTGGAAAATGAAACTAACTTTTGGTTTTAAAGAAAATTCTATTTTGATAAATATTTTCAAACAAAATTTGATGTACATCTGCAATGAGATACTGTATGGGAACAGGTATGAGGTTTGAACAATATTGTTTGCCGTGAATCTGTAAGATTCCTTAACATTTTATTTATGACGAAAATGAATTTTATTTAATTAATACAACTAAGAAGTTTTTACTTTAAAACAAAATTAAAATGTATTAATGTATTTAATATCGTCATCTATTTTTGGAATGTTATTTTCTTGGTGGATACAGTGAATCTACATTTTAAGAACTATGCAAATCTTTTCATTCAAGATTTTTTTTTAAAAAACCGTAACCTTTGTGTATAGAAATTTAAATTGACAAATTTTTACTTAGAAAAATACGTTATAGGTTTTGAAAATATCAAAATTTGAAAACATTTAAAACTGAACGAGTCAGTATTCTTTAAGTTTTCTACGTCACTTCGGATCTGAAAATAAAAAATTTCGATATTCAAAATAAAGTTTAAATCCAAGATCCATCGAAGAAGTTTAAATCAAATTCTTGTTTAAGCAGCCGACGTGGCAGTCACTTTCCCCATTTTCAACCGAGTCAAAATTGACAAATGCTTTTTGAATAAGCAATTTCTTTTTCACTATTTGATAGGACAAAAAATACATTTCATCAACGGAAGTTTCAAAATCCTTCTAGGCGTCTCTCAATTTTAAAACATCTATCTTAATACCAAAAGCGGACAGGAAATGATATTTCTTATAACTCCCTAGTCTCCATAAAACTTATCAAACATGTGGTTGACTTATCAGTCAGAAGGTTGAGATTCCTGTACATGAACCCAAAATCTGGTACACAGGAAGTAAATATTTATGAATTCTTCACCAGTTTCTCCTTCTACCAATTGCATCTGTTGCATAATTTTCTCAGAAGGTTTATGCAAAAATTCTTGAGTGTCAGGGAGTGATTTTTGCAGCTTCATTGTAGTTCGCCATTTTGCTTATCATACTGTCAACGGGGCTTCTGTCGAGCATAATTCTTGAGATACCTCTTTTTTCTCTCTTTCTATGCTCTTAGCTATGTTGTCATTCAAAAAATTGGATTTACTTAAGCGTTGTATTTTAGAAGTGTGACGTTTTTTTTTTCCTCGCGTCAGTTTCTTTTTTGAGTGCTGGGATTAGTTATCGATGGTTTGGGATTGACGTCCTTGGAAATTAAATGTGTAGTCATACTTTACTACTATAAGCGAGAAAAATAAAATTCGCTCATGCTATTGGTTGAACATTCTCACTTACTTTTTTAAAAAGTTTGTGATTGGTCATGCACATGCCACAAGTGATTCCAAATGCTATAATCCCACACCAAATTACGTATCTCACAAGTTCCATTGCTGTATTAATTTTTGTTTTATGGTGCTTTCGGATATAAATACATTCTGAGGAGAGTTGTTATTATGTTTAATAGTGGAGGAAATTTTTGTTACACAGCTGGGCAGTAAAAACCTAATTTACTACTGTACCGTAAAGTGTAAACATTTCGTTACAAGAAGCATTTTTCTAATATATGTGCTACTAAAATGTAAAAAAAGTTATTAAATGTCTTTTTTCATAGATGGTTCAGAAACGATATTATATTAAACATTTACTTGAAAACTTCAATGTTACACCTATATAAATTATTTAGTTTAATTTATTTTGACAGGGCCAAAAGCTTGATCAGATAAGTAAGTTGATTTAAAATAAAACATTTTAATAATCAATCGAGATATTTTGATTATAATTATGATCATAAGAAAGTCTAATAAATTTGTTAATTTAAATATTGCTGAAAGAATATACTGTAAAATTCTAGTTATGTTTTAAATTATGAACGCATTTGTTCTTCAATATTGTTCAAACCACTACTTTTGCATTGCTTTGTCTAATAATATAACTGTCATGATCCTCTGTAAATATCAAAATTTGAATATAATTCAAACATTGCAGATTTTTCATTTATAGATTGGAAAATGTAGTTATTGCTTGTGAAAAAAATTATTTTTAAATTTAGGATTTAAGTCAAAACCAGCGACAATCGCTAGTTAAGATATCACAACGAACAATACCTACATAATTTGATATTACAAAGCTGCTTGCATTTTAATTATTTTATTTAATTTTAATTCCTTATATACATCGTCATATTATCGTTGTTATCCACATTGTTCCATCGCAGTGCATGTTTTTACTGATTACCATCAATATAAATTACGAGTTATATCGCAGCGTGATTAATTTAATAATTTTCATAAACAACACTGTTAAATATAATTTCATTATTAGCATGATTTCATTATGAGCATTGAAATAATATTAATCGAAGAGAAAATAATAAGGGAATCTATATATGTTTTATGCACCTAAAAGTTTCAAAGTAATGAATTTAAATTACCTGTTTATGTTCAATGAAGAGGGGTGAATAACAATAATTTGTTTACTCAGAGACAAACATTAACATAGTTTCATCAATGAATAAGTAAATCATAATAGGGTGTGTATGAATTACGTTCTCTCATAACAATGCATATTTTATCTTCATGATCTATGGCGACCCATATAGTATAAATAACTTGAATGAGACCATCCTTAAACATACTCTTAATGAATAATAATTTGTGCATGTTAACTAGGCTCGTATAACTTTTTATTCAAACAAACTATCTGTATATATTTATACTTATAAATATATGTCATGCATTGAATTTCAAACAAAATGCGTCAGAATAATTTTTATTTTCAGTTATCTATGTACAAAATAATCATTCTTTTGTTTTTTATAGATATATTTGTTCTTTAACAATGTGTATTTTAACGTAAAAATACACATTGTTGAAAATGCAAATGAATTTTCATACTTTATTTGTAAAAGAATGTGTTTCGTTAGAATCTCACACTTAACTAAAATTGATCTTATTGCATCATTTCAACAAAAGTTTTAAGTTATTGACTGGCTTAGTAGATTTGATAACAATAAAATTTTAATTCCTTATCGATTTCTCAAAAAATATTCCATTATATATTTTGGAAAATAAGGGAAGGAAATAATTTGAAAGAATTCAATTTATATTTGAATTATGGAGAGTCATATGCGAGAATGGAAATTCCATATAGCATAACTATGTATACATTATTGACACAACTGCCTACACATACACAACATATGTGGTATTCATAAAAGTTTTAGTAATTACAATTACCAACTAGAGTTCAATGAAGGATATACATAAATATGTGACAATAATTCTAAAAATTAATGATCTTGAAGGTTCTATTGAAATAATATAATAGGATTTCTAGAAAACACTTAGGTTCTGCATCACAAAAAAAAAAAAAAAAAAAAAAAAAAAAATAAAAAAAAATCGATTTGTAATTTTTATTCCAGTTTATTTTCTGTCTCTAAGTACTGCCAATCTAACATAAAATTAATTGTAGGTTTGAGTTTTAAATTACATGAAGTATTGTTTGCAAAAAAAATTATTCAGTGGTTTTTATAAATTTTTTAAATAGACAAACATGATTACTTTGAATTCTTTTTCAGACTCATCTTAAATTTTTTATTAGAGTGGTGGAATATCTTAGAACAATTACAATCTTATTAAATTTTATTTGAGAGATACGTCATTTGAGAAAAGAAATTGACCAGGTGTCCATTTCATGATATTTGTTTAAAATCCACTTGTGAAATCTGACGGGACTTATTAACCTTTTCCACTCGAGGCCTTTTTCGCGCGGAGGGACCAGCAACTCGAGACATTTTTTTTCGGTTGGCGTCTATGGATTTGCTTCATAGAAACTAAACACAGTCATTGACCTTGCATCAAATTTCCGCATCAAACCTAGTGGTCCTCTCGTGTTTCGGCATCCAATCGTGTGCAAAGGGTTAAATAAGTTATAAGTAAGAATTAAATAAGAACTTATTTTCTTTTCTTTAAGTAATTTTTAATAATTAATACTTAGTTTGATTTTATTAATTGTGAAATTGAGTGGTTTTTTTTTTAAAGATATGTTAAGTTTGTAAAATCAATACCTTAGATATTTCTCTTGACTAGATACAAAATAATGTTTTTGAAAATGCCTTTCAAAGTTTCGTTTTAGTTTTTTTTTTTGAGAAAGCTTGATTTTTCTTTCGAAGCTTTTTTAAGCTTTTCAAACTTTTGTTTGTGTAAAAGCTCAGAAACAAGTCAATGCAAAAATTACATAAAAAATATATACAACATAAGATTTAAGTTTCATATATAATTTTTTGGAATAATACAATAAATTCAATGAGATTCAAATTCATATCTTGACAATATATTCTTTTGAAGGTTTCAAAAGAATGCATACTAAATCTGCAAGCATTATAATCATTTCAGTGTCAAAATACTTTTAGACAGCAACGCTAACAAATCCAAGACACGGAAAACGGCCATTTTGATTTTTCTGAATGCTGCATTGAATTGTTTACAAAGGTTTTTATTAACAGCATGTTTAAACCAGAATAGGGACTTCAGTCAACACACCCTGGGGTAAAATTTATTTGAAAACAAGAATTGTGTTCGACTTTAATTCTCCCTTACAAGATTGAAGAGCTTCGTTCGATCGTGCAGGAGCTACAAATCGTGCGATTCGATGAGAATCAAAGTGTTGTTATTTTTAAGTGTGTGAGAGTTGATGTGATTTGAACGAATGTGATTGGTTTGGCAGTTGTATGGCTTTTCGAGATTTTAACGTCGTCTATGGTTAAAAAAAATCACGAACTTATACAAAAATCAAAGTGAAAAATCGGAAAGAAAGTAAACAGTAGTGATAGGTTACATAGGCTGCATGTATGGAACTATAGACATTAATATTTTCTTCTTTTAGAGAAGTCTCTTATTACAATCCCCATGATGTATTAAATCCCCGTAACACCGATCTGATTATTCACCCCTCCCCCCTTCATTCGTCAAACATTTTCATGAAACAGCAAAAAATCTAGCCCCTTCTCATTCCTCCCAGTGAAATCAAACCCTTAATACAATCCCTCTTTTTTCTATGGTTTAAAATTTCAGAGATTTATATATGTTGGAAGTACTTTTCTGATAAAACTTAGTTTAAAAAAAAAAAAATTGAAAAAAAAAAAAAAAAAAAAAAAAAAAAAAAAAAACCTCTGAACTAATATATTCCAATCAAAAATAGTAGGTCAATACTACTCGTGTTTTAAGTTTTAGAGTTGTACGCATATTGGATGTCAATTTCTATAGAACCACACAGTCACATATACTTTTTGTTTCATTATTATAGACTAGAGACTAGATGAATACCCGTGCTTCACTACGAAATTTTAACACGTGCAATATTTAAGCTAGCTGTGTGGCCTCGTGTTGTGGAAATCCGTCATTGGTGTATAGGTCACAGTTTTTGGCGCTTCATTCGCAGGAAGGTTCATCAGGTTCATCGTTACGCAAAATCGAGTTCGTTTCGTTCGCTGAAAAGTTCATTGACACATAAGCACAGGCTTATTTCACTCGTTGAAAGGTTCATTACTATGCAAACATAGGCTCGCTTCACTCACTAAAATCTAATTGCTTCTTAAAGCCTTAATAGAGAAACTAAATAATGTGAGGCAAAACTACGTTTCAAAATTTATTTATTAAAAAAGAACATGAATTTATGGTTGGTTGTATTCAGATTATCTGGCACCGTCAGCAACACGAGGGCTATAATGCGCCGAAACATTCGTCATTAGACAAGCCAACATACATTTACAAACACCCATGCCAACACGGGACTCGAACCCGCAACCTCGCGGTCTAGAAGCTAGCTCGCTAACCACTATACCGTTTGGTCGGCCATGAATTTATGCTCTCACATCCAAGTATAATATTTTTCTTATTAAAATAATTTTATTATTTATTAAAAAAAAAAAAAAAAATTGGTAGCAGGAAAGATTTTCAGCAATGGTCGGTTCAATGCTTTTTTAATGCAATTTGGATGATGGCAAGTTGGTTTAGTATTCCATAAAAGCGACCTTTAAGTGACAGTTACAGCCAAAAAATTTGATAGAATGCATTGTCATCGACATCGAACCTATCTGCCAAGTTTCAGTCCGATTGGATAACGGCAAGAGAGTTAATTAGATCTCCGCAGATTCCACCGTCATCGACAAACATACAAAAGGGAAGTTAATATAAAGGATTTAAAAAGAGGCTCCGCATCACTGTTTCAGGATATTTCCACTTTTTGTTGTTTGAGGTTACTTCATCGCAATTTTTATAAGCATTTGGGGGTGGAAAAGACCTACCCTAGATGTAAGGGCAATTTTTATGGGAGGGGACTAGACTTGCTGCGCGATCTGATTCAAGAGTTGGCAGGACCAGGTCAAGAGGTCAGGGGTGAATTTACAGCCTGGTGTGGATTGGGCAGAGGCGAAGATGAGGTGAATTCTCGGGGAGAACCTTAAAGTCCAATTGGAACAAGGGAAAAGAGGGATCAACCCAGGTCGACGTAAAAGGGTTTGCAAGTATTCAGGAGCCACTTTTTTACGCACTTTCAATTGCCATAAGGATGCTGTGAATAGAGATACGGACCTGGCAGAGAAGTGAACATTAGCATACGGAAAAGTCCACTTGCGATTCCAAGCCTATCTATCCAGATGATTATTCAGCAGCCCTCAACCGAATCACACAGCAGACCTCGAGTGACCGGACCCAGAGCCTTGACCAGACAACCTAGCTGTCCTTTATCAATCGAACACTAGAGCCCTCAACTGACAGCACCCAGCAGAGCCCGAATGACCAGAGCCGAACGACTGGACGAATCTAGCAGCCCTTGATCAAGCGAACCCAGGAGCCCTCAAACGATAGAACCAGACCGTAGAGCAGACCCTACAACACGGCCTCGATCCCACCAGACTATCTGATCAGAGAATCTTCCCGGAACCCTTGACTGAAGAGTCCAGCTTACGAAAGCCACCCCCCAGACGCTAACCTGAGTCTAGCCCATTACAGGCCGTAAGTTGAACTCCCTCTCTCCCTTTATTAAAACCCTGCACTTCCGCGTATTTAATAATGCACCGTAAAATCTGACTTGCTACTCAATGTTTATGTTAAGTGATTGAAGTAATAAATACTGTTCTTTTACTGTTGATGATTCTCTTCCTTTTCTCCCAGACTCAATGCTAACCGACCTTTTTGATCACAGAGTGACCATAGTTATTAAATATTAGTTATTGCTGCACAACATTTACAGTTTAGGTACTGAGCTAACCACGACATGCTTAAGTTTTTGAGTTGCTTACGTCAAAGTGAAATAATTTCTTTTTGCATGGGCTATCTTCTTCAGGGATTAAATTTTAAAAAATTCAATTTTAAGCTTGAGCGATTGGTGTTTTTTTTTTCTAAACAGCGTTTCTGAATCGAACAAAAATTAATTTATTTTAATAACTTATACCACGACATAGACTATATTATCAATTATTTACTAGTAATCAGTTCTCTAGGATTGAATCATTTAGGAGCAAATAATTTTTTTTCAAGAATGTTAATCACACTTTTGAAAAAATTACTAATTGGAAATGCAGATTGTACAAGGGAATATCTATTGAAAAATGTTTTCTTTCTGTGTTGAAATTTTTTAGACTTTTTCGAGATTTGCGAAAATTATCTGTTTTATAAATAAGACCACGCAACTACCTTGTTTATAATTTCCATTGCGCAAGTAAAATACATTGGTGCTCTATTAGTTAAATAAAAAATTCAATATTCTTTTTAGTTGGATCTCATTTAGAATAGAATATTTTGAGCTAACTAAACTGCACATTTAACTTAAGGTGTCATTAAAAAGTGATAAAATGGACTTTATCCCTGGTGATGTCATAGAAAATTGTTTTCGCAATATCTGTCAAGAAACATTTAATAATCGTTTGTGATTGGTAGAAATTTTAATTTATTTTATTGTATTGTGATTCCTCCTAAGTCTGTCTTAAGTGTTGGCTGATAATATAACCCCATTCCAAATAACTCCATAATTTTCATTTGGTAATTTAAAAGGCAGTTCATCTTTGTAAAATACTAAAAGGAAAATGTATTGTTAAATTAACTTAGAAATTTCTTACTATACCAAAGTACTTTTCGATCATCCATTTTAATTTCGTAGAATGCCTTACATGTGGTTAACTTTTCAGTGGCACGCTGTGCCTTAACCTCAAATCTGGCGGAAAGTAAATATTTATGAAGACCACACAATTTTCTTTCTTCCTTTCATTCTCATCTGTTTTTTTAAAGTTTAATGCCGGAATTCTTAAGTGGAAGGGAGCGATATCTTTATTCTTTTCCGCCATTTTGCTTATCAAGCTGTCAACGTGTTACTTTGTAAATAATTCTAGCTCTCAACTTCGTTCTCTTTCCTCAACATGTCAACGTTGTCACGTTATAAAAATGAATTGACTTATGGTGCAGTGACGAAGAGTGGTAAAAGGTTTTAGCCGCCAAGTTCACGTGTTAAATTTTTTTAGTAGGTTAGTTAATTATGTTATTAGAGGCATATCATATTGTAAAAATAGCTTTAAATGTATTGCCGTTGTTTTTAGAGGAAATATTTTGAATAATGAATAAAGGATTATTTCTAAAAAGATTTTATAAGTTAGATGATGAAATAGAAACTGAAGAGAACTTCCCTTTTGATAACTAACTAACGAGTCAAGAAAGCATTTGGATATTTGTATAGTTTAAATTTGTTGCTTTAGATTAGAATTTTATCTTTTGTCATAAATTTAAATTTCAAATAATCTGGTTTTAGATTTCAGTTGAATTGGCTAATAAGAGTCGAACTGCAAAACCAGCAGTTTTTTTGTTTGCGTTAATTTTTGTTTTGTTTTGATTTAACATTTTTATCACAGTTTTAGAATGAAATAAGTTATTTAATATTTTATTTTACTGACTCAATTAAATGCGTCGAAGCTTATGCATTTAAAATGTATTCTTCTATTTTTACTGTAAGCTATTTAGTTTAAATAAATTCTTGTTTACCGCCAGTCATCGCGCTGAATAAAATTTGTCATTTGGGACAATGGCATCACGAATTCTTTACCTTTATAGTTTCTACTGTAAATATCTCTTTAGAAAAATGGGAAAAAGGTTGGGAACGGGAGAATTTCTGTTAGTTAGAAAATCATATCTTGTTTCTATTATAACGAGAGGAATACACGCCAAGCTTCAAAGTTTGATTATTTCTTTCTTTGAAAGATATCTAGAGGAATTTGACATTTGTGATAAAATTTTTCTAGGAAAACATTGAATTGTAAAAAATAATACTATTTAATATTTGTTTGAATATAGCATTATTTACCATTAGAGTAAAGATAAAAATCAAAATATATTCACTCCTGATATTTATAGAAAAAAGTCATCACTTCACCTAACAGTATCTTGATAGTTGATTCTAACACTTTTCTTTAAACACCTATCTTGAGTTTAACGGAAAATTATCGAAATCTTATAATACTGTTCCCATGGAGAATCAGATCTTAACTACTAAACCAGTATTTAATTTCATAATTGGTTTTTCTAGTGTAATAAAGTTTAATTAAAATTTCTGATTGAGTAATTCTATCACTTTCTACCTTATTTGTAATTGAATATATTTATTACTTGAAGTAAAAATAAGGCCGCTGTGCATGTCCAAATTTGTTTATTTCCTCACAAACCAGGTATCCGATAGTAAAAAATAACGTATAGTCCATAAAAACAATTTTTTTTTAATATAAATCCTTTATATGCATTGCCAGTTTTTATATTCATTTGCACAGCGCCGATTGTGTAACAGCTTGTTCTTGGTATTTACATCTAATTTCAAATATTAAAAATATTTCTATCAGCAAAATGTGCGGCAAACTACGTTTCAAAATTTATTAAAAATAAACGTGAATTTATGTTCTCACATCCAAACATCATTTATTTATTCTGATTAAAGTAATTTTATTAATTAAAAAAAAAAAAAAAAAAAAATTGGCTACAGAAATGAGTTTTTTCCATGGCCGTTTTAATGTTATTTTAGCGTGATTGGATCTCGGCAAGTTGGTTTATTAGTATTTCGTAAAGCGACCTTTTAGTGACAGTTACATCTCCAAATTTTGATAGGATACATTGTCATCGACATCGAATCTATCTGCTAAGTTTCAGGCCGAATGGATGGCGGCAAAAGGGTTAGTATGGCCTCATATTCCCCCCCCCCATCGATACACAAAATCCAAGTTAATATTAAGGATTTAAAAAAGTAATTTTTTGAGAGCTAGCGGGCCCGTGACCAGCCTGTGAATTTTTTTAAGGTTGTTTAGAGGAATTACCTTTTTGGAATTTATCAGAGTTATATATCGTATTCTTTTATTGAGAGATATAAGTTTCCTCATGTTGGAATGTCTCCCCTTCTTCTTTTTGGGTAAATCTTGGTTTATTGATGAAATGCAGCTGGCCAATCATTAATAGGTTCACACCTAGATTTGTATGTGTGTGGCGATTGTCATTTGAAGTAAGGTTTTTAAAAACTGCATATGCTCTTCCGCCACATAATAAATTTAGGGTATCAATAGATTTTGGCTGTGGAATTTCTAAGGATGCGCCACTTTGTCACTTGGAGGTTTTGGGATTTAGTAATTTTCATCATATTTTCTACAAAAAGGAATGCATAACTTTACATCCTTTTCATCCATCCTTTGAAACTGATACGACCAGGATATTTTTTAGAGGGGGCTGGGCTGGAGGTGTTGAAGATGTCTAGAATTGTTTTACCCTTCACATAACAGATTTTGGTCGGTGGAATCAAGCTTAACCCTTCAGAATTTCGTGTGTTGGTGTTTCTAGAAAATTGTAGGTGATCTATCTTGGGATTCTTTTGAGTAATATTAGTATGGAAAAAGAAGTTTTTTAAGTCCCTGACACAAGAGTTTTTAGAGATTAAGAACAGCAGTTTTTAAAAACCAAAACTGTAGACTAAGGAGTTTTTTTTTTTGGCCCGGGTAAATCTTTGACTTGAGTAAATCAGTGTGTAGACTATAATTAATCAATTGACTTCAGTAGTAGTTCCGGCAACGATGAATGAGTTCCGAAAAATTGAAATATTTATTGAGATATATATGGAAGCAGTTGTGTCAACAACGAAATGTTACGAAGAATGTATTCCTGAGTGAAAGTTCTAGGTTTTCGTCTGAAGGGTGTTTCCCCTCTAATGTGTGTTAATATCATCGAAGTTTAATCATGTGGTATTATGGATATACATAAAACAAGCATGTGGTTATCGTCAAGGATTTGATTGATAATTCATGGAGGAGCGCTAAACGAGTATATGAACATATAACGAGTGTAATTGCCTAATTAAGAAGATTTAAATAATATATTTAATAATATTGATTATGAAGATTTAAATAATATATTTATTAATATTGATTATGAAGATTTAAATAATATATTTATTAATATTGATTATGAAGATTTAAATAATATATTTATTAATATTGATTATAACCATTAATTTATAAATGTAATGGCGTTGATGCTAATTCCAATTAAGTTGTTAAAGTTTAATATTCCAATTGTGCAACATGTAATAGGTTATTCAATAAATGCGTTGTATTGTTGAATAGTGTCGTATATTTCAATTATGCATGGGTATTGGTATCTCAAATGCTTGTTGTAACGGGTTTATAGGTATGTGTTATTGCAATTTCGTTTACTGCAGGAATTTAGTTATTGTGAATTGAGTTATTGTATTTTATTGTGAATGAGATTAGTGTTGAAATCAAATCGTGATTTTTACTGTACAATTTGTAAAAATAACCAATGAAATAACTCATTGGTTATTATTACAAATTGTGCAAGGAAAATCACGATTTGATTGCAACACAATGTGTTACCATAAGTCCGGAAAATTATTCCTTTCAAATTATGTAAGTATATGATTTACAATGTCAGACAGTAAAACCTTAAACTAAAACATTCATAACTGCCTATCTCTTTAACTTCCTCAAAGTGCTTAAATAACAATTTTCTTTTTTATATAGTGCTGCCATTAAAATCCGTTTGGTCATTTAAAGTGGCTTGGTAAAAACTCTCAGTCTTATATTAGAGAGAACTAATCTGACATTTTTGAGCTCTATGGTCAGCCAGCGAAGTAAATTAGTGCTCTTTTAACGCAGAACCTACAGGCCAAATCTAAAACTGCCAACAGTCCTTTCAAAAGTCGCAAATATAAAATTAGGAAAATCTCCAAAAAATCTAGTTTTGAAAGGGTTCTAAATGTATACGAACACTGTTGCGTCGGCGCATGGGGATGGATTGCTGGTAAGGCATTCCACTGTAAAGATACTCTAGCAAAAAACTCGCAAACGGTTGTCGGGATAATATAGTACCAAAAAAATTAGCAACTTTGAGAACCTTCACAATTTTGTCGCTATAATACTACAAAAACTAAAACTTCATTTAAATCAACATCGATTTCGATAAAAAGTGGTAGCTAGTTTTAAAAAATTCGTTATTTTTAAACTATTTCTGATTGTTTTAAGTTAGATTCTCAAAAAATAACACCATGTGTCAAAACACCGTAAAAATATCACCATCTATAATAATAAAACAAGCTGTGTGTCTGTCTGTCTGTGGCTCTGTGGATCTATAGAAACCTACTTAAAATTGGAGTAGAGCTCTGAAATTTTCAACATAGGCAGTTTTGGCTTTCTAATTTTATGTATGTGAAACAAAATGTTAAAGTTTTAATTAGTTCTTTTTTAAATAATTTTCTTAATTAAATTTTTTTTTACAAAACGACTTTTAATAGGGCTAGAGTTCTGAAATTTTCAACATAAGTAGTTTTGGTCTTCTAATAGGTTTTTTGAAAAACAGAATTTTAAATTTTTATTTAGTTCTTTTTTAATTAATTTTTTTAATTAATTAATATTTTACAAAACGATTTCTAATAGGGCTACAGCTCTGAAATTTTTAACATTAATAGTTTTGGCCTTCAAATTGGACTTTTGACAAAAAGAACGTTACAATTTTAATTTTATTTTGAATGAATTTTTAATTAATATTTCCACAAAAAGCGACTTCTAATTAGCCTAGAGTGCTGAAAGTTTCAACATAAGTAATTTTGACCTTCTAATTTTGCTTTTTACAAACATCACGTGTTAAAATATTCTTAAAGAGGTTGTGGTGTCACATGCCCACCAACTCTAAAGCAACAACTCAACTCGACTCAACCCGGCAGAAAACATGAGATGACTCTGAACTCCCGGACAACGTGCTACGAACTTAACTAGCGAACTAATCAGACAGTCATGACTCAACAACTTTCTAAAATTTAATTTGCATTGTTAAGAACAATTTTTATTTACCATAAGTAATGTCCTTTATATTTTCAAGTTAGTTATGTGCTTGTCAACGTTTACTTAAATAAAACCAACCGATAAGCACTTAACGTAACAGTGGTGACCTGTGTATTAACGAACATTTTAATAACTTATGAGCGAAATGGTGAGCATTACAACTGTGGTGATAAAGGATTATCACATTGCCTGACTTTTAAACTATTGGAAATGATGAAAACCAACTTCCCAAATGGATACACGTCGTTTGAATGAATACACGTGGTGAAACCCGAAGTATCGCTGCATTGAAGTCCACGGCAGAGAGAACAAGGTAGGAATTTGACACTAATTCATTAATTCTTTCGGAGTGGTGATTGTTTTATTTCTTAATTGCATTATTTTATTTTGGTTTCGTTTTGATTTTTCCAACTACTTCTGTTTTTAAGTCAAAATGTCTGTTGCTGATAACACTGCTGAAAATGTGGAAATTAACCACGTGCATATAAAATTACCAGTATTTCATAAAGGAAATATAAAGTTATTTTTAGCGCAACTCGATGCTGCATTTTCAATTAATCAAATTAGAAGCGAAACTTCTAAATACAACTATTTAATTAACGCGTTAGATAATGAAATTTTAGCTTTAGTTAGTGATTTGGTTCTTGAATGTCCCGATGATAAACCGTTTACTACTTTAAAAACGCGGCTTTTGGATTTGTTTCAACACTCAGCTGCCAAAGAGGCAAAAATTCTGTTGGAGGATTTACAACTTGGAGACCAAAAGCCAAGCATCTTATTACGTCGAATGAAGGAACTTTCACATGGCAAAGTAAGTGACGAATTTTTGAAAAATTTATGGTTGCAACGACTTCCGAAAAACATTCAAACAGTGCTAGCTATAAGTGGGGATGAGTTAGATAAGTTGGCAATTCTGGCCGATAAAGTTGCAGAATTCACTGAACCAAGCAATTCATACGTATCTGTAGTGTCAGAAAATACTACCCTCTCTGAATTGAAAGGTCAAATCTCTGAATTGAGTCAAAAACTTGAACGACTGAGTACGAATTTTGGATTAAATCATGAACGCAACCATTCACGCGGGCGTAATAAATACCGTAGAAACGCAACTTCCCGTAATCGTTCCGCAACTCCCCATAGTACACAAAACAATTTAAATGATAGAAGTATGTGCTGGTATCATTGTAAGTTTGGAGCAAGGGCTCTTAAGTGCAACTCTCCATGTTCCTTTCAAAATGCGTCGGGAAACGCGCAGGGCCAGTTGCAATAGCGGCTTGTGATGATGGCCCTAACACCAAACATATAAGCCGTCGTTTGTTTATTTTGGATCTTAACAGTGGCATGAAATTTCTGGTTGATTCTGGTGCTGATATTTCTATTATACCTCAATGCGGGAATAATAAACCTTCGCCCATATATCTCTTTGCAGCCAATGATTCTAAAATCGCTACGTATGGGACAAAAATGATGGAATTAAATTTAAACTTGCGACGTCCATTTAGGTGGGAATTTACTGTTGCCGACGTAACGAAGCCTATAATTGGATCTGATTTCTTAGAACATTTTGGTCTAGTTATTGACATTAAAAACAAAAAGCTCATTGACCCTCTAACTTCATTAACGACGTCAGGAAAATCTTATCATGGACCGCCTATATCAATTAAAACTATTGCAAGTGGTTCATGTGTACATGATATTTTAAAAGAATACCCCAACCTTACTCGACCCCGCCCATTTACGGGAGTATTTCCTCATAACACGAGGCATTTTATTGAAACAGAAGGTCCGCCTGTATTTTCTCGGCCACGTAGATTACATCCTGCCCAGCTTAAGATAGCAAAGCAGGAATTTCAGTATATGGTGGATCAAGGTATATGCCGCCCTTCAAAGTCAAATTGGGCATCTCCACTGCACCTCGTTCCAAAAGGGGATAATAACTGGAGACCTACCGGTGACTATAGAGCTCTTAACAAAATCACTGTTTCTGATAACTATCCAGTACCGCATATTCAAGATTTTTCTCAGAATTTAGAGGGTTGCAAGGTTTTTTCCAAAATTGACCTCGTCCGCGCTTTTCACCACATTCCAGTTAATCCGGATGACATACCTAAAACTGCAATCACCACACCGTTTGGTTTGTTTGAATTTTTGTGTCTTCCTTTTGGTCTTTCTAATGCGGCCCAGAGCTTTCAAAGATTCATCAACGAAGTTCTGCAAGGATTAGACTTCTGCTTTCCTTATATCGATGACATCCTGATTGCCAGTTCTGATATTGAGGAGCATCATCACCACCTCAGATTAGTCTTCAAGCGTCTGGACAAGTACGGTCTGACTATTAACACCTCTAAATGCGTCTTTGCAGCAAAAGAAGTTCCATTCCTGGGATACCTCGTCAACCAGTATGGATCTGAACCTTTGCCAGATCGAGTTCAAGCCATTCAAGATTTCCCTAAGCCTGAGACTAAGAAACAACTTCGGTAATTTCTTGGAACCATCAATTTCTACAGACGTTTCTTGCCTCACACTGCATCAACTCAAGCACCTCTTCATGAGCTTCTCAAGGATAGTCGTAGAAATGACAAAACTCCAATCCCATGGACAATACAGACAGTTCAGGCCTTCATCAAGTGTAAGACTGAGCTGGCACAAGCAACTCTTCTGCATCATCCTTCAGCGAATGCCCCCTTAGCATTGCATGTTGATGCCTCAGACTTTGCAATCGGAGCTGCTCTTCATCAAGTCTCTCCATCAGGCGATCTGCAACCACTAGCATTTTTCTCTAAAAAACTTACACCAACTGAGAGAAATTATTCAACATATGATCGGGAACTTTTAGCAGCATATTCAGCAGTTAAACATTTCAGGTACATGCTTGAAGCCAGAGAATTTCAACTGTACACTGACCATAAACCCCTGACATTCGCCTTTAAGCAGAAGCAAGATAAAGGTTCACCACGGCAGATGCGACAATTGGATTTTATAGGGCAATTCACCACCAACATCGTCCATATTAAAGGCTATGAAAACATCCCAGCTGACACTCTGTCAAGAATTGCTACAGTCACTTTTCCTTCTCCTATTGACTACGAACAAGTTGCTAAGGACCAAACCATCGACGAAGATCTTAAAGAAATTCTCTTGTCCACATCATCAAGTCTTCAGTTGCAGAAACTTAAACTTCCTGGAACCGATGTTGAGTTACACTGCGACGTTTCTACAAAGAGAATCCGTGCCTTCTTACCAACTGCACATCGACGACTGGCATTCGACACCCTTCATAATCTCAATCACCCTGGAATACGATCTTCAGCGAAACTCGTAAGCGAAAGATTCATTTGGCCTTCCATGCAGAAAGACTGTCGAATGTGGGCTAAAGCCTGTACTTCTTGTCAACGCTCCAAGGTACAAAGACATGTATTTAGTCCCTTAGGAACATTTGCAGTCCCTGACACTAGATTTTCTCACATCCACATCGATTTAGTCGGCCCACTCACACCATCCCAAGGATTTCGATACTGTTTGACAGTGGTCGATCGCTTCACCCGTTGGCCAGAAGCTTTCCCCCTCGCAGATATCACAGCTGAAAGTGTTGCAGAGACCTTGTATTCTGGTTGGATTTCAAGATTCGGTGTTCCGGCCCACATCACCAGTGACCAGGGACGCCAATTTGAGTCGACACTTTTCAAGTCACTAGCCAAGCTTCTTGGAATAAACAAGCTGCGCACCACCGCTTATCATCCTATGTCCAATGGTTTGGTAGAACGTCTTCATCGTCCTCTGAAGAGCGCCATCATGTGTCACAACACAGAGAAATGGAGTGCAGTTCTTCCTACTATCCTCCTCGGCATGCGATCTTCAATTAAGGAAGATATCAACGCCACTTCAGCTGAGCTGGTATACTGCACAGGTTTACGACTTCCAGGTGAATTTTTTGTCTCCAGCGACGCAGATCCAAATCATACCATTTTCGTTGAAACGTTGAGGAACACTATGAACAGGATCAAACCAACTCCAACCTCCCATCACACGCGTCCGAAAATTTTCGTTCATAAAGAGCTGAATACCTGCTCCCATGTGTTCGTCCGAGTTGGACAAGTGAGAGCATCGCTTCAGCCACCCTATGATGGTCCATATCGAGTACTTTCTCGTGATGCCAAAACCTTCCGTCTGCTGGTCAATGGAAAGGAATCTACTGTCTCCATTGATAGACTCAAGCCAGCGTTCACCATTAGTGATTCGTCTTCGGCAGAGGAACAGCCAAGCGAACCAAGACCTTTGATTTCTCAAGATGTTGTAACAGGACAACACCAGACAACCACAAGGTCTGGAAGACGTGTCAGATTTCCCCAACACCTGACTTAACTCTGGCAGGGGGGTACTGTGGTGTCACATGCCCACCAACTCTAAAGCAACAACTCAACTCGACTCAACCCGGCAGAAAACATGAGATGACTCTGAACTCCCGGACAACGTGCTACGAACTTAACTAGCGAACTAATCAGACAGTCATGACTCAACAACTTTCTAAAATTTAATTTGCATTGTTAAGAACAATTTTTATTTACCATAAGTAATGTCCTTTATATTTTCAAGTTAGTTATGTGCTTGTCAACGTTTACTTAAATAAAACCAACCGATAAGCACTTAACGTAACAAGGTGTTGTATTATAGTTATTAACGGGGAATTTTTTTGTTTCTCGACAAGGAAGGGGCTTCTAATATTATGGTTTATGTAGCCATTAGGTTTTAGTGTGTGAGGCGACCTTACGCTTACGCAGCAATGAACCTTTCATCGAGCAAAGCGATATCATGTTTGCATAGCAATGAACCTTTCCACGAGTTAAGTAAGCCTATGCTTATGTGTCAATGACTTTTTCAACGAGCGAAGTGAGCTCTATTTTGCGTTGCGATGAACTTTCCTGCGAGAGAAGCGCCAAAAATTGGGGTCTAAACACCAATGACGGATTTCCGCAACGCGGGCCCTCCCAGCTGGCTAAAATAATGCACATGGTAAAATTTCGTGGCGAAGCACGGGTATTTAGCTAGTTATAAATGAACCATTCATCAGACACGGAAATCATAGTCTTTAAATTGGTAAAAAATACCTTCCAGTAATAATAAATAAGATTTCTTAAAAATATATGTATAGTGGTTAGTATGCTAGTTTCTAGACCACGAGGCTGCGAATTCGAGTCCCGTGTTAGGCATGGGTGTTTGTAAATGTATGTTGGCTTGTCTAATGACGAATGTTTCGGCGCATTATACCCCTCGCGTTGCTGACGGCGCCAGATAATCTGAAAACAACCAACCAATCTTATATATATATATACATATATAGCATCGTTTAAATAACATATATCAGTTATTTACCGTGTGTTAAACAAAAATTTACATATACCTAGTATCAATTGCAGGAGAAGTCCAATCCGCACCTATACTCTTTCTTTTTGTTTTATAATTAGCTTAACGAAAGAAAACATAAAATTTAAAAAAAATATTTAAAAGCGAATAACCTCTAGATATCTTAAGCAACGAGAAACATAAAACTTTTTACTTGTAACGGTATTTTAAAGCTGTCAGCTGTTAGGGAATTTGTATAATTGGATTTTTTTAGTTCACGTGTATAATGTTCTTAGAACATAAAAGCTCTTTATTTCAATGTAACCTAAACTGATTAAAATGAAGGGATGTATGAAAATATTTTTGTGTGGTTATCACGCGAACATAGTATAAAACAGTATGTTTTAGTAATAAAAGCGTAAAAGAAAGAATAAGAATTAAGGATTTTTCTTTGTTGAAGATGGCAGTTTTGGCCTTTTTCATTTAAAAAAAGTTATGTTGCTACAATCTTGTTTCAGTTGATACTTAAAGGATTTAAAAATACTTCAGAAAAAATATCAATGTTAATGTACCTTTACAAAAAATGATGGGTTACTGAAAAGTAGCATTGACTTTTTCAAATCCAATTTTATGTGAACGGAAATAAATTATTTCATTCTGTCTTACCACTACTTAAAATAAAAGTATTTAGAATTTAGAGTAGCTTCTTTCTTCTTCTGAGAAAATAACTTTCTAAAAATATATTTGAAAACATTTTCTTTACATTATTAAAAAAGCTATTTGTTTTGTTTTAATTGATGAAAAAATGGAAAGATAAATGCCTTTTTGATTCTCGTAAGGTTCATAATCAATATGCAATAAATAAAAAATAAAGGCAGTATTTCAATAAATACCTGCTGAGATTAAAAATTTGTGAAACCAGAAATGAGTAATGTCAAAGTCCTATGTCTTTTTGCTTCGATTTTTTTGGTTGCGTAAATTTTAACTTTCTGAAATTGTATTATTGGTACATACACTGAAATTGTATGAAAACTGGTGGTTTTTACTGAAATTTTTGAGAGTTTTATATATTTGCCAAAATGCCGAGGTTTCAAACAAGACCATTTGGGTTTAAAAATAAATTAAAAATGATATGTTCCCAAGAAAAATGCAAAGAAAAAGGACAAAAGCCTTGAACACCAGTACCATATTATTGCGGCGTACATTTTTGATTTCACAATCGTTTTACATTGAAAACTTGGCGGTTTTTAATAATTTTTGTATCGATAAAAATGTTTTGTATACTGTTGAGATTTGAAAGAACACTTAGTCCTCCTTTCTCCTTAGAATTTTACTTTATTAATCAAAATCTACCATTTTCCTTTACTAAGAGAACAAAATGGTAGATTTTGATTAATAAAGGAAAACGATAAGTTCTAAGGAGAAAGGAGGACTAAGTGTTCTTTCAAATCTCAACATATGGCGCCCGAACGTGTGGCGAAAAGTTGACTGGTGCAAGGTTAGTAAGATTATTACACCAGAGTTTATTTTTTATTGTGATCGTTTAAACGCAATTGAAGTATGGAGGTTCTAAAGATAAAACGATCGCCAGTAAGAGCGAGTTTTACTAAGTTGTATAAAAGCCTAAATGCGTTATTTGAAGATAAAGATATTAACTTAGTAGTTCTCGAGAGTAAGTTTACGTCTCTAGAAAGAGTATTTGCTAGATTAACTGATCTAGATGATAATATTATGAAGTTGTTGGTACATGCCGAAAATGCAGAAACATACGCTGAGGAATTTGAAATTATTGAAGAGTATAAAGAAAATTTTGATATTGCACAGGTTCGTTACAAATCTCTTCGGAAGAATTTAACCGTGCAGCAGAATTCTATTAATTTAAATTCAGAAAAACCTAAATTAAAACTTCCGAAAATTGAGTTAATGAAATTTGGCGGAGAAGTAAAAGATTGGCTAAGTTTCTGGAGCCTCTTTAGTAGAATACATGAGGATGAACAATTGGAAGTCGAAGACAAATTCCAATATTTGATACAATGTATGTCGCCAGGCACAAGAGCCAAAGAAATTATCGACAGTTATCCTCCAACGGCAGAAAATTATGGGAAAGCGATAGAGAGTCTGAAATCTCGATTCGGCCGTGAAGAGATGCTCGTAGAATTTTACGTTCGGGAACTTCTTGGATTAGTAGTAAAAAATACCACAAATTTAAAATCTAGATTAAGAATCACCCAATTGTATGACAAATTAGAGTCCCATTTAAGGTCATTAGAATCAATTGGTATGACCTCAGATAGGTACGCAGCAATGCTTTTTCCTTTAGTGGAATCCTGTGTACCAGAGGATTTACTTCGTGTTTGGCTTCGAAATCCTTCATTGAATGAAGAGGATCACTCTTATAGTAGAAAATTAAACTTGTTGCTAAGTTTTCTTCGAGCCGAAGTGGAAGGAGAAGAACGTATTTCCCTCGCTAAGGCAGAAATTAAACAGGGTGATTCAGTTTCGAGAACGGCAAAATATAAGGAACCGGAACATTCTATTCCTACCGCCAATGATTTGCTATCAGGCTCGAAAGAAATATCAAGGCCAATTTGTGCATTCTGTGCAAAATCCCATGAAAGTAAACGATAAGCTTTAAGGAGAAAGGAGGACTAAGTGTTCTTTCAAATCTCAACATTATTCTCAAATTATTTTGGGAATTTTATGACACTGTATTGATACAGTGTCATAAAATTCACAAAATAATTTCATTTGGCATTGTTGGTGACATAATATAGAAAATGCGTAAAATGTTCAAATTTGGTGTGTGGGTTGGTGATGGCACAGGGACCTGTTGAAGTTGTATTTATAAGAAAAATAATAGTGTAATTGTTTTTTGTAATGTGGCAACACTTCTAAATATCTTTTGATTCGAAATTGATAGAAGTTCAGTTGAGCGGATTTGTTTTACTTGAAATAAAGTTCATGGGAAACGAACTTCACAATTTAGCAAGCTTTTATATTTAATATATACTTTAATCTTAAAAATTAACAGTTTATGGGATCCCACTCACGCTAAATGCGCTGCTATGATTAAAGTAATGCTTGATTTTACTGAAGTTTCAGAAGTTAGCAGGATAGTTCTTCACTAACGGCAAGAACTGTAAGTTTTTTCTTTCTAATTATTCAAGTCCTGAAATCACTTTTGTTTAAAGACAACTCTTGAGGGAATTATATGATTGAAGTGGACTGGTTATTGAAGTGTTTAAAAGATTACTATATCGTAAAGTGAAACACTAATTATGGAGATAGGAAAGTTACAGACTAAACCTTTATGTGGAGAAGCTGACTGGCCGATGTGGAAGTATAGAATAAAATTTGCTTTAAATTATTATGCCGATGCCTTAGAAGTTATCGAAGGAAAAATAATTAAACCAAATCAGCCGTTAAAAGGAGCTGATGAAGCAATTTTGAAGAAATACGAAGAAGATCTTTCACGATATAAAAAGGCTAACACTTGTGCCATGATGGTAATAACGAATTCCATGAATGAAGAAACCATGCAGAAAATCATGAGGTTTGATAATGCTAGAGAAGTATGGTTAGAGCTTCATAAGTTATTTGAAGCAACATCTGACAACCAACTGTATAACATTTGCCTACAATTTTTCAAGTGTAAGTGGACAATGAATGACAGTATGGCTGCTCATTTATCAAAATTAAAGAACCTCTGGAGTGAATTAAATTTAGGTCTTGAGAGAAAGCAAGAAACTAAATTGCCTCAGATGTTATTAATTTGCAAGATTTTAGACACACTACCTCAAGAGTATCGTTCTTTCAAGTCAAGTTGGCTACTTTTGAATGAAGATAAAAGAACAATTGATGAGTTGACTACTCAGTTATGTTCTCAAGAAAGAGAATTTAAAGAAGAAAAGTCAAAAGGTGATGTGCAAAATCAAGATGCATTAGAAGCTAAAGTAAGTAGAATGAGGATAGCTTTCAAGAGCAAAAAACAGGTAGAAAAATGCAATTATTGTCATCAGAATGGACACTGGGTAAAATTCTGTCGAAAATGGATAGCTGATGGAAGACCAGGAAAACCTAATAAGAATGATAAAGTCTCAAGAAAAGATGATGTCATAGCAAATGTGTCCATGTTAGCTCTAGACGAAGAAGTATTTTCATCTGAAGAAAACTGTTATGACTGGTTTGTGGATAACGGAGCATCAAAACATATCACCAATAGTAGTAGTTACTTCACAGAATTTGAAAAATTTGACACCCCACATGGAGTTACTGCTGCAAATGGCGAAGTACTACCAGCTGTAGGTAAAGGAACTTTGAAAATTGTGACAAGAGTAAAAGAAGAGAAGCAATTCAAAGAACTTAAAGATGTCTGGTTTGTTCCAGGTATTAGTAAGAACCTATTCTCAGTACTGGCAGCTCAAGATAAGAATAGAAACAGTAGATTTGAGTCAACCGCTAAAGAGTGTTGGTTGAAAATCAACAACAAGGCTGTACTCTATGGTTCAAGAAGCATAAGGGGTGGTCTATATAAAGTTCACATGGAAGTACTTATTCCGAAGAATCCAGTAAAAGTCAATACAGCTACTACAGGCGATTCTGTTCTGCAATTATACCACGAGCGTTGGGGTCACCAAGACAAAAGGCATATTAAGAATGTTCTAGAAAAACAAATGAATCTCAAAGTTGAGTTAGAGAATCAGCTATGTGAAGCATGTATATATGGCAAAGCACATCGTTTGAAATTTGGTACTAGTAAGAAGACCACAAGACCTGGAGAACTTATCTCAGCAGATGTTTGTGGACCGTTTGATGAATCTTTTAGAAGATATCATTACTTTGTAGTCTTTAAAGATCATTTCACTAAATTTAGATATGTATTTTTTCTACGTCAAAAATCAGAAGTTGCAGAAGCTATTGAAAATATGATCTCCCATGCTAAAAATTTAGGACACAACATCAAAGAGTTCTTAAGTGACAATGGCGGGGAATTTGATATTGAAAATGTTAGAAGTATCCTGAAGAAAAGTGGAATAGTTCAAAGATTAACTGCCCCCTACACTCCACAGCAAAATGGTGGAAGTGAGCGTGAAAACAGAACGTTGGTAGAAATGGCAAGAACTTTGAAAAATTCAAATTCAGAAATTAACTTTCCTTCGTCATTATGGGCAGAGCTTATTAGTACATCTGTATATATTTTGAACAGAACAGGAAAGAGTTCTTTTTCAAATGTAAGTCCTTATGAAGCTTGGATAGGACAAAAACCTCGAGTAAAACATATGCGTATAGTCGGATCACTATGTTATGCTCACATACCTGATCAGAAACGCAGGAAAATGGATAAGAAAGCTGTAAAGGGTTACCTATTAGGATATGACGGAGATGAAAGATATCGTATCTGGATAAGAGAAATAAACACAGTTATCTGCTTTCGAGATGTGGTATTTCAAGAGAAACCACTGAAAAACTGTGAAAATCCGATAGAAATATCTTTGCTTGAACAGTTACCTGAATCCGAAAATGAGGAAAAGCATGAACAAGAAGATTCAATAGATCAAACTAGTTCTGAGAGTGAAAACGAGGATGAAAAGGAATCTTCTACTATGGAGTTAAGAAAGCGCAGTGAATTAAAGAAGCCTAAACGTTTTGAAGATTATATGATGGCATCTGAAGTTTTCATATGTGATGTGAATGAACCACAGTCATATGAAGAAGCTATTATTTGCAAAGAACAAAAATTCTGGGAAAAGGCCATGGAATCTGGTAATTAGTTCCTTAAAGGAAAATGACACATGGACACTAGAAACACTTCCAGATAAAGCAAAAGCTCTTCCTTGCAAATGGGTTTTTCGAATTAAGAAAAATCCAGATGGCACCATTGATAAATACAAGGCGAGACTTGTGATTAAAGGGTTCAAACAGAGACACGGTATTGATTATGATCAGACCTTCAGTCCAGTCACAAAGCTAAGAACTGTGCGTTCACTCAAAAGCACTGCAGCCAGTGAGAAGATGCATACTCGACCTGGCATACTCGATTAGTGTTTTATCACGCAAATTAGAAAATCCCTCTAAAAACGACTGGATTAAGGTAAAGCGTGTTTTTAGGTATATTGCAAGCACTAAGCAAAAATGCATCAACTATAAGTCAAACTACAGACCAGGAGTTTTAGAATGCTTCAGTTATGCTGACTTTGGAGGTTGCATGCAGACAGGCAGATCAACAAGTGGGGTTATATCTCTATATGCAGGAGGTGCAATATCTTGGTTAAGTCAACGTCAAGCCCATGGTAGCAACATCAACGACTGAAGCTGAGATAGTTGCAGCAAACGAAGCTGCAAAAGAGTTGATTTGGCTGAAGATACTCATCAGTGGAGTTTCCTCCCTGAAAGAAGTGCCGACAATTTTTGTTGATAACAATGCTGCAGTTAAACTGGCTCAGAACCCTGAATTTCATCGTAGAACGAAGCACATCAGCTTAAAGCATTTCTTCATTCGTGAAAAAGTATTAGAAGGAGAAATTAATGTGCAGAAGCTTTCAACAGAAATACAAGTTGCTGATTTAATGACAAAGCCCCTTCACAAACCAAGACTTTTGATGCTGTTTTAAAAGAGGGGACTTGTGTAAAATTCAGAAGTGTAACTTAGGACTCTTAATTTAAAAGCGTAATTTTTTTTCCTTTTAAATAAGGGGAAGTGTTGAAGTTGTATTTATAAGAAAAATAATAGTGTAATTGTTTTTGTAATGTGGCAACACTTCTAAATATCTTTTGATTCAAAATTGATAGAAGCTCAGTTGAGCGGATTTGTTTTACTTGAAATAAAGTTCATGGGAAACGAACTTCACAATTTAGCAAGCTTTTATATTTAATATATACTTTAATCTTAAAAATTATCAGGACCTACCATTAAGGGTTTCGTCAAAATCGCGCATGCGCATAAGGTAGCTGCCTTTGAAAAAATTATGTTTTTCAGTAATTGTTAAAAAACGGCTCTAACGATTTTGTCCGAAATCGCTCTGGTAATGCCTCCTAAGGTGTTCTAAACATCCTCACCTCCAAAATTCCCGTAAAAATGCTTTAATGCCGTAAAAAGGTGAAAAACGAATGTCTTCAACACAGAGTTTTTCCTTGAGCATACCTCATCAACGATCGTTTTGTCTTCTCCCTTCAGTTTCACTTTTTATAAAGGATTATCGAAAAGTATATCACCAAAATCACCATTTTTTTTTTTTTTTTTTTTTAAACCCATACTAGAATTATCGCAAAAAATATAGCCAAACTGTCGATTTTTTCTAAATGAATGAGGAAAATATAAAATTGGTAAATGACACAAATTGACATCAGTATTGTAATGTAATTGAAATTTGTGCGATGTTCTACACCCCTAGCTTTTTGTTGAAATTTTACAGGTAAAGTTTTTAAAATTAATTTAACTAAGTACTTATACTTTCAACGTCCATTAAAACTTATAGCGTGATGAAATTGTGTTGTTTTTTAGCCACTATTAATAAATAGAGTATATGAATTTTCCAATGAAATTGGATGTTTGGCTAAATTTTGATTTCCAAGATCATGAAAATAAAGCATTTTTTTTTTTGTAATCAGACGAAACGGTCGTTTCGCCGCCAACCTTAAAAAAGGCAGAAACGACAGTAAGTATCTATTCTCTGCACAACTTCCAGCGAAAAAGCCGAAATTGACTATTTTCTAGCGCGCTTACGAAATTTCACATTATTATACAAAAAATACCATAGATTCGTCTCGGTGATATCTTTCAAAGAAAAAAAAATTGAGTACCTAGGACAAAAGACAACGAAGAAAAAAAATATTGAAAATTCCAAAACGAAATAAAAAAAACGAGTTCTAGCCCGATTTTGATGTAAAAATTTAGACAAACGTACAGCCCTAACTAATCTATAGATCTTCAAACGGATTGAATTATAGGATGCGGAATGTTTCAACTTAAAATCCTACGCTGGTTTGAACTTCATTAAATAATTCTTTCTATTTTTAATTAATTTAAAACCACTTTTTTTCATTTCATAATTTGGCGACAGATAAAGGCGATCAGCTTGTAATTGAGGTTCAGATATATATGCCAAACAGGTTTGTTATCATTTGGAAGTTAGTTTTTCCGACATGTTAGGCTTAAGTGAGTTTTAACGTAATGTTAAAGTATAGGAGAACGAATTGGACTATAATTATATGGCTTATAACATCTTTAAAATTTAAATAATTTAATTTTTGAAGAGACAGAATTAAAGAGAAATATTTGTTCTTTAAGTTGCATGTGTTATTTGAACTGTATGACAATTTAGAGAGAGTTAACTTTCAAAAACATTTTAATTTCGGGAAATCTCCATTGAAAAATGAAAACAATCACATTTTGTTGCAAGATACTATGGGCAAAGTATAAATTTGGAGGTTATGCGAGCTGACGTCACAGTCAACTCATTACAGAGGACTAAATGAACCACGCATTGCGATTGGCTAATAGAATTTGCAAAAATGTCATTCGTTTTTAAAGATGTGTTGATTTTTACTTTCCGTTGTAAAATGAAATTGTAGAATCATATATCATCAAAATTGTAATTTCATAGTGAATTTGAAGATTGTTGTTAAGAAAATATTTTAAATTTTGTCAAATATCAATGGGTTATTATGTGAACCAAAATAATGCTTGGTATAATAAAAATAATTTATACTCCAATATTTATTAGACTGTAAAAAACTTGTAATATTTATTTGTAACAATTTATTAGTATAAACTTTCAATGGGATGCACGCTCTGGCCTTGTAAGTTAAAGGTGCTGGATTTGATTCCTGTGTTAGGTGTGGATGTTCGTTGTGATTCGGAATCCACTTTAAGCTGTGGGCCCCGGACTGATTAGTCGTTATTATGCACTAAAATAGGTCGTTGTGCGTACAAACTAACCAATCGAGCTGAAACTTGGCAGACAGGATCTTTGCTAATGGCAACGTATTTCTTTAAGTTTTGGGAGTTGAGTTGCCATATACAAGTTTCTAGTACTCGTTCGTGGTAGATTTTGCTGGTTACTGCCGTCCGCATTCAACCAATTTGTCAATTTTCAAGTAGATTTTGGCATGCAAGATATCATTGAACTTAACTTGAAGAATTATGAATATATTCATGGTACCAGGTGTACCATAGGTGGTACTACTTCTGGTTTATCAATTTTGAAGATAAATATGGCATGTTGGGTGTCGTTAGGCTTGTCTTGAAAAATTATGAATGTTTAAGGTACCAGGTATAGCATAGGTAGTACCACTTTCGGTTTATCAATTTCCAAGTTAAATATGGCATGTTGGACTTTTGTTTTGATGAATTATGAATGTTTAAAGTACCAGGTATGCTATTGGTACCACTTTCGGTTTATCAATTTTAAAGATAATTATTGCATATAAGGTATCGTCGAACTCAGTTTGAAGAATTATGAATATCCCTGGTACCAGGTTTACCATAGGGGATAAATAGAAAAACGATGAAACGGACAAATTCAAAAAAGAGAAGTGTTTAAAAAAAAGTTAGGATATCCCCCAAAAGAACACTTTTGAAAAGTAAAAGAACCACCAACCTCAAAAACACAAAAAACTTTCTTACAATAAAAAAATCATAAACATGATGAAAATTTTCAGCCACAAACACAGTGATATAAAAAAATGGCCAACCTGTGATTAGAACTCTCGGTTGTGACTCGCTTACGAATGTATGCTTACTTAATTTATTTTTAACATTTAAGTTCCGCTCCCATAAAAATTTACACTGCTTGAGGTTGGCGCCCGTCTTAATTACTAACCTTTAAACCCTCCCCCCCCACACATAAAAACTTTCCAAAATGTATGTATCAACCAAACAAAAGCTTACCAGAAACACTTTAGTTTCCTACTTAAAAAATTCTTAATAACGATTCAAATGCAAGCGTTTGAGCACAGTTTCTCTATACTATTTTGAAAATTACACGAGCATGAATATTTACACCACTTTGTATTTCCTACCCATCCAAATGAAATCATAAACTCGAATATTCGTGCAAACATCCATAAATTAGTTTAAACGCAAGCATTGTTAATATTCCTATGACGGGCGCCAACCTCAAGCAGCGTAAATTTTTATGGGAGCGGAACTTAAATGTTAAATATAAATTAAGTAAGCATACATTCGTAAGCGAGTCACAACCGAGAGTTCTAATCAGAGGTTGGCCATTTTTTTTATATCACTGTGTTTGTGGCTGAAAATTTTCATCATGTTTATGATTTTTTTATTGTAAGAAAGTTTTTTGTGTTTTTGAGGTTAGTGGTTCTTCTACTTTTCAAAAGTGTTTTTTTGGGGGATATTGTATCCTTCTCTTTCACATGTCCTCACACTTTTCTGGTGGACTCTGTTACAAGTTCAAAGCATCTTTCAATGCGTGGATACGATATAGAAAGTTTAAAGTGTTAAAGTAATGCATGGTTTTACTTTGGAAAAATGATATATTCGTTTTTTATCATTGAAGGCAGCGACAACTTCCATTTTATTTAGAGCTGTTTAAACACACACCTGGCATTCTGATAAATGCGCGACATTTGACCTTTCAATATTACTGGTTAGCGTTCCAGGCATTTGCAGCATGTATATTGCAGCCTTAAGTATTAAAAGCCTGTTAATTGGTTATTACATACTGTATTCAATAAATTCAGTAACCAACTGATGCAGCAAATTTATTAAAAAGCATATAAGAAGAAGTCCAAGTAAGGATCATGCTCTATACTCGCTATGTTACAATCTTCTAGCCCAGTGAATTTAGAAACTATTTTGTAGATAACCTTGAAATTCGGCGAGTAGGTATGAAAATACCAATGAAATGACATAAATTAAAAACTCGAAATAGTGTCTAATATATTTTATTATATATTTGAAATCCTTTCGACAATGCATATCCAGTAGTTCCACCTGGTTTTGACTTTTACTATATTAATTTTCATGTATAATTGATAGACATTAAATGAAAACAATTTATGTCATTTCCAAAAGTGATCCTTTTCTTACCAGCTCACCACATTTCAAGGTTTTATAGAAATTAGTTTCTAAATGCACTGTGATAGAAGATTGTAACATAGCGAGTATAGGGAACGAGCCTTACTACGAGGGTTGTCATTTATATTTATGGCCTTGGCAGTAATAAGTGTTGCTAGGCAACCGCTGACGTTTCCAAAAGATAATTTAATATTCTTAACCATTATTTCTTTAGAACTTTGTCAATTTGGCGTGATTTGTGTTGTTTACGGTAAATTGAAAAATTAATCTCTGGCAAAAAATGGAATTGACTCGTGAACATTTTCTTGCTATTATTTTTTATAACTTTGGACGAGGATTATCAAGACAAGAGTGCTTCGATGAACTTTATTTTTTACACAGTGATTAAGCACCATCTTAAGGCACTGTAAAAGACTGATATAACGAATTTAATCGTGATCGACGTTCGCTCCAGTACGAATTCCGTGAAAGTAGTCCGAAATCGGTTGTGTGCCAGAAAATATCGATGTTGTGCATGAACTGATAAAGCAAGATTGCCATGTGACATACCGTGAGATTGAGGCATCTTTGGGCATTAGTATGACAAGCACCAATAAAATATTACACGAATATTTGGTCGAAAAAAAAAATATGTTTGCTTTGGATTCCACATAATCTGACAAGCGCTCAAAAGCCGGTTCGTGTCGATTGATGCAAGGAAATGTTGAAAAAATACGTTAAGGTACATTAAAAGGCTGTGTATAACATCTACACAGGTGATGAATCATGGATCTATGCATATGAGCCCGAAACAAAACAGCAATCGACTGTATGAGTCTTCTAAGACGAGCCAAATCCAGCAAAAGTTGCTCGAGGAAGAAGCACCTCGAAGCAAATGGTTGACTGCTTCTTCGGCATTACCGGTCACGTGGTGACAGTGGTGTTGGAGCAACGCAGGATATTCAATTCTGAATGGTATACGACCATTTGTTTCCCAGAAGTCATCGGAGAAATTCGAAAAAAGCAGATGAGGCGAATCATTCTTCACCCCGATAACGCAAGCTCTCATACATCGGCTCAAACAAAGGATTTTTTGACCGGCCAAAACATCGAATTGATGGGTCATCAGCCGTACAGTCCTGATTTGGGTCCCAATAACTTTTTTTTTATTCCCGCACATCAAAAATAAATTAAGTGGTCAATGATTTTCGACACCCGAAGAAGCGGTTGATGAATTCAAAACGCATGTTTTGGAAGTACCTCGATCAGAGTGGAAAAAGTGCTTCGAAAATTGAGTCAAACGCATGCAAAAGTGTATTGAGCTTCATGGAGAATAATTCGAAAAACAATAAAACCAGTTTCGATCATAAATATTTATTTTTTCCTTATTAGGCCAGGAATATAAATCGCAACCCACGTAGGACTTCCTTTTAAGCAACACAAAAAGGAGATTAGTCCACAAAGCATGGTTAATACTGTAGGTATTTTATAAGGTATACGATCAATACATTTATATATTTGTTGAAACGTATTTTGATAATCCAGAAAGGGATCCCAATAAATACCAGTTAACTGAAAATAAATCTTTCAATAGAAAACTCTTGTGACTTGTAAAATAAAAGTTTATTTTATTTTTAACATATATCCAAAGATCCTTATAAAGAAAAGCAATTTAAAAGTGCTTTTTTTTAAATATCAGAATAACATTCAGTAAGATTATAAAGCTTTATGTGACAACCTTCTTGAAGTTGTATTTTAATGAAAATATACATACTATACATTTCATTTTATACATATATATACATATACATAAATAATATAAAAAAATATACATTAATATTAGCCAAGAAAGGGGAAAAAAATTCTTTTATTTTTTTTAATGTTTTTTATCTATTTCTGAAAAAATGAATATCTTAAATTTAGAAAAATTTCAATGTTTACTCTTTATTTTGATTAGATATTCTTTTCCTTTTGTGCAAGAAGAGCTTTTGTTCATTGTTAAAATGTTTGTTGACTATTCATATTACAAGATTTCAATTGAAAATTCTTGAGCTCTGAATTGGATATTAGATATTGATAAGATTTACTGCTGTTGGCAGAAGTTAACTTGACATGTATACACTTAATATAAGTATTCCTTATGAAATAACTTTTGGATTTTCAACTCAAATACATTTTCGAGAATAAGTTAAAACTGTTTCTTTTTTATTTGATTGTAAACTAGTTTTTTTTTTATTTGATTGAAAATGTATGTTTGATTGTAAATGTGTAAGTTTGAAATCTGTTAGGTTTATTTCATTTTTATACACGTAACATCAACTTCGAGGTAATCTCATATTTAACATTTATTCACTTTACATTGTTAACATTTTTTGCAGTTGATTTTTTACATTTTTTTGTCATTCCAAAATATATTGTCATGTACAATATATTAAATCTTTTGGAGTAGCTAAATTACACAAAAATGTACATAAAATATGTGTATGTCAGAGAGTAAAAAGTAGAATTTTTATAACTAGTAAACATGTCATTTTGAGAGTACAAATAAGTTTCCGCTGTTCGACAAAAAATGACCACACCAGTAGGTTATGTTGAAATTGTCAGATGTAAAACGTAATATCGTAAGTTTGGACATCTGACAACAACATAACCTTGATTAGTATCTCCGTATCAGCATCACATAATTTCTTTCGTATAAAAATGTCAAGTTTTGTGCAGAATAAGCATCATTTGCGGGAACTTTTGATTTACTTCTTTAATTTGAAGAAATCTCCATCGATTTCTTGTAGAAGCCTATGGTGAGACTGCTTTAAGAGAAAAAAGTTGTCGTGAGTGATTTAAATTTTTTTAAAACGGTGAGTTTGACGTAGAAGACAAAGAACGTAGTGGAGGGCCGAAAGTACGAAGACATGGAATTGGAAGAATTAGTGGAGGTAGATTTTTGACATATGTAAGAAAAACTTGCACTTTGATTAGAAGTGACTCAACAAGCTATTTCACCTGTTTAAGAATAGTTGGGAATGATTCAAAAACAAGAAAATTGGGTTCCATATGAACTGAAGCTGAGAGGCGTCGAACGCTGATTTTGCACGTGTGAAATGCTGCTTGCCAGGCATAAAAGTAAGTTTTTTTTTTTTTTTTTACGTCGTATAGTCACTGGGGATGAAAAGGGATCCACTATGATAACTCAAAGAAGATAAAATATGAGACCACCTGGCAATGCTTCAACATCGACAGCCCATCCGAATATTCACAGAAAAAACATCATGCTGTGTATTTGGTGGGATCAGCTTGGTGTGTTGTATTATGAGTTGCTCAAATCGAGCCAAAACACTACTGGAGCTCTCTACCGAACACAATTTATGAGATAGAGCCGAACACTCAAAGACACTACAAAATTGTTCTCCTAAGTGGTAATGCTAATTGCGGCGCCGATCAAAACCTATTTGGAAACATTTAATTGGGAAGTACTATCCCCCCCGCCGTATTCACCAGACGTTGCCCTTTCTGATAATCACTTGTTCCGGTCGATGACACATGGTTTGTCTCATCAGCGCTATACATTATATGAAGATACTAAAAATTGGGTCGATTCATGGATAGCCTCAAAAGATTAAAAGTTCTTTCAATGTTGTATCTGAATATTGCCAGAAAGATGGAGAAAAGTAATGGCTAGTGACGGACAATATTTTGAATAAAACGTAATGTACCGTTCTTTCACAATAAATTCCTAATTTTTTTTTATATAGAAAACAGCGGGAGCTTATTTGTAAACCCAATAATATTCTTACCAATGCCTAGCAAAAACTATTTACTCAGATAAAAATGTTAGTTACTACACAGTAAAAATAAATATATTTGTTACGGCTAATTTAATAAATATGTCCTCTGTAAACATCTAATAGGATTTATTGAATTAAATGGAGATTTTATTTAGCATTGGAAAATCAATATGGAACTTATTGTATATTTTCCATATTGATATCGATATATGGTATCAACATTGAAATTATAAATAATTTCCATATTGATGATAATAAGAAGTGTAGGTTCAACTAAAATTAAATGAATAAAACTTTAAAAATAAGAATCTCAAAGAAGGGTTTAAACTGAATGAATGCTCAAGCATAACAGAGAGGAAAACATAAACATTAGGATTGCGCAGAATCTAGTACTTATCATATTAACTACGCTATAACAGTTCCACATAATAGCTGTTAATGTAATTAATTTGAGATAAATGGAAAAATTGCTTTATTCACAAGGTACATTTTTTTATGTATAATAACTGGTTAATATGATATACATTAGGAAACTGTTAATAATTTCTCATATCAACAAATAGATAAGTTCGATTCTCAAAGTATCAGCCCTTTGTAAAATCTTTTTCCTTTATGAGTAGACACAATAGAAAGGGTGACAAATGGTCTCATGTCAATTGTCATTATGTTACTGAGATGTATTGAACATCAATTTAGAGATCTTACAATTACTTACTTTAATTATAAATTACAACCAAGACGTCGCTTCTGTATTAACTCTATGGAAATTTCACATCTTAGCTGTGAATGGAAATATCGGATTAAAAGTTGTAGATTTTCGTTGACACGTTTTCTCAATTTTTGTGTCAAATTTGTAAACTTGGCGACGTTTTCTGTATGAAAAAAAACCCCTTCAAATTGTCGGGAATTTCTTACATGTCGTTAACCTTAACACAGTTCTTTTAGAGACATTGTCACAATCTAATTTGTTTAGTTTTTTAAACTGTTTATAATGTATGATGGAACCTTTAAGAAGAAATTATTTTAATTTACTTTACACAAAATTACTTAGCACATAGTTCTTCACAATCACTAGCCAAAAAAATTGACAAAAATGTACTAATTTGTTTAATTTGAAAAATAAGGTTAATCAGTTTAAAAATTGTTTTTTTTCGCAGTAAGCGTTTGCAGCGTAATTGAAATTCCCCCTAACAGATAAGGTACTGAAACTTCCATATATTGAGTAACCATGTCAGCAATTTAATTTGCCAAAGAAAAAACTGTTTTATAAGCACTTAACACCAAAACTTTTTAATGAAGATTATTTCTGAGATGTCCATATTTTAAAAACAGGTAATTGGAAAATTAGATTTTTACAATGTACATTTATCTAAAATTAACTTTAGCAACAGAATAAATCGATACAGGGTAAAAATAATCAAATTTGATAAAATGACTTTGCGTTCTAATTCTGACCTTAATTTTTTATTCTGAGAAATAACGCACTTTGATTATTTTGAGAAATAACACATAAAAAAATATTTAAAGATTTATCAAAGGTAATGTAGAATTCATTGCTTTTGTATAGATAGATTTGCGTTTTTTTCAGGAAAAATAACAGTTTCAAGAGATTGAGTTGTAAAATCTAAAAATAGTATGAATGAATCTTTCAGAAAATTTATCGTTTTTAGAATGGTATTTGCAATAAGATTCTTATTTCAATAAGTAACAATACTAGTAAAACTAAATTATTTTGTTCCCTAAAAATTGAATTTTTTTTAAAAATCTCATTCTCCGATATTTTGAAGAAAAACAAGAAACAAAATTTCTTCGTGATTGAAAACCATATATTTATATTTATTATATATATTTATAACCATATATATATATTTATATTTATTTATATTTATTAAAACCATATATTATATTTATTCATTAAACTAAACGTTATGAAATGAAGTTTCATTGAAAATCCGAAAAGAAATTTATTTTTATGTGTTATATACTATTTTAAATACATAAGGCTCAGAATTCAATTCTTCATTTATTATATTTCTTGTATATTTATTAACTTATAGTGTTTGATTACTTTTATTTGATCTGTAAAATATATAATTATACAAGTTCTTCTAAGTTTTAAAATTTATCTGCCACCAAAAATAAAAATAATTTTTTTTTATAATATATCGTTGGAATTCAATATTTATTGACTGATTCAATTAAAATTTTTAATCAGAGTTTGACAAAAATAATGTATATTACCTTCTATATATTAAACTTTTATATATATTACACTTCTATATACATTAAACTTCTATATATTTTAAACTTCTAATATATATTAAAATTGTATTATATATAAAATTTTTTGACTATGTCAAAAAAATTACCTTCTATCTTTAATGATAAATGATTCAAAAGTTCAAAAGTTATGCATTAAATTTTTTTATAGTCTGGTAGATAATATTAAAACACTGGTAGATAATACTAAACCCAGTACAAAACATATTTTCAAAGCAATAAAAATGATCACGTATATGCTACTCTTTAGACTTTATTTTCGATGTTTATAAAGTATGATACAACTTTAAAATTTTTTGAAAAGATTAAAACATATAAATCGTATTTATTAAAACTGTAATAATGTTTACAAGATAAAACTTTCCTGCTTCAAATCAAATCATGAAACTGATATCATTTTTATAATAAGTATCGTACGTAGCAGAATAAAATATATATATATATATATATATATATATATATATATATATATATATATATTTGGGAAATTCAGGTAAAATTGGACGCCTTTGATGATTCAGTTACAAAAGCAGTTTTCTACCTCAAAGTTTTATAATGAAAGATTCCGCGGCGATATCATTTATTCCATTTAATATCGTCACAATGTTCTTAAAGCTATTACTTCTGTTTGAATTTCGAAGAATCATTATAATGGCCGCTAGGAATAACCTTTCAGAGCACGAAAATATCTTTCCTGAACTCTTAAATTTTAATTTATTCTTATGGGAATTTGAAAAGAAATTCTTTTATTTGTTCCGATTGAGCCTGAATTTGAAAATGAAATGATAAAGGAACATAATATGATACATAGCGGAACGTTTTAAATTGGCTCTTCCACTTTTGAAACAACTTTTAATACATATGTTTGAAGTTTAAAATCAATTGGAAATCTAAAATTTCTCGGATACAAATTTATTGAAGAGATAAATGATTTAAAATGAAATGATGCATGAATATGTACTAATATGGTTCAATTTACCAGAAAATTGCGACCTGTGGATATTTAGTATTTTCAATAATATTTCAAAGGAAATATTAAACTTAGCATCAATAAAATAGTTTAAAAACCATTTATTTAAGTGCTAAATTAGCTATTTACTTCATATAATAGGAAAGCGTAAACCTTTGAAAATAATTCAATTCAATACGTTGAATTTTGGTCGTATACAATTTTGTATTGTTGAAATGCAATTTGTTTTTGCTCGTAATTATTCTAAAATTTTTTCAATAGAGTTTAGTAATAATTTGAAAAAATTATGTAATGGTTTAAGTAGAAGCTAAAAAATTAAAATATTAATTTTAGCAAACTGTAAGAACATTTTTATGATTTAATTTTTTAAAACGGAATCTCTGAGAATGGAAACTCGGATATCAACGTAATAAAACATGTTAAGTTCTAGGTATAAAACCTAATATATACAATAAATTTTGTGTGTTTCTGTAATCAAAAATATATTAATTATGGTTTCATTTGAGTTTTTTTTTTAATTTCAATAAATTAATTATATTTCTTTTGATAGAATGTTTTTACAATTTATACTTAATGAATTGATAATACGCATTTCTTAAAAATACAATCTAGCAGAATAGCATTTCATATTGATACAATTAATAATGCATTTCTCTTTGTAGTACAGTGATGGAGCCTTAAATAACTTTTTTCATATTGTCCATGGCTAAATTTCTTCATTTTTAGGAAACATAAATGTATTATAAAAATACTGTATATCAATAGATTTCTTTTTTTAATTAAATAAAAGTTATTTAAATAAAAGACGCTAAAAATGCAACTAAATTAATAAATTACATTTTCATAGGGTAACATTAAATCAAAATGCATTATAAGTGTTATAAGCCTTTAAACTGTATGGATAGTTAAATTAATGCTTAAGTAATTTTTTTTTTCAATTTAAATATCCGATTAAAAACTGTATTCTGGTTTTCCTTTTTAATGTAGGAAGTAGCTTATTTTTTACTTATTTTAGTCATTAATAAAGAATCCCGTTTTTAGATTTTTTAAGTTATATCTTTTTAGTTAAAATCAGGAACTGTATCTATTTTTAATACGGCATTTGAATATCAAAAATAAGCATTTTTGCTGCTGTGGATAACTTACGAGATCTTATTTGTGCTGTCAACATTAAAAAATTGCACCAGATAATTAGTTTGTATCAAAACTATCATATATTAATGAAAGAATATTTCAGTCCTTTAATTTATTAAAATTTCATAAAAAAAAAGGATCCGGAATAAAAGCATGTAAAATAATTACCTATATTTTTTACTTAGTGTAAACTTTGCCGTTAGAATTCTTATTCCGATGGAATTCAATTAATATGGAAATTAAGTTTATCTTGACTATAAGAATATAATTGCTCTTTCATTAATTCATCTGATTCATTCCGGAAATAAATGAATTAGCTTTAAGAAACCATTACTTCCAAAATTTTGAATAATCTGCAATTAAGATTTCGGATTAATGTGCTTTTCAAAGAATAAAGAAGAATGTTGCTTTTATAATAAAGCAAACGTTACAAACTGACAATTTTTTTTATAGAGGTTAGTTTTTCTTAATTCAATTTGGCTTTGAAAGTCGAATCCAAATAATATTGGTAAAATAAAATGAATATATTTAAAATGCTGAAAGGATGAAAACTATAATATCGCATAATCAAAAATGCTAAAATTTAGTTTACTTTGATTTGTATTGTATCTTAACAATTATCTTTAATGCGCTGAAATCTTAACATAGCTCATATCTATTTTAAACTTATAATGTTAATGAGAATTTTGTAAATTCACTCGACTCGGTTGACTGTTTGTTATGGTAATTCAAGTAAAAGAAAAATTTTGCACAAAGCATTACGAAATATAGAAATCTTATTTTCCAGATTTTTCGAAATTCATTTCATTGTGATAATTATTGTTGATAATTGTAAATTAGAAATTTTTTAAAGTAATATGATAGCATTTATTTTTGATTTTGGAATAAATGGAGAAGGATAAAAAATTAGAAACAATTAAATTCCTGCTATGTATTTTGAGTGCATAAATTGTTTTTTTTGGAATACAGTGAGAGGTTTGTTGGGCAAATTATTTGAACATTTAAATAGAAATGTTTGAGTGAATCAAAAATCGAATCGATTTGTTTTTAATTTTTTTTTTTTTTTAGAATTGTTACGGTTTTATCCTCTTATTGATAGATCGGTAAAATAATTTTTCGTATATTTAAGTTTAAAATATTTGATGTTTTCCCCTACCATTTTAGTCTAAATTATTAAATGCATAATTATTAGGAAAAAATTGAAAATAATGATAAATTAATTTAATGCTTTAGCTTCGATAAAACAAGTGTTTTTTTTTTCTGAGGGGGGGGGGGACACGAATTAACTAAACTCTTCTAGAGATCAATGAAAGAAAAAAAAAAAAAAAAAAACACTTTATTTAAATTATAAAAATACCTTCTCAATAATTTTTTGACATTTTAATGCAAAATTTCGATTTATTAAAATAAGTATCGTGTTTTCTGTAAAGTTTAAAGAAAAAAAGATGCCTTAAAAATAATGGTCTGAAAAATAGTTTCGGATAATACAAAATAGGACATCTTGCGAGATATTTTGACCGGAAAGAGACAAGACCATTTTGAAAATAAAATATGAAACCTACAACTCTTTTTGAATGGACTTCAGAAATATTGGGCCCCAGGGGATCCTTCTACACATACTGTTCGAAAGTTTTACACCACTCTTCTGAGTACATTCAATAAATATTCCATTCTGTTTTCTGCACAGCCACTTTTCTTTCTAAACTTCGAACAAAATCGTTTGGTCGAATTGGCAAAAAAGGAATGGCGTCTCGTTATTCGTTTCTGCATCACTCTTTGTTTGAAACTTTTTCTAGGATTTATTTTTTTCTGTTCTCAGACAAAATTGCTCGGAATGAAGATTGACGATAAGTCCGTTTCCACTTTCACATATATCAACAGTCTAGGAGCTGTTTACAATTTACGTTTCTATTACTTTGGCTCTTTGAAGATTTTCACTGTTTAAGATGTGTGAATTCTCAGGTCTTCACTTTGCCTTTTGTGTTTAGATTGATGCATTTAAGATTGCATTTATTAAGGTTTTGGAATACCACGAAAATGTGCACTTACATTGAAATGTATCTTTTTTTTATTTTGAAATGCCTGGTAATTTCTTGTTCCTAAATTTAAATTGTTTTTAGAGTGCAAAATGTTTGTATATACTATTGAAAAAGTTAATACTTTGGTTTCTGCTTTGACATTTTACATTGAATTTCAATTGTACCGCAACATTAATTTAGAGTTGAATAAAATAACTCCAAAAATGCATTTTAGTTTATTTCAAAATATTTTTAAAATTAGGTTTAAGTGCACTCAATTAAACATTATTAGCTTGATTCAGAATGAAAAATATTTTTTATTTATTTTGTAAAATTAGAAAAGTACAAATTTAAAATATATCTACGCCCGTCCAGATGATAGCTCCCCAGGTAGCATCTGGGAGGATTGATCTGTCCATGCCGAATCTCGTGCGTAGTTTTAAAATACACGTTTTGACACGTTTCATACCAAAACCCTCACGCAATATTTTTGTCAAACCTCCATCCTTTCTTAAAATATTTATTGACTAACAAGTTACAAGACTTAAAAACAATTCTTTTTATTAAATAAGCATAAGGACACACACACACACACACACACACACACACACACACACACACACACACACACACACACACACACACACACACACACACACACACACACACACACACACACACACACACACACACACACACACACACACACACACACACACACACACACACTATCTGATTGATTGGCAATCACGGTCCGAGTCTGTTTGTTGATACAGTTTTTCTTCCCTCATTTTGGAGGTCTAGGATGTAGAAACATAACCTGAACATTTTTGATTATCTCACAATTAAAAAAAAAATCTGAACTGTGAACTAATTTTAAATGATTACCCAATGCGTTTAAAAAAATATTAGTTCTAAAAAATTTATTCCTTGGATTTTGATAGAATTAGATATACTGGTGAATCGGATGATCTTGAACGGGATTTATGAATTATGGTTTTTCAAATCCTCCGGGTGAATAAGTTTTCAAACGACTACCTTGTCACCTTAAAATCATGACAAAGTCCTTAATCGGAATGAATGAAAATATTTCAAAACAGTGTAAGAAATATAACTGTCCAAAAAATATATTTCTTAATGAAATTAGGTACACAGGTCAATCAGTTAATATTGAACTGAACTCGATTATAAAATTAGTTTCGGAATATTTTTTTTTGACTCCCTCCTAATCACCATCTTATTGAAAATTGTGGTAAGTTCCAGTTTCCTTCTCTGTAAGTTTTTTCGAATAATATTGGTCAAAATTAAGAGGAGTCAAATATAAAATACATAAAATCGTTAAAGTGAAAAAGTGACAGTGGGATAAAATGTGTAAAACATTAACCATAAAAATAAAGCCCTTAGTATATAGCCTTTATATGCATTGATAAATATTATGTAACTTAATTAAACGATTTTGAGCTCAGATCGACTTTTTATAGGGTTTTTCCACTACGAAGAAAAATAGATTCTGACCATGGATTAACATTTTCTTACCCCCAAAAGTTGATAGAATTCATCGTATTCGATAACGAATCTATCTTCCAAGATTCAGCTCGATTGGAGGATTGCAATTGGGTTGATTAGCCTTACACAGATTTGCAAACAATCACACATAAAACCAAATTCAAGTTGAAATTTTTTATTTGTATTGTTTTTTGTTAGAAAGTACATAAGTCGAAAAAATTATGTGGTGTAGATTGCTACAAGATTAAGTAGATATTTTCTTATTTTTATAGGGTGTTAATAAAATATACGTTAACTTTTTTAATAATTTGCATTAACTTTCTTTGTGGGTTATTTGAAATATGATATAATTAAAAAATATGTAGAATGACCTTGTAATAAAAAATAAAGGGAATTTATATTTTCTTTCTAAAACGTCAGTACTTTTAATACGTGAAGTATGTTTCATTATTCTATTGACTATTGCAGTTATAAGAAAAGTGAAATGTAAAAATATATGAAAATAAATTTGTTCCAGACATAAAAATAACGGTCATACACTGAGGTTAAAACATATCTAAATAAATGCACTCGTATGTTAGTGTAAGCATTAAGTTTTAACGATGGTATAGGTGCTTTTCCAAAATGACTTATTAAAATATTTATGCTCTATAGAATATATAAATTATGTTTAGCTATATTTTAGAGAAACACAAGACTTTTTCCAGTAGATAAAACAATTTTTTAACTCATTATAGAAATTTATATTCCTTCTCAAAATTTGCTTTTAACATTTTCTCGAACTATAGTTGTTTTTAAACAAAAATGATTTTATTTATTTTTAAATTATTATTTTACGAGTAAAGAATGTTCATACATTAAAGTTATTTATTCAAACGATTATTTTGATTTAAGCAGACTTTTAGATGCACAATATAGAAAACATAAATTATTTTAGTAAGGGTTTTGTCAACTGTTAGTCTTTTTGCTACTTTAATGTAAATTTTAAGACGTATATATAAAAAGAAAACAACCTAGATGTCTAAGAAAACTATATGAACTATATGCAAATGTTATATAGATCCAATATCAAATTTTGGTAACATAAAAGTTGTTCTTTTATTTATTTTAATGGGATTCAAACAAAAGGGACAGTATAATTTACCGTACAAGTACATTATTAAGTATTTAGAAAAGTATTTTACTATTCGCTTAAAATTTTCAATTAAGTTTATCATTAATCAAACACAAACTCAGGAAAACATATTTTCTATCAATACTACTCAACTCTCATCCCAACCCACTTCAAAACCCGAACTACTTTTATTCCCATGGCTTCTTCGAAGTCTTCTAAAAAGAAGCAAATGCTCTTACAACAATACTTACAGTTGTCTTCTAAGTAGGATTAATTCAAGGCTACAAAAGACGACGAATGGAACTTTGTTGCGACCGACAGTACGATTGAAATTCCGAGAGGCTACATGCCTCGAATACCTTTAGCCCAACTCGTACCAAGTAGTCATACTCTGAAAGATCGGATTTCCGTGGAAGGTTTTGATATTCAAAGTAGTTGCTTCGGAAGAGTAACATTTCATTTGGAATAAGGAAGCAGTGTCGTTTTATTTCCATAAGCCTCTTTTTTGCTGGGATTTCCCTACATCCCCTTTTCGACGGATTTGTACTTTAAGGCGTATACGAAATTGAAATGTTTCACTTGTTTACGTATACAGCGTATATACTAAACGATGATAAATATCCTTGGCCCGATTTCAGTAACCTCTTTTTTAAAGGGAATCTATGTTTTGTATTGAAAATAATACTTTTCTTTGTTACGAAAGAGTTTTATATTTTAGTTAAACCCATTCAAAGGTTCGTGTTCAATCGGCAAAGCGAATAATTTAAAAATGTGTTTGCCATATTTTTTTTATTACAATTCCCCTTCGATTCGAAATGATTAAGTACTGTTACATAAATTTTCAGTAAATAATTGTAAATAATGGCGTATTTCTTTTAAAGTTCTATTTTTTTTATTGTATTTTATTTGTTAACAGTGATAATGCAGGTTAGATAAAAGTAACAAAATTTAAATCAATAGGGAAATTTCGAGGTTTTTCCATCATGTGACCGGTCGACTGGATTATTCGAGAAAGTTCCCACGCTCTCCTATAAATTAGACGGCGACGTAAGATCGTGGATCAGTTTAACTTAGGATGTCGATTTAAAAGAACCTGAGTGCTTTGTTTACTTTTTGTGTGCCTGAATTATCGCTGCGTTCGAAATTGTTTTTAGTGAAGCTTGGGTTGAAGCTTAATATGATTTTATTGCTGTTCGAAGATATTTTGTGAGCCTTCAAAGGAAGAATAAAAATATAGCTTGTATTTGATGAAAACTGAGTCATCGTTTCCTCTGAGGAAAAATTCATAGCAATACTATTTCAAGTTTCTCGTTTGAATAAGACACCCCATAGTTAACGTTTGAGCAATGTGAAATAGCCAAAATTTCGCTAAAATATCGTATGCGATTTTCTAAGGTTGAACAATATTTTTTCAAAGATTATTCAATCGATGTTACGCTTGAACCGATGTATAATATTATATTAATATTGATGATATTTTATTTTGACATTTCCTCTTGATACCTATCTAATAATTTGATTATAATCATATACATTTTAGCCTTTTATTCAAGATTTCTGGAGTATTTATCTATTATACTAAAGTTTCATTTTATAATTTTGAATAAAACATAGTAATACAACTATTTTCTCAATAATATGCAGTTATTTCCTAAAATATGAAATCTATTAGACATTGAATGGAGCAGAAATGTGAAATATGATATCAATTTCTAAAATTAACACAATTAAATAATGACTATAGTATATTTATGTAATGGTATATTTTTTTCTATGTAAGGAATAATAATTCAAAATATGTTTTATCCTAATTAGAATACATTTTTCAGGAAAAATATTTAAAATAGAGATAAATAAAATAATGATAATGGAATTACAATTTTGATACATCTAATTTAATTTTTTTTTAGCTTCAACTGTTTTCCAAGATTCTATTATTGTATGAATTCCAATAAAAATAACACATCTTTCTTTTAAGTAAACAAAATTGGCTCAAGTTTTGTATTTGTTATGGATTAGCGTCACTTGTTATATTTTATTTGTTTGAAAGTCGAAACAAGCTGATTTTGAAACCAAAGAATGAAATTTGATTTTCTGTGTGAAAACTTAGTTATCCGAAAGCTGTGAGCAGAAGTTTATTTTAAATTTATTATTTCATATTTTGTTTTGTTTCTAAATCAGGATAACTTACAGTATTTTGAAAATATCTAAACAAATATTTTATTTTTTAACAACCTGATTCGATGTTACGAAGTTTCTGTTTTTAACATTACAACAATTGTTTATTAAATGTCATTTATTTCAGGGGATAATAAGTCTTTGCAAAAGTCTTTTATAAAGATCTTTTAAAAAATATTTTGGAAGATAAATGTGCAAGAGCTACGCATTTATATATAAAAAGCTTTATATAAAAGTTCTTTTAGTCATTGTTAGGCACGTTTTAATAGATTTTATAAACGATTTCAAATGAGATCCTTAAGTTTTTTTTTTTTTTTATAAAAGATGTCGGATGAGAAAATTGACATTGTAATAGATAAAAATTTCATAAAATTATACTTTAAAAAAATTTTCATCGTTAGCTACTTATACATTGTAAAATATTTTATAAATTTCCTTTTTTGAACTTTTCAGCATCGTGTTGACCTTAAAATTTTCTTGACCTTAATATTATAGTTTCAAACTATTCTTTAATAGCATTAAAGAATAGTTTGAAACTATATTATTTTCAAAGACTGCTTAAAATATTTATAGATTAGGCTGCAAAAGTCTGTTGTAAATACTAAAGGCTTATAACTTAAAATTTTTATTAAAAATCCGAAGGGAACTCTAACTTAATTAAGATTTGCACAAAGTATCTGTCTAGATAAATAAGAGAAAGTCTTCATCATTTGGATTAACTTGAAATTTAAGTAACTAATTCACTGAAGTTGATGTTTTTGTACTGTATATTCTTTGAAAAAACTTAAATAATATTTAGCCTCGGAAAATTTTCGATACTTGAAAAAGTGCCCTCCTTACAAGTCCCAATACAAATATTTGCCCGTTTTTAAATATTTAATTTCTCAAAATTCTTCTACAAACTCAAGGTGACTGATATAAATAAATACCTGAACTACTCTGAAGAAAATAATCATGTTATTAAAGTAAAGGCAAAGGAATTGCTTCCTTACAATTAAGATTACCCTTTCAGTGTTAAGCTGCACTAAAGCCTCGTGATTATAGATTTAATCCTTATTTTGAAGCCAAGCATCAAGTTTACTTTTCTATTAAGGCTGTCGTTATAAGATGCTAATAACAAAAGTTAGAAGTCAAAGTTCAAATGAAAGACAGCGTACTTTATTGGAAAATCAATGGAGCACTTGAATAATGAAAATCGATTTAGAATAAAATTGCCTAATTAAAGGGGTTAAGTGTTAATTGTATGCCTATCAGAGGTGGAATATGCATTATATTGACTCTCAAAGGAGATTTGAAATTTAGAATGAAAATATTGTACAGTTATGTGTGGTATAGTTATCAATCATATTTTAATGATTAATGTATAAAATTAGGCTGAGTTATTTATGTAGTTATTTATTAGTCGATATTAGGAAGAATATCTTAATAACTGAAGCGAATTTATTTAATTCATATAATTTATTGGCTGCGTAAATAAAAGAAGCGTTCAAATAGAATCATTTACGGAATTTTGGAATTGATCACATCCATGAATTGGATCGATTTATAAAATATCATTGAGTTTGATACTTTTATATTGTTTTCTGCTTATTTAATAACATTCTTATATGTAACAGGTTATCAGGTAAAATGAGTATTATACAGCTTGTATCAAAAAGAACTTCTCGATTCTAAATCCTTATATTTATGGAGCGACGAAAATCTCGCGAGTGAAAATTATGCTGCTTGATGAGGGGTGGCCTAGATTTTTAGAGAATTCACACAAGGTGACTTTCTGCGTATGAAAGACGGAGAAATCGTCATGAATTGAAAAGAAGGGAGGAAAGTTTGGAAAGTTTTTTGGCATAAAGTTTACGTTCCCTTAAATAAGGATATAAAAATGCTCATTCAAACATCTTTTCTTTGAAATTTGTAATACAGCGTGTATAAAAATGAATGACTCATCTTCTCAACAGAATGCGTTCATGACTATTTTTCTGACTTTCACAGATGTAAAACCATTTAGTGACGAATCCTCAAAACTCTATGCCTCGTCCAGCGACATGACTTTCATTTACGAGATCTTCATCGTGTCATAAATATAACGATTTAGAATCGGTTCATATTTTTTTTTATACAAACTGTACATTTTGCATTAAGTTATTTTTTTTTTATTTGAATGATTATATCGTTTCAAATCTCTCTGTGCTAAAAATTCAAATATTAACTTTTTATGTAAAGCGTCATTTAATGATTTTTTGATTTCTTAATCTTTAATCATCTTTCAAATGTATTTTGAGATTGCCTTAAAAAATAATGTTTTACGTATAAATGAACTAAAATATAAAAAGGTATTCGTATGATTATAAACTATTTTTATTAATTACTAGCTGAATGGCCCCGCGCTGCTGGGGACCCATTGAAGGATATCCATCAGTAATGTGTTACATAGACTCGGAATTTTTCGAAATAATTGTTGTTGGTGATTAGCTTCCAATCTACTATAACAGATGCATGGTTTCGTTAATTGTAAATAGCGTGTTCGGTCACTCTCCAGTCGATGATGTCTTTGCAGCGGTGATTCCCTAGCTCTCTTGGCGGCAGATGCTCTATAGTTTGTATTTAGACCTATTGGCGGCATATTAAAAAATGTCGATATGGTTTGATAGTTTTCAGTGAATTTCAACAATCTTCGCCAAATCTACGATTGAGGCTGCAAGTGATGAAGCCAAATTGAGTCTAAATAATCCATTGCTATTGTAAATTCTATGTATGTTTCGACTCACTCTTACCAAATGAAGTTAGATTTATAATTTAAATTATTTCAGCTAGAAAAATTTGACCATTTAAAATATTGTAAACATCGAAATAATATTACTGCTATTAATTTCTATGCTTAGAAGAATTTTGTATATTTTTTAAAATGTACAAAACACCGGTAAACGTACTCAATAAAATATGCCTGGTGTCTGCAGTGCAGTTCTAGCCCCTATTTTAAAAATGGTCATGAAAATATGTTGTACCAAGTTCTTAATTTTTGTTTTAAAATAAAATCTGAACTAAGAGAAAAATTAACAAGCATTGAAGCGATAGCGTTATCTACCAAATTGTTCACCAACCGAAAATTTATCGCCAAGTGGCATGGATATAACGCAATAGTACCAAAATTGGTCAACGCAAAACTTAACGTACAAAGGAATTTAACCAATTTGTTTTGTTTAAATGTTATTATTATTCATTAAATAAAATCAAAATGTCAATACTCGCTGAGCACAACACATCTTTGACGACAACAAAAAATGTAAAGAAAAACAGGATGAATTTAAAACGTAGAAAACAAAACGATGCATAAAAAAAATAATGCTTTAAACCGCACGTGCGCAGAAGTTGCTGATGGTAACGACTAACAGTAAATGCATGGAAGTATTACTATAAAATTCGAACACTTTATCGGAGAGACTATTGCAATTCATAAAGATAATCAGAAAAATAAGGGAGACACATTTAAATAACTTTTTGTTTTATTCACATGCAATAAAAAATATCGTTGCCATTCCAAGATTTTTTTTTAATGTTTAATAAATTTTAATAAAAGCAACTTTTAATCGAATTTCAAAGTTCTTCTCTACAATCTCCATGTACTAAAACTTCTATGTACCAAATTTCGTACCTCTAGGTGCAAAAATGTGGATTTGTATAAGGTTCAGACTTACAGACAACTCACTTTTATATCTATATATAGTTGTAAATATTTTGGGATGTACTATCAATGAACTTGACAGAATTAAGTATCGTAAAGTTTCGACCACTTGCCAACTCTACCGATATTTCATACAGCGTTAAGTTCAGCTAATACAACGATACTGCTGTATAACAAAAATATTTACTTTGTAATAATTTATTTTCGTATCTTTAAATAAAATATTAGAGTAACGTAGTATTTGGAACCTATGCCCCAAGGTACTTTTAAATGTATTCTTATTTATTGAACCATATCCAGTGTATTGTGCTTTTTCATTTGAATCTTGTTCGCTTTATTATGAAAATTATTTTTCTTCACATGCATCTACTGAGATGTACATTAAATTATTGTTAGGCAATAATTAACATGTATTTAAATTCTGACGTCAAGATAGCATATTGGATTTACTTTATTTTCTGCAATATACTTTATGATGCTATCTTGGCTCATTATATACGCCCAAAGCTATAAGATTTAACCTCTACGATACAATTTTTCACTGCCTTGGAGAGATTAAAAAAATAAATAGGATATTAAAATTATCATATACCGAAGACAATACTCACACATGAAAACTACCTGTGTCATTCTAAAGAGATTTTTATTTTAACAAATGAATTTTACATGAGTTGATCTGCATAAAGATTTTTTAAAAAAATGTCATTCCAATACTTTGGACACTGAACATTCGAATGCATAAATCTTACCAAACGAATGATTTTCGAAATTTTCTTTAATTCAAAGACGTCAAACTGCATATAAAATTTAGATTCGCCTTGAAGAGTATTAGAAAGAGTTTCATGCTCGAATACCCCTATGTTTCTATTCATCTGAGGCGATGATTAGCGTTAAAAATAAGCATATTTATATACTAACTCTCATTCTGTATATCTTTGATGTATCCTTTTTTCTCATGAGTACCTTTGTAATAAAGTTCCCCCAAAGATTTCGTCACTGAAGCGAAAATATGTTTCTCGAAACAAATACCTCAGTCATAAGTAATTAGGCGCAGGTGTTGAGGAAGTTTTCAAGGCAGTTTCAAAAAGATTGAGTCGCATAAAAGGATATGGTTTTGGTGCGGTATCTGAGTTTCAGAGGTAAAAATATTTTCCCTCGGAATTCTGATATCCTTTTGCAGGGATTATGCCATGTGTGTTGCGAACCGGTTTTCTTTTTTTTTGCTCGTTTGTCCATATCTATACTATTTGAATCGTGTTAGTTTGTGTGTTTTTGATGGTTAAAGTTTAGAAAACTATTTCATTGATTCGTGGAATCGGGTGTTATTGTTGAGGTTACTTGTTAAGGGGATTTTACATTTAGCATTAAAATTTAAAAGCTGTGTTTGGATCCAACTCTTATGTCGTATAAATTATTTAATTTTTAACGTATGTGCAAAATATGTTCAGAAAATCGTCGTTGGATATGTGTAATTATTTGTTTAATAATAATAAAAAAATTTAATATTTTGTGTAGATAAGCATTTTTTTTTAAAAATGTGATTTTTTCAGATGTAAAAAGTAGTCGTTTGCTTTGGAATACTATTCTAAACAAAATGGCTTATAAATATTTACAAAAATTTTCTAATGTTATGCAAACGTTTCGATACAAGCTGCTAATCTATTTTTTAGACAAATTTGGTTTTAAAGATTATGATAAAAAACTATATATTTTATATGAACTAAAAAAAAAAAAAAAAAAATAAATAAATATATATATATATGACATTAGATTCACATTAAAAATACACTTATTTATAAAAAATATTTTAGATCTAAAACATAAAACTAACTTTTATATAATATGTTACACAAAAACTAGATTAAAATATTGAATAAATTTTTTAAAGTGTCCCAAAGTGTCGGCCGACCAAACGGTATAATGGTTAGCGTACTAGCTTCGAGACCGCGAGGTTGCGGGTTCGAGTCCCGTATTGGCATGGGTATTTGTAAATGTATGTTGGCTTGTCTAATGACGAATGTTTCGGCGCATTATAGCCCTCGTGCTGCTGACGGCGCCAGATAATCTGAATACAACCAACCCAAAGTGTCGAAAATCATTGTTTTGAGATAATGACGAAAAATGCTTCTAAACACAAAGTGTTAAATTTTTTAAACATTTAACACAATTATTATATTCGCAAGTGAATTTTAAAAAAAAATTTGCGTAAGGAAATTAAATCCTACATATTACTTTATACTACGATTTTTTTTAATTACATTAACTGTTTTGTCCTTTAGCTAGCTTCGATTTGTCAAACAGTGTTTTTCATGAAAATTTGGGAAAAGGACAATGTGCAATATTTCTTACTTTTCTTTTTTTTTTTAAGTTTTGGACTACCCTGTACTTCAAAATATAATCAGTTTAGATAAAATTGGCATTTTATAGAGATCGTTTTTATTAGCTTCAATGTATAGAAAAACTGTAAAGAACTTTCTTTTTATTTAAACCTCTGAAAAAATTAACAAAGCTACTCATAAATTGTAGAGCAGTTTTTTTTTTGTTACGAGCTTCCTGTTCAAAGCATTACATTTTACATTGGATATTTTATCTCATATTGGCAAGTTTGAGATGTATACATAAAAAACTTTTGTATTTTTCATTCCGATGTGGTAAGAGAAAAATCTTATATTCAGGGCATTACATTTCGACATCAAATATATACACTACCAGTGAAATACTGCAAGCTTCCTGCCAGAACTTTAAATCAATCCAATTTTCCCACGCCGACCATTTTTGTTGCTTTCTCTTTTTCATCGATATTTTTCCATTCACGTTCAAACTTCACCAGAGGAATTTTTCATTCGAATCGATAGAACCAAGACACTCTGTTGCCACAAATGGGAACAAAATTAGCATTTCCCCGATTTTTATACTCCAACCCACTTTTACAGTTATTTTTTTTTTCTTCTTTTTCCTCTTTCTAAGGTTTGTGTATTTGAATTCCCTCGGGGCTTATAGAACCGACAAGGGGACGGCGGGTTCACTCAATTGAAGTGAAGTGAATTGGTACAGCACCCTTTAGTGCGTGCAACCTCTACCCTTTTCCACGAACCAGCTTCGTTTAACCGCGGTTACGGATATTCTTCGAAGTGAAAGTGTCTCTTTACGAGACTTGAAAGAAGAATAAGTAAAATACGATGCGTGATACATAATTTCTCCTACATTATTTTAGGTCTAACTAGATATTTTCTTGAACATGATGTAGTGATGAGAATATTATTGGTAATTCAAGGTGGTTAGAAAGACTTGGTCGGATTACTATTATACTGCGTAAAAATTATTATACTGCGAAAAAACTAGTATCGGCTGATAGGGTGATATTATCTGAAGGAAGAGGTACCCTACATATCTACCGAAACTTAGTTAAAACTGCAGAATATCATGGAAAGCGCCATCTGGGGAGTCTTTCAAGTGAAACTGCTACGCACAACTTGCTCGATAATTGAAACTAAGCAATTTTCTCACAATCATCATTGTATTTATTCATTTTTGAAAGTAGAGCTTGCAAAGCAATAACTTTATTAAGATTCGATGTATTTTAGAAGAACATGCAGAATTCATACAACCACTTTTGGTTACAAATCTGTTCTTCGGCAACATTCAAAGAATATTATTAGATGACTCTAGACTAAAATTGCATTTCGTATACAACACATCTTATGGCCCAGGAAATTAATCCTTCTTGCAAATAAAGCATTTAATGTTCATTAAAGTTAAGGGATGTTTCAAGTTGTTATGGGCCTTTTTAATATTGAGTGCATAATTTCTCAAACACGTCAACCATACATACTTTCTTTAATGCTGAGAACTTATAACATGTATTTATCAGTGTGCGTTCAAACTGGCACATATATTAAATAAATAATGTTGGATGAGTACACAACACTAAACTTAATTACATTTCAGTCAACTGATCACTAGAGTCAATATAAAGTATTTATTCTACTGGAAAGTTAATAACTACGTCAAAATGAGTTGCGCTATTAATGATTTTGATTGAAGCACTAGCTTCTATCTAAACTCGGCATTTACAGTTTGGTTATATAGTGCGGATTATAGGGGTACGCTATAATTACAGCACCAATAAATGACTATAATAATGACGTAGGTACATAAAATCCCAATTTTAAGCTATGTAAGTTTTCCACTTTTATACTTAAATTTAAGGTAATCTGCCTTTAAGTATAACTTCAGAAGCAATCTTCTTAATTTCATTTGAATTTTGTAACTACTAATTAATAAGAAATGACATAACTTCGACCATTCGATGGTCATACTTTTTAAAAGGAAACAATGACCATGTCTAGTTATTTGAGTATTTTCTTCTGTTTGCTTAAATGTATTGTTTTGTTTCGGAGAAACAGAATCGTAAGAAAGAAGTGGATAGAATGCAAGTTATTGTTAAAGATAAATTAAAATTCACTTCCAAATAAATAAAAACATTTCTTGATGGCTAAGCTACTTTAATAAAGTTTGCGATCAAATTTAGAAAGTTATATTATGTACCAACTATTGTAAGGAGTGTCTACGAAACAGATCTCTTTTAGCGCAGCTTCCTTTACAAAAACCGAGTTAGATTTGATGAAATATAAAGATGGCGCCACCGATCGAGCGTCACCTACAATATTCACGTAATTGCAGCAGTTTCAGTCCACGTCTGATAAGGTTACATTTCTCACTCTCAGTATCGATGATATATTTCTCGTCACTAGATTCAACATGAATGTTGTAGTTATATATTACTATAAGAGTTACCTTGATCACTGCCTCACTCACTGCCTCACTCTGTAACGATGTAAGTGAAGGAATTTTTACCGATCATTGTTGAAACTCTTACCTGTAGTCAAAATAGTTTTAATCAGAATAAATAAAATATATTTGGGCGTGAATGCATAAATGCACGCTTATTTTTAATAAATACATTTTGAAATGTAGTTTGCCGCATAATTTGCTGTTAGTGATGTTCTTAAGATTTAAAATTAGATGCAAACAGCAAGCACACGCTGACAGTAGAATCACCAATATATTAATGAATAGGATGATAATAGATTTGATTAATAGCAATTATAAAAATCTATTATATTGCCGATTATGTTGTCAGTGAAGATCCAAAAGGTGCACTCAATTTTTCTGTCGAATTCAAGAAATTAACGTGTGATACCCATTCCTTGGATGTCAGAAATCTATTCTGAGATCTGGTGAGGACTTTTTCGAATAATTTTCAACTATGAAGTTTCACTATACATTTAAACATTGAGTTCAACATGTTCATTTTCCTAATTTCACAAACAATGACTTCGTTCTTGCTTTAGCATACATTTCAAGATAACAATTTTAATATAAAATTGCCAAAATCTACTATATTATTACGTTCTTACTTAAAAGTTACAGCAGGAGGTTGATGATATTTTTTTTTATAATTAGTGTCCTCTCTTTCCCCTCTGTTTATCTTCACTTTAGTTATTAACCTCTTACTGTAAGACTGAAATAGTTGTTAGTATTCTTTTTCGTCTAAAATTCCGATTTCCTTATGTTGATGTATTTATTAGATTATAAATAGAGGAAACATTTGAGATTAATAACTTTTTTACGAAAATACAAACATAGTCTTTACTATAGAGTCGTCAAGTTAAATTTTTGAGTTGGAACTCATAATATTGTTATTTAAATAAAGTAAATTCGACACATTTAGAAATTCGACTGAACTTTCAACTCAGGTGCGTGTTCGGCGTCAGGCATTTAGTGTCAGCAGATAGTGTAGCACTTCAGAATTTATTAGAGGAAGTGAAATACCAATTGTTTCCGAAAGTTAATCTTATTTTGGTGCTGCTAGTTTTATGTAAATGACTCTTACAGCAGAATCCAAGCCGTATTTGGAAGTTTGACCAAATATTGTATTTGACCTGCTTTAAAAAAATGAAATAGCAAAATAAAAAATACTAGTCGAGCTAGCGAGAAAAATGTGCAATATCTTTTTGGTTTTAATTTTCAGTAATTGATAAGACGGTATTACCTGCATAGGTAAAGATAAACTGGGAAACTGAATTTTTTTTTTAAGTCTATCGTAATTTTCTCTATTTTTTAACCTCCATAATAAAACAGCTTATATATTTATCTGTACTGTTCTCAAAAGCTTATCAAATTAAAAAGGCGCTTTTTATTAATTTACTTTAGCGTCTAACCGACAGATAAAATAAGAATGAGAAACTTCTCAAAGCATTCATTTTTTTTGTATAAGGAAACGGAAGGATGTGACGGAATTAACTTAATTAAGAGTCGCATAAAAAATAATTAATTTAATTATTATTTTCCGGAAATATACGCATAAAAAATCCAAGAGAGAAAGGGACACCCAAAAGATAATGTGTGATTTTTACTTTTAAGATAAATGAACGTAAAAGGAATTAACTTTGTCCGATTATTATTGGGTATTTTATTGATTTAACTGCGCACTGGGTTTATTTGTTAATTTTTGGACCCCTCTAGTAGATAATAAGATGCATTAATAACAAGTGATAAATATTTTGAACAGCAAAAACTTTTTCAATTATTATACTTTATGATAATTCCTGAGTAAATTCCCACGTGATAACAGTTAATCAATAAGTCTTCTTCCACAATTCGTAATCTCGAGGTTACAATGGCACCTATTTGGATAATATCTTTAATATTAGATAGGTTGTGTAATGAAATTCATGTAAATTTTATTTTAAGACTAGAAGAGAAAACTTGGAGATTTAATTCCCAGGTGCGAAAGAACTCGTTTTTGGTTTTTGAACACCCTTTTGAAACGAAAATCGCGAGTTCAAAAATTAAATGAAAAAATCTCTTTATCAAAGCTTTTGGGTTAGTTTTTAATAATACCATCTTAATATTGGGATTAATTTGTGTACTCTCTACATTTATACCATCAATCATCGTTAAATAAGAATAGCTTTAATGAATTCAGATTGAAAATAAATAATAAAGTCTTAATTTTTACCATCCATTTATGCTTTTCTATTACATGCTTTTCGCACTATTTGTTTGTATTCCAATGAAAACCTTATAATTTACGGCTGTTCTAATATAAATCAGTATAATTTGACTTATACTAGTTGAAATACAGTTTTCTACAGTTATATAAGTGGCTTTGTAATTTCGTCACGATAATGAAATAAATAATAACCTGAAAGTTGGAACTAATTACAATTAAATAAATATAAATAATCTTAAAGCAATTTAAACTAAAATTTATGTGAAGCAATGACAAAATAATACTATTACGAAAACGATAAAGTATCCTACATATAAACTGTCATTTTATTTTTTTATTAAAAACACTAATAATAAAATCATCAAGTTAGTGAAGTTTATATTTGAAATCTTAGATTTTTATTAATATAAGACTGCGATTTGACATTTACATTTTTTATTTGGAAAACTTGATGAACTTTTAGTACTCGAAATTTAAATCTATTCCTATTGCCGTTTCTGCTCACTTTGAATGCAATGTTATCACTAGAAGTCATCTTTACAACAAAAACTAAATATAAGTTAGTCAACAAAACTTTTCAGCACCCAACCACATTTAAAAACGAAGAATTTTTTTTTTAAAGAACACGTAAAAATTGGGAAAATCTTGTTACACCTGTACCATCTGGATATGATATATATAAAAAGCATCCTTCATATTCCTTGAAAGCTGGTCCGGAAATATGCTGCTCTCGACCAACCCAATAATCCCGATGAAAGTGCTACGTGACTCCTCCTCCAGAGCTGGTGGGTGAATCTCCAACTTGATGATGACCTTATGGTGCAAGAACTTGATGGCTGCAGTCTTAAAAGCAGCTCGAGGAAGATGATGATAAAATAAAATGAAACAAAAAATCGAACTAGGATGAGAAAGAATATAAAGGGACGGATCCGTGTTTCGTAAAGATACAAGGTCTTCTTTTCCTGCAGAAAATCAAGATGGATTGGCAGAATCCGAACTCTCAATGATTGATGAGGGACATGGAAAAAGTTCCACGAGCAGCCGCCTTGTTTTCGAACTTCTGCCGGATCTCACTCGTTGTCGGGTAACGGCTTTTAAAGAAGTGGAACTTTGTATTATTAACATTTTTTTTTTATTTTTTTTTTATTTTCTCGAGGTAGAATGTCACTGAGTTTACTGTTTAAGAAGTTGAAGTGTTCCCTACAATTTTGTGGAGTTTTCTGAGAAATTTTGCAATAGTTTTTAAAAGGTGGGTGATGGAACAATGAAAGCACATTTCCTTTGCTTCTTACGATTACTGGTTAGAATGAGATGGTTTCTTGGCTTTAGAAGGAATGTCGCCTTATTTCGTTTCTGAAATTTAGTTGCAATGTGTGGATATTAAGCTAATTTCTAGCGAAGCATTTTTTTGCAATTTTGATATGAGAGAGTATATATAGCGTGATCAAAGGTACTTTTATTTTACAAGACTGCTTACTGGACGCAGCAATCAACGAATGTTAATGGAATTTGGGATGAATGTGTTTCAAACTATGCACTTGAGAGTGAAAAGAAAAACAATTATTAAGTCTTTACGGTTACAATTACAGTGACTAAAATTCAAATAGTAACGCTCTGGTTTAAGAATTGTTCATTGATCAAAGCAGCATAAAACCATGAGTAGAGATGAAATGGAAAATCATGAAATGGAAAAACGCCGATGCAAAACACAAAGAAATGACAGGGAGGATAAACGGTTCATATAGTGCAGAAGTAGAAGCACCGATCACTAACGCAATGTGACATTTATACGTCACTAAATAAGTTTCCACTTCTGTCATTTTTTTTTTTTTTTTTTTTTTTTTTTTGGTTTGTTGTTGCTAAGCCAATTTTATTGCGACCCTTACCATTCCAACGTCATACTGAGTATATTAACATTCTTTTATGCTATAAAAAAAGGAAAATTTTTTGGAAAGTACTTAACATTGGGAACAATTTCTAAATTTTAACATGCATTTTTATTCAAATGTACTGTACATTTCTTTTGAATTGGTCTATCATGTGTATTAAAAAAAAGTAATAGCTAACAAATGGGTAAGGAAGTTAAGCAAGAATGTAATTTGTATATATCGATCTGTCCTGTTATTTTCTATTTTTTCTTATTCCAGCAAAATCAAAAACTTTTTAATCAGACTTAAACTATTCAACAAAAAGCATTTGTATGATATAAAAATGAAGCAAAAGAGAAATAATTAACTTGATTAGTTACAATTCTACAATTTAAAATAATTTATTGCTTCAAAAGGGACATTAATTATTAATTAAATCAATGAAATAAATATTGCTGATCGAAAACTAATTACAATAATGTGGAAAATTTATCAATGAAATTTAATAGACAACCCCCATTTAAATCGATAGAAGACCAAATCTTTTCATTACATCGCTGAGAGAGCACTCTGTAATTTGAACATAACAAACCGCGGTGCAGAAGGTCTTTAAATGGTGTTCCGGCAAGCCACAAAAAACGCACCACCGAACCGGTAATTATTCTTTAAACGGGTTTTCATTATCTTCTAATGAGAGATAATTTACCGATGAGCACAAACTGTCAAACAGTTTTGCGGATTGGTAGGATGGGTATTGTAATGATTTCTGCTACGAAACGTTATTTTTGAAAATGGTAGTGTTCATTATCTGAACAGTTTCAAACGACAAACAAAGTTTCTCGCATTAATAAAAACTAAGGTTATAGTTTGTTCTATAAAAGCAAAATGAGATAATAAAAATATGTTTGATTGTTTTACTTTTTTATTACTTTCCTAGTTAATGTGATCTAATGATAGAGATACATACAAAAGTTAGGTATACTTAGTTTATACTTCGACATATTTTTCGATTTAGTAATTGTATTTTGCTGTACAGTTAATTTAATTCTTTGGGTCGTGGGTTTCTGTTCAGGGTTGGATCTAGTATTGGATCTTGGATATGACATCAAGAAGTATTGAGCATACTTGTGGTGAGAGGTTGAATGCTTAAACTCTACTCTAACAAGTAGTTTTATTAAAATACTATTACTCATTTTTTAAAAAGTAAATTGAATGTTTATATTTTAATTTATAAATATTTTTGTAATTTAGTTATTCTGTTTAACCAAGTATATTAATAATACGATTTGGAGATTTAATAATTCTAAATGAAATTAGAAGTATTGAATTCCAAACCATGAACAATTTGTAAAATTTCGAGCATCTTTTATGTATTTCATTTAAAAAGCAATGTTGACTCTTCAACCAACAACGTCAAAGATCAAAAACTAGAATGGTATCTATAAATTACAAATATTTTACAAAAAAAGTATGTTTAACATTTCTTCATCTTAAACAAGAAATTTTGCTAATTTGAGCAAAAAGTTTTTGATTACAATTTATTGAAGTTTTGTCATTTTATGAAAGTTAATTTTAAATTACAATTATTACTCTGCATTGGTTATCGATAACAAACTTAAATTAGTGACATCAATTATCATTAATTTGATGATATGTGTTATAGGAGGTTATTATCTATATTTACATAGATGAACTTATGATAAAAAAGACATTTTGTAACTCTTTACTTAATTTTTTAGCATGAAAATATGGTTTATTTATACTATACAATAGAGTGAAAAATATTTTCTTAATAATGACTTCCATTAAATATTAATATTTCGAAAGTGGCTAAAATGAATTATTAATTGTAATAAGTGCCTTATTTTCTAAAGTCGTATAAAAACATTATTTATGATAAAATTTCCAATATACGATAACGTTTATGACCGCTAATTTAGCCTTATCACTTTTTTAACTCACGAAAATTAACCCAATCATAATCCTCCTCTCCTCTTAAAAAAACCGACACCCTTTCAACGCAAATTGCATTCCACAATCTGTATATGATTCATGGTCCATAAACATGCCCACAAAACAAGAGCGAAAAATTAACAGGAAAAAAAACATCGCCTTAACTTTAAATAGTAATCTTACACAAACTTTTAGAATTTTCACCCTCAAAACGATAATTAAGACATTTCTGCGAATACAGTGTTCTTAATAATAATAATAAAAAAAAAAGATACAAGGATCCCCCCTTAATGAGGAACATGGATATGTTTAATTAAAATCCACCTCCGCGAAATGGCCAAGTGTAATAAAGAAAACAACGCAAAAGCATTTATTAAAACAAAAAGAAAAATAACCCTTTTTTTTTTTCACTCCATGCAATAATTGCAATCTCTTGGAATTCGAAAAATTCCTCCGACATCGGAATTCCCATCGAAACAACAATGCCCCCAGAGAAATAAAAGATTTTGAAACGCATATTTCAAGTCCTTAACATGCAAAAGAGGCATAAATGTCGATGTCTCGGAAGATTAAAAGCCTTTTATGAGGCGAATCTTGGAACAAAGAAGCGTAGGAAGGATGGAATTAAGAAGTAACAACTCGAGTAAGAAGTTATAGGGGAGTTTGTTAAGGAATGACACAAGGCTTTTAAGGAAGAAGAGGTCGGTTCATAATTTTTTCAATCACAGTGAAGGTTTATGACGAATAGAGATTCAACAAAATGCCTTATATACAATAAGTTAGGAGTGTCAATTTGGTGTGAACATTCTGAATTAACACATTAAACTGACGCGTGTTAAAAAATGGTGTTAGCTCATGCCACAAATTTGAACTGATGGATTGATGAGATTCGATCAAATTGTGTAACACATCAGACTGACATCAGTTAGAAGTGATCGTGTGTGTGTGTGTGGTCGGAGGGAGGGGAGGGGAGGGGAGGGGTGAGAGCAGTTCAGTCCCTTAAACTATCCAATCTACGCATGCGCCAGTTTATTTTATTTTGGTTTATATAACAAGTAGTAATCATCAACATTAACAGACATCATATCTACCTAGTCTAAATTTGGTTGTTGGAGTTGATTAAATCATTTAAAGGTGAAGAATGTTTGTGGAGGATAAATACAAAACCCAATCACAATCAAGTGAAATGGGTCCGTTCTTATGATGTTACTGGTTGATAAAGTTAAAAGTGTAACAATAATGCAGTCTTAAATAGCAATATTTACCAATGTTGGTTCTGGAAGATTAGCAAATTTTGAGCGAAACTCAAGCATTGCTCCAAAATATGCGACTTTTTAAAAATAAACATGCCAAACCATTAAAACTGTGCAGTAACACTTCAAAATTTCAAGTATATTTTTTAATGCATTGGGCGAAATTGGGCAATATATCCGTAATAACGAACTGTTTACAACGTTCCACATCGGGACTGCGAAATTTAGTGAGACTATGCAATTTAGTGAGATTATATTGCTCTAAAATTGTAGATCATACTGAGAATTTTCTTTTAAGTAATATGTAAAATTGTATGATACGTAACTCGATTGTGATGAGGTGGATAGTCGACGGTAAACTGAATTGGTAATAAATGACACACACCAAACTGAGTGTATGTTGGCAATGCATCCGAACTGCTTGCGTATAGCTAGCTTAAGATTCTATATATTAAATGCGTGACCGAAATTATTAACCAGAAAGTATATAATTTTGTAAAATACCACATGTGAACAGATCCATAAAGAAATTGAAATTGACAATTTTAAGGTCTAACCAAAGGATTTTATGTGATGAAAAAACATCCTAATCACCCAGATACAATAACAACGAGGAGCTTGAAGTAACTATACATTGAGACAAGCTTACTTGAGCTACCTGAATACGCTACAACAATGAGTGAACCGGTTACTACGCCCTGATTGGAGCGATGTCTGGTCGATTCGTTAAAACCCTTATACAAGGTGAGACCGAAAAGTAAGGTGACTGATGTCATAATAATCACTGTATTATACAGCGTGTCCCCGTATAACCTGGTCGACCTTTATTTTTGACACCGTTGGTCCTAGATGCATAGTCTCAATTGCAGAAATGTTTTAAATCGTTAAAATATTTTTAACTGAATAGTTTTTAAGTTAGCAAAGGGGTTGGTATAATAGGGGATTGTAAATTTTTATACGGTCCCCAGTTGCCCCAATTCATATTTAGAAAAATGTTGCCCATGAAAAAACATTTCCAATAAAAAAAAAATTGAAATTTGTTCGACCAATAGCCACGGTGTTATTGGAGTTTAAAGTTTTAACTCTATTTCGGGGGCCCGTACATAAATTGAAATGAGGAAATATCGTCTTACTGGAATAACAACGAGCTTCTAGACTAGGTTTGATTATGGCAAACAAGTTGTTGTTCATCACCTAAAACAATATAATTTTTTACTAGAAACCGCTTTAAAAAAAAAAAAAAATACAAATTATACAACGCAACAGCAAACAAACTTATAAACAATTTTAATTAAGTAATTTTAAATAATAACATAATCAGAAAGCAGCGCTTTTTGTTACACAAACTAAAATAAAAGGTGAGAGAAATAAACAAAGTGAAAAGGATAAATAACCTCTTTCTTAATTACATATGCTCGAAGTGTTTTCCTTCGACTAAAAAACCTCAGCGCACACGTCATTCAAATTCATCTTCAATATTTTTCAGCATTAAAGGCGTAATACACCTGGCAGCGGATAAAATTCGATTCTGCATATCTAATAGACTCGTCGATTCTTTTTCGTATATCTTGCTTTTCAAAAATCCCCAAAGAAAGAATTCTAAGATTTAGATCTGGAAATCTAGGAGGCTATTCTACCGGACCTCCATAGCCGATAATGTTGTCTTGTAACTCACCCCACAAGGGGTGGTGCTGTTGAAACCACATCATTTTAAGGTCTGCTAACACGACATAGTCATCCACGTACATAGTCCATAACACGACATGTCATAACACGACATAGTCCAGATAAAGGTCCCTGTAACAGGTTCGTATACTTTTTAACCTGTTAATGTATCAGAAAAAAAGAAAGGTCCTACTAACGCTCCCTTCCATATGCCACGCAAACGGACCATCGCACTTGATGCTCGTTTGGTCGGATCACATGAGGATTTTGCAGTTACCAAAAGTGTGTGTTTTGCCTATTTACTACCCCAGTTCTTGAAAACGTACACTCATCAGAAAATGGAATGTTATTCACAAATGATGAATCCAATTCTAGTTTATTCATGATGAAATTGCAGAAACCAAACCGCCTATTTTCATCCCCGGCAAAAACTCTTGCACCAATCACGGGCGATAAGGATGTGCACCGTGTCGGTTTAAGACTCTCCACACATGGGCTTTTAAGTATCCACATGCTTCATTAATGTCCCTGTCCTAGACTGAGGGAAAGCAAGAGCATGGCCCAACATTTCTTCGTCAGAGACAACCACTCTTGTATTTTTGGATCGAGGACGTCTTCCTATGCTACCTGTTTCTCGCAAACGCTTTACAATATTTAAAATCGTAGCTTTAGATGGATGTATGCCATTTGGAAATAATTTAATTGCATATTGTCTTGCAGATTCTCGCCCATTTCGATTACACTGGCCGTAAAGAAATAGCATTTTTGCGTACTGTTCCGTAGTGTACATTTTAACAACGAGGATTGACGAAATAGCTAAATGTATCTGATAGTAGTATGACCTACTTGTATTCTGAAGTGATGAACATACATTATTGGTTTTCTACCTACCAATCAATAATCTGCCACTAAAATTTGCATAAGAACCTGCAAATCCCACAGTACTACATACTAACTTACACATAAGGGTCGGGATTTTTTTTTTTTTTGACTACTAACGGGAAAATTTTTCCGTTATTTCTTAAATTTTAGGGATAGACGAAAAATATAAGTACAATTTTAGGGAGAAACGAAAATTTAAGGAATTATAGGAATTTTAGAGCGAATGCGACCCCTGCATAACACAAGAGTGTGAATTTGTTCGGCCTCGACAGGTTTAATTTTTTTTTTCATCCTACGTGGTCGAAAGATTTTTGTTAGTTTTAGGGAGTATGGCACCTATTATCTCTTGCAAACGAGTTCAGCATCCACAATTCACTATAGACATTGATAGATCGCATTCATGCATTTGATTACAGAATAATTTTCCGAACGCAATTCCTTTTTCTCTGTATTTCATTTTGTGTACATGCCCTTAAAATATGTTAATGACCACGGGTGTAAAGTAGTATAAGTCACTAAATTCCATTTTTCATATCTCCATGAATATTGGTAATTCAAATTTCAATTTTTTTTATGTTTGAAATGTTTTTCATGGGCAACATTTTTCTAAATATGAGTTGGGGGAACTGGGGACCATATAAAAATTTACAATTCGTAATTTTTATACCAACCCCTTTTCTAACTTAAAAACTATTCAGTAAAAATATTTTAACGATTTAAAACATTTCTTCAATTGGGACTATGCATCTAGGACCAACGGTGTCGAAAATAAAGGTCGGCCAGGTTATACGGGGACACGCTGTATATTTGCAGATAAATACATCACTCTCCATCAAAGTAGTTCCCGCCGTCTACAATACACTTCTGACAACGTTCATACAAATTCTTGAAACTTCTGCAAAAGTTTTCCTTTGAGACTGTCTTAAGTTCCTTGGTAACAGCAGCTTGAATGTCTAAGATGCTTCAAAATCGGTTTCCCTTCAGTGCCAATTTCAGTTAAAGTATTGCACAATCCTTATTCCCTTGATCTAGTGGTAGCAGATTTTTTGTCTCTTTCCACTACTGAAATTAACACTGAATTGAAACCGATTTTCAAGCATCTCAGACATTCAAGCTGCTGTTACCAAGGAACTTAAGGCAGTCTCAAAGGAGGACTTTTTCAGAAGTTTCAAGAACTTGTATGAACGTTGTCAGAAGTGTACTGTAGACGGCGGGAACTACTTTGAAGGACAGTGATGTATTTATCGGCAAATATATAACACAGTGATTATTATGACATCAGTCACCTTACTTTTCGGTCTCATCTTGTAGTATCCGCGGTTAGAAAAGTAAAATATTAATTAAAACTTAAAAGCACTTATTTTCTTTTTGCTATCAATTTATACTGCGTGTCCCCGTATAACCTGGCCGACCTTTATTTTTGACACCGTTGGTCCTAGATGCATAGTCTCAATTGAAGAAATGTTTTAAATTGTTAAAATATTTTTACTGAATAGTTTTTAAGTTAGGAAAGGGGTTGGTATAAAAATTACGGATTGTAAACTTTTATATGGTCCCCAGTTTCCTTAACTCATATTTAGGAAAATGTTGCCCATGAAAAAAAAAAAAAAAAAAAAAAAAAACGAAATTTGTTCGACCAATATTCATGGAGATATGAAAAATGGAATTTAGTGACTTATACCACTTTACACCCGTGGCCATTAACATATTTTAAGAGGATATACACAAAATGAAATACAGAAAAAAAGCAATTGCGTTTGGAAAATTATTCTGTAATATTGCTATGTAATCGAAATAGGCGAGAGGCTGCGAGGCAATATGCAATTAAATTTCTAAATGCTTAATTTCCAATGGTAAATTTGCAAAAATGTCTAAGTTTTTAAATGTTGTAAAGCGTTTACGAGAAACGGATAGCATGACGTCCTCGATTCGAAAATTCAAGAATGTTAATTTGGGCTATAGTGTTTTTTCCCTTATTTAGTGTCAAGGCCATTAGTAAGGCTCGTGGATACTCAAATACTCATACGTGGAGAGTCTTAAATCGACATGGTGCACATCCTTATTGCCCGCGATTGGTACAAGAGTTTTTGCCCAGGGATGAAAATAGACGGTTTGATTCCTTCAATTTTCTCATGAACAAGCTAGAATTGGGTTCATTGTTGCACGTTTTCAAGAACTGGGGTAGTAAATAGGCAAAACACACACTTTTGGTCTCTGCAAAATCCCCATGTAATCCGACCAAACATGCATCAAGTGCGATGTTAACGTTTGGTGTGGCATATGGAAAGGAGCGTTAGTAGGACCTTTCTCTTTTATTGATATATTAACAAGTAAAAAGTATGCGAGCCTGTTACAGGGACCTTTATCTGACTTTCTGGATGAATATGTCGTGTTAGCAAACCTTAAAAAGATGTCTTTTCAACAGGATGATGCACCACTCACAAGCAGCTTCCTGCCTAACAATACTACACAACATGTTTCAAGACAACATTATAGGGTATTGTGGTCAGGTAGAATCGTCTCCTTGATCACCAGATTTAAATCCTTTAGATTTCTTTCTTTGGGGAATTTTGAAAAGCAAGGTCTATGAAAAAAAATCGACGAGTCTATTAGATTGCAGAATCGAATTTTATTCGCTGCCAGGTGTATTACGCTTGTAATGCTGACAAATTTTGATAAATAACGTGTAATTTTGATAAATAACGTGTGATAAAAAATGAGTCTCCTTGATCACCAGATTTAAATCCTTTAGATTTCTTTCTTTGGGGAATTTTGAAAAGCAAGGTCTATGAAAAAAAATCGACGAGTTTATTAGATTGCAGAATCGAATTTTATTCGCTGCCAGGTGTATTACGCTTGTAATGCTGACAAATTTTGAAGATGAATTTGAATCACGTGTGCGCTTAGATATTTTAGTCAAAAGAAAACATTTCGAGCATATGTAATTAAGAAAGAGGTTATTTATCCTTTTCACTTTGTTCATTTCTATTACCTTTTATTTGTGTTTGTGTTAACAAAAAGCGCTGCTTTCTGATTATGTTATTATTTAAAATTACTTAATTAAAATTGTTTATAAGTTTGTTTGTTGTTTATTATGTGTTGTAAAATTTGTAATTTTTTTTTTTCAAAGCAGTTTCTAGTCAAAAATTATAATGTTTTATACGATGAACAACAACTTCTTTGCCATAGTCAAACTTATTCTAGAAGCTCGCTCTTATTCCGATAAGACGATATTTCCTCATTTCAATTTATGTACAGGCCCCCCAAATAGAGTTAAAACTTTAAACTCCAATAACACCGTGGCTATTGGTCGAACAAATTTCAATTTTTTTTTATTGGAAATGTTTTTTCATGGGCAACATTTTTCTAAATATGAATTGGGGCAACTGGGGACCGTATAAAAATTTACAATCCCCTATTATACCAACCCCTTTGCTAACTTAAAAACTATTCAGTTAAAAATATTTTAACGATTTAAAACATTTCTGCAATTGGGACTATGCATCTAGGACCAACGGTGTCAAAAATAAAGGTCGACCAGGTTATACGGGGACACGTTATATGTAAGTTTAATGTAATACTATGTGTGTATGTTATCAATATTACAATAAAGGTTTTGATTTTCCCGGAACTATATCTTATCATTGGTAGGTTCCATCCTAGAGTGTATTCAACGGAGTCTAGTTAGCCTGTTTTTTCATAAAGTTTTGCAAATTCCACCCTACACTTTCTATTAAAACGTTGAAGTTAACAGTTACAAGGCAACCACATTCTTTCCCATCCTTGTGTTAGGGCAAACAGACCGAATGCTTGTTTTTGCTGGTAAGTGGCTTTCACGCGAAACCGGACAGCAAAGAAGGAGATAATAAAAGCTAATTGGGCCCGAGAAGAGAAAGACGTTTAATGGGATGATACGAGTCTCCCTACAGGGATGGCCTTTCTCCCTTCTAAATAATTAGATATTTCTGTCACAGTATAGCATTGTTTTGATCTTAAGGTGTAGCCTTAAGATACCCCTGGTCTTGCACCTTTTATGGAAATACCTTAGTGGTAAAGGCTTTAGTGCTTGTGGGGTTATTAGTAAAGGGAAGGAAACGGAAAACATAGCTAATTTATGGAAAGACAACAAGGCCTTTCTTATTTTGCTGGTGGAAAAAGAATGGAAATATTTCTTAGTGTTACGAAAGAGATTTCGGAAATAATTTTACATAGTGAAAATATTTCGTGAATAATTTTACATAGTGAAAATATTTCGTAAATAATTTTACAAAGTGAAAATATTTCGAAAAATATAATGAAAATATTTCGGGAATAATTTTACATAGTGAAAATATTTCGTAAATTTCAATTCAGTTCATTTCTGGTATTGATTTTAGTTATAGTTTTTTATTACCGTAAAAATGCGAATTAATAGTTGAAATACAAGCTTTAAAGTAGTTGCAAAGGTTAGATTGTGTTCAGATCTTTCTCGAAAACTATAAAAAAGTCTATAATTTTTTTGCTTGCTTATCAATTATATAGGGTAAGATCAGTCTTTCAATTGGGATTGAGTTTCTGCTGTGTAGTTTTCAATGGGACTTTTAAAAATAGTTAAGTTTGACCTTAACTTCTGTCGAATTGGTGACACCTGAAACTCTGGAGTAAGATTAAAAATTTTTTGCCGTTGTAAAAAGTTTGTTTAAACCTGTACATTTTTTTTCCTCAATCGAGTATATTCACCCGGAAAAAATTGTGAACAGAATATACATTCAAAGACTTTTATTCTCAGCAGAATTAACAGTAAAGAATTATTTATACGTTCATGTTGATGCTGTGTTTTCACCGGGTGGAATTTTTATTATTCATTTACTAAAACAAAAATCAGTATTCAACTAATCATGAAAATTAATTTTAAGCTATAATCTAAACTTCACTATCGACAAAACTTTACTTCAATTAAAACTATTTCGTCAAGATTGTTACTGAGCAACATTTAGTTCATGAATCGTAGCTTTTATAATAAATATTTTGATATCCAAACATAATTACTACAAGTTCCCTTATGCAAACTTTAGAAAAACGCAAAAAGATATTTTTAATTTGGGTGGAAGATCGCTATCGGCCGTTTTTAAAATTGTTTATATTAATTTCGATTTTATTTACTTGTATGTGGCTGTAAAATCTTCAAAGGGCTAATTAATACACTTTCTCTCATCCAATCGAGTTGAAACTTGGCAGATAGAATCTTTGTCGATAACAATGCATGCTATCGTTTTTGGTGCTGTCAATAAAAGGCCACTTTTGTGCACGTTTCTAATGCCGTACGTCAGATACAGATACCAAGCTATTTTCAAGAGTGCACAATTTGGCAATATTTAATGGTTGAAACCTTCCCCCATCATTGTTGATGCAATATGTGAAAAAACTTCCATTTTAATGTTTTTAAACCCTTTATATCAACTTTGATGATTTTTCTTGTGGCTTGTAAAATCATTGGAGAGATAATGGATCTTTTTGCCGTTATCTAATCGAATTGAAACTTGGCACATAGAGTGGTTGTCAACGACAATTCATCCAATCAAGTTTTGAGTGCCAAAAAAAAAGTGAATGGCACAGAATTGAGGGTTTGCTTCGTAGTGGTTAAATTTTAAATGGACCCTTGATATGAGCTCAAAATTGCTTAAATAAGTTGCAATTGCACATAAAAGTTGACAACACATATAAATGTTTCATACTAAAATGTTTGTTTTTATTGCTTAATTTTTTAAATTTCCAGAAAATAATTAATTGAAAGTGATATGCAATACCTGTGCCAGAACCCCAGTAGCACAAATATCCTGTCCAATGTTACTCAACACTGGTCAATCCCGATGTGGACCGTTGTAGACTGGCCATTGCCAACGGATCTTGGTCAATATCGCCATGATGGGTAAAATGCACTGGAAGTATTGAAATATTGATGCCTAGTTTTAAAATTGAATATATTTTTGATAAGAAAGGATGAAGGCGTAAAAAATATGTTTTGTGATGGTTTGGATATGCTTTTTTTTAAATCGTGTATTTTGGAACGACCTTTGAGCTTTAGCATGGATTGGCCAATCTTTCAGAACCTTTGTTTCTGACTTTGACCAATACCGCTGTGCAACATGGGGAGTAAGAAATAAACTCTCCAATTACTTTTGATACCTTTATCTCATTTGGTACAAAAATGAATATGTAATAATTGTGTTTTTAGTTATAGATATTGCATTTGTTGGTCTCAATAAAACATGCTCTAGAACAGTAAATGACATAAAAGAGTACATTATTACATTCTTTTTCTGATCGATTGAATATGCATAGAATAAGAAATCTATGCAAAAGTCTACTATTGGATAAAATGCTTGAGCTGACATAGGATCTTCTGCTCCAATCCAGTGGACTAAAGGGTATTGAAAACTAGAAATATATTTCTCCCTCTTCAATAACAGTCTTATAACGTTGAAATTCACAATTGAAGCATGTATGAATATTTCAGAGTATATACCTACCGGTTTATATTCTCGGGAAAAAAGGACCCTAGCTATCTCTTAAGTCCAAAAAAATCCTTTCGTCTTGTTCGAGTCGAAAAAACTTTTGGGAAATTCGTCTGGTTGAATAGCGTAATATCACAAGAATGTCTTTTGGAAAGAATAACAGAAATTTGGAAGGGATATAAAGTAAATCGAAGCAACTTTCATGGAAAGGAATGCCACAAATGTAAGTTCTTTTGAAACAAATCAGATAGACACATGGATATAAACCATAAATATTTTTACTCAAAGGATTTGGTCGTTTCACACAAAATTTGAAGGATTGAAAACATAACTGCAGAATAATTTGCTACTGTATTTTACATATAATTCACGATGTAATATCACTGAATATTACGTGCTGCGACTGTTGCTTATATAATAAAAAATTTTCAATTTATAAATTACCATAAGAACTATACAGCATACAATTTTAACTCCCTCAAGTCATTAAAAAAATCCATTCACACAATTTTATTGTTCCTTTTAATAAGTATTTACGGCTTTTAACTTAGTCACAGAATCAAAAGAAGCTAAGTAACAAAAAAAAATAAAAAAAAAATGAATTCCTTCAATATGGGATTCTTTATCTAACGCTCGACTTTAGCTGTCGCTAAATGTACAGGATTTCTTTGAGTGAATAACAATATTTATTGATCGGAGAATGTTAATTTAATATAGAGTCTGCAATGATACAAAAATTTTAATATTGGATTATACTCTTTTTGCTTTGAAGAATGGATATTCTATTAACTAGTCATGTTGGATGAAAACATGAAATATTTCCCTCGTATATTTGTACATTGAAACAACGACCTATGTAAGGAGAAAGGTATGTTAAAAGAAAAATTATAAATGGTTTAAAAAATCTGTTTATAAAGTGTATAATCTTGACACAACAAATGAAGGTTTTTTTATAAATTGCATATTAATTTTTATATTAGTATGCAGTACTCATTATAATGGCTATGTAACTCTTAAATGTAGATGGCGTTCAATTTTGTTTATTACATGGACGTCTGGTGCATAAACTCTTCAGAATTGATATGTGACTCCATAAGGATAGAGGTCAGCACAAATTGTATACGTAAAAATGCTTAATAGTTAATTTTCTATCTTTCTTTTATAATTGTGTTGTGATGTCCTCTTCAAATAAACCAAGAAAATGCCAAGCAGTGTGCTTCATTTTAGTGATAAGATTTATTATTCAATGATTATTTTCGAAATATTTCAGGCTATCTTACTTATAATCTTACCATGGATCAAATTATCCTCCCGATTTCCTGTTTCCTTCTCTCAGAAATTACTGTATTCAAATTTTTATCACTACATAGTAAAGATGTATTAGTAAAAAGTAAAAGTACCTAAGGCAATCCATTCCATACCACGATGAGAAATATGTCTCTCGACCAAAAGCATTGTACTCTTTCTTGTTCCTCGCCCCAAGGCTCCTTTTTGCAACTAAGAAAGGATTCTCTATACAAGATCACAGCGTAACCAAGCGACCGGAACCTTATCTTTCTATAAATCTCCTCGACATTCCATCATAACTCTTCAACTCCGCAGTGGCTTCCAAAACCTTCACGCAGTCAGTCTTTTTATACCGATACCACTCGAAGCCAACCAGAGTCATGCGATTTCTTTCTTTTTTTTACTTCAGTGTGGTGAGGCATTCAGACAAAAGAAAAACGCCGAAGCATCAAACATTGCGGTTGGTGCTGTCGTACCGCAGCAAACAGAACGAGTAATAAAAAAAAAAAAAAAAAAAAAAAAAAAAACTGTTCAAAACAGGAAAAAAGGATTGCCCTTCCACAAAAGTTTTCCGGTGTCGTCTCCCGGAATAAGAGGAGGCTAGCGTGTGTGATGACACCCTGATGAATGTTGCCAGAAATTCCGGAGGGCAGCTCTGGCGTGGTTGTTGGCGGAATCTGCGGAATTTCACTGACTACAGATACGGATTGCTGGATATAAATTTTTCCACCCTTTTGCTGGGTGACTTCAATTTATCCAGGGAATGGGGGAAGTGAGATATTTGTGTTATTCGGGTGTTAACTCGGACGCATTTGTCTCCGTCTCAGACGCTGTTGGACGTTTTCGTTTAAGAGTTGTTAAATTTAATTTATCTCGAGGCGGCCAGTCGAGGTCTTTTCTCGATCTTTTGACCTGCGTTGCTGAGTGCAAACGCATATTTCACTGGTTGCTGAGAGTGATTATGGTTTATTCTGAACTTACTGGTTGAGATTTATTTCGATTTGGCCTGAACTTAACATAGTTTGAAATTTGCTCAGTTAGAAATATTTGGAATAACCGTAGAGAAGGAGTATTTTGTAACTTAATAAGCAATCTAGTAAGTTTAAATAAATATTTTATGCTTCATTGCTGACTATTGTTTTGTTACGATCCAACTATTATAATGTCATATTGTTGGATAAAAAATTCTAATACAAGTGGAGGGTGTAAGGTGTAAAAATTATGAAAATAATATTTTGTAACGAAATAATCTAATTTATTAGTTAAAAAAGTATGTTTTATGAATTGAAGTACGTAAATAAATTGTTTAATTTGATATTCAAGGAAAGACTTTGAATAAAAGTAACAAAAAAAAAAAAAAAAAAAAAAAAAAAAAAATAAGTGCATTGGAATTTTTTTTGTATAAAAAATTGGTTTTCATTCGAGCTTGTTTTAATTGCTAGTTAATACTGAATTTAAGAATTAATTATTTTAAATGGATGAATTTATTTTGTAGAGAGAATTACAAATATAAATTATTCACTAAAAATGCTTTTAAATAAAAACCTTATTTATATATTTTTCTTCATTTTAATTTTTGTTACCTCTTTTTCGCTATGAATACAAATTAATATTATTTTCGAATCTAGCATCCAGTTTATTACTTGCATTTTTATAAAAAAAAATTTCTTTATTTTTAGCAGATATTTCCTTTTTTCAATTGATATTTTTACTGAACATTTGAAATCACATATTTATTCCATAATAATCTATAATTTTTTTTCAAGTATTGCTTATCACGATGATGTCACCATTTAAGAATATTTAAAAAATATTATGTATAATTTACACTTCTCTATATTTCTTTAAAAAAATCTATCGACATTGCAATGTGCATTTTTTGCATATAAGATTTGGTTATTTATACTAAAATGACGGTAAAAATTGTTTACTCCTTTTTGTACGACGAAAAAGTTTGTGCGGTAAATTATATATGCTCAGTTTTTTTAGTTTAAAAATCTTTAGTTAAAAAGTTTGATATTTTAAGATTTTAAATATAAATTTTTGATTATCATATTATGCATGAAATCGTCTGTATCTTTACATACATCTTTCGAGGTTAATATGTTTCTAACTATCTAGTATGAAAACTATCGAGTGTATTTGTAATTCCTCATTTCACTTGATAATTTTAGTAAAATTTACAATAATTTTTCTAATTGCTCAATCATTGTCTAACGTGCATTATATTTAACTTAACATGTTTTCATTTTTGCTATATATATAAAAGGCAAATATTTTTCAATCTTATGTAATTTATTATAAAAAAAAAAAAAAAAAAAAAAAAAAAAAAAATCATTACAGTAAAAAGAATAAATAAAAAGATTAAGATTATTAATTTGTAACATAAAAAATACTTAAACATTTTTTATTTTAACTTCTCAAAAGGCTTAATTTTTTAGAATATTTAGTTATTCGACGGTGTTTTGCTAGTTAGATATATATACTTACAGAAAAGGAAGTATTCAAAGGCACTTTGAAAAGTATTATTTTTTAATACTAGACGGAAAGTTATAAAAACAAAAATTAGCAATGCTATCCGCAATTTAAGCATAAATGAAAGAATTAATGAAAAGATAACGTTCACCTAATTAATATAAATAATCCTAGGTGAAAATAAATTTATTGATAAATAAGTCACTGACTAAAGCAAACGACAAAGTACGAGTTATGATGTAAGAAAAAACATAGTCAGTTCAAACTTTGAATTAAAACTAGATAATAATAAAACTTTCTCATAAATTAGTATGTAAGCTGTATAAAAGTATTTTTATTTTGTTATATCTGTAGCTTTGAATTGTGCAATAGTTTTTAATTAAAAACTAAGGCAATGTATTAATGTTATATATTTTCATGAAAAACTAATTGCGCCTTAGTATATAATTTTTTACAAAGATAAAAAATAACATTTTCTAAGGGTATTTAAATACTTTGAGTAAAGAAATGTAAAAATATGCTAGGAACTGAAAGAAATTTCAATTTACTTTCAATTTATTTTTTATTTTTGTGTTTTGTATAGTATAATAGAAATATATGTTTTAATTGGTGGTTATAAGTTATAGATATTATTGAATAAATCAGGACGCACCATTGTTCAGCTTAATTATAACATATCTTTTTCATGATATGAAGTCACTACTGACTCGCACTACTAAGGTTAATAGAAAATGTAATAAGTTTAGATCTAGATGATACATTTTATTTATAGTCACTTAAAATGAGTTTATTCTTTTGGTCTAAATCTTATCTGGAAAAGTATACTCCCAATCATGATTCGAAAGAAGATTTAAATATTACATGCTATGTATAGGTTTCAAATTAGGCCAGAATAAAAATATGCAGTGACTGAACATATTAATCGTTAAATGTAAAAGAGAGCATATCAATTGGTTTTCAATTGAACATGATCTTTTTTTGTATAAAGCGATTCATGTGAATTTTTTACATTTGAAACACAGCAATACCTATTATTTGAATTTGGCAGAGAAAAATACAATCTACACTCTGATGCTAGGAAAGGTTAAAATATAGAAAAACGCAGCTTGAGCATTTAAGATTGCTTAGAGAAATTACTTTTTCCATTCACCAAAGTTATATATTGTATTCTATTATTGAGAGATAAGATTTCATAGGTTTCCTCAACGTGTGTAAATTGATATTTTCCCTTTTCTATAAGGCTGCCATCTACTGTATAGTATCATAACTTAACAAAGTTTTTTAATATTTCAGATTTTTTTAAACTTAGATTTTCAAACAAATAACTCATTGTGTAATTGTAAATAAACTATGCTAAACCAAAATTGATAAATGATATACCAATTTATTGTAATTATTCTGATGGATAAAGGGAGGAGATGAGACAGTTACAAAAAATGAAATGAAAAAACGCCTTCAGAAATGTGGGACTTGGAAGCAAAGGGGTCTAAGTGACTTTTCTTAACTTTTGAGAAAATGCACTTTAAAGTTTCATATTTATATAAAATTCTAAGAAAACTAGTGATATCTTCATCCCAGAGGTAAGTATTTGAAAAACAAACAATTTTAATATAAATTTAATATAAGTAAGAAACTTTAAAGTGTATTTCTTCAAAAATTAAGAAAAGTCACTTGGACCCTTTTGCTTCTCAGGCCCTCAAATAATACAGGGTTATTCAAAATGAAGGAACAGATATGTGTGGTAAGAAATGTAGTACTGATTCAACATAACAAATGGTGCTCAGGTTGAATGAAGAAAATAACTTTGGACTTTCCTTCATCCATTGATGTGTAATATGAGGTACCATAGAATACCGTTCATTGGAAATACACATCTAATATCTGCTCTTTCCTTTTGAATGCACAAAATAACTTTGAACTTTCCTCTTTATATTGATGTGTAATATGGTGTACCATCGAATACCGTTCATTTGAAATAAATGTTTAATACCTGCTACTTCATTTTGAATAAACCTGTATTTAAAATGTATCACATATAGACAAACATTTATTTTATCAACTATTGTTATGTCACGTACTAGACAATAGTTCATATTATTAAGCCACAATGTACACCAAACATATATGAAGATATAATTATTATTATGAAATTAAAATCGAGCACTACCAAAAAATCCAATGAATAAAGTGCAATCCATACCATGATGGATAATTTTAAAGTATGTCAAACACCCCATCGATTAATTTTATGCTAAGATACAATCAATAATGTTAAGGAAGAGATGCATGTCTTCCATGCTTGTGTCCACTTAAAAAGCTTACAAATCCACAAGCCCATACTCTGATGGAGAGTCGGGTTGAAATATGGCAAATACCCCATTGATGGATAATCGCTGGGTGAAATGTGAAGATATCATCGTTATGCGGCTTTGATTCACATCCTACGACCACTTTTATGGCCAACTTTATTCTCCCATTAGGAGGCACTGATGGAGGCATTTTGGGGGGTTGAGGGTTGTTTATGACGGAGCCGGATGGAGATTGTACAGGTAAACATAGACTCCTCCTAATATATGTTCATCGAAATATTCTGAAGGATTATAGGGAGTGTCTGGATTTATGCCATGTTTGTGGGTTGTTGTAAAAGGCTGGGTAAAAGTCCAGATGGCTACATGGCAGTTGAGACTAAAATTGGGCTGTAGAATATAAATTTATGTAATGATACATTTCTGGACTTTAGAGGTAAATTTATAGTTTATATTTTATATGTGATTTTCATTGCAGCGCTGTTGTAGTTTACCTGTGAAGGATAATTACAACAGCACGGTTTTATGGTTATATTAAAACATGCTTACAACAATGGATTGTGAATATTGTTCATGTATTCAGTGTTTATGATACCTTTGAAGATATAGTCTGTAAATTATTGCTGTGAAAGTAAATATTTTTTAAATAGCTGGATTATTTTAATTGTTTAGTTTGAATACGTTTGAATATCGTTGAAATAAAATTAATGGAAAAGAATATTTGTTTAAAATGTTTATTTTTATATCCACTGATTTAATTCTTATTGAAAATAATGAAAATAGCGCGACGAGATCAAGTTTATAAGGGTGTTTCATATAGAGGAAAATCATCTTGTATTAAAATCAACCACAATTTCAATCTTTATAATAATTTAGTCACACGGAAATGAACTCGAAGAATTAACATTTTATATTGACGTGATTCTCTTGTCCTATTCTAGTTAATTTTAATTCATTCTACAAATTTTCTTTCTTGAACAATAGAAATTCTTTAGTATTATAAATCTCCTTATGTATGTAACTAATAACAATTATGTATCAAATTACGTTATTCTAGTACATGTACTAGATGCCCGTTTCTACTTTGAAGACAAAAGATTAGTTCAACAGTGTTTTAGTACCGAAGAGTGTTTTTCAAGAGTTAATTAAGTTCATTCTTAAGAAGATAGGAGAATTTTAAACAGGAAACTTTCGGAAGGATTATGGTAAAACTCATTCACTGGGGACGTTAATTTTTTTTTTTAAGAAGTTGGATTTAAGGGTTGCTTAAAAGGTAAGAAGATAATGAATTATTGATTTTTTTTATTTGGGTTGAATTACCGTGTCCCATTTGGGAATATCTGTAAAGATGGGATTGAAATTTCCCACTGAACTGGAAAATAGGATTTGAGGTGAAACGCTGCATAAATAACTTTTTTTTGTGTGTGTGTGTGTGTGAATATTTTAAAAGTGTTTGGGAATTTTAAAATGAGAATGAATTTAATGATTCTGATTTGTAAGTCGACTTGTTAATGCATTCGATTTTTAGGTAATGAAAATAGTGTTAATAGTAATATAACTATTTTTACAAAATTATTTCGAAAACTTAACAGCCTCTAGATACTGACCATGATTTTTAAGCTTCCCCGAATTGTGTTTATTTTGCTTGAATCAAATTACCGGTATAAATGTTTCAATCATTGTAAGTAGGTATTCTTTGTTAGGATCACTGCCTTTTATTTAAAGAAGAGTGCTAGCACTGGTTAAAATGTGGTTGAATGATCAACCTTTTTGGTAATGTTTTGCTCTTACTATTTTAATTTCTAGAAAAGCATTATTTAAAGATTTTTTACTTTCATTATGTATATTTGATTTCGTAAATCTTGCAAAATAAGTGCTTACTACAATTTTAAAATTTATCTAATATAAAGTGAATGCATTTAATTATTATTTTTTTCTAAAAATTTTATAAGGGTGCATAAAAATATAAATATTCAAATTTTTAGAAATTGTTTACTTTTGTTTTCAATGTTGTCTCCATCACATAAGTATAAGTTTTTTTCTGAACTTACAGATTTGTAAATAAACTATAAATGAACATATCCTACTTTGTTTCTGATATATATATAAAAAAATAATTTAATTTTCAAATTAGTTTTAAGTGGAAGTTATATTGATTTTTAAGCTAAGATAATAAATTATGTGATAGAAATTAACGAACTATAAATTAATCGGCGAGTAATACGAATTATAAAATATAGAACTAAAAATTTTGTATCAAAATCCTTTCAAATGCCAACTACTCAAAATATTTCCATAACAGTCATACATCCAGTTATTTAAACCCTTATTATAGTCTCTTAACATTTGAATGGTCATTATTTGAGTTTATTAAACTCTCCCAAAAACTTAGAATTTTTTTTGTGGATTAACAGTAAATGAATAACATATAAATGGATGATATTTATAGATATTTCTGAAACTTATTTTTGTAATTTTACAATAAAGCACCAAAACTTGTAATTACTTCTATTTACTACATCTTTGATTCGCTATATAATCTTGATATAAAGGTAAAAAACTTACTAATTGGTCGTTAATGTACCACTTGAGCTCAGGTGCTGGTTTAGATCTTCCAGAGTTACACAATATTGAAACATTATCTCCTAATTCATAATCAGATTTTTCTTCCATCAATATAGGACCATCGGAGGGTGGAACTGTGGATGAAGAAGAAAGGTCATGTTACTTAAATGATATGTGTAATGAGAATAAAAGTGAAAATCTAATCAGAAAATAAAAGCATCGATAATATCATCGCATCATAATATATAAAATTGTTTAAGAGTACGCTACGTTAAGATAACTAAACTTATTTCTATGAAACTTTCAAAATGTATTAAGAACACCCAAAATATATAATTTTTTTAAAAGTTACGATGCATGTCAGAAAGGTATGCTTAAAATTGTTGGAAATTGTCAAATTTTAATTATTCTTTATTTCCCCCATCATTTAGAGGGCACATAGTGTTCTGAATGTTGTTCACCCCTCATTTAAATAGAATATTTTTAGGAATAAAATTAAGCACTAATTATTTTCTGATCTTATTTGTTTGATGCATATTGTATAACTAAACATTTACTACAAAAATACAATTTTTGTTTTAGTGAAATACAAATATTTAATTTTTAAAATCATTAAATTGATAGACATAGTTTCATGTATTTTCAATAAAAGATGTTGACTAATGTGGCATAGTTGCAAAAAATATTACTATAATTATCAGCAAAAATTATTGCAAAATATCTATAACAATTTAAGCTTTAATTTATACCTAAAAAAGTAATTCTTCTAGTAAAAATATATTTTTTACATTGATAGTTTAACAAGATTACGATTTTTTAGATTTTGTAAGATTTTTATGCAAAATTGAAAATTTAGTTAAATACTTCCAATATTAAAAATAATAGGTTTAGGTTAAAGATATATGCTATGAAAATATATTGTAAACATTTTATATTAAAATGTTAAAAGGTTCTTGAAACCAAATGAGTACGGTGACTTTAAAAGTACATTGTGAGAAAATGAGCTTCAATAGTACTAAAACAGGGAGTTTCGTGCCATACACAGTGTTATTTTATGGCTCATAACTTCTTTAAATTTTGGAGTATTTACACATTATCAGTCTTATATTACTCAAAATTATGTGAACTTGAACAAATATTGTGTTTGAAAAAAACAATAACTTTGATTAGAAATTTTTGTGGAGTTTTGCTTGTCGTTTTGATTAAAATTAGATGCTTTCTTTATTAAATATTTTGATAAAATTGCGTGATTTACAGTTTGAAAGTTTTTAACAAAACATCAATCATTTATCTTATATTAACGAACCACATTTTACTAACAGTCGATCATGTACTTAAAAGTTAATATTTCTATTGTTTTAGTTATTAATTGATGCATACTAAAATGTATTTTTAAGAATATGCATATATTTTCAATGTATTTTATAATATTTGATTTTGGATTTTTAAATAATAGATAATAATTTTTAAACAGGTAAGGGAAAGTGAGCCCCTCATATTTTCTAATAAGGGCGTCTGACAGGTAATATTAATTATATTTCATGACAGCAGTTAAATATTTTTGAGTTTTCTTTCTTTAGATTTAATTAGAATATTTAAATGAGCTAGACCCTTAAAACCAGCGTCATCTTTCTTCATTTGATTGATTCTTCACTTGAATTGTCACTTATTCTAGCATTTGACATTATGATTAAGTATTATTATGAAGCTACGTTGCTCAAAATTCTAGGTGCTTCTTTCTGTGGTTAATAGAGTAATTGGAGTCATATTCTAGAAAGTGCAACTTTCCACGTCTATTTTAAATAAGTTTGTCATAAATAAACAGAAGTTAATACTAGTATAGCAGGAAGAAAGAAATGTTAACCAATATAAACTTTGAAGTCCAGAAACATTTTTAAAAGAAAAAAACAACTTGTCTAATGGCACCAAAAATATTAAATTTCACCCTCAAAAGAATCGGCGATAGAACTCAACCTGCCCAGAAAAAGAGATGGAACCCACTTCAACAAATCACCATCAAATTGAAGGAATTGCTGCCTAAAAACGAGAAAAAAAAAAAAAAAGTAGGAAAAGAACATGGCGGAAAGAAATGACAAAGCACCCTACACCGCTCTTGGTACGTATAGAAATAATTTTACCGAAACAGCCTATTTCTGAACTTTCCCAAGAAATAATGATAAAAAATACCCAGTAAGTGGACACAAGCGAAAACTGAAAGAAAATTAGTCCATCACATGAACGAGGGTCTCCATTTTGGTTAGAGAACGCAACGAGCCAATAAAATTGCCATGATTCGCCCATTTAAGGTCTTATTTCCTAGTAGTAGTTTTGGGTATGCTATAAAAAGAGGAAAGTTGCATAGGTATTTTGGATTGAATTATTCCGTTGTAATGCTTTTTAATCAACCGGCTTATGGGACTTGGTGAAAAAAGATACAAATGGGTGAGTGGATTGAAAAACGATTGGCACACCCAGATGGAGAAATGTTCATTGTAGTAACAAAGGGTTTAACTCTTTTTAGGTCATTGAATTGTTTTATATTTAATCAAAGTGTTTTATGTTAATTGTTTAGTTTTGAACTCTCGAATTATTAATCACTTTCAAAATATCTTTAGACATGAAAAAGGATCTTCAGTTTAAAAAGAAACGCAAATAGCATAATATATAAATATGTTTTGTTAAGTATATTATGAATGTAACAAATCGCTTTTGTGATATTGTGTGAACGTAGAGTTTAATTAAGTACATATGTAATATGTTCTTAATTCAACTCAATAGTTACTTTTACTTTACAGTATACATTTTTTCAAACTTTTTTTTTGGTACTTTTTCGCATACTCTCATTGTTTTTGTAATAAGAAAATTCAATATATTTCATTTTATAAATTGTTAGATAAGCTTAATTTTGTTTAGAATTTCATTTTTTACATTAAGTTTTTATTTATCTAGGTTCTATTTATACTATAATTCTGTAGGAGGTAAGGAAACACTGAGGTAAAAACATACCTTGCGTAAAATGAAACTAACAAATGAAACTTCCTAACTTCAACTAGACTACACGGAAAAACGGGAAAAATACTTAACGTAAAAGGAAGTTAACGCATGTTACCCTTCTAACTTCAACTAGACTACCTCTAAAAATGGGAAATAAAAAGTAATTTTACAGTAGATGCATCGACGATTTCACAACAAGCCATTCAAATATCAAGTACCACTCCCAAAAAGTTCAATATCTCCTCAGAAAATCGCAGATCAAAACTCCATTTAAAACGACTTAGCCAAGCCTCCTCTCCTTACCAACAACAAAACTTGTCCATTGCGCAAGGCATGCCATTACCTCTTCTCAATAACATACTTTATCCGAAAATGAAGTCGGTATCGATACCAATTCTCCAACCACAAACTTTAATCATCAAAACCTTTTCCACTTGAAAAGCTTGTGATCGAGCCTCCAGCCATTCCTCGGCAGAGATAGTCGATAAAAGCTGTTATCCAACCTTGTTACTTGTTATTCTTGTTCTTAGCTGCAGTCTATCACCAGTGCACTATTGTGGATGCGTATTTCCTTCTTACAACATCAATAAAAACATGCCAGAATATGTTAACGAGAGAAAAGATAAAAATATTATTTTTCATCCTTATGAAACGGTTATTTATGACTGGAGATTTTTTTCTTCCAGGAGCCGGAAGGTATTGTGGCTGATTCAAGACCTTAACTTTTTGACTCCAGGTCATTGAAATCGGATTTTTCTTCTCTTCTCTTCATTTCTTTTCCGATATTTGGCCACTGCCATTCGGTGATACGAAATTTTAAGTATGCCATCGGCGGATTATTTAATTAAATAATTATATATAAATTTTTTTATTACATTTCATTTGAGAGTGGGTTTTTTTGTGGGTGGAGATTGAAATTACAAGATTGTGTCTATGCCACGGTAAAATTAGTAGATATCCTTTTCTTTTAATATTTTCTAACAAGATTTAAATCTCATTTCTCATTCGAAAGGTAATGAATTATGCAATATACGAGGGAGCAATTTCCCAATATCAGTTGAAGTAATTTATTTACTTGTCAACATCTACTTGCGGGAAATATAGGTTTATAAAAATTGATATATTCTAACGATTTATTTCCTGCATAACATTAAGTAAATATTAAAAACACACACACACTCTTAATCATAGATATTTCTATTTTTAAAATAAACTTATAACAAAGAAAACTGATGACAATGGTAAATTTAATTTATTCTTATGTTTTCATTTTGCATAATTACTTCTTATAGTTGAATATATTTTATCATTTAGTAACATATATAAATTAGGTAATTTCAAATGAAATGAATATGAAACCAACACTTCCTTTGAAAACTGCTATAACTTTTACTTTTGAAATTTAGATCCAACCAAACAAGTTGAAAGAGTCAATTGAGCAGTTTCTTTTACATAATATTAAGACACGAAGTTTGAGGTGTTTAGTTATATTGAAAATAATTCAATAAATAAAACAATATATGATATAAATATTTACTAATTCGAAGTTGTTCATTGGAAATTAAAACTAAATACTGTCAAAGTACAGTGATTGGTAACTCTTCTACGCGAGTGAAAAAAATTATAATGCAATTTAAGGAAATGAGGCAGTTTCAAAATTTTTTAAATTTACAAAATAGAAATTGGCAAACAAACTCCAAATGTACAACACAATTTTGTAATCAATATTAAACTTTCCAAATTTTATTTTTAAATTAATTTTTTTAGTTAATTTTTAAAGAGTATTTTTAGAGTAGAGTATTTCTAAATTAAATTTTTATAAATTTTTAATTATTATAATGATTAAAATCATCATGTTTTATTGCATATATTAAATAACTAGTATGTCTGTACTTGTTTAACGAGTAGAAAATAAAATACTATGGATACACACTTTAGCCCACTTTAAAAAATATGCATAAAATATTTGCTAAAAATTACTTTCCAAGTTCAAAGAATAATGAAATATTTACTACAATAAATACATGTCCTTTTGACATAACTTATTACAACGTAATTTGAAAAAAGAGCAATGAGAAAAAATAATTTCTTCCAAGGTTTTCTTTATACTTTTTTTTTTAAAGTTTTTCTTTATTTTTGTGTTGACATTCTTTAAGAAATTAATTTCTTTAAAAACGACATTGTTGTTTGATGATATGAAACAGCTTTCATGTTCTCTACAAGTTATTTCTATAAAAATTTAGTTTCAAAATTGGCTACAACGAAGATATTTTTTGAAATAATTTTGACAGGATAAATGTCTGTGTCTTGCCGAAGTGTCAAAATTATGTCTAGTGAAAATGATTTGTTTTTATGAAGTATTTTTAAAGTAAGAATATTTTTGTTATTAAGTTATAATAATGTAAATTTTTTTTTATAGGTATCGTAAGACATTTATTTTCTTAAAAAACAATGAAATATTTTGGTAGATTAAATATAAGTAACGATGGAGTGTATTTCAATTAGGAACATGCTGGCTTCATTTTTAATAAAAAATTTAACTGCAAATTTTTACCAAAATATAGTTTCGCTTTGTCTGCATATCTGTAAAATAGTTCAGAAAATCAATTGTTAGCATTCGATGTATTGAACACTAGAACCGTACCAAACGTATTCTAAATATCACTTAAGTTTTTAAGATCTAAGGTCTTTCGGGAGGTTTATTAAGAAGAATGTCTGCACTTAAAATACAAATGGAAGAAAACTTATTAAATCCCTATTAAAGTTGATAAGAGGTGTCAAATTATATTTTAAATATCTATTTATCTTTCAAAATATGACAACATCAAACATAAAAATTTAAAAAGTTTTCTTTCTTGGTTTAGTGTTCGATTTCAGTACATTTGTCTAAGGTACGTATAATGTAAAATGATTTATTAAAATTGCATTTTAACTTGGATAAAACATTACTTTTACAATAGACTGGTTGATAAAGTGGAGTAATCTATCAGGTCCACATCGCATACTGTACTGGATCAAACGATTAAAAAAAAAAAAAAAAAAAAAAAAATGGATTTGTAATTGGGGATTGTTTAGAATAGTTAACTAGACCTTCTAGGGGAGGGGGGGGGGGCTTGTGTCTTTATTTGTATTTAAATGAAGGGGAGTCTTTACATTCTATACCGGTAATGTTAATTTGACATACTTCATGTACCTTTTTCTCAGAAAGTAATTGACATAGAATCCTACATTTTTTCAATGTATTAAGCAGACACCTGTTATTCTACTAAAGTTTGCTTTTAATTTTAATTCATTTACTTTTTTTAAATCAATTATCATGAAGTCCACTTAAATTGCACAGTTTCTGAGAAAAAGGTACATAAATAATAAAAAATGTAGTTTCGGGAAAAAGTATTTTAAAGAAAACTTCCTTTTTATAGTTCCCACTTTTGTCTTATTACAAATGGGGTATAATTTTAAAGGGAAGAATTCACATTTTAATAAACAATAATAAGCTTAAAATTGATTTTTTATAAGTTTTAGGGTATCAACTCCTCTTAAGATTTAAAATTTTTCTAACGAGTTATAAAATAAAGCAATTCGAAACCTAAATGAATTAATTTAATTGTCATAAAAAATAGTGGGTTGGATGCTTCGTTAGCAAAATATTTAAAACGAAATATTTATAATATTTAAACGAAGTAATAAAAATTAAAATAAGAAACTCATGGCTTAATTAACATTAAAATTTAAAAACAATTGTATTTTGTTTGACTTGTGTCTTCACATGCATTTTTAAATTAAAGCGTAAGCATTTAATTTTTTTTAATTTTCTATGAAATTCAATATTTCTTATTTCAAATAAAAAAAAAAAAAAAAAAAAAAAAAAAAAATACTTAAAGTTAAAAAAATAATTTCATGGCTATCCATTGAAAAAAAGAAGTATTCTTTCGAAATTAGAGCAAAGTTATTCCAATTACTCGTCTTTTGAATGGAGCCCAGATAGGTAACGGTAGAATAATTATTTGCAATGAAAGCTTTGTAACAGTCTCCGAAATAAATGATGAACATAATTAACATGTGGAACATCTCTCGAATTCTCAGTTCGATCAAAGAAGAATGTTTTTCAGTTCTTCCTTTTAAATTGCAGGAAGAGCCCTCCTTCCATTTGTTTCTCTGTCGTTTTGTTCTTTTGTACTTCGCGTTTACTTTTAATTGTATTTGAAAGATGTTTCAGTGGCTGTTTTGTGATTCCGGATTCAAATGCATCTTTTTCGTTTTCCGGTTGATGCTTTCTATGTGATTGCCATTGAATGTTGGAAATTAATTAAGATGAGTCTGATTTCATTGAATCACTAGAGACCGAATGCTAAATCGCCTTTTGTGTTTTGATGGTGAAGTGGAAGGTTAAAGCAGTAATATTCCCAATTGAGAGTTTATGATTTGAGAACGTATAATTTTGATACACAATTGAATTGCAACACAAAGTTTTAATTTAATACACAAAGTTTGAAACTCTAAAAAAAAATTATCAAAATATACTACTGTTCAATATAATTTTACGGCCTTAAAATAAAAGGTTGTTTAACATAATTACGATGGGAAAATTATTACTGCGATTCAATGATATTAGAATTACAGTCAATACATTTTATAATAAATGAGAATTACGCACTTTTCTGACTGAATCTCTTTCAATGACAAAAATCAATAATTCTTTCTTTTCGGATTCCTATCATTTTATCTGTACGGCATTAATTAAATTCCGCCATAAAAACTCAAAATTGCTATAATTCCATAACTAATGAAAAATAAATACCACTTTGAAACGTCACATTAAACTCTTTAAAGACTAAAAGAAACCCAATGAAACTAATGATCCCTAAAAACGGGCAAGAAAAGCGTAAAAGCAAACACTCTTAAAAATTTCTAAACCATTTCATATTTCTTACATAAAAACCGTTTCCTCACCCTACAAATTGTTTGCATCATCATTAACATCATTGGATAACCTGTCACTGAATGAAAATGAATCCGTCATAAAAAAAAACAACCTCCGTCTTCCGAAATGATCTTGTACAAGAATTAATGATCCGTTCTCAAGCAAAAGATGAGTATTGCTCTGAGTCTCTTGTTTTGCTGTTTAGCGCAAACATCTGAAAAGGTAATTGGTTTCGATTTCCTTTCTGCTGTAGTGGCATATTTAAATAGATGATAAACGAGGTAAGAGTTTTGATAAATTCGCTCTTTATCTAATATGAAGAGATGGAGGGTTCGCTTTTTAAGAAGCTAGGAGATCAGGAGCGTAAGATTGATAAATGGGAGAGGGATGATATTAAAAGAAGACGCGCTTTTAATAGGGATTTGTTTGTGGATTTTGTTGTGAAATATGAATTGATTCTGTGTACCTCATTAATAAATGGTTAGCATAAAGAGGATGGGAAGGGGATTGGGAATAACTGATGTAGTATTTAGAAACATGTTTGTTGTGTTGGTGGCATGGATAAACACGTTAATGAAAGGAAACGCTGGAATTGACGAGTTCTTTTTCTGAAATGAATTGAAAAATTCTTAATAATAACGCCTTTTGTTGCTAATAAATTTTACATTAGAACAAACTTTCTTACGATGAGAGCAAAATAAATCGCTGGTTTGATTGTAAAAAAAGAAAGAAAAAAAAATATGCAGCAAGTTTTAGTACATAAAATATTGTTCGATATAGATTGTTTAATATAATTTAAGTTTTTGTTGATTAAATAAAAAATACACAAGTCTTTATTTTTATAAAAAATTAAGATAATTAAGTTATTGTATTTCAATTTTCATGCTAGTTGTGAAATTATGTTATCTTAATAAATATTCAATCGCATTCGATACTCTCTTGTAATTAAGATTTTTATGGTAAAAGTAACAAAATACAACTTGAAACAGTTTTTGAATACTCGAAATACGTTCTTTACATTTTTTTTTAATTCAACTACTTGAGTAGTAAAACATCAGTCTAATACTTGCTAGAGAGAATAAAATCTATTCAGTAAAATTTTAAGCATTATGTTCACATTTTAAGTATTATTAATAAACCCAAAGAATGTGTAGAAAAAAATCGCCTACCTCATTTTCATGTAACATTAAATTGTGCTTGGATTTTTCTATGCCTTAATTGGCTAATGGCCAAAATGAAATAAAAAGAGTTGATCTAGAGAAACAAAGGTTAATTCTGCATCCATAAAAGGGAATTGTGTAAAGGTACAGTTTGTATCCTGAAGACACTTTTTGAAAAACTGTTATTTCAAAATTATAAGTAAGTGGGTGCTTGAAATTGATTTTTAAAAATGTCTTTATTACTCGGTTACATACATATTTGAATTTTATTCAAGATTTTCAGCATGTTTATACTTTCCTTGAAGAATGGACTTGATAAATGTCTATTCTTGCTCTGTATTTGAAGTTCTTTGTGAATGTTTGTCTTTATTTTTAAAAAATTGTACTTATCTTGTTAACTCTATAAAATACTTTGGAGTACTTACCCACAACTTCTAGATGCCGAGTAGTTTGCACACATCTAAAGTAGGGCTTATCCGTGGAGACTTGACACGTGTAATTTCCAAAGCTTTCCATACTAAGATTACGAAGGAATACAGTGCTGTTGTCGGATTTAGACATCTAAAAGAAATATAATTATTAGATTGATTGCATACATAAAATTTATAAAAATAAAAAATTAATGTAACAATTTTAGAATAAAAGATATATTTTAATCAACCAATAAGTTATAATAAATAAACAATGAACTATTATAAATTAAACTATGATCATTTTAAAATCAGATAATTATGTCTTAAACTTGCAATAACTTCTTCAAATTTAGAGTTAATTGACATTAATAACTATAAGAGCCAATGTAAACAGTTATAAAGTTAGAAAATTAGATTGCTTGTTGTTCAAGTTTTAAATATACAGCAGATTCCTAATTTTCTGCGTTGTGGAAGAAAAACAGGTTGGCAAATAAACAAGCATGAAAGGCTTGAAATGCATTACTAGTATTACTTCCTGATTCATTATACAATCGAAACTAACTCTGTTATAATAAAGTAAAACTTTTCGCACAAATTACCATACGCAGCATTTTTTTTCAAGTTCCTTTAATTTTTATTTACATTAGTCAGTGTACTTATCCGGAAATATCAACGCTTCGTGTGATTTAAAAAATAATATTTTGATCTAGGGGACGTGTTAGTTGAAAACTCAAAAGACTACAAAAAGTATCATCCCACAAAAGAACGTTCTTATAATTATTTATAAACCACTACAGTTGAAACATAAATATTGAAAAGCAGTTCAAAGTATTTAAAATTTATTACATTTTTATGGGGAAAAGAAAACAAATATCCTTAACCACTCAAATTAAAAACAAAAAGATTTTCCCTTACAATCATGAAAAAAAAAAAAAAAAAAAAAAAAATGACGTTTAGCTTTATTAATATTTAATAACGGAAAAGCTCAGAACAAAGATTATATGCGATTAAAGCTCCTTAGGGTTACTATAAATAACCTACAAGAGGAAATAATTGAAATAATTGCTACATCTTTACGCGTTATCCATTAATTCCTGAGTTTTTCAGATGCAAGTTAATCCTCTTACAAATAAATTGAAGAACAGTTTTTTTTTTTATTTAGTGTCAAATTAATCTTTTATTTCACAATCTCTTTTATAGGAAATAATGGAATGGTATATTTCTTGTGTGTAAAAAGGATAATTTTATAATCATATTAAAATAATTCAGTAGGATATTTTTTTGGTGGTGGAATCACATTAAAATAAATCTTTAATCTGAAACATATTAAAAAGCTTCCTTTCAGCTCGATATATTGGGTTAAGCTTAGTAGTTTTTATGAAACACTTATTTCAGTTTTATTGGTATTTATTTAATAACGCTTTAACAACAAGATAATTATATGCGATTGAACCCCAGATGTTTTCAAAAGTTTAAAATTCAATTTATATATTTAACCTTCTCGCTGCGTATCCCGCGATTTCCGTGGGGATGTATTTTTCATTTCTAATAAATGTTTTGTAAGTATTTTGCATATTTTCATAAGTATATACGTTTTATCTTTGCATTTTATAAAATAAATCATAATCTAACCAAGATTAGTTTTAAAAATTTTGCTTTTATATGATTATTCTTTACCTTTAATATTCCGACAGTCTTTTTTCATGATCTAATTCTATATTGGGAGGAGAACACTTTTACAATTTTTTTTGTATATTTTAACTCTAAAATATATATACATTTGAAATATGTAATAAAAAACCCAGCAATTTTTTAACCTATTTTGATAAAAAAAAATAAAAAAATTACGCCACGAGAGGGTTAACAACCCGTACACGAAGGTGGTAAATGTTTATAAAAGGTGTTATTATTAACCATTCTTAACTATGATCTTGGAATTTTAAATTGTAAACATGTTTAAATTTTATTTCTTTCAATTAAGGTCATAGGGCATTATGAAGTAGTTTAGAATGCAATCATAAGATTTTTCGGTATAATATACAGTAAATTATAATAAAGTGCAAAAAAGTCCCAATGCTGTTTTAAAATGCTCAATAAATATGAACAATTTATGTCATAAAAGAGTGTATAATTTCATTGTGATGCACATTCTGAAGCATTTGGTCATGAAATTAAAGACGAATTTCAGAGTAATTTATATATATATATATATATAGTTATATCTAAAGTATGTGACATCTCTTAAAAACATATGATATAATGTATTGTTTCCGGAATTAACATTATCCCAGAGTGACAGTGTCTAGATTGGAATTCTAAAATTGTTTCAATTCGCTATTAAAATAGTAATTTATTCACTGTTTTATGGAAGTTACATTGACTACTTTGAAACAATTTGGAAAACAGAAAATCGCATAACAATATATTTGGTACACCTCTTATAGCATGTTCCTTTAATTTCATTGTGATTCATAGAATTTATAATTCAAAACAACAGTATTTGTATACATAATTAATTCTACCTACCACTTATTATAAATTATTTGTGTTAGGGGTAAGCATCACCACTTAAAATGGGCACTCAATTTGCACATCATCTTTAAGGGATGAATGTAACAGTTTCCAGTCCTTAAACTAACAGAAATATCCATTTGTACCGTTACATTGTAGCTAATTTAATCTTATATAAGTATTGTTTCCATTAAATTAAAGTGATAGGCGAAACTCGCTAGGCATTAATAAATTTAAATGTGTGATTTAAATGAAGCGAAATGTTTTAATTACCACCTGTTTACCTTAATGCATGTTATTAATTGTAGAATATTGAACGAATTTGTTATGAATTCTATACATTTAATCTGTATGTTATTTCTATACATTTCTTTTGCTAACGAGAACTCTACAAATCGTAATTACTATAGGTAATTCCTAAAAGTATTGATGATAAAGATCTGAATATCAAGCACAATACTTTAGGGATTTCATTTTTCAATCAACGATATTTATGTTTGAAATTACATTGAAATAGGTGAAGTTTACTTTTGTTGTCGAAAAAAGAGTGGTTCTACTTACACCTTATATAGGATAAAGAGTGAAACTAATTTAAATTATCAGGTATTTACGACTTTTTGTCAATTATTTGCAAATTAATTTTAATTTTCTCAACCATTCCAGATAAAATTTGCCTTTTAAATACATCAGATTAAATTAATGAAGGTAATTCGTTAAAGATAGGGATGATTTATCTTTATATATGAATGCTCATTTACGGAAAAAAAAAAAAAAAGGTAGCGTTGCATCGTTAGCTTTCAATTATAATGCAGCATTTGGCGTTTGAGATTTACGCAATTTATCTTTTTAATTTTATATTTTTATTAATTTAAAAGGCAGAATTGCTAATATATTTGGATATATCATTACATTTTCCTTCCGCGTTAGTGAAGTGGAGGAATAACTGTCATTGATAGATAATGCTTATGGGAAGATAACTTTTCTAGTCCAAAAATTGTATTAACACGTCTTTATTCGTCTTAAATAAAAAGGCATTCATCTTTTTATACCATTATCGAATTTTTACAATAGAAGGTGGGGAAGTTTAATGAACCTTAAAAGGCATTCACAGCGATTATGATCAAAATAGGTAGAACCTTTTTTTAAGTATTGCTGAAATGCATACATTACTCAATGGCAGCCACTTTATCAAGATGCGCTATTTCGACAAAAGCCACAATGACAGGCCCATGACCACCATTTACCCATATACAAAATTCTAACATAGCAAATCAATTTGTCCGGGAGTTATGCTGACCACAGATACACCGACATTTTTTCTATTCCAATTTTAGGCTAAAGACGTTCCGAAATGTATAGAAATGCAAAAAAAAAAATAAAAAAAAAATAATTAAAAAAAAAATAAAAAAAAAATTTAGGAATGCAATACTTTCATTACGCCATATTACATATAGGATACCTGTGGTCCAAAAAGTGACTGACCCATGCTAAATTTTAATAATAAAAACACGATTTTGAAAACGCACGTTAATAAACACGGTTAATAAAAACTAATTAGCAAACCTCTGTATTTTTCACTATCTACAGTTTTTTTTAGTATCAATGCAGCTAACGGAACATTTCTCTTGCCAATAGTACTTTAATTATTCTTGTTTAAAAATTTCAAATAGTTCTTTCATTTATCGGCCACCCTATAAGTAACGATGTAGCTAAGTAAATGCTAAGAGTATCGATGTAAATTGATGAACATTAATGAGTTGGTTCAGGAATACAAACATAACAACGATAATTTCTTTCGTCATTAGAAAAACGAGCTAGAAAATTTGCATTTCTCGTACATCAGCACAGAATTGGATTTTACTTTTTTATCCATTAGATCTAGAAATTTCTTATAACCCTCTAAAATATAGCTTGAGTTTTAATGTTATATCGGCCAAACATGACAAGTTAATGTCAAAGTAAATGCAAAAATTTCGACGATGTCTACCTGTTTGTTAGTCGTGGGCTAGAAATTATACCTTTTATAAGTCAGAAAATACCGAATCGATTTTAATAAAATTGAAAAGAAGGGTGAGCATGTGGATCGATCTGATGGTAACAAAAATTCAAGTATATTAAATGGTCTGGAAGCTCAGAAGTCGAAAATTTCAGTCCATTTAATATTATAACTGTTATGATTCGGTGTTATGACAATAGTTGTTGATAAAAATGAACAAGAATAGATATAAAATCCTAAATCTTTAGTTTAATTTTCTTTTCCTTTAATAAAATAATTTTTACATATGTATTATTCCATTAACATTTTTATCGTTAATTGCTGAATTTCTTTCCTATTGCCAAAAGGACGACGTTAAACTTGTCATTTATTGAGTGCTGGTCAATAAAGTCTTTCCCGCTCTAAAGGGTTGTAAGGTCACGTGGGGAACTTTTTGTTGGCAGTCGACTACGTGAGGGATTGGTTCACTACGATATTCTTTGAATTTATATTATTAAAAGAATTTTAGAAAGTTTTAAATACATACTCAAGCATACAGTGTGAATGAAAAATGTTTATAACATTCTCCTGAAACACTTAAAGTTCAATTTGTCGGACCGCAAATTCATAGTGCATTTATGCATTTAACGGGCAATAATATTTTATTTTCAATCAACATATTTTCAGTTGTTCACCTTTTCAAAAAAAAAAAAAAAAAAAAAAAAAAAGGAAAACTAAAAGAAATTCAACAATTGGCGAACTTTTTGTTCCCAGCAAAAAGTTTGTCAACAGTCGACTGGGTAATACATAAAGTACTAAACACTATATTATAAACAAATTATTTTTTTGGGACAGTAAACTTATTAAGTTAATTTTAAAATATGTGTCAATTTTAGCTTTAGAACTAATCTAACAATATGCTTATACTGAGGCTGAATCAATCTATCTCATGTAAAGAGTCAATGTTATTACCAAAACTAAATGTGTACACTTATTTTGTCCCAAATATTTTTATCTAGCTTACCAATTTGGCGAATTTTTTTAATGAAATATTGTGAATATTAGCAAAATGTTCAACTTGGTGAGATTTTATAGTTTCTATCATATAAAGTAGGGAATTATATATCATAGAAAAATAAAGTTTAATTATTAAATTAAATAATTAGATAACTCAAAAAACAAAATATTGGACTTCGATTAGTATTTCCATCTCTCCATATACTGTTAATACTACTGTCATGCTTATTCTAATTTTAAAGCTTAGAAACTAGCAAACAACATTAACCTTTTTTACCACGATAATCTATATTGGCATTCACATCAGAAATTCATATGAACTCAAATTGCATCGACGATTTTTAACCTTAACAATTTAGTATTTACCTATAACATAATAAACCTTCCTCGTCATCAGGTAACTATTTTTTGTATAAAAGATAATTTATTACAACCATTACGCTGCATTATCATTGGCCACTCACTACCCATTAAATAGTTAATACCCATTAGAGCCAATCGAATCACAGTATTTCACCAGATTAAGTCATTTTTCACATAAGCGGCCAATTTGAAAAGCACAAAGCATGACTCTGTGACATATAACGGACGAAGCAGAGCGTCCTAACATTTTTCATTATTATTTCTCCTCTAAAAAAATATCCCCCATCCATTTCAACATTCGGGTCCAATTTTGCTGCTTTAAATGGGTGTTCTTCCCCAGAAACTGACTAATCAGTTCTATTTGCGTCATTGCAAAATCCGAATGCCAGGGCTCTTGTCAAAAAGTATTTGGGACATATCTCACGTATGCCTCGTTATGTAGGGCTAATAGGACTGAAAAATAGGCACTTTAGTATCCACTTTACTGTAAGGGGCTTCGTCTAATTTGCGGGCTCAAGAAGAATGGGTGTGTCCGTACTGGTTTATATCATTAATTTAAGTCATGTGACATTTCTCAGTGGACCTTTCTGGTTTGTTTGGCCGTTGCTCCAATTGTGGGAGTGCACTGATTGATCTGTTTCAAGGAAAGTGGAAAGTTCTGGAGAATAAGTGCTGGGAATTATTTTCATAAATGCCTAGGTAAAATATAGACGAAATTCAGAGCAAGTGGCTTTTGACAGTTGGATTTGGCTCGTGAGGAAGCATTATTTGAATTGAGAATTGGCTTGCTGTGACTGATTTTGCTTCGTACTATGAATCGTGAGTCGAATAGTAAAAATAATTAACTATGAAATTGTCAATTTTTGAATGTATAGGAAATTAGTTTTAAGTGGCGTGCCTTGCTATTTGAAATGGAATTTCTGATTTTTTTACTGGAGATAACCTGAAACCTGAAATGTGCCCAGTCTCAATGTCTGTAGTTACAACTATAGGTTCATTTAACCATGCATTATCATAGTAAGAAATATATTTATGGACCGTTCATTGCTTGGTAACGGAACAAAAAATAAATTCAAGATAATTTACGGTTTTTGACATATAGTTTGTTATTAGAGTCAGAAGTGGTTGGTTGATTGGATGTTATAGGGGCAAAGGCAACATCTGGGCCATACTGCGTCAAATACTCATAAGTGAAATATGTATTAAGGTAAAGATAACGGATTTTTTTTTAAATTTAAGGTCTATTTCTGTAATCTTTTGACTTATACTGAAAATATAAAAAATTGATATCTTTCTAAACGTGACCTCCTCAATTTAAATTGAAAGAGTGTATTTTTAAAAATTTAACATAATATTTATCTTGCAAGTGGAAAAATTAACTTAAGTGGTAAAATATGGTTAATCATTTTCCTAATATTTTCCTGTCGTATTTGTCATTAATATTTTGCATTGCATAAACAACAATATTTTCATATGACTAGAGTTTGACATTCTGTCTCATGTAAAAAGTACTGGATTTGTACTAAAGTAAGCAAAAATGGCTGGGAACTGTTACAAAACTAATTGGAATTGGCACCCGTACAACTATTTTTTAAATTAAGCCTTTAAAAGTATAATGTTTGCATACTTGAGAGTATTACTAGGCAATAACTAAAGTTTATTAAAAAAAAATCACAATGTTCTAAATTTTAATTTAAAAAAAAAAAAAAAAAAAAATCAGAAAATTTCATATTCTATTATTTTCTTCATTTTACAATATATTTTCCCTAAGTTTTTTTTAAAAAATTCCTTTTAGTTATCTCTGTTTTTGAATAAGTAAAATAGTTTTGGAGGAACAGTGAAAAAACTACGAATACCGGTAAAAAAATCGTAATTTAATTTTGAAACATTTAAATTTGTAAAAAAAAAAATAAAAAAATAAGAGTTTATATTTTATTCAAATATTCATGCCTACTTCTGTCAAATAGATCTTTAGAATAACACAAAAAAAAATTAAAGTCATTTAATTTACATTTTCCGGAATTTTACTATTTTGAGTAAGGTGGGAATTCCAAAAAACACGAACTGAGAAAAATGCGTTTGAAGCATCGAAGGGGATATTGCAGCTGTGATAAATTCTCCCTAAAAATATAATTTTAAGCAATTTCAGCAATCGGATAGCTTTAAAAACTTGCAAGAATGAGGAGAAGGTTTCAAAATTTATAAACACCCAAAGAATAGAAAATTGATATTTTTATAATTTTTTGTCAAAACAAGGTTACCAAGTCTTCTTAATTCTAATCCTTATTTCGTGTCTACATTTCAATGGGTTATCTAACAGTCTGAATATAAGTTACATAACTTAAAAAAGTTCTGGAAATCATTTTTAGGATGTATAAGCTTAGTTTATAAATGGTTACAAGTTCATGTTTCAGATTTTGAGTCGATGACCTGAGGTGTTATATTGATACAATTCAAATTAAGATTTACTTGTTTTAGATTAATTAGCTTTAACTAGATAGCAAAATGAAAATTCAGGGTTCAAATAAATCTATTAAAGACAAGAAAAAATTCTTTATTTTCATATTTTTACAAAAATTGATTCTTGCAGAATGATGAGGTGAGCATGTGAAGTTTTAGTAAATTAAACACGTGCTAAAATTATCAATAGACCAACCAGAATTTAGTTTGTCTGAGTTTTCGGTGGTAAAAGGAAGATTGGTAGAATCTTAGGGCTAGAAACATTGTATGAAATGGAAGGATGGCGAAGTTGAGGATTAACGGACAAGTGATCCTTGACCGGAACGAATTGACGTTGTAGTACAGGAAAAATAGCCCAAAAATGGACAGTTGAAAAACAAAATTCGTTCATTCTTGAAACTTTGGTCATAACCTCTTTTTGGTAGTAGGATACAAGATCCGATGAGTCCCCAAAATTTAAAGGGGTGGAACACTGTTTTTGAGGGGGAGGAGGGGGGGGGGGGGAATCCACCCAAAATCAAACTTTTCAATATTGGTCGAGTAAGGTATCATTTTTTAAGTATTTTTTGTGCTGAATCGAATGAAATAACTTTCAAATAAATTGGAACTCTTCTTTTTAAGATTAAATAGGTTTTGTGGGTCAAATATTTGAAAATCATTAAATTGATTAAGCAAAATGCATTGAAGAAATTTTTATCGAGTAAAAACTAAAGCAAGTTTCTCGATTGGTAGTTTATTAAAGGAAACTTTTCTGATCAATTATGGCATACAATATATGACACCTGCTCATTCAATTTTGGATTCCAAAATGCTCGAATTACTACACAAACAGTATCAAAAATGTCTGAAAATAAGGGAATTGTTCTCGTCAAACAAATTGCTTTTTAAATGCTATCTGATGTCCATGAGTTCTCATTTATCGTCTTAAATAAGCTTTTCCTAATCAAAGTAAATTATTACACTGGTATTGGTCAGAAGATTATTTCATAATTCATTAGGAAAAAATTTGGAGACGTAAAAATCAAAAGAAGCGATAATGTGTGATCTTTTGCTACAGTAAATCCCTTGATCCGAATAAAGGAGAAAGTAATCAACAATGCTCCAATGACACTGATGTTACTGTTTTTATCAAATTCACAGAATTAAAAACAGTTAATCAAGATGCTCACACTTGTTCTTCAAAGCAACAATATTGATGTGAAACAGGATGTTGGTTATGCAGATATTCTTATTCTTCGAACAGCCTTAGAGAAATCTGCCGAACTTCAGCCTACTATCGTCAGCCAAGGTTTAATCCCAAGGCACCCAGTGTACATCTTAATCATAATGATTGCACTTGCCTCAGAGGAGAAACTTAAATTGCTATTGAATCCGAAAATAAGACGTGTAAGGATACAAATTTATCACTCAAAAAACTTACAGCCGCAACATCCAAATGTTGAAAACTACGTTCTTCTTGCCCATGGATGCAACATCGGTGGATGCGATACTACAAGTGCAATCCATAGAAAAGAAAAAAAAAGTTTTGAAGTTGTTTCAAACTAGTAGCATATTGATGGACTGTATCAAAATATTCTCCAAATTGAATGCCTACCTGGAAAGATGCTGGAGAGCGTTTTTCATTTTTTGGTATGGAGCAAAAGATCGTAAAAATGACCAATTTCGCCACAGTTTTTCCAGAGATCACTTCAGAAGAAGACAGCTAGATGGGAATCCTTAACCTCCACTTCCCCAAGAGGAGCTCAGCACTCATATCGAGTGTACTACCAAATACAGAAATGGCTCAGCTATCAACTACTTCCAGAAGATGGGATTAGATTCATAGGGAGAGTGAACTATACCCTGAATAAACAACTTTATAACCTGCCACTGATGCAATACACAAACTGATTTTTTGTACATGAAAAAGGATATTGTTCAACCCAATAGTGTAGTTACGTTAAAAGTGGCGTGAGTTATTCTGCTTTCTGCAAAAACTGTAAAGGAATGACCAGCAGTAATTCTAAAATGGATGACTTTGACAATGATGATATTGGACAGTTTTGCATCCATAATGAAATAAACTCATAAACTGACTCTGATGTTGATAGATGTGAGATGATAAAAATTAATAATAATTGGTAAATTAAAGCCTTTTTGTAGAATGAAATTTATGTCGGTGTTTCTATGAGGGATTTTCGAATATTGTACCCATAAAACCCATTATATCTTAAAAATTAGTGTTCCGATCTATCTGAAAGTTATTTCATTCAATTCAGCTCAAAAATTGCATAATAAACGATATCTTACTCGGCCAATATCGAAAAGTTTAACTTTGGAGACAATTTATCCCCCCCCCCCTCAAAAACAGTGCTCCACCCCTTTACATTTTGGGGACTCATCGAATCTTGTATTCTACTGCCAAAAAGATGTTATAGCCGAAGTTTCAAGAATGAACGAATTTTGTTTTTCAAATATCGTATTTTTCCTGTACTATTGAGCTCGTGGTCACATGCATCAAATCTTCCCAAAGATTGTATGTCAAAAGCATATTGCTTTGACATAGGGGTTGTCAAGTCAAAAGCATAGGGATTTGGGAGGATAGTGGTTTGTAACTGTTTCATTGGCCAAATTTAGATGTGTCAACAAGAGGATGGACGTTTTTTTACTTAATTTTTAGATAAATAGCTGTTCAATTCACACAATCTTCTATTTAATTTTATTACAAGGTATTAATTTTAAATGATACGTTAGAATACTCATTTGATATCAATCTTAATAAAAAAAGTAGGTTAGATTTTTATTTTTCTGAACTACTCATTTAAAAATACCTTCCATGAAAACTTCTCATCTAGGAATAACCAATAGCAATTATCATAAAATTTGAATCACAAAATTAAACTTCACATATCGGGAATTTAAATCTATTAATTACATGAGGTTTACGATTCCACATCCAACTCCAATCCACCTCTCTCAAAACAAGCAAACACCTCAAATTCAAACGCAAACACATCACCATGCAATTCACAGCACCACATTCCAAAGACAAACATCCTCGACTTACAGTCCGATACTTACTGCTTTACATCAATACCCGCCTACGAGACCTTATTTACCCAAACGTGCGTTCAATCCTATCATATTCCGATGCGGACCGTACTAATCCCTTCCTGCAGATTTTCCGTGTCAAATGAATCCTTCGCCGTTACGCGCATCACAAAAGGAACTTGGCTAATTGTTTACGTACCCCGACAGGAGATTACCAGCTTCCCTCTGTGTAGAGGAACTTACAAAAGATGGGTTCAGAACCCCATGAGAAATCAGACACCGTGATAAAATATCGCCCAAATAAACAGTGACTTCGTTCAGTGAGGCTGGCTTGCCTGTGTCCCTTACGATATCGATCAATATTTAAACAATTTTGCAAGAGGGTGTTACGTTAGTAAGTCTGCTCAATTAATTTGCTAAATTATTTTTAGGGCGGAAGTTATAGTGGAAGTCTTCGCTTGGGAATGAGCCTTCTTTGAGGTAGTTTTCGGGTTTATAGGAAAAATTTGCATTTTTGGTGTATCTAGTAGAAGGTAAACTAATAATCTAGGTAAAGACAGTTTTCTCAGTCTAATTAATTTAGAATTTTATAGTCTATGTTTAGTTAAGTTTTCGTAAGTTAAATTGAATTACTGGAATTATAAATAGTTGAAATGAACGACATCGAGATTAATGTAGATAATGGACTCTTGAATAGCGAAACGTTCATTGAGCAAAACAATAAACCGACTTCTACGCGTACGAGACGATTACTGTTCAATGTATTGTAAGAGTTTGTTATTGTAATGAGGGTTCTTTGAGTATGCATACGCTAAAAAATAAATAATTGAAAATGACGATTGAGCTGGATAGAAATCATTAATACCGACTACCACGAGTTTCAGGACAATCTGCGCGTTGTGGTCGGCATGTTCACTCAATGAGTGTTTTCGGTCGGTCTTTAAGCATTACAGAGACTAGTGTATAATGCAAAAGAAAATGTTTAGTTATAATTTTACTTAGCATATCCTAATAGAGAATTGACAGTTGTCTATTATACTGGCGTTTTAAAACATTACTTCAAACTTTTAATTTGGACAAGTTGGAATTGTTTCATATTCCTTAAAAACACTTGATTATCGATATGCTTAAAAAGGGAAATATTTTATGATCTCATTAATTATTTTCAATAAGAGTAATTCTGAATGAGTTACTTGAAGAATCCGATTAAATGCAAAACTTAAAACCTTTACATCTCAGGTGGTTTACCTCTTATAAAACAAAATAAAGATTGTTATACCATTTGGAATGATTTATGTCATTTTAGTGTCTTCAAATGTAAATAATAAAGTTATTTACTTTGGTTTTACGCTTCAAAATTTCAATTTAACTCCTCATTAGTTAGTGGATAGGTATTCTAAAACTCACATTATCAGCTCATAATTTAGTTTGATAAATAATTAGCGATTCGCTTTCCCAAGAAAAATAAAATTTTGGGAAAGTAAATATTTAAACGTTATGGTTTTGAATATTTACTTTACGCAGTTGAATCATTATCTACATGTGAGTACCCTGGTTACATTTATTTAAAATATATGTGGTAATGCACAGATAATACATTTCTACAGGTTGAATTGCAGTTAATTTATATTAAATCAAAAAGAGCATTATAGAAATTAATTACCCAATTTCGCTCATATCTGCAAGTTGGGAGTTGAAATAAGAAAGGTAGTTTTGCTAGCCAGTTATTTGAGTTAGGCTGTAAAAATATATTTTCAATAAAAGATGCTCGAATTAAGTCAGTCGGTGAATTAGTCGAGGTCGAAGAAGTAAAAAGAACAATACTAAAATAAAAACTTCACAGGTTGTTCACTATGTGCGAGTTCTACTGCTGTCCCCATATTCCGCTAGTATCATTTTCATTCCCCTCACAATCCTTTTTCCTCAACAAAGAATCCGAGAAATAGTAATCCGGGAAATATATGCGACGTATAAAATTAATATATTAACAACATAAGAAACATTGAAAGCATACACAGTAGCACATATCATGTCTCAATATGAGCAAATCTCTGGCATATCCTCCGCAAACTATCACCTTGAATATTCTTCTGCAGATAAGCAGGCCAACCCAATAAAAAAAAAGTTCACCCAAATTCCACTTGTATCCTTTTCATTCTCCTCACAATTTTATTTCCCCGACAAAGAACAAAATTAAATCCACCCCCACCCTAACCCCTCACCAACTTCGCACATGATGTTTGACTAAGAACCGAAGAAACAGCGCCAGAAAATCACGTCACACCCACTTTGAAAACAACGCCGAGACCACCGGCTCTGCTTCCTGCGAGCAGAGGGGAATATATTCCAAAAACAAACCGTGCCCAAATTGCCAATGAAGGGGCTGTAAGCATGCCCGGATGCTTTGCCGGACAACAGTAAAGGGCCGACTCTTTTAGTCTAGCCGCACGAAAATTGTAATTGACTTGACAACACTCGGCGCGGTAGTCACGTGATTTCGACATTAGCAGTTAGGGGATGGCTGGGAATTGTTGCGAAGTGTGATTTGAATATTCTGGGAATGCTGCACTTGTTATAGGAGAATGTTTAGAGAGAGTATTTTGGATACAAGGCAAGAGTAAATTCGAAATTGAGCTTTGGTATTGGAGAACATGTCAGCAGTTTGCTTCTATTTATTTGAAGTGTCCAGGTGGCGATATTTGTTTTGTGGCTATAAGTGGTGCTGACATGGAACACTAAAGATATTCAAATTTAAAGTGAAGCTTTATTACGTGTGAGGTTGTATCTAGGCGATAAAAAATCCGGTATGTTTAAATGACTGGTTGTCGATTCAGAATAATTTGTAGAATAACTTGTAGAAAATCATTATATAAAGATAGGAGAGCTTACTTTTTCATAGATAAAAGACTTTTCCTTTGATCCGGTTTTATAATGAATAACCAATTTTTAAGGTTTTGTTTGGTTAAATAATTGTATCATAGCAGTCTTGTGCATAATAATTTATAAGTACAGTATAATTTTTAGAATGTACTTTTATATTTTCTTGCATATTGAATTTTCTTGTTAAAAATGTTTGGTTGATATTAATTTAATTTGATTCAAACTCGTATGTTGTATATTCTATAAAAGACTTCAAAACCTTATAAACTATCTAATTTTCTCCCCTGTCTACCTTTTCTTTTAACTTTGTTATGTACACATTTTTAAGATATATTTTATTATTGCTTATGAATCAGATATTTTTAAATTAAAATTGTTTTCACGATAGATTTGGAGTTACGTTTTCTCAAGTAATGGATGTGACGCCAAACACTTAGTGTATATATAACGATGCAAAAGAATCTTTATACGGTATGGTGTAATTTTTAAAAATTATTACTGGGATCTTGATTTTGTGACCAAAACATAATATTGAGGTAATGCAGAGAGATTTGTGAATTTTTTTTTAATTGATGTAGATTGTTACATATAATTCAAATAAAGAAGACCTTTAAATTTTTCATCAATACATTGATACCATACCAACTATATGTTTATTATATTTATATTTTATTTTAAGTCACAGACTGATTTATAAAAGCATATAGTTTTTTTTTTCTATCTTTCAATGTGCGAATAAATACCACTATAAAAATAAACCTACTAAGTTCTTGATGTAAGAAACAACGAGCATAGATAATGAACATTAAAATAAACTTACGAAAAGACGTTCAAATATTTTTAGGAAAACATAAATAATGTTTGTGAGTTTGTTAAATATTATTGTGCTTGATTATCATTTGAAATGGTATGTTTAATTATGGAAGTAAAAAATCCCGTTTCACTAAGTGTTAAAAAATCGCTAGTGAATAAACGTTCTAATTCTGCAATTCAAAATATCTTTATTTAGGATTAATAATAATAGGTTTATCACTAATTTGTTAAAGTATCACTTGTAAATATGAGTGCTTGAACAACTAGTTCATATAAATAGTTTTTTAAAGGAATGTTATTTTATGTACTTATAAGGAAACATTATTTTCCTTAACATAGACCTGCACGATTAATTATAATTGGAAAATAAATATCGCATTTAAATATTTAATTGTTGTTTGATCACTATATTATTAAGTATATTTATCATTTTTGAAACAAAATATTTTTAAAATAAAATATGTCTAGTCCATGTTTATTCAGCAGGAAATTTACGTATTTCCTTCTTCAAATTACTATTATTGTTACGCACAGTAAAAAAATTGGTAATTATAATTTTACAACGAAATACGCCTTACCGATGAAACTAATGCTTATATGCAATTAACTATTACAAATATTTAATACATGTATCATCAATATATATGAATAGTTTATACTTCGTTACTTTCCTCCAAGTTTTGTGACATTTATGTGAAGCATATTTATCTTTCAACTTTTACGAATCCTGTTAAGTTATTAATGCCTAGTGTGTTTTCGCTATTATTCATTAATTATTCTTTCTTTTAGATAAGGAAATTGTATAGTACATTTATAAGCATACTTTTATGCTTGAAAGCATGAAATATATATCGCAACAGACTGTTAGTATATCCCAAGAGAAATAAGTAAAATAAATATAGTTTACTTTTGTTACGTTTTGTGTATATAGTTGTAATTACATTAAGTAGTATAAACGAAGATAATTAAAGTTTTAGTGTTTAGAGCTGTTTTGATCAGAAGTTTTCAGCAGTTCTTCATAACATTTTGTATAAATATTACTTTGATAATACGAAAAGGAAAAATAATGAATAATATTGAACTCAGTTCAAATTTTCGCCATCATATAGAAATGCATCACTTTAAAGACTTGTGTAAGAGTTAAATTAAAAGGATGAAACTTATTTCTAAAGTTGTAAATGAAGTTTTAAATGAAAAAATAAAATATTTTAATGAAGTTTCAAATTATATAGTCTAAAATATTCGTGTCCTTTTTTCATCTTTTGTGAAAATGTTAACTTTTATAATAATAATAATAATAATAAAAATACTATTTTTATTTTTAGGATAATTTTTTTCATAGTCTCGCAATTTTATGAATATTTGTTTGTCAGTACATGTACCTGAACGTATTAAACAAAACATATTGAATTATGAGCATTCTGTGTAAGAATTCTATACATTATTCCCGAATGTTTCCGTATTTTATTGCTATTTAAAAGAAATACAGTTTAAAAACTTCTATTTAAAATCCTGTATACAAACGAGCTAGATTAATATTTATGATAAGGTATGAGTTTATTAGAGTGAGGGAAAAAATGATAAGTATATTGAAGAATGACAGTGACGAACAAAGGAACGTGCAAATTTATTCTATTGAATACCAGAACCCAATTATGCCTGACAGTTCAGAAATGATGATGAAGAACAGATGAATCGCTAATTTGTTTATCTTAAAATAAACTTACTTTCCAACGTGTAATTGGAAGTAATACAATTTTTTTTTTATAAAAATAACTTATATTACTAGTTGTAAGAACGTAATTGATCAGTTCTATGACATAATATCCCCCAATATTATAAAGTTTTTAAAAATAGTTTTACTAAAAAGCTTTTTATTCCAGAACAACCAAAAAAGCATATTTATTATTTTTTAGTTTGTGTAGAATCTTGCGCATTAACTTAGAATTTACACAAACACCATTTACGTCTTTCTATGGCTGTTATATAAAACTAGATATTTTGATTTCTGTTGTTTTCTCAGGATCTACACTACTTTAATGAAGTGAAAAAGTTTGTACAAATGCTCTTTTCATCCGTCCGAGGAAAACATTGCAAAGCAAAACTGCAAATATCACAGACAAATATAATGTATCAAATTAAAGGTCTCACTCATACCAAAAATCAACCAATACGACCAACAGTTTTGCAAATGGCAATAGGAAGTTTGTCGTTTATTATGCCTAAATAATAAATGTACAGATAATATAATTTTAAAGATTGGTTGTTTTGGTTGTTTTCAGATTATCTGGCGCCGTCAGCAACAAGATGGCTATATTGCGCCGAAACATTCGTCATTAGACAAGCCAACATACATTTACAAACACCCATGCCTAACACGGGACTCGAACCCGCAACCTCGCGGTCTAGAGGATAGCACGCTAATCACTATACCGTTTGGTCGGCATCATTTTAAAGATCTTGATCAGACTGGCAGAATTGATTAGAATTTAGTTGGAAATTACAACCGCAAGTGCTTCAAAATTTGAAACAAAGTTATTTCCGTATTACCTTTAAAAAAAGTTAAAACCTTGGCTGAAATAGAAATAACAGATAAGTAGTTGAATATTCTGTACGAAATTTTCAACATTTTTATTCATAAAGCCAAATTGGAAGGTTTTTTTTTATATGTTCCTGAACCATATTAGATTAATTAGAAGATCTATTTTTGTGCCCAATAACGATCAGGTCGCGACCTACAACATAACATGGATTGGATTCCGAAACACAACCAACGTCCATGACTAATCCAGAATTTGAGCCTGGCACAGTTGGCATGCGATTGACAGAGTGTTAACGATATAGAGACCAGGTGGGTTTCAACCATATTATATGAAAACTTCAGTCGTTACATGCTGCTAAATTGTGTACGGCTGTTATCTAGGCTTGATGTATCTCTAAAAACTTGAAAATAGACATGTATACTTGTTGACATTAAGGAAAATGTTGGCAGTATTTGCTTAAAAAAAATGCGTGGTCATATTTTCTTTCGTTTATATTTCAAGGTGTTTCTGAACACATGTTTTAATCTTAGAATTGCAAGAAAAATTCATTTGATCTACTGTGAAGTATTTTGTGACGTGTTTACCTTTTTTCGGTAGCTGAAATACTTTGATTTAATTCACCTTGATTCCATTCCAAGTACTTTTAAGTGACTATGAAGTGTTTATTTCCATTTACTCGTTATTTTGTTCCTCATTTATGATTTTAAAAACTTATTCAAGTTCATAGTTGTTTAACATTACTTTATATTATTTTTCAACGTACCTACTTTCATTTAACGCATGTATGAGTTTAATGAACTTTTTATTTATGAGTATGTAAATGTTATATAAAAGTTATGCACATTAAGATCTGTGTTTTTATATGTAGTATTGCATTTTGTTGTATCTAATGTTATATTTTGTACGTGTAGTTCATAAGTCATATTCTGTATATCTGTATATATTTTATTATTTGTATTATATAGTTTTATAACAATTTTTAGAGGGACCAACAATATTTAAAAGATCTTTACCATTTTGCACCCCTTAACTGTTCAAATGATCTAAATAAAATGAATTAAGTTTTCATAGGGAATTATGAAATGTTAAAAGAATAATTTGATTATAATTTGTAATACGCATGATGCCGTTTTGTATCTTTGGTCTTGAAAGGATTAATACGAAAAGCATAGGGGTAAAAATCAAAAAAAAAAAAAAAAAAAAAAAAAATACAAACTTTTATCATAAGCATTTTATAAACCAAATACAATTAAGTTTAAGTTTCTGAAAATGGACAACATTTGTTCTCATAATATGATATGGTAGTCATCAATGTTAAAGAAAACTATCTTAGGCTTCACAGATTTAGTAATCTTTAATTAAAAATCAATAAATGTGTATTTTATTTTTATTTAATACATAAATATGATGTTCATTTTTTAATGTGTCACAATAAGATCCTCAGAAATCAAAATTTAAACAATATTTTTAACGACACATTTTAGATCAGAAAACTTAAGACATATTCAAAATGAAACATATTAGTACGATTAAGTTTGCACGATGTGGATATATCAGTCATGCTCATTAATGAAAACTTCTCAAGTTCATCGATGGGATCAATACATTTCAACATTAGTTTAAAGAATAGATGGCTACGCTCTGCAATCCCACGTAGTCCATGTACGTTAAGTCTAATGCTAGTATCTGCTGCCAGAATAGCGAGCGCTTGGTATATATCTACAGATACACATCATCGATTTTATTTCGATAACGATTAATCAATGATGGCCTGATGAATGCCAGTACAATTCCCATCTATTATTCGGTGCATTTCTCTTGCACATTCCAAACTCATTATCAGGGCATCTATTAAAGACCCAAGCGTAGATGACTTCCGATAAAAAATCCTTTTCAAATATTTGTCAAATGAGGCAAAAGATAAGAGAGGAGAGTATTTTTTTTATCCTAACCCCACCATCCAGTCCTTTTCATTTTATTATTTCACTTCTTTTCATTTCTTCTTATCTTAAAAAATATCTTTATTTTTTTTTGGTTAGCTAGGATAAATTTTTTTCCCACTTTCCTCACCTCAAATATATATCAAGAGGGCGTTAATGAAGATGTTTCTCCCGAAAGAAACGGTGAGAAAAAGAATAGAGTTAGTTTGGATCATTTTTTCGTGAACCAAAAGCGGTAAGAAATAAAAGAATAAAAATTCCTCCGCTAGTTTTTGCGTTATTACTTGGTTTGCAATTGCATTTGCGTCGTAAGGGGATCTTTTTGCAACTTTGCCTTCACATGCAAAAGAGCTTGAGTTGTTTGAATAATGCAATTTAATCCAATCAGCAAGTAGCTTACACCTCGGGATTGAGAAAAAGGTTTTCTGTTGCTGCTTTTGCAGCAGCACTGGGACATGGAGTAAAAAGGAGAAAGAATAAATTAAGATGCAATGTTTCATTTTACTGTTTTATTTTGATATAGTTCTTGGGATGTTAAGTTTCAATTTATGTTAGTTTCTATTCAATTAAAAAGTAACTAGGAATGTGAAGCATTGCATTACTTTCTGTTAAAGTGTAAACTGGTTTCTTCTTTTAAATAGAAACATCAATTGGTGTAATTTGTAGTTTAAATTTTAACTTTCTTTTCGAAAAATACATATTCTCGATTCAGTAAGTTTAGCTTTGTTAATGGCATTATTTAGTTTAAAAAATTGCTAAGTTTTCAATCTAAGTTGATGATCCAGTACAGAAGTATTATAAGTGATACGATGTTGTGAATTTTTTTTACTGTGACCTACAGCCTTGTGCACGTACGAAAAAGTATGAGCTTAAGTGTAAAATAACTTAATAGTTCACTGAAATAACTGTTCTGAAATGTACAGCAGTTGCAGTTTTCACTATGTACAGTAGTTGTACAACAGTTAGATAGATGATAGTAGAGATGGGGAATGTCCCAGTCTTGCCTCAGATGCCTTATTTGTGTGTTTGCATTCTACTCGTAAGAAACCAGTACAATATCTAATCATTTATACTTCAAAAAAAGGTATGACAGTTGGAGAAAGTATTTTGGACTACGAGTTACCGAAACAGTAGACTTTATGTATCTGAGAATGCGCACTGTGTCAAATGTCACGAGAGCCTACAATATAGCATAATAAAATTTCAACCAATTATTCAAACCGAAAAACGAAAGATGGTTAATAGCTGAAAAAATAATTTATCACATATCTCAAATAACAAATTAACTCCAGGACTCTGTCTCAAGCAAAGCTATACAATGGTAATTGCTTATTTTGACTAGCCATGTCTTGGAAATTATTTTCAAATTACTTGTACAACTTTGTAATGCTTGAAACGATGAAGTCATCATTTTGAGATCTATATAGTTCTGGTAAACGTGAATTCTAAATTACATAGAATACCTTAAGCTACCAATAGTTTTAATCTTGAGCCACTAAGTGTATATCTAAGAGAAGACATTGAACCCCGCCGAGAATTCATATTAGTTTATTTAATTAAATTGTTTTGTTAAGGGGAATTCTGGCTGCGCTACTACCTGTCGGAATAGCAATATAGTGCTCTATATTGATCAAATAAGTCTGGACCTTAATGTAAGTACCAGATTACAGTAAACAAACCAGCACATATTTATCTAGAATGCACACATAATACAACTAACGAGATTGTCCAAAGCGCCAATCTAACCATGTGCTAACGTGCCCTAAAGGTAGTCTAATCTGTCCAGTATGATGTCACGTTTCAAATTGAAGACAATGGCATGGAGCTTCAGAGCACTATACCTAAGCATGAATTCGTATGGTTTGAGTCTCTACCAATTGTCTTATATTTACCGTTGTAGAATACTTTCAATTTCTGAATGGGGTGATTATTTTGTGTATTATAAAGTAAAAAACTATAGTTTCATATACCAATTGAATTTGTTACGGATAATAACAAATACGTTTAGTCATTGGAATCGAATACCAATATCTTATGTGCTTGGAGGGGATTTCAATTTGTTCCTTGTTTCTAACCGCTCTATTATTCTCGTTATTGGAAGCAGATAGATTAGAAACATTTTCTATCGGTTTCTTGAAAAATCAAGTTGTTTTACAGTTAATGCATGTGTTACTTTTATGCTTTTGACATGGGCAGTGTTTAGTTGCAAAGAATATTTCGTATCTCAGAAAATATTCTATAATACTTTTTTTTTTCATTAAATTGATTACTTGAAAAATACTTACCTTGCAAAGACATACAATATATATTCTTTTCCATTTTAAAGTATATAATAGTATTTTTTTTTAAAGAAAATATATTAAATTCAATCGAAATTGAAATGCACATTAATATAGTTTAATAAAAGATTGGAAAATTTCCCTTTTTTTTACATATGTATTTCCAATTTCAGAGTATTTGGCATAGTGGCATAAGTACTGCAAATACCTTTTCTAATAGATACTGATAGAAATGATTGATGTCATTATATTATTAAGGTCTAGTTTTTTTTTTTTTTTTTTTTTTTTTTTTTTGTAATTGCACCTTTAGAACTACAGTTCACATTTTGAATCGCCATCAGTACTACACATTCTTATTGATTTTTTTCTTGAGTCAGTTATAAGTCAGATAGATGATCAGAGTTCTAAAGTGTTTAGAGGCGAGCGTTACAACACCCAAACCTGTATTAAAAAATTCTGTTATTAGCACTTTATTTAACATGTTTATGTGAGCTATATAAAACTCTTAACCATAAGGAAACATGTATTAAGGAAGGCTTCTAAGATTGAGCTAAAAGCTTTACTTTCTTAAAATCTTAAGTAAGCTTTCTATTCATGTTTTTGTTATAAAGGTGTATTTTTTTAAACATTTAAAATGTATTATAATTGCTAATGCAAGAAGTTTGAAGTTATAGCTTGCTTTTGCAAAATATTCTTCCTTTTTAGTTTAGAATGGTTAATTTGAGCTTTTATTTTGGTAACTCGTATGGGAATGTGAGGTTCTGTTTAAAATAGAAACGTCTTATCTAAATAAGAAGCTGTGAACTAAACCTCCATCCTGTGCAGTAAAATGTTAGTTCCAGATGCGCAATATAATGCTCCCTCTTAATTTCAAAATCAACTTTTTCCCCAACAAGAATCGCATATACTCTCATGCTACATCAGTCAAACACTTTCATTTACACTTGTAGTGGGATTTCACCAAACTTAGTTTTCATTATACTAGTGGAACTTAATAAAGCCCGTATGTGAACGTACATTGAGACTACGTTGCCACTCCTAAATACTCCAAAAATCCGGCTGCCTATTTCTGCCACTAAATACTCAACATAGTCAAATACGTCCTGTAATTTTGAATTCAATCAAATGATGAGGTTGACACTTGAGCCAGGTCTCTTTTTTCTACAACTACACCACGTCAAAGCGGGGACACTAAGATCCCGGTAGATATTAATGGGTACCAGCCACCATTATTGATGCATCAGGGAAGCAGAAGTCCGAACTCGCGTACACAGGCCATGCCCTTGTCTTTCAGCGCTCGGTCACTGGGAGCCCCTGAGAATTTATTTCAGTATTAGACTGATTGATTATTTCGGTTATAGTTACAAATTCTAAATTCATATTATACACACACTGCGCGTTTGTTTGGCGTACTTCTTTCGAAGCTAAATACAATACCACTCTCAAATACATTTTTGACTTTCTGTGATCAAACATTTCTTAACTGTCACCTCTGTCTCAAAATCTTCAAACTTTTAATAAACAATCCCATCGGCATCATATCAATTCTTTAATTTTCCCAACCATGGACCTTCAATCGCACACCTTTACAATTCGAACTCAAACACATCCCATTCCTCTTCCCCAAACTCAAATCGCAATCTTAACCTTTATTAATTCCAGGATACATTTTTCCGATTCAAAACGATCTCTGAGCCCATTTCACTACCAACTGCTTAATCACACACAGCTGTGCGGAGGATCGAGCAAGTGCTTAAAATTTATGGGGACCCCCCTCTAATGATAAGCGGCCCTCTAATTACTTACTCAGTGGCTTCCTTAATGCGCTTGTTAATTTTCTTTCTGATGGATGCCTTACAAGAGAAGGTGGAAAAGTGACACAAGTCATCAGATGTCGATAGAGGAAATTGATAAGGGCGGGAATTCGATGCTGCTTAATGATAGGGAATTAAGGTGTGAAATGTTTTTTTGAAGAGGAAGGATATTTGGTCTGGATATCATGGAGATGAACATTGGAGGAGTGAAGAGTATTGACTTTTTCGTTATGATTATTATCCAATGTTTTGAAGGCTGATTCTAGTTGGTTTATTTATTTTATTTTGTAAAGAAATATAGCAAAGAAACAAGTTTAAAATATTTAAAAATAGAAACGTATATATATATTTTTTTGTTTTCATTAGATTTATCATGGTTGAAAATCTCTCCAGAATTTTTGTGATTCCATTTTGACTTTTGGTTTTCAGTATTTTAGCATAAATGTAAAACCGTGTAATAGATTACGCCTTGAAGCACGCAAATATTCGGTTCTTCCCCTCTTTAGAGAGATTTTCCCTGAAGATCGGCCAAAACATTTTCGCTCATAAGTGACGTGTTTCTCAACATAATTAACTGAAATTTGGTAATTTGGGTAAACGAAGTGCTCTAAATCGAATGAAAACGTAAAAAATAGGGGTTCTTATTGAAATTTTCAAAGCTAGAGTTAAATTTACTTAGTAAACAGCCCACTAAGAAAACATTTTTGCACTATACATATAGAAAAACCATAAACAAAACATTTTTGTGCAAAACCGCAAGATTCTATGATAATTGAAACCGAAGATATAGCCATTGTTCGGATTTTTTTTTGCTTACACTATACCTTTTTTTAAGTAACTAAAACAAGAATATTTTTTTGATTTTTTTTCTGAACATTATGTAAATTCTTTTTGTATACTTTGAGGTTAACATTTCGACAGTATTTTGGATTTTTTTTATAACCCTTAAATATAAAAAATAAATAAACATCTCTGAAAATCAAATCAAGAAAATTTGAAAATCAAGAACATTTATTTTTAAAAAATGAATGAATCAGCATTTTGCTAAAACGTTAAACACAGATTAATCTTTGATATTACATTAAAAAGGCACACGTTTTATAAAAAAGCTATAAGCCATTTTTTCAAAAAAAGTACAACGAATTTGTAAAACGACATTTTGAGATAAATACAATTTTAAACTAAATTTTCTTTTGAACTAGAATGAACTTAGACCAAAATTATAAGTTAAAAGAAGGAGAATAATTTGAAATTTATATGTATGCTAACGTAATTAAATCAATACTTCATATTTTTAGCCTAATGAATAACTCTTAAAACTGTTACATAAACTCAAAACAATTCACATCTAAATATAACTAAAGTTGCACCAAAAGTCAGATTTGAAAATTTTACTCTTTATTCAATCATAGATTTGTTTCAACATTTACCAATTAGTAGCATACCATTCAAATAACAGCTTTCTGACCAAATCTAATCCTTACATGGAAACAAGTAGTCTAAATTATAAGATTAGGGGGATGATTTAATAAGCAAATATGCTAATTTCCATTCTCCAACTTCAGTATGTAGGGCACAACCCAAGACGAAAGATAATGCCAACAATCCCTCCTTAATTATTGATTTTGAGGCCGATGTGAAAATAATATTCTTTGGAAACTAGAGGAGAAATGTGGTGGTAATTGGGAAAATTGTTTACAACTACTCAAACCCTGGTAATTTATCTTCGCTTCGATATTACAACGAGGAACAACATATTAATATCAAGAGTGACGGTTTCTAAGCATAAGTTTCGTAGGATTTGTTTGCTTACTTGGTGCGTGATGTGTTTTCGTTGTTCGGTGTGAATGTTTTTCAGCATATTATACAGAAAAGGAATGAGGTATATTTTAGACTCTTTTGAATATATTTGGCTTAATAACTGTAAATTTTCAATAGATAAAGATACACTTGTCTAATTAACTCGTATTGGAATCCCGCCTTGTTTGAGAAATATTTGTTTGGTAAGGTACAGAAAAATTCAACAGTAGGATAACGTTTAAAAAATAAATAATTCCTAATTTATATATATTTTGAGTTGGACTATGGGATTTCCAAATAAATGCAAAAAAAATTCTTTAAAATATTATAACCTTTTTAAAGGACAAGTAAAGCTGTACGTATCATAATAGCTGTCCAAAGTAAGATATCCAAAACATTAATTAGGAACGTTTCTGTATAAAACCAATTCATTTTTTGTCATAATTTCTATAACATGGTACGTGTACATTAAATTTTGATTTTTAGCTCGTTTTACACGCATCAAGCACGTTCTGCAATTAAACATGTTAGTATTAAAATAATACCAATCCATCCATGCATTTAGAGACAAGAAACAAGTAGTAATGAATGAAAAGTAGTAAAAGTAAAGTTAAAGTTATTAAAATATATTTAATAAAAAGCAAGCTATATTCAAACCATATGTGTTAAAAGAAGAATATTATAATTTTTTTTTATCTTTAAACGTTTTGTCTTTGCTATACATTTGGTAACCAATGTTCATTTAAACTACAACCTGCTAGCAAACAACTTCAAATGATATACTTCTCTTGGGATACAGATGATTTAATTTTCTAATTGAACCAAGCATAAAAATTATCTAGAAATACTTCTCGAGTTTATTTAATTTAATAATATTTAAAACTCCAAGTATTGTTATGCAAATGAAATCTTTTTTTAATACAGAGATCCAAATCCAATTATTTAAAATTAATGATATTGATTTACATGAGCAGTTAACTTAAGCAAAATTAGCCTTTTACCGAGTTATTTTTTTCAAAAAAAAAAAAAAAAAAAAGAAATAGTGGCATTTAAAAAATATTTTACATATGTTGTTAGTAGAATTTTTCGTCACTTTTGCATGCCATGTAATCTGAATATAGATTAAAATCTTTGAACCACACTAAAATAACATCCATTTCGGTCATTAATACTAGTTAAAAAAATCTACTCTTATTTTAAAAATGAAATTACGTTGCTGAAGCCATACTCTCTTCTTTTTAATGAACAAAAAAGAACTACATCGTGTTTAGAATTTAAAAACTAATATTTGATTCAACTCACCGTTAAGAAAAGAACTTTCTCTCCCCCATAAAAGGATAAAATTCTATATAGTAGACATACTGAAACATTCTAACCCACACCGATGATAGAAATACCAAATCATGTTATGTCCCCTTCTTTGTAGGCCCTGTTATCCACTTTAAGAAATTGGATAATAGTATTATGTTGTAGGAAAAGGAATCAGGGTACAGCACGAAGAAAGTTTCTGAAAGATGAAGCTTTTAATACTTTCATTCTTTTTTTTTAAATATTTTTTCTCCTTTTATTTTCGAAAGATAATATTTTAATTTTTTTTCTCGGTCTCATGTGGTGAATTGTGTCAAGATACCATTTAATCCAATATGTGGTGTATTTTACAAAAAAGTAAAATGAAGAAATGTGTTAAAATATAGTGATACTTTGAAACGGTTTTATACTTTACTTGTTTTGGGAAAGTTTGAAGAAGTTTATTGGGTGTTCTCTTACGATGGTTAAGAATTGTAGAAAGATTTATAAACATTAGCATATTATTATAAACCATTTACCAATTTGTTTGAAATAATTCCCAACATTTCTGAGAAATTTTCTCAAACCATTCATGGAAATATATTTAACTAATAAATATTTATATTGGTTAAATTATGATGTTACATAAAAATGAAACAGTAAATATATTCACAAATTTTTGCAAAAACCTTTAAATCATTACGTTTTGTTACTTATTATGTGATTTCGACAAAATTTTACAAAATTATAATATGTAAACCTTTAATTATTGCTATAGGTTAAAAATACTGTGTAAATAACTTTTAAGTTAGCTCTTTGAGTAACCATGTTTATTAAATCCATTTATAAAATTCATTAGGATTAAAACAAAAACACAAATTTATATGACAATTTAAATTTATTGGGAATGTTAGGTATTAAATTTTTACTGCCTAAATCTATACAGTACTTTTTTTATCAAAGACAAACCAACTTAATTTCTAAACTGAGTAGAAATAAGTTATTTGCTTTATTTATAATTCTAAGAAATTGTATTGTATTTTTAAAAGAAAACGCTACTTATTAATTTCGTTGAAGTGGTGCAAGTGCAGTCCTTTAAAGTACATTTTTCAATATTTTCAAAATAATATATTCTCAAAACGAACACACGAGAAAAACTAATCAGCAAATTTGGAATCACAGATATAAAAGAAAATTTCATTATTTCATTTCTCTGATTTGTTTACCTCATATGAGTTGGATATAAATATATTCCGAGAGGTTATTTTAATAACTACTAGCATAAATTTATTAATTTCTCATGCAAGTACAAATTTAATCTGTACACCGGTCTCCTGACTCAACACCTATATTTAAGTAGTATCAATCCACAAAGGACCAGTGGCTTGGTCAGCCAAAGCGACGGTCCTAAAGCCGGTGAATCATGGTTTCCAGCCTGATTGCTGACCAAATTCTGTTTAGCAGAATAATGGGGGCTGTCGCACGAAATCCGACGAGTGCTCAATATCGTCACGTTAGTGTGACATTAACGTAGAGGATGAGATGCTAGATCAGGTGTCTACATGGTAGTCCAATAGAGTTCGAAATTGCGAATCGTATTTTACTGTAGTATCAAATTTGAAGATATTAGCATCCGAAATTTAATGTATGGTAGATTCCTATCTACCATACAATAAATACAGAATCCTTGTTGATTATTTAAGGCATGTTGTAAACTAGTAGTATGTACCATGTTTAAAATAGTAGAATGTACTAAATGAATGCAAAGTAGTTACAATGTAAGCAAACTAGATGTAAATAGTATGTTGTACTAGATGTGTGTAAAATAGTAGTCATGTTACTAGATATTTATTTTTTGAATGTATTTAGATTTACTTCTTGATAGCTATATATCTCGATATTACTATCTGCGAAAATAAGACAAAGCTCAAACTATAAAAAAAAAAAAAAAAAAACATGGTTTCCTCACATCAAGGGGAACTTTTATCGTAAAGGTTTTATCATACATTAAATGCATGATTTTTTTTTTATTTTTAATAAATAAAATTTGAAATCAACAAAGAAATGGGTATACATTTTTTTTTTTTTTAAAAATTGCATATTGATGAATTTTTACAACATAAAAAAAGCTAAATTTTCGTGCATAAATTTATTAGTACATACAAAAATATAAATATTATTAGTTACTCTTGCCTTGTTTCTATCCGAAAACAATTTTTCTTGTGTGTTTTTATCACTTTTTATTTAAATTATCGTAATTCGTAACACCCGCCGAAATGAAATTATACTCAGCCAACAGTGCCCCTAACAGTACAAATCGTCACAGATAAAGAAATAAACAATCAGATTCTAGTTGCGTTCGGAAACGAAAAAAAGTTTTGGTCAAATTAGAATTAATTAAAAAAAAACAAAAAAAAAAAAAAAAAAAAAAAACTATAATATACGATGCAGATTTATATCGCTATGTATTTAAGGAATGTAGACAATTGCCAACAATATGCATTTAAGCTTTAAATAGAAGCAACTAATTTCAAAACCAATAAGATGATATTTCTCTTGTATCACATTTAAGTGAAATATGTTATTTAACTTTTTTGTTGAAAAAATTACTGTGTGCGTCTATTCTGGTACTTTCATATCAGTATCTAATTGTTGTCCTACTAAACGACGGATCTTTCCTACAAAATAATATTTTACTTCCGATATTGTGCCAAGATTTACACGGACGAATGGTTCTACATAACTGCGCTTTGAAACAAGGTCAACCAATTCCAATGGGCATGTACATGGTGACGTTACAGGCAACTGCTCTTCGAAATATCTGACTGAGAAAATGGTAACATGGCTTTCTGATGACTAATTAAATTTGAAAATTAGACTTCATTTCAAAGGAGTTACTGTGATTGGATACAAGTTTAGTGAGGAGATGAAGATAGCAAAATTCAATTTGAAATAACATTATGCAATAAATTTCATGTTATCAATGCTGTAAGAGAACCGAAAAAACTGTAAACATCCGTTGAGTCAATTTTAAATCATTTGAAAGATTATATCTAGGACTAATGGAATCAGAATTCTCATTCCAATACAGAAAGGAAGGGAAAATTAGAAACTACCATTGAATGGGAATCGATACTATTCTTATCCATTTGTCAAATTCGAAATTCATTCTAGGATTAGTTTTACTAATTTTTCATAACAAACTGATTAGTTGCGAACTTCGTAATGAAAATAAATTAAAGCAATTTCGCGTTTTTATATTTTTAAAACATAGAAGATTTTTTACTCATGAATTGAAAAGGGTGATCTATAATAGTCAAACTGTAGATTCTGCGACAAGAAAAAATGAAGGAAATGCTCCAAGAAATTAGACGTGAAAGTCCCTCAAATAGACCATACCTGTATAGTTACAATAAAGTTAAATACTGAATATGTAACGATCTAGACCTAGTATAAAATAAATAAAATATATTAGAACCTCTTTTCTAGTACATTATAATAGCACAAGAATGAACTTTACTTGTTTAAAATTAACAAATACCAAATTTAAAAATTATTAACTAAATACTTGATACACTAATTTTTGAATAATGGAATCTAAAAAGTGTTATTTATTTACAGGGCTTTGAATAAATGTATTTAAATAAAATTAATATATTTAGATCAGTAAAAAACTACTATTATTGTATAGCAACTTTAACATTTTACCTTAAAAAAATTGTGAAAACATATTACTCTAATAAAAAAAAAAAAGTATCATTACATTATAGTAATAGGGTTGTGTGCATACGTGTTGTGTTTAGAACCCAATAGAAGTTCAAATGAAAGTCAATAAGCATTTTAATATACGTAGTTATTTATCTATAAAGTTTAAGTTTAACTTTCCCATCAATGGTGATTAATACTTGTGAATACACTGAATCAAGTTATTGTTTGATTGCACATTTTCATATTTCGCATTAGTAAACTGGAAGCATCAGTCTTGAGATAGCCATCAAAAGTGTATATAAATTATTTCCAGCATTCCCACAAATCGAAAATACCTCTTCTCCCCTCTCCCCAAAAATCTATGAAAATAACCCATCCTTTTATTTCAAATTGAAGCGAATAAATAGATAAAAAATAAACCCTGAAAAATCTCAACTACGCATTTGAACCACGCTCGAAAGAAAAGCGAAATTGAAACTCGCGAATAAATAAATAAAACAGTCCGCTAAAAAAAGTGAGAAAAACGATTTTGAAGGGAAAACTTCAAGATTGAAAAATGAACTTCCTTTCATTCAATATTCGCGTACTGTGTGCTCTAACTTTCTCTTTTAGCGCACTTTTCCTTTTATGTCCATGTGCAAGTTTCGCATTTTGTATGTATGGTTGTATCTACTGCAATCACAGCTAAAGTATGCTCGGAATGATTACGTTTGAAAAGGGATATCACGAAATGGGGAGATTGCAAATGAGAAATAATTCAAATTTCCCTCCATCATATATTTTTTTGCTTGTTTTTTGGAAGAATATGGAAAGCGATTTGGGGAGGGAATTTTTAGAAAGATATTGAAAATGAGGATAGATTTATGCAGGGATATTTTTCTGGAGGAATTCCCTCTAGACGATTTCAATATCCCTTGCAAAAAATAAAGTAGGAAAGCTTATTGCTTAATATGATATTGTTATCGACAGTCTTTGTGGATGCATTGTAGTTGTCCATAACTTGAATGAATAGGAAATGTGTTCTGTTTATGGTTTGAAGCCTTTTGCATAGTAATCTATGGTTATTGAAGATTGTAAAGAAAACAAGAGGGAGCTTTATTGAATGTTTACTTTTATTGCTTATGGATGAAAAATAGTATTTATATAATGCTTCTGAATTTATAAACTGTAAGTATTTTACTTGTAAATGCATTTCTTAGAACACCTTTTCCAACGTTCAATATTGTAAATAAACAATTTTTTCTTTCTGCAGTCAGTAACATATTTTTTTTTATGCGTGTCATTACCTAGATTATGCTGTTCAATTTTTAACTTCTACTTAAGTATATAAGTCACCCTTTTGGTAGAATTCTTTAAACAAGATATAGCACATTTTGATGTCCGTTTAAATCAGATAAAAAAAAAAAAATCTGTAAATTTTCTGTTAAAAAAGAAAATTGCCACTCAAAAATACTTTTCTAGATTAACGACCAGGAAGCAGGTTTTTCAGGTATAAAATTTGAGTTTTCATCCAAAAATTGTTCTCAAAAGTAATACTTCGTTTGTATTATGACGTTTTAAATGTAAACACGGTTCACAATCACAAAATTTATTTTTTGTTGAAATAAAATTTGAGCTTATAATTTAAAATTTACTCATATTTTGTTCTGACGCTTTACTCTAAAACACAAGTAAACGATTCACATAATTTCGAGGATAATAATTTAGGGAATATACCGATGGTTGTCAAAATAATGTAAGCGCTATTAATAATATTGCTGTTTTTCGAAAGTGCTTTCTCAAACTATAGTCTATCCATCATAATTCCTTTTCAACCTATAATGCATAGATACGGAACTATACATATTTTTATAAACAGTATTTGATGTCCTAAAAATAAAATTTACTCCTTTTCACTATAATACTTTAATCAGAAACATAAATTAATAATATACATAATTTTGGGAATACTAATTACCTACCAGATACTAAACAGATTTATGTCTCTTTTGTTTTATAGACAAGCGTAATAAAGGCGTAGGTTTTGTGTTTCTTTTGAGTAGCCCTTGACGGTTTTCAGAGACGACATATCGTAAGAAGTCGTGTGTTTGGAGACTCTTCTACTGTAACCACCAAGTTATTGGATTTTTCCAATAGTGTAGAACTTAATGTAAACGAAACATATACAGTAGAATGGAGATTCGAAAGTCAACTGAATCAGATGTAAGAATAAAATATCGTTTGCACTGAAGGATGATCATCACTGGTGTCACGAGCACAAATACTGGCCAAGTTGTGAAAAGTTATTCAGAAAGATGAATGATACATCCCTTTTTCAGGAGCATATACGTGTATGTTTGGAGAACACTCTCACAAGTATAGTGTCATGGATTTGCAATCTGATTCAAGCTCAAAAGGCTAAGGCCTTTTAACAAAAATGTCCTCATCGGAGTTTATGCATTAATATCATGGTATTCTGGTGGAAAAATCACTCCTTTTAATAATCATGGAAGGAACAATAACTCGGAAGGAATTATTTTGAAATTTTCGCAGATCAGTTCCACCCTTGATGCTGAACATTGTTTTCTGCGGCATATAGTGCTTTCCATAATGGTAATGCTGCTTTCTTTACAGAATTTTTTTTTTTTTTGTAAAAGGAAGTTATATAGTTTAGTTTATAGACAATAGGTATATAGTTCAGCGGAAGCACTGATTTCCGTTTTTTTGACTAAAATTTCAGCACTTTTAAACTAGACTTAAAATTAGAAATCAGGGTTTAATTAGATTGTAGTGATGTGTGCTAACCGGGAATCGAACCAGGGACTCTTAGATCAGTAGTAGTAGACAGACGCTCTAACCATTAGGCAAAAGTGACCCCTCGTGCCTAGGTATTTTATCTGCTATTTCTACATGAGACCACCATATAGCTTCTTCCCAGTGAGTCGCGAAGGTGGTAAACGTTTGAGTTGTTTGAGTGTGAGTTGAGTGCGTTGAATGTGGCAGTGAGCGGCCAGAGGTTGCTTGCCGTGTGGCAGTGAGTCGCAAGAGGTTGCTTGCTGAGTTGGTAGTGAGAATGTCATGCAGTATTTTCAAAAGGTGCCGATAGATGGCAGCATGATTCAGTTGTCCGTAGTCACCAATGTAGCGATGTACGTTAACGAGGAGTCGAACCAGAGACTCCTAGATCAGTATACAGACGCTCCAACCACTAGGCAAAAGTGATCACCAGTGTCTAGGTAGTATACCCGTTATTTGTACATGAGACCCCCACAAGATAACTTATTAGTCAAAATAGCACAATTGATTTGACTTATGAAATATTTCGAATTTTGCGTGAAGTTCAACTTTTATTTGCTTGGGAACTGTACCATGTCTGCTATAGTCATTTAGAAACTGTTGAAGTATTAGAGACTTAAATTATTATTTTTTTTAATCCAATATATTTTTACTGAATAAATTAAGGTTACTGTAAAGTGGATTTTAATCTTTCTAATTTCTTGATGTTTAAAAAATATTGAAACCATATCAAAACTTCACTGGAAGGTACAATAGGTGGGGGAATAGAGAACGGATGTCAATTTGCAATAAACTATAAATGCTACAGACTCGTGTGATATATCAGTTTGAGGATCTCGATAAGATTATTGGGATAGCATAAAATTTAATCTAAACTTCCAAAAAACTTCCAAATCTAAACTTCTTTAAAATACTAACTGAACCATGCTTCCATAGTTATTTTATGAGAACTCGCATCTTATTGGTAATTAGCGATAAAGGATTAGATTTGGATATATGTGAGACAGAATTTTTCTTACATTTGTTGCAAACTTGGAAACATTGTCGGGATAAAAACTTTAAATCAGCCGTGTATATGTTATCATATATTTTCTACCTTACAAAGGAAATATTACAGTTATTAAACATCACCAAATTATTTACGCTTGGTATCAGGAAACAGAAACATCAGTGAAAGCGGAATTTTAGTGATACCTACTATCCAATTTATTCAATTTAAATGACTAACAAATCATATTTTATGTTCCAAATCATACAATTATGTTCTTTATTATTTAGATTTCAATGAAATGGTACTTACGTATTATTCCGTCAATTGTGGGCGGGACAAAAAATTCGCGAAAAGGATTTTTTTAATCCTTCGAAATGGGAGGTCCAGACAAATACTGAGTTCGCATGCAAATGAGGAACAAGAAGCTCTAAACGCTGTTCTTCCCTCACCGGACCTTCAAGTGGGTGGTCTGAAGTTGTTGTACCCATCAAAAAGTTCGCCAATGATAGACGGGATAATGCGGAACTACTAAAGAAATGTAGTCACGGGATTGTGCAGGTGAGGTTTTTGTTGCCAAAAATAACAACAAATGGAAAAATCGGATCCAGATATAAGTCTAGTATTGTGTTAAGGTCACGATTTAGTGATAGTGGACACAATTCAATTTGAGTAGTAATAAAAATGTCTTCTTTAAAATAGTAATGATAAGCATAACTATCTAGTAGTATTTAAATTAAATTTATTGAATGCTCACTCTTTAAAATTAAGTTGATAGCGAAATAATACAACTTCAAATTTGTACTTCAAACCTGTACGAATAAAATATTTAATAAATTTTACTTTATACAACACTGTATTATTTAAAGTATTCTTTCTGTTGCCTCTTTTGTTCCCACAAACATCGGAAAAGTTAACCAGGCTGTTGGATGTAATCCTTCCTCAAATAAACACGTCAGTCCTTATACTGGAAAAGAATATCACGATGAAAATTGTTCGAGATGAAATGTAGGTTACATGAATAATACTAAATTGAGATCTAAATTTTGTTTATCCAGGTATTGCCCATTTTATTATCTGCCCTGCCAAAAAAAGATTTTTTTTAAATAAAAAGAATAAGTATATGATTCTAAAATTTCATCAGGTGGCGGAATTTTCACCATTTCCTCTTCTTCCATTCTTGATATCCTCCCGAAAAAATAAAACTGCTGAAAAGCTTTCGCAAAAGAAAACTTCGAACAGCTAATAAGAAAAAGAGAACAAACTCTGGGCGTAAAAGAATTGTTAGCTGAAAAAATAATAACAGAAACCTGGTAAAGGTATCTCCGAAGGGGGGGGGGGGGAAAGTACGATGAAAAAAAAAGTGGTTTCAATTGTTAGTTTTCCAAAATCTATCGGTTAAGAGTACCTCCTCTCCCACTCTTTTCTAAGTGAAAGAAAATATCCAGGAAGAAAACAACATAATAAAGTTCAACAGTTCTGCTGAGCTTAGCACAAAATGTAAGAGTTGAGGCCAGAAGAATTCAATAACTGCAACTTTTATATCCGTTAAGGCGTACCATGCGAAATATCTATCTTTTTGGTGAAGGAGTATATACTGTGTTTTCGTATAGGTAGCGGCTGATAGCTCGGAATCGTTTGAAGCTTCAACGAACTTGAATATATTGGATTTATAAGAATATTCTTAGAATATTTGAAAGAACTTTTCATTTCTGTCCATGGTATTCGATTTTATCAAGAAACGCCAGAGTGCCAGGTTGCTGTCTTTGTTTTTGTATGCATAACTATCAACCATGATCATGCTTCTCTTGGACTTCTTTCACAAGGTTTTATTAGAATATATACATTGCTCGATCTTTCTATGGGACTATAATTTATTGTATTTTTTCAGGAAAATAACTTTTCTTAACTTTTAGGACATATTAGACTGCTTATATTCAAATGCATAGCAGACGATGGAACAAACAACAAGAGTTTAGAAAACTGTCTATCAGGTGAATAGCTCCCGTAAGATAGCTTGGTTGATGACGGTCGCTATGTAAACGAGACTCTTAGATTTAAAATAAGGGTGTGAATGCATGATATATTGGCGTCCGAAAACGTTACAATACGATAAATTTAGATGCACCTCCCCGCGGAAAATGTGGCTAATTTTGCTTCCTTGGTAAGAGACAATGCAAGACTTTGTTGGGAGCCAATTTTGTGAAACACAGATAAGTACTCAGCTACTCTCTCTCTCTGAGAGAGAGAGAGAGAGAGAGAAAGAGAGACTTGTTTATTTTTCTTTTCGAAGCACATTATAATTCAGTTTTTGAATTTTGCACTACTAAATTACTTAATAACTGGGATTTTCTATAATTCTTTGAACATTTTAGAATTTTTAAGTTCATAGAATTTAGCAAAGTTTTAACAACATAAGAATTCTACTTTAAGGAACTTTTTATATATTTTTTAATTAAATGCTGTGATACTAAGTTTTACAACACTTCACAAGGAGAATAAAAGTAACTGTAATATTTTTATGAACATAACTATATTCATCTTTTGAAATTAATCAAATGTAAATAAAATGTTTGCTTTTAAAATTAAATTAAATATTCAGAAATATTGACAAAGAATCAAGAAGTCAAAAAGCATTTGCATTGTAGACAAATGAAAATGATTTTTATTGCTTTTTAAGACCGCCTTAAAATGCTAGCTTCATATATCGTTGCCCTCTAGGTTCCTGAAAACCCTTGAAGTTCATGCACGAACCATACATTATTGGATAATATCACTAAAGTGGGCTTTAAAATACCTAATAGAGTTAGCACAGTATATTATATTTTATGTGATAGTGTGATTACACAATCACAATTTTTATATGTATTGGGGATGGGGAAGAGGGGTTAAGCAATGACCTATCTCGGATGTAATGGCAATATTTACGACAGGGGACTGGACGATTTTGTCCAAGAGTCAGCAGTACAGGGTCAAAGGGTCAGAGCGAAATTTACAGCCTGATTGGGATTGGGCAGAGGCGAAGATGGGGCGATTTCTTGGAGGAGAACCCTCAAGTGCAAATGGATGACCATTGAAAATAGGGATCATCACATTATGATATAAAAAGGATGAGCAAGATCTCAGGGGCTACTTCTCCCTTCACTGACCATACTGTAACAAGTGAAACACCTACGGCAGTTTAATTTCACGTCGGAGTGGAGGACGCGGAAAGAGCGAGATGAACGAAACCTAGGTTAGACGTAAGCCATAGAAAAGTTTAGGCTTTGATTTAACCATAATACGAGTATTATAGAAGGCTCCCAATCTTCTCCTGAGTTCCCAGAGTCCCAGTTAAAACTATCTCAAAGGCGTTTACGGACGAAGATGCTCCGCGACTCACCAAGGAAAATTCCTAATGCAGTCGTTCCAGAGCCTCATGGCCAGACGGTCCTCCAACTCATTGAGACCCAGCCCCTCAAGACGGAATTACTGACTCTGCCTCGATACCCAACATCCAAACAGCCGTAAGTCGAACTCCACTCTTATAATCAACTAATTAAACCTTATATATCCTTAATGGAGACATCGCTTAACCTCAATGTATACCTCCATATCAATACCTCCGTGTCAATGTAACCTCAATGCGATGTCCGTTATACATCGCACTGAGAGAGTTAACTATTGAGTGAATTGATTTAATAATTGAGGTTTTTTTACCTTTCAATGTTTCTTTTCCTTGTTTCCATTACTCAATTCTAAATGAACCTTTTAGATCCTAATATTGGCAATTTATGATTAATAGTAATTATTGCGGATAATGACTTGATCATGAGGGTTTGTACCGGTGACTATCCAATATATTTTAACTAACCACGACTTATTACTTTCCCGAATAACCATGAAACTACACATTTGTTGACTTAGGATAATAAAAGTATTGCATTAGGTAAAAAAATAAATTTTTGTTGCAATTCTACATGTTTCGGAACATCCTGGTTTAGAAAAAAAATGTCTGTTTGTGTGTCTGTTGTCAGCATTACTCCAAAAGGATTGACCTACGATGTTCAATATCTGCATAAGAGTTAGTGGTGGCCATGGGACATGTTATTAAGGTTTTTGTTAAAATTTCGCATTCCCATGTTTTTCTCCAATTGCCAAAAAATGGCTACAACGATTTTGATCAAATCGTGGTGGTAATGCTTTTTAAAGTGTTCTAAACATCCCACCACCAAAATTCCCTTAGAAGAGCGATGAAGGTGTAAAAAGTTAAAAAACGAATGTTTTAAACATAGTGTTATCTTCCATTTGGAATCGCCCTTCAGTGACAAACGATTGTTTCTCTCATGCTTCACTTACAAGAAACAATTATGTAAGAATTATCGAAAAGCTCTATCACCAGATTCGCATTTTTTTTGCTACATAAGAATTAAAGCCAAAAAATTTGCCAAACTGGCTATTTTTATTTAAATGAATGAAAATATGGAAATGATAAATACCATTCCATGTCAAATTTAAATGCAGTAATTGAAAGTTGTGTGATGTTCCACATCCTTAGGTTACAATTTAATAACACACGAAAAAATTTAAATTTACCCAATCAAAATAATTATAACTACAGCCAAGCAAAAACATTTAGCCTTTAGCATCGTCAACATGAATAATGAATAAACAAATCTATCTCGCTGCGTGATTGAAGTTTTTTGTAGTTTTGTATTTAAGCCATATGTAGGTAAAAGTTGAAATTTACCTATACATCGGGTATTGGCCGTATTACTACTGCTGATATTACATCGGCAGATACCTTACAATGAAATTATTCTTTTGTAATTAAATTAAGTAGTCTAATATATATGTCAAACCTATCTGCCTGGGGAAAAAGTTTCAAACAAAATCACTATAAAAGTTTTAGCCATCTAGTATCTCTCAATAAATTAAGGATTTTTGACTAAACATGTCATTAAAGCAAATACCTTTTAAATTCGGAAGTACGCTTTTTGCTGAATATCCAATTTATCATTTCAAACCTGATATAGGATGATTAAAAGCTTTTATGAATGGGAAATATTTTATCAACTATATCATTCATATCGTTTTTAGAAGAACTTTTCTTTAAAAAAAAAATTCTATTCTTTTTCAGATATTACTAAACGTGCATAACATTAAAATACTTAAACCGCATCTCAAAAGAAGTCATTGCAACCTCAAGAGGAAAAATTTAGTAAGAAAAACGTTTCGAAAACTTTTAAGCAAATAAAGAAATTTAAAAGCTTCACGCTCTCTTTTGGTATACTTCTCACCTCTTCAAATAACGGCCCAATCCCAAAGTAACCAAATACACTTGCATCTAAACTTATCTCTCAGTGAACAAGGGGAAAAAAAAAATTACAACAGAAACGCACTATAAAACTCACCAAGCAAAACGCCGGTTGCTAGACGTCAATGTAATGATCCTCGTGACGTAAGCAATCAACGAAAAAGATTTCTGATTGGAATCACGGGCCCTTGAGGAAACGGGAACATTAAAGGATCTGAACCTTCGATTCCGAATCTTTTATTTTTTTGACACGATCCAATTCTCCATCTTTCTTTAACAAGCTTCTAAAGGTAGAAGAAGGTATGGTGGCGGACTGAAGTATATAATGACGGAAAAGGAATCAATTTTTATTTTTTATTCACTTCCTTCGACTTTATTTTTTTTGTTTTGTAGAACTTGGATTTTGTTTACACACAGAAAAGATATCGGAGGGTTTGAAAAATAATCGGTTCAGAACGTTTGGGTTTTGTATGAGTTTTGAAGGAAAGGTTACGATTTTGGTTTAGAGAGCAAATTTTTTTATTTATATTTTCAATTTTAAAAGTGACTGAGGATAAAAAGTGTCATTGTGAGCTGTGTTTTCTCGATCCATCAAGTATTGATTTGATTAAAAAATAACTACTTGTTTTCGGCAATCGTAAGTAAATAATTATTGTGAATAGTTTTGAGTGATCTATTATCCAAATTCACAATATATATTTATATTTATATATCTTTAATCAAACCTTTCCTTTATGATATTTTGATGAATTATTTTTTCACTAGTATTAAAAATTCTAATAATTTAGTTAAATGATTTATTGTTTTGAAAGAAAAGGTGATTTGTTCTTATTAAAATACTTTAAAATAATCATCTTAAAATTATCAGTATTTCTATTTCAATTAGAAATTTTAATTTCGAAAATATTTTATGAATTAAGCTATTGTATTAGTTCATTAACTGTGTCCCTTGATATGAATTTTAATTATGTAGTATAGGTAAAATCTTCTAAATTGTATCCGTATACTGTGACTTTTGTTAAAAGAAACATATTTCAAGGGTCCTTTCTTTAATACAAGAACATTTAGCTAATAAAATATCTTTTAAGTACGAAATCTATAAGTATTTTCAGTTCTAATATCTCATCTATAATACCTTTAATGAATAGTATATTTATTCAAAGAGAGTATGCATATTATGTTAATGTGGAAAATTAACAGAAATTGATTTGTATTTATACATGCATAATGATTTGCCCGTTTGTCTCGCTGTCCAAAAAGTCTACACAACATGGTATTATTAAAAGTTTGACCGAAATAAGTTTTTTTTTTGTAATTTAAAATTTTAATTATTAATTTTTACAAGTACTAGGGGAATTCTCCTTCATCTCTCCCCCCTCCACCTTCCCAGGAAATGCTGATGTTCCGTTGGTTTGCTTCGCAATCTCCACAGGGGGCTACGCCCTTAGACCAGCCAGTTCCCGAGATTTTAAGTTGATTTGCGATTCTATTCTTTTCTCTCCTTGTAGATAAGTAAGCAAACTTATTAGCCTCTGACTTACTACTCTCTCTTTTTCTTGAGAGAAATTTCCCACCTACACTGATTTTGCTTCTTTTTTAATCTGGCTTCGGGTATATTATCTGTTCTGTATGTATTCGATTTACCCTGCAGTCACAAATCCCTCTTACCTCCCGTTCTGTTGGTTAAACGTTTCGGTTCCAATTTTTTGTTCTTCAGTTATACGCTACTTTCTTCTTTTAACTTCTTCCTAATTTCATTTTTTGTATTGGTCGATTTCTTTTTTCGCAAGTGGAGTATTGAATAGCATGGGTGTCAGTCATCAAGTCTAAGAAGTGCAAATCTCCAACATACAGAAAGAAACCTATAATTAAATACTAAAAATATATAGCTGAGTTATATGACTGAAGTCCGTCCGTCAACAATAACGAAGTTTTTGTAAATAACATTCAAAGCGACATCGAATCTAGATGAACTCCCAAAACCAAGGTTCCCAGACTTTCAGAAGTAGTAATTTTTACCTCGATCCGACAAAAGCTATTTTTTTATTAATAAAATATCTCGTGAATTTTTGCACAGTAAAAATGTACTACAAACATGCCATGTCTCTGGAAACTCAACATTTCTCTAACAATAAGCAAAATTACATGCTTTTGAATACAATAGTTTTTGTACTGTGAGACAAAAAATAACATGCAGTAGAAATTTTTTGAAACAGAGGCCGCTCTTCTTAATCCTTACTTTTTTTAGTATCCTCATGAGTTAACAGTGACGCATTCGCTGTACTAATATAATCTCATCATACTATTAAAATACTATAACTGGCAACACTTACTTGTTCTTTTTTTTAAAGGTGGGAGAATAAAAATGAGCAATAAAGAAGACAATGTTTAAGTGACTTCCAATATTCACTCCCATTTCGCTATTTTAATAAAAATTCTGAAACAGTGTTCACTGAATTTTAATCCTTACTTTTTTAGTACATAGAAAATACACATGAATTTATAGCAATAATGGTTTATGGTTTTCTAGAAAATTTTGACAAAAGTGGGGTAAGACAGAAAAGTTAGGAATCATTCCTTGCACAGTAGTAAAGATAGATGTTCTACCTGCTCGATGATTTTTTACATGCACGGAATTAACACACAATTTGTATGGTGTATTGGGGGGAAAAAAAAAAAAAAAAAAAGATAGAGAGAGAGACAAAATAATATTATTTTGTAAATTTTTTTTCTTAAATGAATTGATACAGAGAAATCACCAGTGAAATATCCTGTTTAACATACTTAAAAATAAATTTCCTTAAAATCATTCCTAACAATTTAATTGGATAAGCTTTGTCAAACTCTGTACTGCCACAAAAAATTTAAACATTTGAAATATCTTTGTTATCTCGTCACTGCTCGTTAAGAAAGATATTTTACATCCAGAATGATCTTCCACACTTTGAAAGAAAAAAAAACGAAAAAAAAAAAAAAACATGAACTGAAACATTTATTCGTAAATTCACAGAACTTTTTTTATAAATTCAATGAAAGCTCTAACTCCGAAAAAGACATTTTTTTTTCTTCTGCCATCCATATTTATAAAACTTCGTTTTTCAATGCCACTTGCATGCAACGAAAAGGTAATCGAATATAATGGCAAAAACCTAAATCTACTGGACTTGATTAAATTATCTTGCTACGAAATAGTGACAAATACTCTTGATGAACCTAATTTACATAATTCCTACCAAGTCTTCTGTATATCAGAAAAGTTCTAATTGACTGAAGCTATTTTAAATGGGTAATTTCGCGGAAATTAGGATTTATCTAGATAATTATGCTATTTAAAATTAATTTAACTTAATTGAAAATGGATGTTTATTGAAAAGACGACTTAACACATGCTTCAGGGAATTTTATCTTTTATCTTCTATTTTAAATACAATAAGGCTTCAAAGAGAGCAATTTAAGTATTGGCACAGTAATTATAAACTTTATACAATTTATCGGAAAGCTACTATACAAATTAAATTGAATAGTTACTTTTGTGCTGACAATTTTTTTTTTTCTATAATGGATGTCATGTATTACAATATTATATAATGAAAACCAAGTTGAAAAAAAAATAAAAACTTAGTTAAATATTTTAGTATTTGTTTTTGTAATTACTGAAATTGTAAAAGTATAATTAAGAATAAATAAATGTAGGAATTTAATGCCAATTGTTTGGAAAATGGATGAATGATTAACGATGTTTAAAATTCAAGCCTTATTTTTTAACATGAACTTGAGAAACAAAGTATTTCATATTAATAATAATAAAAACCTTTTTTCTTCTATAAAGCTACTTCAGTAGATTGAGAGGTTATATTAATGATAATTTGAAACAAAAAAATTAACAAAGTTGCTATTTCATAAGCTTTTACAGAATTAAAACACAATTTTCAACAAGCTCTGTATACTATAACAATTATCCTTTTGTAAGAAATATTTGATAAAAGCTTTTCAAATCAGAATTAATTATTTTAATATAATAAAAGATTACGTAATCGTTAAGAAATCAAAATACCTTTTGAATTAGAGGAATTTTAAGTTTTCAAGAAGTTAAAAATTTAACAACATCTGTTTTTTAACCAAGCACATTTCTCATTATTATTTAATAATGTTATTTATAAATGTCATCACCATTTGATATTTTAATAAGAGGATAAATACAGGCAATCAATTTGTTTACATCTTAAATGTGTTAGTTGTAAATGCGCATTTCTTTCTTCTAGTCGAGTGAAACATAAAAAATTATTAATTGAAATTTTATATGTTTAGTTTTCGATTTCCTTGTTTAAAAATAGGTGCATTATGGTGAAAATTGAATTTTCACACGCCGAGTATTCGAACTTATGATCAGTTCGAATATTAACACTTGTTTAAATTTTGTTAAGTATAAATTAAAAAAATATTTAAATTTTGTTAAGTTTAATTTGTTTAAGACATTTTGTTGAACGAAAATAAATCTCTTGCGTCTTCTACTTTCTATTCCTTCAATTTGTCTACCTATAAATTACGGATTTAAAACAAGCAGATTTTTTACGACAAGAAAAGTTGTTATTTTTAAAATATTACTACTTGCATATGTGATATACTTTTGAAATCCTCTCATTTGAAGCTTCATTTTATACAACATTTTTTAAAACTTAAAAATAATACTTATTTAAAAAAAAAAAAATATTAATAAGCATGAAAAAAGTATCTTGAACCATTCAAACAGTTTTCGCTTTATTTATATTTTGATGTTTCTTATGGAGATGCATCGCATTAGTCCTTTAAGGGTTTCATTTTCATCTTGCGAGTTAGAAAGATTGTTTTCAATTTCATGGCTATCAAATCAATAGTTGGTTGGTTGGTTGTATTCAGATTATCTGGCGCCTTCAGCAACACGAGGGCTATAATGCGCCGAAACTTTCGTCATTAGACAAGCCAACATACATTTACAAACACCCATGCCTACGCGGGACTCGAACCCGCAACCTCGCGGTCTAGAAGCCAGCACGCTAACCACTATACCGTTTGGTCGGCATCAAATCAATAGTAATTCCGGACATTTTTTTCTTTGCTAGTGAAGTTGGCATCACCATTTTGATGATTTTTAAACTGTTCAATTGTAAGAAAATAGACTTTTGTACATTTTTTCAACTTCAAGATTAACTTATCTTACTTTATTAAATTATAACCCTTGGAAACTTTACAGTTTTTAAAATGTAGTGCTATCGAAATCTCTGGACTTGGAATTTCAACCCTGTCTTTCTATGATGTTGGTAGTATCCTGCAAGTGCAATCCAACTTCAGGTTGATTGGTTAATTTGTACGTTCAATAATCTATTTTTATGTTCAATAACGGCTAAATCCAAGTTTACTGCACGTGGTAACGTGGATTCCGAACCACAACTACATTCATGCCTAACCCATGATTCGAACCCGGCGCCTTTTGCAATCAAGGCCAAAGCACTAACTGTACAGCCATCAGGTGGGCATCTGGAAAAGAGTCAGTCCATTTGAATATGGTTAAATTTACTGCAAATGGTAAGTTGGATGGTTTAGGTTACAGACAACCTGATTTTATCAATACAATTCTTTATGATCTATCACCTAATTGATTACTTATCATTTAATTACAAGTATTGTTGACAGCTTATATTATTAATTTAATTATCGAAGTTAACTTTCGATTTAACTTAAACCCTTTAAAGGCATAATACTTTAAACATATAGTTATAAGCAACCCTTTAAACGACAGATGCAGCCTTCAGTGGTTCCAGATTAGTCCATATGCTGATCCATAAAAGAACAATTTCAAACTTAAGAAAGAAAATAAATCGACCGAACTACCCAAATATATCTAACAGAAGTTGACCTAATGATAGACTCTACAAACTTAAAATCCTTTCGTTTTAAACTACTATCTGCTTCCGAGTCGATATTCTTCCGTAACCTACTTTCACCCATTACTTCAAGGGGTCGTGAAACAAGGTTGTTATATTGAAACAGGTCGGTTTCGTAATTTCTCGAGTAGCTCCGAAATGACGTCATTTTATTATTGTATTATTGTTATACTGGAGAGCTATGATTGGATTCGGTGAGGGTGATGACTATGAAGTCAAGTGATTTGATGAAGAGCCAAAAAAAAAAAAAAAAAAAAGACGTATGCAAAATTGTACAAATAAAAATGCATGTAATGAAATACTGAAAAATATTAAAATACTATGAATTAAAAAATTTATTTTAAGTTCTTAAAGTGGAAAAATTAAATTTTGTTATATTAAATTAAATTAGGCAAATGCTTCGGGTTATAAGCTTTATGGCAGCGATTGCCTTTAGGAATTTTTAAAGCCAAGCTGACTTACTTGTGCAAAATATCAAAACAAAATTTCATTTGCGATAAGTTGGTTGGTTATTTTCAGATTATCTGGCACCGTCAGCAACACGAGGGCTATAATGCGCCGAAACATTCGTCATTAGATAAGCCAACATACATTTACAAACACCTATGCCTAACACGGGACTCGAACCCGCAACTTCGTTCATTTGCGATAAGAAATACATTTCAGGTGTTTCTGGTTTTAACTTCTTAGGCATAGAAATTTAATAAGTATTTCCAAAACGGATTTTTATACTTATGTAAAAGAGGTAAAAGTTTTAATTTTTATGAATTAAATGATGTTGGTCTTTTTCTATTGGTTCGACATCCCTTTGTGAGGCAAAGCCTTCAGATTCTTCTTTCATTCTGATCTCTTCCTTGCCAAGACGTTCTTATTAGTGATTATAAGTTTTTGAAAATCCATGTCGATGCAGTCAACCTATCTTATTCTGGTTTTTCCTTTTATTTGGTTGATGTTGGTTAATTAAGGTTAAAGATTTTATTTGCTTCTTCAATTGTTGTAATTTGAGGCAGTTATTTAACATCATATTAATTCAATTTAAAGCTGTTATTTTGCATCAAAATCGCACTAAATAGTTTCAATAAATTAGCTATTTATACCAAATATATTAGCATTTTTATATTTTTTATGCTTTATAGAATATATCTCGTTATTTTGAGTAATACATATAATGGGATTTTTTCATAAGTTAGTAACCAAAGCTTTGAATGCTAGTCCTATATGAAAAATTCATGGATTGTGTTTTGAGTAAACTTTTCTTCCTCTGAACGATCAAACATACGTCACATGGAAATATAATGCTTCTCGAACAATGAAGAAAAGAAATAACTAGACTATCTAAGTTTTTTTTTATTAACCAACCTTGCTCTTGAGATATAAATATGAAACGCAAAGACATCTCTGACTTCTGGAACATGTCCGACTGACTTATTGATTATGTCTTCAAAATCTCGGACTCTCGGAGTTGTCGTTCCGGCAGCGAAATCCAATCAGTCAGGTCAGATTGGGCTATGGGAAGTATTGGTAAGTCGAAATTGAGACTGGTTTGCTTCTTGTCGGAGGTTGTATTTCTTACCCTAACTTGAAATGAGATCATTGTAAAGGGTGTCACAGAGTTATTTTTGATTTAAGTTATTAGGTAATTTTTTTTTGTCATTTAGACATAACATCTATGTTGAGAAGCTGAATATAAATCCGTATAGACTATGAAGACAGGACTTAATTTGTTTGTTGATTCATGTATTTTGAAGATATAATAGAAAATTATTTGAAACTATCAAGCCCTCTATATTTAGTATTTATAACTAAAGTTATCCTGTTTAGAGCAGAAATAAGTTACATTTTGTATACATATCACTAAACTCGTAGGTAAGATCCACGAGGGATAAAATAAACATAGGAAACAATTTTTGCTCGGCGTTGCTATAAACTGTAATAGTGTTTAAGGAGACTTAGTACTCTTAAAATAAAAATAATCGATTTTAGAATTTTTATTTCACGTTTTTTATTTTTTGTATATGTTTTATATAGATTTTTTATAGTTTTATATAGATATACTATAGTTTTATATAGATATACTTTAGTTTCTACTCAAATTAGAAGTGTGTTATATTTTGTTTTAAAAAAGCAAACTATCAATTATTAACTATATAAGACTTACTATTAACTTTGATTTTCTTTAAACGCGATACTTCAAACTTCAATGTTAGTATAGGTTAAATAGTACCAAAGCTATCCGAAAAAAGAAAAAAGTTGTTCAGTTCATGAAACTTGGAAAAAATATTTTAGTGTCATGAGAATGTAGAATCAAAAGAATCTATAAAAATTTTTAGTACAGAAGGGAGTTTTTTAAGGGAGAGGGGGAGGGGAATACGGGTTCTGAAATTGAAAAAAATATTTTACCACAATCTATTCAAGTGACACTTGTTTTTAGAATATTTTTTGACACGGACCGAATGACCAATCAAAAACTAGTTTAGAACAACCAATCTAATCAACTTGCTTAAGCCTGTTTTATCACGGTTCACAAATAAATTTATTAAAATAAAACTTCAAAGAGGATTAGGTACACACACTATTTACAATTTTATACAAGAAAATTGTGGAACACTACAATAAGCTATTTATTTAGATTTACCACATGCAGTACCAGAATACTTCCACTACACTTTCACTTCTTGGTTAACATGTTTGAGCCTCTCATTTGGTTTGATATATTTATATAGAACTTCTTTAGAAAAGTAAGTTGAAATAAAGGAGAAATTAAAAAAAAAAAGGAATTTTCGTACTTGTGGATAAGGATTAAACCAAGTACGAAAGATTTTTCAAAATTACTTTGTGAAAGTAAAAAATGTATTGAGTATGCCTTTTAACTTAAATGTAGATGGTTAAAAATGGTAATTTAATTTTTATTTTGAACGAGGCAATAATCTAGATGCGTAGTTTTTTTTTTAAGGAATTTAAAGCGTAATTTTATTATCTTTGCTGCTCCAAAGTTTTGAAGAAATTATCAAAAATTGGGAAGCAAAAATTATGCGACTTATAATTTTATTAAATATTTGCAATTTATTAAAAGTTCATTTCAAGAAGTTTCCACTCGTATTTTCATTTATTATGATTAGAATACGCTTCGAGATGGAACGCAGTTTAATTTTCTAAGAGCATTTAAAAGAATTAATTTCAAAAGAGTTATTGTTCACCATTAAATTGATCTTGTGAGTCATGTATATTTTTTCAGCCATAAAGAGACTTTTCCAATAAAAGAAATTTTTTAATAACTGCATTTCTTTTGAATTTGTATAATAATAAAGACGATAATTTCGGGAATGGACTTGTATGACAAATATTTTGTTATTCGTTGTTACAGATTATTATAGTAGCGAAAATCATTATTATATCTTACTTAAATAATCATAATTAGTTATTAAAGGTATTTGTTACTTTTCATTGTATTGTAAAGAAAAAAAAATCCGTTTTTGAAATTGGATTACTTGAATAGTAAAATGCGTTTCAGTTAAATTATTTCGGTAAAATGGAGTATTGTTCAATAAACCTATTGTGTTCCACGCCCTTAAAGTTATTCTGATACAATCTTCTTCGTAGCAGTTGGATATATATGCATGTCAATTTTTTTCATCTTTTTTAAAAAGTGACATTGATTTGCTAGAAAAAGTTCAACACAGAGCAACAAAAATAATTCATTGTACTTCGGGCATGGCATATAAGGATAAATTGAAAAAATTAAACATTTATACACTGCAGGAAAGAATTGCAAGGGGGGGGGGGGGATTTGATTCAGTGTTTTAAATTTATTGCACAGGGGAAAGTTAGGGGTTAAGAATTTGTCACTGACAATAAGACACGAGGAAATGGGTGCAAATGTTCAAATATCATTTTAATAGGGAAGGGGTAAAACAGTATTCTTACAGTAGGATAATCAATGATTGGAATGATTTGCCAGCAAATGTTGTAAACTCCGTGAGCGTAAAGAGTTTTAGGAAACAGTTAGATATGAACTGGGGGATCATCAATGAACAATGATTTGATTACATTGTCTAGGTAAGTAACTTATATTTTGTGCTTAAAAATTTGTATGCATTTATGCATTTAATTTGTCTTGTTTAGTGTACTATATTTGGTTACTTAGTGATAAAAAGGATATTTATAATTGCGCATTGTTGGATTCTATAAATTCTGTCAGCCAGGATTATGTATTGTATTTTTCCAGTATGATTGTCAAACGCTGTGTCAATTTTGTACATTATATTATATTATTATGTATGATATTATAATTATTGTACATTATATGTATGACCCTGTAACTTTTTGAATTATAAATCGTTGAAATTAATTATCTTAGTATATTATGTAACATGCAATTTTGGTGTTTCTATATTGTAATTCGACAAATTCAGTATCTTCTATTACGTTACTCATAAATTTCTGTATTTTGTGTTGTGCAAATTCTATATCTATAGAGCTTTGTATTTTTTTACTTGACCAACCCACAGCTGGGCCAGGAGCCTGTTGTTGGTCTTAAAATTAGTATTTGTATTTCTGAGCAGTATTAGTGCGATGTGGTGAATAGCAAAGCTATTTCTTACATATTCACCTATAATGAAAATTTATAAGCTCATCTTAATGTATGTTTTATTAAAACTTAATGAATAATTAAACATGTTTATTATGATAACAAATAATGGGAACTCTAGAAATAATCGGCTATCAATATAATTATATTGTAGAGTCAGTTATCATTTAAAATCAATTCACAGAACTAATAGAATTAAAAAACTTTCTGGATACACTTTACAAATGTCTAAACCAGATGTTCCTTAGCTAACAATACAGATATTTACGAATCATATATCTTTGTCCCGTATTCTAACTCCCAGATTGAAAAGGATTGACAGCTTTATAAGTTTTCTTTGATAGATATTTTTTCACACATAGACTCCAAAATTTCAATCTTAGTTGGTTCTAAAAAGTTTTGTAGGTATGTCTTTCAATCTAGACGAAATTGAAATGTCATTTCCGTCTGTTACATTTTAAAGTAACTTTCAATATCGAAAGTGTTCTATTTTTTTTTTATTAAAAAGGCCTATTTTCATTTCTTGCTATATACACCAGTAGATTTTAAATTGCCTACGGCTGGAATATATTATCTTAATATTATAGAAAAATATTCTAATTTTAGGAAGAAAAACATATTACCACCTAAGTAATATAATTTTTAACTTATTAACGCTTTTACTGTACACAAATTCTACTAAGAAATCACTATTTGTAAAGTATTTGTAGACCAATTTTTACTTCTACACTGCATGGTTATTAAAAGCATATTTAAAGGCGTTGTTTGACATCAACTTTCCAAACCAAAATTTTAAAGCATCAGAACATTCCCTCAGGATCTCAATGCTAGGTCAGTCACTATACCTAGGTGTAATGTATCATTTTGAAGGTCTTAGCAAGATTGGTTTACATAATACTCTACAAAAAAAAATAAGGATTCTACCTCATGGAAGACTATAACTGTCTGGAAGTGCTTAATAGTTCAAGTGAAAGTGTGCTTTTAATGTAAGTGTGGGAAGTTCACGCTGTATTACAAATTATGGTGTCATGAATATTTGGCAACCCATTGTAACTGAAATTTAAATGATTTGATTGCAGTTTTGTTGAAAGTACAATGAACTGATTAGAGGTATGTTTAAAAACTTGAGCACTGACAGGAGTAGTTATGTTACTAAATATATTCAAATTTACTATAGTCTAACTATCATTTTTAATTGAAACTAAAGCCACTTAAAAGTATTTTTAAAACTCCAATCTTACTTTCTGGATAAAATTATAGATCATTTAAAGTAAACTAGGTGGGCCATCGCGCAACTTTCCATACTAGTCACTACATTTTAATTTGACATGGACTGGTGTAATTTAACATCTTAGTTTTTATATTTTCATTAATTTAAAGAACAATTGCCAGTTTGGAAATTATTCTTACATTAGCTAAAAAAAGAAAACACATCCAAAATGGTAAAAATGACAGTATACTTTTCGATAATTATTACACTATCCTTTTTTGATAATTCATATTACGAAATGTAATTTATAAATAAAATATCATCCTTTTCAAACCTCGATAACCGACAAAAACTTAACAGTTTTTTAGGCAATATTTATATTTCTTTATGTAGTAAGGATATAACTTTATTAAATAGTTTTTCAAAAAGCGTTGAAATAAAATGTCACTAGAATGAAAAATTGCATTTCTAATTAAATCACAGAATATAATATGAATTATTTAAAGAAATTCTAAAGTTGACAATTTCCTTTCCAGTTTTAAAATAGATGCTAGAAAAGGACAAGTGGGGATGTCGAACATTAGAATTTGATAGGATGAGAAACTCTGGAGTGTTCTTGTTGTCAGACGATTCCACCCTAGGGAGGGTGAGCATTTGTTACTCTCTGACCCTTTATCTTTATGTCGTAAGAAATGGCATCACACGTAAGACAGAGTCTCACGAATTGGTATAAAATAAAATATCCCCGAGTCGGCACTTTTCAATTGTGTGAAATTCTTACTATTGAGTTTATAGGTATGGAAGATTTTTGGGAATTTCAGCAATGTTGTATGGATGTCAGCATTGTATTTTATACTAGTAAAGATTGTGTTTTTGGTTTCCTTTTTATTTCTTTTACTCGGGATATATTTTATATTTAGAATAAAAATTGTGTACTTTACTTTTTATATTTGTAAAAAAAATATTTTTATTTCAATATTATGTTAATGAAAAATGTTTTTAACGTAAAAAAAATAAGTTTTTGCGCAAGGAATATCTTTTTTTTAAACTTTTGAATTATGAGCTAATGAAAAGAAGTTTAAATTTAGTTTGTAACAAAAAAAGTTATTATAAATTGCATTTTTTAATTATAATTTATTTTTATCCATTAAAAGTGTTTATTTTATATTAACAAGCTTTTATTACAAATATGACATGTTATTTTTATTTGCATTGAGAATTTTCTTTATCTTAGGAAAATAAATTATTCTAGGCTTCAAAAAAATTTATTTGAACTTTATTAAACGTGCTTTTTTCTTAAGGTAACTTTTTTACTTTTTATTTAAGTTTCAATTCCTTTATTAATTCTTTTTTAAATGCTGCTTCGAAAGCCATAACCTGAAAATATACTTAAGTAATATGAAAATATATTTTGTGGCGTCTCACCTACATTTTCTGTAATACCTGCTTTAGGAGAAAAAAATTAATGCTACAAAAATATCATAATCGGAAAGTTAAAGTATTTAATTCGAATAGTTAGATAAATTCCTTTCCTAGAAATTGAATATTTTAATATCAAGTATTTATGTAAAAGACTTAAAGTGAAACGAAAACAAATGTACGCATATTTGCTCATGATTTTTACGGTACTTCAATTTATTTCTAGATTACTATTAAATTTTTTTCAGAAAGTATAAAATGCTTGAACCATCCAAGCTTTTAATTTTAGTTTCATAGTTGAAAAATATAATTATATTGCAAGATTAGATTTGTAAATATTTAAATGCTTGATTTATAATTAAATTATTTTTGTTGCACTCTAAGATCAGACGGCGGTGACGTCATGCTGTATAATATAATCGTTTGCGTATAATAGAATCGTTTGCTGCTTTACGGTGTGAATGTATTTGACGTCATCGCCGTCCGATCTTAAAGCACAACAATTTTCATTGAGTTAAATATTTAAAAATTGTGATTTAAAATGAATTGAAATTCTTGAATTTTTACAAAATTTGGGCTTTCATGAGTTTTTAAAATATTACATGATGTAAGTAAAGTGGTTTAAGGAGTAATGGAATATTTGTAGAATGTTTTTAAATATAAGGTTAAAAATTGACCATGCATATATTTGTTACATACATTTATGTACATTACTAGCTGAATACCCGTGCTGCGCTACGAAATTTTACCATTAGCATTTTAGCGATCAAAAGACATTCATGTATTCTACACTTCAGACGTTTGCTCCCATTTCGATCCCGACAAATTGATTTATCAAAATAGGAACTTTCCTTTGTTGACATTTTAAACGAAATTTATAATTGTGAATAGTAAATTAGAATAGTTTATTGTGTTTATGTTTGCTCTTAGTTCTAAATTTCAAAGTAGTAGCTGTATTGGAATTGAGACATTAAGTTAATCCTCGTATAGTTTCAATGTTGCGTCTACTTTTCATTACTTAAAAATTCGTTAATCGATATTGGAATGACTTATTTTTTTAACATTTGCACCAAATATCAGAAATATAACTACATTGGAAGAGGAACATTCGGATATCCCTCGTTTGGAACATTTAACCCCTTTTCGACCCCTTAAAATTGGTTAATCGAGAACGGAATATCTTATTTTTTCTATGTTTAATCTTTTTTGACATTTGTACCAAATTTCCGAGTTGTGACCAAATGGGAAGTGGGACATTTGAATATCCCTATTTTGGAACGTTTAACGCCTTTTGCAAACCTTAAGTGGGTTAATTGAGATCGGAATGGCTTACTTTTTCTACGTTTATCTTTATTCACATTCCTACCAATTTTCAGAGTTGTGACTATATGGGAAGTGGGATATTTGAGTTTGGAATGTTTAACCCCTTTTCCACCCTTTAAAGTGGGTTAATCAAGCTCGGAATAGCTTAAATTTTCTATGTTTGTCTTTGTTGATATTTTTACCAATTTTTAGAGTTGTGACCATATGGGAAGTGGTACATTCGAATATTCCTCGTTTGGAACTTTTAACCTCTTTTCCACCCGAGATCGGAATAGTTTACTTTTTCTGCGTTTGTCTTTATTGATATTCACACCAGTTTTCAGAATTGTGAAAATATGAGAAGTGGTACATTCGAATATTCCTCGTTTGGAACTTTTAACCCCTTTTCCACCCGAGATCGGAATAGTTTACTTTTTCTGCGTTTGTCTTTATTGAAATTCACACCAGTTTTCAGAATTGTGAAAATATGAGAAGTAGGACATTCGAATATATCCCTCGTTTGGAACATTTAACCCCTTTTTGACCCCTTGGAGTGGGTTAATAGAGATCGGAATAGCTTACTTTTTTTACGTTTGTTTTTGTTGATACTTGCACCAGATTTCAGAGTTGTGACGAAATGGGTAGTAGGACATTCGAATATCCCTCGTTTGGAACGTTTAACCCCTTTTCGAGTCCTTAAAGTGAGTTAATCGAGATCGGAATAGCTTACTTTTTCTATTTTTACCATTGTAGATATTTGTGCTGATTTTCAGAGTTTTGACTATGTGGGAAGTAGGATATTCGAATGTCCCTCGTTTGGAACGTTTAACCCTTTTTCGACCCCTTAAAATGGGTTAATCGAGATCGGAATAGCTTACTTTTTCTATTTTTACCATTGTAGATATTTGTGCCGATTTTCAGAGTTGTGACTATGTGGGAAGTGGGAGAATTAGTGATGAGTGAGTGAGTCAGTGAATGAGTGAGGGCTTTGCCTTATATATATAGAGATTTAAAAAAAAACTTATTTAATGATAATAATTAAAATTGACGTAAATAAATTTATTAGTTGATTATTGTAAATTTTTAGTATTAAAACATATTCTTTACTCTTCTTCCAACTTTGTAGTTGGCTCTACTACTGTTTCAGTATTGCTAAGTTTTTGTGACAAGATTGGGAAAAAAATGTTCATTAGAAATAGTAGTCGATCTGTTTTAAATTCAACTTACCAAAACAAACAATAAATTTATTAATTGTTACTACCGTTCAATCAATCACACGGTCACACTAGTTGAAATTGACGTATTTTATAAAAAGAAGCTAAATTATCTATCAGCTGTGTAATTGAAAACTATGCACTAGCCCTAAAGTTTCAAGTCACTTTTCCGTATGATATTTTTCATGTAAGCTTTCTTCTATTAAAGTATCTTTAACTATCTATAATAATAAAACAAGCTGTGTGTCTCTGTGGATTTATAGAAACCTACATAAAATTGGAGTAGAGCTCTGAAATTTTCAACATAAGAAGTTTAGGACTTCTAATTTTATGTTTGTCAAACAGAATGTTAAAATTTTAATTAGTTCTTTTTTAATTAATATTTTTTTTTTTTTTTACAGAATGACTTCAAATAAAAATACAGCTCAGAAATGTTCAACTTAAGTAGTTTTAGCCTTCTAATTGGTCTTTCGAAAAGCAGAATGATCAAATTTTAGTTATTTTTTAATTAAATTTTTTAATAAATAAATTTTTTTTTTTTACAAAACGACTTCTAATAGGGTTACAGCTAAAAAAATTTCAACATAAGTAATTTTGGCCTTCTTATTGAACTCTTGAAAAACAGAATTTTAAATTTTTATTTAGTTCTTTTTTAATTCATTTTTTAATTAATTAAATATTTTACAAAACGATTTCTACTTGAGCTACAGTTCTGAATTTTTCAACACAAGTAGTTTTGGCATTCTAATTGGACTATTGACGAAAAGAATGTTAACATTTGAATTTGTTTTTTGATTAATTTTTTTAATTAATATTTTCACAAAAAGTGACTTCTAATAGGCCTATATAGCTCTGAAAGTTTCAATATAAGTACTTTTGGCCTCCAATTTTGCTTTCCACAGACACGTGTTAAAATAATCTTAAAGGGGTGTTGTATTATTGTATTAAAGGAGAATTTTTTTCTCATCAAGGGAGAGGCTTTCAATATTAAGGCTTTACGTAGCAATTACATTTTAGTGAGTGAAGCGAGCTTATTCTTACGCAACAATGAACCTTTCAGTGAGAGAAGCGAGCCTATTCCTGCATAGTAATGAACCTTTCAACGAGTGAAGTAAGCCTGTACTTATGGGTCGATGAACTTTTCAGCGAACAAAGTGAGCTCGATTTTGCGTAGCGATGAACCTTCCTTCGAGCGAAGCGCCAAAAACTGGGACCTATACACCAATGACGATTTCCTCAACGTGTGGTCTTACAGCTAGATAAAATATTGCATATCTTAAAATTTCGTAGCGAAGCACGGGTATTTAGCTAGTCTATAATAAAAAAAACAAGCTGTGTTCTGTCTGTCAGTGGCTCTGTGGATCTATAAAAACCTACTTAAAATTGGAGTAAAGCTCTGAAATTTTCAGCATAATTAGTTTTGGCCTTCTAATTGTATACATGTCAAACAGAATGATAAAATTTTAATTAGTTCTTTTTTAAGTCATTTTTTTTACAAAGTGACTTCAAATAGAGATAAAGCTTCGAAATTGTCCACATAAGCAGTTTTAGCCTTCTAATTGTAGTTTTAAAAAACAGAATTGTAAAATTTTGACGAGTTTTTTGTAATTAATTTTCTTAATTAATTAAAAATTTTTTTTACAAAACGACTTCTACTAAGGCTACAGCTCTGAAATATTCAACATAAGTAGGGCCTTCTAATTGGACTTTTAAAAAACAGAATTTTAAATTGCTATTTAGTGTTTTTTAAAATTAATATTTTTAATTAATTAATAAATATGTTACAAAACGGTTTCTAATCGGGCTACAGTTCTGAAATTTTCAACATAAGTAGTTTTGGCCTATTAATTAGACTTTTATAAAACAGAATTTTAAATTTTTATTTTGTTCTCTTTTAATTAATTTTTTTACTTAATTAATGCAAATTTTGAAAAACGACTACAAATAGGACTACAGCTCTGAAATTTTCAACATAAGTAGTTTTGGCCTTCTAAATGGACTTAAAAAAACAGAACTTTAATTTTTTGTTTAGTTCGTTATTAATCAATTTCTTTTACTTAATCCATACATATTTTACAAAATGATTTCAAATAGGGCTACAACTTTGAAATTTTCAACATAAGTAGTTGCGGCCTTTTAATTGGTTTTCTGAAACACAGAATTAAAAAAAAAAATTAAATTTTTTTTTTTACTTCACAAATATATTACAAAACGATTTATAATCGGGCTACAGTTCTGAAATGTTCAACACAAATAGTTTTGGCCTTCTAATTGGACTGACAAAAAGAACGTTAAAATTTTAATTGGTTTTTTAGTTACAGCGAACGAATCCAGATCGATTTTTAGTAGCGATGAATCTTCCTGCGATAGAAGTGCCAAAAACTGGGAGCTATATACGAATGACAGATTTCCGCAACGCGAGGCCTCACAGCTAGCTAAAAAAATATTGCACATGTTAAAATTTCGTAGCGAAGCACGTGTATTCAGCTAGTAAACAATATGCACATCATTTGACAATATTATTTGGTATACAAACATATTGCAAGACAAATAATTTTGAGACGCATTTAAATGGGAAATCAACAGATGTTCAAACAATTCCAGATGTTCAAACGTGTCAAAAAAAATACTCCTGTCATCAAATACACAAAATCAGAGAACTTAAAACTCGAATAGTTTGAATTCATTTCAACTGAAATGATCAGCATCTCGATAGTATTTCATAATTGAATTTCGCGATATTATAGTTAAGAAAGCAATTACAATAGCTGGTGATTTACTTTGTACAGTGAATGCAAGGTTTTATTTAAATTGGTCAGATTTTCAAAATAATTTCGTTTACTAGTTTTAAAACGAAGTTTTATAATTGAGCATGTAGAATAATAGTTTATTGCGCATAATTTTGGAAAATATGCCTTTCCGGGTTGACTATTAGAGAACTTTCACGTATCATATGAAAAAAAATATTGAAATTTCGCCTTGTTTACTATTTAATTAAATCAAGTCTCCCACAATTGGCTTACAACTAGGAGAAAAGCCGCACTTGTGAATAGTATTCAAAGACAATGTTTGACTCACTACTCATAAAAACATATAAAGTTGTATAAAAACTCGTAGAAATAGAAGATATTACTTTTATACTTTAATTCAGTATATTTAAGAAATAATTGAATATATTTAGTAGTTTCTTTAAATATAAGAGTTAAAAATAAATGTTATGCATGCATATATTCCTTGCATCCATTATGCTAATATTTAAATAAAAATTATAAATGGTTCTAATTAAAATTGACGTGAATAAATTATAATTTAATTATTGTAAATTTTTATTATTAAAATATCTTCTTTATTATTCTACCAATTTTGTAGCTAGATCTGCGATCTTTTGCAAAAAAACGTAAGTTATTATATCCTTGTTACCAAATACCACTTTCTATACCAAAATATGCTTTAATTGTATTTACTTCATTGTTGTTATTTTCCTCAAATTTGTCATTTAGATAAGGGAACATATATTCCTATATCTTTTTTCCAATATTCCTTTAATAGCAGTTCTGGTGGAACAAGAACATTTTTTTTTTTTTTTTATATTTGAGTAAAATACCAAAAAATAATTTTTGCTTTATTCTTATCACCTTCCTGACCTAAAATCTTTATTCAAAGTGAATTGTATACAAGTCAACGCTCCATGCTACACTTCTCAAGATTCTCTCGACCAAGATTTCCTACAGCAACAACTCCCGCCTCCTTCCCATATTGAGGAGTAATTAAACGGGAGTTGAGTACGTGAATGGCCCGCCTTTCATACGCTCGGACACGGCAAATGAGGGCTGTTATGCAAATACATGGACTCGGGGCGCCGAAATGCGGCTCTTTTCAGCTTTATTCAACTGTAATTACTAGTTTGTCTCTTCATTTGTTAAGGAAATGAGTTGGAGTGGAGGTATTTTGTACCGGGGACTGGTGAATTTGTTTTGATGGGCTGGCTTCTTGATGTAGTTGTAAAGTTAGTGAAATAGTTAGTTTTAGGCAATAGTTACAGTAAAGAGATATGTATTCTAAACGAAAATTTTGTTTCGAGGAAGGTTGTATATGATAAAGTACAAGATTAATATAATCAAACATATGAGTGTTTCTATAAGCGTTTAGTATTCTGTATGCTATGGATTATACATTTATGGTAAATTTTTTTTATAGTAGCAATTATTCTAATGACCTTTAAGTGAAAAAAAAGAAAGACATTTATTTTCTAAAAATAATTTGCGAACCTATCTGCATCTTTTGTCTGATATGTACTCGCGCTAAAATCAGCAGAGAAAATTTCATCTACATAAAATCTTTCTTGTTGTACTTTGATGTAAAGTTACACAAATATAGTACATCAGAAACAATCTGGGGAATTAATTCATGGTGAAATATACATAACGGAAGTCATTTCTCTCAACTGCAACTCAAACTTAGAAGCGCTTCTCTTTGAAGCTCGGAATTCAAACACGTTTACAGAGCAATCTAATAAAAACATTGGTTGGAATAGGGAAACCTACATTGGTTATAAGGGGAGAAAAGACTTGCACAAACAGACTAGTAATGCGATTTTAACTTGTTCCCCCTGACTTCATACTTGTGTTCAACAAGTAACTTTCCGAATTCCAAGAAAAATACTAATTAATTATTATTTTGTGGTTAAAAATTGTAAAGAATACATTTTAATAAAAAATGTATAAATATGCTAAAAGTATGATAAAAATAATATTATACTGTTCTTAAATACTAAATTTTACTAGTTCAGAGATAAACCCTAACAAAATAACAGCTTATCCTGGCTTTTTTAGAAATTATAGTTAGACTGTCACACAAAACATAATCTTCACTGATCCTTAAATAACTAAAAGCTTTTGATGAAGTAACTGTGATTTATTATCAAACTGTACGTGTCGGAATATTTAGTTATTTTTTGAGCAATTAGCATCCAAAAAACTATAAAATATATTCATTTTTTGCATCGATGATTATATCGGGTCTACTGGAAAGTTCTGTCCATTTTTGACAATAATTTTCAACACGTAAGCTCATGTGTTATTTGGTGCATATTCGGCTTTCTATTTTTGTCGCATAGTGATACCGGCATAGCAAATTAACTAAAACAAAGTTGATTCACGTTAGTCTTATTGAAGCGATAGAGTATCCATGGCTACTGATAAAGTTCATTTACGCCACTGTATTTTATACGAATTTCAACAAGAAAGAAATGATACAGAAGCATGTAGAAATCTATTGAAAGTGTTTGGTGAAGGTACAGTTTCTGATAGGATATGCAGAAGATGGTTCGAAAAATTTGAAACAGGTGATTTCGACCTTTCTGATAAGCCAAATTCTGGGCGACCATCTTGATGATGTTGTTAAGACCATGTTGGAGCAAGATCTTTTTCTTACAACATCGGAGATCGCAGAAAGGCTTAATTCAGCTCAGCAAACCATTTCAGACCATATTCTGAAGATAGGATTGGTGTGGAAATATTCAAGATGGGTGCCACATGAATTAAGTCAGAAGAATTTGGATGACCGAGTAGTCACATGCACCTCTCTGCATGCTAGGAACAATATCGAGGCCTTCTGGAACCGGATGATAATTGGAGGTGAAAAGTGGATTACTTACTAAAACATTGTAAGGAAAAGGGCAGATCGTGAACCTGGAAAATCTAGCCTTTCCACCTCTAAACCAAATTTGACTCTGAACAGGAGAATGTTGTGTATATGGTGGCACATTCAAGGACCAATACGTTCTGATCTTTTAAAACCGAACGAAAAGGTCAATTCGGAGGAGTATTGTCAACAACTGAATATTTAAAGACAGCAGACCAGGAAATGAAGCCGGTGATTTTCAATAGGAAGGCCATCATACTGCATCGCTAGGCCGCATGGTGCTTTGGGGACTCATCAAAAAATTGCAGAACTAGGCTGGGAAATTCTGTTGCATCCACCATACTCCCCGGACTTAGCACAATCCGACTATCACTTTTTTTTTGTCTTTACCAAATTTTTTTAAGAGCAAAAATTTAAAAATGAAGATGCGAAAAATTGAACCAGTGCTGGTTTTACATCAAAAGATGAAACATTTTTCAAAAATAGGACATACAAATTGCCCTCACGCTGGAAAGAAGTTATTATTAATAATGACAATTATATTAATTAATAAAGTTTATTGACCGTACAAAAAATTTGTATGTTGTTTTATTGAAAACGAACAGAACTTTTCGGTAGACCCTCTAATTTTTTCTAACTATTCTTAAATTTATTTCAATCTATCTCTTTAATTATGATAAATTTAAAAATCTAATTATATTTATATTTTGCAAGCTCATTTCAACCATTTTCTGTGGTAAAATTTCATTAAACATGATGTTTACAAATACGATCACGTAAAACATATTCTTCACTGATATTTCAATAACTAAAACCGTTTGATGATTATTTTAAATTTAAAATCGGGTCACATGAACGCTTGCGTTTTACACTGTTCCAAGTAATCATCAACTGAAACTTAGTAATCCTATTTGAAGTAGTGAATAAAAACTACAACTACACGTTCACAATACTCTATATAGCAAGACCTCGTCGCCAGGATAAAAACAAGTTATATCTATACACTCAAACCTAAGCGCCTCAGTGCTACATAGCTTGATCAGCTTTAAAAGAAATATATTGTGATGATCCGCCTCACACATCAACACAAACAAAATAAAGAGCTGGAAACGAAAAACAATTTATCTCTTCGACAGTCGTCGGATGAGGACCCATTCGGAGAAAGAGGTCGGATAAGACAGAAGATAGCCAAATAAGCTCTGCATAGTCCTCGGAAAGGGCGACATAGAGTAAAGAGAAAACTCTTTTCTCTTGAAATGATCAGGAAACGGAAAATGGAATGTATTCAGCCTGAATTTTGCAGAAGAAGGGTAGGGAATATTGATATCGTGAGGACCCATCACTTATTTTTAGTGTTTGTTGATTTAATTTTAGTAAATTATCTGTTATGAAATTTTGCATTTGATATATGTACGAAAATAAGATATTTTTTTTAAAATTGTAATTTAATTGTCTCGATTGGCACAGATATAAGAGCATTTCTAGTTGGTTAAGCAATTTGGATTTCTAAGGTTGATTTGAATATTTTTCTAGCAACAGGATTTTTTTTTTTTTTAAATTTAGGATTGATTAAAAGTGATCACGATCAATTTTATAGCCTTTCATATATAAAAGATTGCATTAAATGTCTTGAAATTTGTTACGATGATAAAATTTTATTTTATATTGGATATTCTGCATAACATAGAGTAAAATGTTTGTGTATAAGTAAGTATATGTATAATTTACATGGTAGATACATAATTTACCACAAATTATTTTTCGATTAACAAAAGTACTTACTTTGATATATTAAGTAGTTTTTATACTCAAAATATAAAAGAAGTTAATGAAGCAGTGAATAAGGGAAAGTATCAATTAGGGAAATTTAATCAATTACTAATACAGAAAGAATACACTTTATAAATGAATATTCAACATGCATTGCGTGTAAAGCTTAGGTTCTCCTTGCATATTATACAAGAACTATTTTAAGAAACGGAAAAGATAAAATGTAACAACCTTAAAAATTTTTTTTGTTTCTTTTCATAGAAATTTTCATCTACGACAGCTGTCCTAATAAGTAGAATGTAGGACATATTTATAATCACACAACTTTCTAATTTCCTCAATGAAAAAATTTTGAGTATAATTTTTTCTGAAGAAGAAGCACTTATTGTTCCTATACAGTAAAGTAATTTGTCTCTAAATTAATATTTTTCTTACGTTTGCGGATGTTGAAAAAAATGTATCGAATAAACATAAATTTATGAAGTTGAATAATAATAACAACGTATAAAAATAATAAATGTAAATATACAATAAAAACTTTCAATTATGAGCGAAAGCTAGTTTTTTATTTCTTTTAAATTTTGTACATTTTATCATTTTATTAGACGTTTCTTATAAATTTCCTTAATTTTTTTTAATTCTTCAAAACTTACACTTTTGATTGTGGCAACAAAAGAACAAAACATATGAAAAATCAATTAGCGGTAAATAATTGCGAGTAGAAAGATGTGGTTCTAAAACAAATGCTCAGAAAAATTCATATTTTTTATACAAGGTAAAAAAATAAATAAAAAATAGTTCCTCTTTTTGTCAACAAATGGCGTTTTACCTTAAAATATGAATGGTTATCGGCTTATAGCCTACTTAAATAAAACTGAACACTTAATCACGGGTTCTTACCTCACTATCTGTTCGACAAATATTTTTCTTCATTTCCTTTGTTAAGAAACTATTCTATTTCTTTCTGAGAATTTTTGTGGGACAACCACATAGTCCTATACTCAAGCGTTCATGAAATATAATTTTTTTGAAATTTCCTTTATTTAATTTAGACCACCCCGTGTTATTACACCTCGAAGTACGCCATTAACAAACTAAACAATATTTACAGCCCCATATTGTTCGGTTTTATAGCACTAACTGCGGAAATTCGTTTACGACACTAAACACATTGTGTATTCTTCCCGACAACGAAATCACATTTCCTTTCGACACCAATTTAAAAAGCATGCAGATGTTCTCTAAGATAACCGAATTACGGCTCTGGTGAAAACGGAAATGAAGTACTTGGCACTGATTGCAGTGTTTAAGGGAGATTGGACGACCCATTATGGGGTGACGCAGGGCATATTCGATCCAAAAAATGCCTAATAAATGCCCCGGTAGAGCCCTGCACGGTATCCTACAAAAATTATGAGTTAGTTAGGAATGGGTAATGTGATTAGTGGCTTTTACGTTGAAAGTAATGTTAGGGGCTGACTTCATTAAGTGTGGAATGAATGGATGGACATTTTTTGTGAAGGAACTTGCCAAATAAATTTTGTGGAATCAGAGTTTTAAATATATAGTAAATATTTTATTTGGTATGTGAATATAAGGCAGTAAACTAAACAAATATTTTTGAATGTCTAGTCTTATTAGTAGTTTCTGCTATATGAAAACCAATTCGATAAATCTAAATTTTCTGAATTAGGTTTGAGATTTTTTAATTTTTTTTTATTACACTGAATATTATCTTTATGTGAGTCAGGGGTTTGATATTCAGTCAAAAAGAAAAATATAATTTTGAATAATTCACAAATTATGTTAACTTATTTATATATTTTTTTGGCATTGTACAATTTTGTAATGTGATAAACTTGGCTTGTAAAACCAGCCACTGAAAAGTGGCTGTAAAGTAAATGTTTTTGTCACACTTTCCTGGTTAGTAAGATTTAGTTAAATTTTTTGCCACAAGATCTACATGTGTTTTTTATTGCACTGTAATATCGTATAACATTCGAAATTAAGTTATTGGTATGTAATTTCAGTGCAAAGGGACCTTTTGGAAGCATTTTTTTTTAAAAAAATACATAAACTTGATAATAAATTTATTCAATTGAAGACTTAATAAATACTTGGAAAGTGATAGCGAATTGTATCCATTGCGTGAACCGATTTTGAAATAAGTGTATATGTTATAGCTAATTTGATTAATTTGGATATTATACATGATAAATGATTATTATGTAGAATAACTAGGTTATTATGTATAATATTATAATGAAAAATGACCATTTATTATGTATAAGCATAATATAGAATTTATTATGCATAGTTTCCAAATTAATCATCTTATCCATAGTAATTATATATATTACATCATCATATTTCATACGATATCTTATATCATCTATAATATATATAAGATATCGTATGCGATAAAAATCCAAATTGACTGAAGCTCCTGTTAATACCGCTTTTGTTTTTTAATTCCAAGTAAGTGCGAATGCTCCTCGTAATTCGGTATAAGATTTAATATATTTATTTCAAGTAAATTTAAATGAATTAAATTAGACAATTACATCTTGTGCAAATTTTGTTAGTGCACTTTCTACTTGGTAGTGGGCTTGAACCCTTTTTTAAAATCTAGCAATGAAAATTTACTTAAATAAATATAAAATAAGTAACACAAGTTGTTATAATATCTTTCGAAAAAATATATCATCAATTTAAGTTTTCCTGGTAATTTACTCTGACTGAAACAGACTTCAAAATAAATGCTTAAATACTTTTCTACTTACATTATTGTGACTCGACTTTACGTAATGGTCTCATTTCCAAAACTACAAGTATTAAAATACTAAAAATAACTAGGATGGTTCTATAAAGGATAAAAAAAAAACAAAAAAAAAAACAGCCCCCCCCCCCCCGCATACTTTCCTGTATTCGTTAATTACTGGCACTTTCCATGTGTTCAATCTTTTAAAAGAGCGAGAAGAAAAAAAATGTTCCCTAAGTTCTTTTGAGTAGAAAATACGCTTTTCTGATTCATTAACAAGTCGACATGAAATTGAGAACTGCCATTATCACACTTGTCGATGCGAAAAGAATGTTTTAAGGCTTCCTTATTTTGCAATAGAATGGTTAAAAAGGATTTATAATTAGAAGTATCATTGGTGGTAAGGTTCAGTGGAAATATGTGATAAGTCTGGTGAATTTTTATTACTTTCCGAGATTTTCTAAATATTTAAAAAACGTTTAAGGAATTTGCGATAGACAAAAAAGTGGTGCGCTAAATAACGATTAAAAATCGGAACGAATCAAACTCGTAATACTCAAATATAATAACGTTATCAATTTGTTTTAGTAAAGTGTTAAAAGTTATGTAATTTTTTTGGAATTAAAAGCATACTTTTTTTTTAACACAGTACGCTATATACCATTGTTAATATTTCATTGACAGTGACCTAAAATGGGTAATAATTTGATGTTTTATCATTGTAGTTTAACTTTCTGTGTGCAAAATATAGAAATTTATAGAAATTGTAGCTGTTTTTAATTTTGATATAATTTAAAACATTAAATAGAATCAAGATTGATAAAATTGCGATGAGAAGTACACATGAATATACTGTTGGGGAATTGTTTTTTAAGACTGGCATGTACAGTACCCCCAAAAAAAATCAGAACGATGGCTATATCTTTTGTTCTAATTGTTGAAATAACAAACAAAAGGTACCGTTGTAAATCGTGGAAGGTTTTTAATAATTGTATGTAGTTTTTTTTTTATCATGAGGGGTCATCTACATATTAAAACAGGACCAAACTTTAAAAAGTCCAATAGCAACCTCATAATATTATTCCATATTTGGATTCAGCATTAAAAAAGAATGCGAAATACAAATATTCTTAATTTTCTAATGAAGGGTTTGTAATTTAAATGATAAAACGAAAATGATAAATTAATGTTAAATAAAAAAGTTGGTTTTTTGGTCATAAATACTTAAATAATTGATTTATTTCAGTAATTTTTTTTTCAAAAGATAGTTTGTAAATGGCCAAACATAAATAGCAATCAACTTTTGCATCAATTTCTTTTTTAATAATTAATTATTAATTAATAAAACAATTTTAAATTTTTTTTTAATAGAAACAATAATTTTTTTGCTTTTATTAGATTCACCATGGTCTGAAACCCCACCACAATTTTTTTCTTTTCATTTTATCTTTTAGTTCTCGATTTTTTAACGAAAATGTAAAAAACGCTCGCTTTAAGGGACCGTATAGTAGACGACTTTTGAAAACTATCAAAGATTAATTCAAGGTAAACTAGAGGTGTGGAAAATCGCACAATGTTCAATTATCATAAAATAGGGTGACTAGGAACAGCGGGGTGAATCGGAACAGAATTTCTTGAGATTACAAAAAAAAAAAAAAAAAATGTTTTTATACAAACAAAGCAGTTTTATTTTTTGTATGTATATTTTTAATCTGTCTAACGTGTTTGGAATCGTGGAACATATGTTTTGTGTGGTTTTCAACAGTGTGTGTTTCTTTTTTTTTAAAAATTTACTTCCTTAAATTACATTTATTTAAAACCACATTTTTTAAGCAATTTCAATAAGTTATCCTTTAAAAATTTTACTGAATCAGGTGATTTTTTCATTTTATAAATAATTTCAACAATCAAGTTACATTTGTGTTTACAGTGAAATGTTTCTGTAAAATAATCACACTTTGCTGAATACTATTTACTAATGCCTACATTTTATATTTATTAATTTTCTAATTATCAGTAGTATACGTTATACTTCTGCAATTACAGTTTTTGATATTTTATTTATTTCGTGTGAAGAATGCACATCTTTAACGTTGTAAATAAATTATGTTACTTTTGCATTTACTTGCTATTTTTGTATTAATCTTAAACATGTCACTATAAATTCAAGTAGTTTATATGCAATTTTAGACTAATATTTGTATTTTATAACGTCGTGAAACGCCGTTCGATTCTCCCTCTGTGAAGAAGAACCTTAAAAATACCTTTCGTTTTATGGAAATTCTCCCTGAAGATCGGTCAAAAAATGGTCGAAACATTTTCGCTCATAAGTGACGTGTTTTTCATCATAATGCATTGAAATTTGGTATATAGAGTAAATGATGTATTCTGAATCGAATGAAATTATAAAAAATAAGGGTTCGTATTGAAATTTTTGAGGATAGCGTTACTTTTACTTAGTAAACGGTCCCTCAAGAAAAAAGAAATTGCATGAGATATATAGAAAATCGTATGCAAAACATTTTGGTGCAAACCGTAAGATTCTACGATATTTAGAACCGAAGATATAGCCATCGTTCTGTTTTTTTTTTTTTGGGGGGGGGGGGGGTACTGTACCTAAATTTTTAACTTCAATTTTGAAAGAATTATAACACCTTTTTTTCTTGAGGAAATGTAATAGGAACAGTAAGTATTAATTATATGATTCATTACATTATTCATCAATTAATGTCACACTGAGTTATTTTCTTGTTTTCTTTCGTAATTGAAATAAGATGGTTAGTTGAATAATTAATCAAGATTTTTGAACCATAGAATCGTAAATAATCCATGGTTGCTTAAGCTAATATTTTACAAAAAATAGGGTTGTAAGTTGAATCATACTTCTCATTCTGCTGGATATTGTACTAAAATGTTATATGTTTGTGTCAATATTTAATAGGAAAAACACGTTATAGTTCTTTTCAAATTAAATATTCAAAAACTTTAATTTAACTTTAGATATTAAACTCGAATTGTTTAACATTTTTTGTAAGTTTAGTGAGTAAATTATATAAATAAATGAAATAAAGTAAGGAAAGTAAATAAAGGATAGTGTAAATAAAGGATTAGTATAAAAGACGTTTAAGGATAACTTTGGAATTATGTATAATTACTAGTTTCTGTACAGTTTTAAATCCTACCTTATACTTAGATTCATTATTAACTTAATGATTAATTTCAACTTTGAGTTGAAACGACTTTTTATGTATGAAGAGTTATAAACTAAGTTATAGAAAACAAATATGAGATTCCTTATTCTTTTTACTTTTATTATTATTTGCATTTCTTAATTTATATGTATTAGTAGGGTGGAAAGTAATTATTCATTAGGAAAAATTATTTTTACGGGACAACAGATGGAAATTGTCTAAAATCATATTTTATTGTTAGTTTCACAAGTATACAAAATCGACATTTAATTTAAACAGGTCGGGCAAAGTGGGTAGGAGGGGAAGGGGTTCTACTTTATTCTTATAGGTTAAATAAAACAGCACATACTTTTAACGAGTTTAAGGTATATATTTCTTGATATAGATATAGAAAGTCAAGGAAAAAAGAGAAAATTGCTTAAATGCTTAAATTTAGTTATGCTAAGTTCAGATGTTTGTTTTAAATTAAAAAAAAAAAAAAAAAAAATATGGATGGGAAGCAAAAACTATGTGTTAAAGTTTAAGATGTTTTCACACACTAACTTTTACATAAATGCTTAAATTCAATAAAATGAATTACAGATTAATATTTTTTTGGTAGTAAAATATCTGAAATTCAATTTATAATTCAATTAAATTTGATTGATTATTTACAAGATTTCCACTCAAAATCGTATTTTTATTCGTCACAACTAACAAATTATTAATGAGCATTTTAGCTACACTTAAAACAAACAATTTATTCCTTGATGCCCTTATATAAAGAGAAAAAAAACTGTTGCATTTTAAAACATTCACGTTCTCAAATGCAACATTTAGCTCAAATAGTTAAATATGTTAGGGTTTTTAATGTTTTAAAATTGGAACACATTTTGATATTACAGCCTTCATCCTTTTCCATTTCCATTTTTACATCTCTCTCCATCGTTAACCCAAATGTAAAATATCACCTGACTTCTTTATCTTACCGCTTGAATAATGCAATTTTTTTAGATCCATCGCCATTACAAAACTAGGGGTGTAGAACATCGCACAACTTTCAATTACACTTTAATACTGATGTGGATTTTTTATGACATCTACCTTATTTATATTTTCATTATTCTTTTAGAAAAATTGTCCAGTTTGGTGATATTTTTATGTGATAATTCTCGTACAGTATCTTAAAAAAAACAAAAAAAAAACAAAAAAAAAACAAACAATTTAACTAAAATAGTGATTTTGGCGATATACTTTTAATAATCATTATAATATCCTTTATTATAAGTGAAACTGTGGGGAGATTTTGACCGAATGCTATACTTTCATTCCCCTACGTTTTACATAAGGGTAATTGAAAGTAAAAATGTGAGCTGGTATATAACCTAGTAGACCAACGCAAATTCGAAACTCACGATTTTCAAGGTTTATACAGTACGTTGTTTTAAAATACTACACCAATTAATTATAATTCAGCATATTTTTAATTAATACAACCTTACTAATAATAAAATACACTAACTATGTAACAACAAAAATATGTGCAACTGGACCTGAATCAGACGATGGAAAACACACTGGGATAAATGAACTGTGCAAATGAACAAAGATAGTCTTCACATTCAAGGTCACTGGCAGTATTGAATATATGGATTTCGATTGTTTGCAACCAGGATTATGCACCCTTTATATAAACTTACAAGATTTTGGGGTTATAGTATAAAAATATAAATTAATGTGTATTTAAATCACCTTGGACTAATTAAGTTGCGTATGGAAACAAGTTGGATTACGACAGTCGAGTCTCTGCAGCTAAAAGGCCGATTTTACACTCGTTTCTATTACGATACATAATATCGAGTTAATTTAGCATTATTTAATCACTTAAATGTACCAATGATAAGGTTGGCAATATATGATAAAAACTCTGCTTATTCTAGGTTTCGTTTTTTTTTTTTATCTGGCACCATGTTGGCGTGTTTGGCGACAAACTTTGCGCGAAACCTTATCTTCAAACATTTAGGGTCCAATCCGGCGTCTCTGTTTGAATCCAAAATGATAATTTACATCAAATCGAATAAATTGGTTTTAATATGAAGTTAAATAAGTGAGAACAGTGACAAAGATACAAAATCAGCGTCATGTGAACAATGATTTCTGGACCAGTAAAAAGCACTAAAAGAGCTTCAGAATATAAACAATGACATCATTGATTCTACCAAAAACTCTCTTAGTTAAAACAGAAAACATAACAAGTTTATTTTCTTAAAAATATAATAATATACAGTCTCACTTTTCTTCCTATGACGCCAACAATCAGCTTGCATCCCTTTAATCTGTTCCCTTTACCTAGCATCCCTTTAATCTGTTCGGTAAACATATTTCTGGACGAAAAGCTTACTGGACGAATTTTGACGCCAAAAAAAGCCAAAGTAAATATTTTTAAAATTTCCAAAGACCGTTCTTAAAAGTTCTTTAGGTGTTAAATTAGCCCTCGCTCAGTTATCCTGTTAAGTTTTCTGCTCTGTTTGTTCGATTAAGGTACTAATTATCAAAGTAACGTGTGAAAACTTCGGTATATTGATGCTGCAATTTTTTAAAAAAGCTTGCTCGACTGGGCTTGGCGTGGAATTCATTTTGTTGTCACGCCGGCTTTGGCGAGACAGAATTAACATAAAATCCTTTAATCCACTGAAATGAGTTTGTGTCAAAATTGTCAGAGGCCACAAAGAACGGAGAATTAAAGGTGCATTAACAGGAAAAAAACCCCACATCGATAGTAAATTTTACTTGTATGAAGAAGTGAAATGGATAGTTATTTTACTGCATATTAAACTGTTTAGAATTGTGTTATATTTGAATAATGATGAAATATTGAAAAATACTAACGTTCTGATGCGTTATTTTTACAGATCTCATATGAAGTTTAAGAAAATTTGTATCGTGAATATTTCTATTGATTTTTTAAATTATATATATTTTTATGGTTTTAAACGGTTTCATTCGATAATATTAGAATATATGAAAAAAGGTAGAAAGGATAGTAAGAGAAGAAAAATATGAAGATAATAAGAATGTATGCACATTTTCTTGTCATTTTTTGTAGTACTTTGAACCATACTCAATACGCAGTTCGTAAATGTTAAAACTGTCATATAAGAAGCATTTGTTGGATATTCAATACTTTAACTAATAAATATGAAATACTTTAAAATATATTTATTGAGTATTTATATGATCGATATGGAGCAATCATGAAGTAATAAATTATCTTAATAGTATATTCAGATAACATATAATTGGAAACGATGTGTTTTTATAATGGTTTATTAATTTTAATTTATGTATTTGAAAGCTATTTCTTACTTCAAATATTATATTGGGACTAAAGAATATTCCTGACTTGGGTTTAGAAAGTACACCCAATTTATAAGTGTTATTTTATTAGCTTGGACGGGGGAAAAAATACATAAAAACTTCCAGACATTAATGTATAAATTGAAAATACTAGCATTTGCCGATTTTTTCATTTCTCGAAAATAAGATATAGAAGATATTATTTAATTTTTAGAAAATTATTATATGATATGATAGTTGAGTATTCATATGATTTTATATGGAGCAATCATGAAGTAATTAATTATCTTAATAGTATATTCAGATAATTTAGTAATGGAAACGATGCGTTTTTATAATGGTTTATAAATTTTAATTTATGTACTTGAAAGCTATTTCTTATTTGACCTCACCTTATTCATTTTCAAGTACACCTAAATTATAAGTGTTATTTTTCTCGCTTGGAAGGGGGAAATAAAAAACTTCCAGACGTTAATGCAAAAAGTGAAAAAGCTAGCACTTGCTGATTTTTTTCGTTTCTCAAAAATAAGACGTAGAAGATATAATAATTTTCTAAAAATGTAATAATATGATTTGATAGTTAAAAGACTTGAAACAATTCCTTGGCATTTCTCTATCCCCTCTTTTGTCAGTTCGTCTATCACGTTAGAAATTGTACAGTCTATGAAATTTAAAATACTGAATTGATTTTAATGGAACTGCAAAGGTGTATGTGGGTAGAAGTCAATTGTGTTAGAACAAAAATTCATATACATGCAAAAATCTTAAAGGTCAGAAAGAGAGATTTTCTTTTCACTTAACAAAATAATACATAATATTAATCTTGACAATGGTTATTGGAAGGAATTTATAACATTGTATATAAATTGTATATTCTTTCATTTTATTCGTTTCTTTTTGACATAGAATATTTTTCTTTCTTTAAAACTTATTCAAAATTAGTATTTTTCAGTTTTAGCTTCTAAATTATTTTAGGTATTAGTTTATACATTAGATGAATCAGTCTATTTATGTCTGTATAAATTATATATTCTTAACTTAAACTCTTCTCCTAATTTTAATGGATGTAAGAGGTCTCTCATTAAAGACAAAAAATATGTTATTATATATTGCGAAAATATCAAAAGAAAACCAACTGGTCGGTTTCTTTTTATGTTGTTTTTATCCTATCTATATATCAAAGGAAGATAAAATGTAAAGTCTCTCCAGACGTCAACTTTTTGTTTTATATTTGTGTTTTGGAAATTTGTAATGTTATTTTCTACAAGTGATTATAGAAAAAGTCAAAAGTTACAAATCAGTTAATGACAGTCATTGTCATAAGATACCGCTACTGCAACTGTTACATATTCTTCATATTAATAATTAATTCGTAACTGTAAGTTACGTTGATATTTGGTTATATATTATTGCACGAGTGGGCACAGTATAAACTCCCCCCCCCCCCAAGAAGCTATTGCCTGATGTGAAATTGCTGATTCAAAGTTGGAATAGAAACTTCATCCATTTCAAGTGACTTAATACCAAGAATCTTCAATATTTGGCGATACCAAATCAAGTACTGTATCTTTTTACTGAATACTTTCTCTTATTTCTTGATACTTATGAAATATTCATGTTCTCTTGTGGCCTCAATATTCGAATCAGTATCTTTATATTGAATCACACAAATATTTTGAAAACAAAACTTTCTGATGAAAAAACAAATAATCCGTGTAAAGAACTGACAAACTCTCTTATGATTTCTATATTTACGGAGTAAGATTTCGAAGAAAATTATATCACTGTTATTTTCCACAGGGAAATATACGGGCACCTTTGCCAATCTCTAACTATTTTATTTTATTTTATATGATTCAATAGGTCAATTGTTAAAAAAAAAAAAGCTCCTTACATCGTGTAGCTCCAAGCTATAAAATAATGAATGATTGAACTTTTCAAACAATTTTTGTTTCTTTGCGTAAAAGCTAACTTTTACACGTCGATCCAACAATGAGCAAAGAGCTTTTGACTGTATTCTTATTTGGTGTTTCATTTATAGGTTTCGTATATTTTTTTACTTTTAACATCAGAAACGTCATATCCAATTTCTATTTTTGGATTGGGAGGAACATTGGATTTAATGGGAATAAAGGTTATCTATTAGGAATTTTTGTTTTGTTAAATTGTTCAAAAACTATCACCTCTAGATAAATATGTACTTAGTCTCTCCCTACGAAACTTTTAAGATAACATAACTTCCGAAAGATAACATGTTTTCTATAAAATAAAAGGTTATAACTTAAGGTTTTAACTTAGTTTACAACTTAAGAGTTCTCACATTAGAAACTGCTTACATTTGGATGTTCAGAAATATGGGTTATCTTCATTCTAAATCCATAAGTCTTAAATTTTTTCTTTAAAGGTAGTGGGAAAAATTTCAGTAAAGATTATTTTTCGAGTTGACTGTTTGAAGTTTGTAATTTTCAAAAAATTCATCATGAATCCAATTTTATAATTATCATCCTAAATTCTTAAAGCTTTAGTGTTATGAAATATTAATCAAGTTTTACAGCATTAAAAGCTCATTATGGTTGTTATTTTTTTAAAGCGAGACAATTTATTAAATTAAATTTAATAAAAAAGTACTAAAATAAAATCTATGAGCAGCAATATGTTTAACCAAGAATTTTTTTTGTCAAGAGGGATATTTAGCGTTACGCTTCAGCATCTTATACTGAAGCTTATTTTCAACGTTTTGAAAGATGTTTTTCGATTTTGTTTAGCTACTGAACTTCATAAAGGTTGGTTTAACGACTGTTTTACTTGAGAGTTTGGCATACTTTCGCAATTGAGAGGTCAAGTTTAAAATCCGACCCAATCCATTCTTAGAAATTTTACAAGGGCGAGGCCAACTAGGTCAACTAGGTCGAGTATTGAAATAGGCCATGAGTTGGTTGGTTGTATTCAGATTATCTGGTTCCGTCAGCAACACGAGGGCTATAATGCGCCGAAATATTTCGTCATTTGACAACCAACATACATTTACAAACACCCATGCCAACACGGGACTCGAACCCGCAACCTCGCGGTCTAGAAGCCAGCACGCTAACCACTATACCATTTGGTCGAATAGGCCATGAGTATAAACGCTTTTTTAGACAGGATTGGTACGTTTTAGATCAATAGAAATTTTTAGGTGATATTGTGAATTGACAATTTGCAAAAAAAAAAAAAAAAAAAAAAAAAAAAATCTGGCTTTATAAATGGTCGCCACATTTCAGTTGGTAATTTTAATGAGCTTGTGTTTGAACTCTTAAATGTTGATGGCACTCAGATTTGTATATTAGAAAGGCGTCTAGTGCCCAAACCCTTCAGAATCTATAAGCCACTCTATGAGGGTAGGGCTCAGTATAAATTGCCTGTAAATTTTTTTATTAATTAATTTTCTATTTGTTAATTGGGCTGTGATGTCTGTTCAAATAAACCAAAAAAAAAAAAAAAAAAAAAAAAAAAAAAAATACAAAGCAGTGAAGATCTCATTTTAGTGTTAAGTTAAATAAGGTTATGATTTGCGAATTATTTCAACCCTAGGACCGGTTAGTAATCAGAATGCAGTTAGCCCGCAAAAGGTCTTGCGATCTGCAATCACTTTTAAAATTGAATACAGTAGGTGGTGATCAATATGCATAGATTTGGTATCGGTTGCCGGACTGACTGGTGAGAGTTTTTAATGTTTTTATATTTTATTTTAAACACCCTATGAGGGATAAACCCCTCTAGAAAGACCAACTGGAAGGCTTTCTCAATTTAACACAGAAGTTGATCTAACGATGTTCCAGCGTAGAGTCATCTTCGTGTAACTGCTCTTGGGTCCAGAAAATCCAGCAATGTAAATAATTTTACTGCATATGTAATTGCAATTAAAAATTATATTTTATTAGGATACTGCATTTTTAGTGTTGTATTCTAGAAAAATCTGATGATTTTGTTACCTGATAAGCATAAAAGTATATGCATGTAATTAATCAATCTGTTTGGTGTGTAGTATTTGATTTGAATAGTATAAGTTAATTATACAATGGTTAGGGTAGCATTTATGTCTTTGAAATTGAGTTTATTTATAAGTAGTTATTTGATTTACGACAATTTTATTGAATGATTTATTTGTTAAGAAAAATCATTATTTGATAGACTTGTGCACAAAATTTCCCTTTTAGAATTCTATATTCTAAAAGTTAAATGAAAATAAGCAAAGGCAGAAATAAATATTTAGTTTTTGAATGACTATATTAAAACTTCTGACTATTTATTCAACCCAGTAACTCAATCTAATATGTATTTGAAATTTTTTTACGAAAAGTATTTTAGGACTACACGAATGCTTCGATTCTTTTACAAAATGAATTTTCATCTTCAGAGCAAAATAACATTCTAGTCGAGTTTTGATTTTTAATTAATTTCTCCCATTTTTCTTTTTTTTATACATTTTTAAGTTATGAGGTTTTACAGGTTAGCTTCTAAACAACATTTCGAAAAATAATTTAATTGTTATGGAAGGAAAACAACTTCTTTTGTTTTGAAAATCTGCTAAATATTTTACAAGCATAATTAATTTAGTGAAATATTGAAACAAATCAAGGAGGTTTAACATTGTAAAAATTAAGAATAAAAAAATAATAATATTCAATTGACAGTTTAATATACTTGGTTTGAATATATTTTATACCATAATTGAAGATAAAATTTATGCGGTTTTTGAATACTATATTTTTTTACTGCAAAAATATCATAAATCTGAAGTCCAATAAATCTAATGTAGTATGTAGTTGATAAAATCTTTATTGCACACCTCAACTGTCAGATTCTTTAGATAAATTTTAGGAGAATCAAATGAAACACTTTTTATATGCAATTTGCTCTATTGGTTTACTTAGAAAACAAACATGTGTGTTACTGCCATGTTAAACAGATATTTAACTTGCAAGATTTTTAAAAACAAACACGCAATAGCATTAGAATTCGTAACATTCGTGAAACACGATACTGATGGTTTTACTTTCTACCTATTTCTTTCATTGGGGTAAGTTATTTGATAACATTTTTATTAGATAACTTTTTCTTAAAGTTGTTTCATTTCAAAGCAATTTTTATACACTGAAACATTTGTACTACGCGTACGTGCATGCCTATTTATCCCCTATTTTATTGTGCTTAATCTGAATAGTTTGCTTTAAGGGGATATGGGACACTGAAATCTCCTAAAATGACGTTTCTTGTTTTTGTTCTATAAAAATTGTTGTCGTCACTAACTTCAATTTCGCGTTTGAATTTTTGAAATCCGAAGAATTTAGGAGGGGAAACCTTTATTTTAACTAACTGTTTTAAAGTATTGCACACTAGTTGGCAAAAGTTAAAAATTTATTTTTCTCAGCTTCGCTTTTTTCACATTTTATGTATGTTCGAAAAGCTCCTTGCGATTCATTTTATGATAAATCCACCTAATTTTTTGTATAAATAATTTTTAATGTACAATAGAGAAATAACCATGTTTTTTTATTACACATAATTGTCATTTTGGGAAGTTGAAATCTGTGCATTTTTTAATGAAAAATCACTAGCGCCAAGTTTGAAATTTTATTTCTGTTTAACTATAGCACCTAAATATAAAAGCATGTGGGAAAATGTTTATAATATATTGATAAAAAACTTAAAAATTTTCTTTCATGTTCGTTAAAACATTGTGTTGCGAGGAGGATTTTGAAAATAGTTAAAATTTCGTATTATTTTAATGCATTTTTCTCAATAATTGACTATCCATTTTATATTATCTACTCAAATTTTGTTGTTGTGTTAAAAGTAACATCTTCTGTGTTTGTGCCAAATTTTATTTAATTCTAAGCAAAACTAAATAATTTTGAAAAAAAGTGCCCCATGTCCCCTTATAAAATAAACTGAAAAACTCCTTAAAAAAACAACAATATATAACTTAATGGAAGATCTTTGACATATTTGCGAAACCAAACACGGATGAAGGAGTGTTTAGAAGAAGAAACAAGCAACAGTATAATTTTAAGTAAAACGAATGAAATTTATATTAGCGTTATGACGATAATTATCTCATTTATGTGTCAAATTGCAACCCGCACGAAAAAGGAAGCAAAATTCAAAACCATTCTAATCATCTGAAACCACTGAGCAGCTCAGAACCTCACCCTCATCATTTCAGCCAATCTAATGCCAACTTTTATCAAGGCGTTATCCTAACTTTCCACTTTTAAGCTGCGAATCGTTGCAATTTCGAATACTGTAGGCACGAAGCACACACATTCCTGCAACTATGATTAGATATTTTCCAGAGCCAAAAGCGAAATACCCGCGATTTAGTACTCAAAACAGTCGGCGGCTTTAATGCGAAATAATTATCGTGTATGCAAACATTAATCAGGGCTTCTAATTACTGTTTGTCACCAGACGGGTTGGGCTTTTCATATCTTCCAGGCTAATTATGATAAGTTTTCTGCTCTCGATAGATGACAGCTACGTGATATATTCGTAATGAAGCTGAAAATAAAATATCTAATGGGACCTTAAACCGTTCCTTTTTTAAGGAACGTATGCGCGTTCCAATACCATGGAATAAAAACAAACTTTCAAAAGGCATTCATTAGTAGTTGGAACTGGCAACTTTCGAACAGGAAGTGTCAAATGAGAAATGCTTTGAATAAGCGCGGGATAATTATTTATGGATTTTTTTGCGTTAAATGGATTGTGGTTTGAAAGGCAACAATTCGTTAAATATTTTAAGGTTGGAAATATTTATTCAAATTATGGAAAGTAATTAGCGAAAGAACGATTCTTTATCTGAATCAACCATGGCTAGACTTGGATTCTTTCAAAGATTTCTTCTTGAAGAAAGATGGTATGCGCCTGGTGTCTGGTAATTTATCTCGTTATCTTTTGGATGAAAGTAATTTATAAGTATTTATTGCATTTGAGGAAAAATACGATTTATTGTTGGATTTTTAACTCTTGAGAATTTCCTGCGAAACTGACTTTACTGGTAAAGTAGGGTACTGAAGGTGAAGAAATGCTAGTGATCGTTGACTTTCTTTTCCAATCTCAATTTACCCAATTTTCTCCTATGTTTTTTTAATTTAAGCAAATAAGAAGTAAATAAAAAGCTTCTTGACATTTAGTTTTTGATATTTTTGGGTTTATCTTGTCAATATCTAATGATATGTAGTAATTTTAATCCAATATATTGATTATTTTATAAGCTATTTAACGAATTATTAAGTGACCCTCTCCAGACAAGTATCGATTCCTTAAAAAAATATAAGGACTTTTATCAAAAATCAAATTATTGCAACCTAACATTGGCATTATTTAAATGTATTATATGTATTTTAAATAAAAGTAATTATATATAGTCTGATAGTGAGGTTACACCATTACAATTTTTATGAGTATTAGATGCAAGAAAAATTTTTATGAGAAGGGAATAGACTTGCTGGCGAGGTTTGACCCAAGTTGGCAGGACTAGGTCAAGAGGTCAGGGGTGAATTTACAGCCAGGTGTGGATTGGGCAGAGGCGAGGATGTGGTGATTTCTCGGGGGAGGACCTTCAAGTCCAGTTGGATGCAAGGGAAAAGAGGGATCATCCCAGGTCAACGTAAAAGGGTTTGCAAGCAACCAGGAGCCACTTTTTCTACTCACTTTCAATTTCGCATTTTCGGAAATTTTTGTGTTTTGTTGACTGCTCGCAGAGCTGTTTTTTGTGCGTGTATAACGCATCCGGTTTTTTTTTTTTGTGATACACGTACCGTTCTAAAGCTCTTTAGAGTTTTCTCATGTGCTGAGTGCTGAGCAGTTTGCGATGGGAAAAAGTGTGCGTTGCCTTTCACAAATTTCGAGTTTTTGTACTTACAACCGTAATCATGAGCTCCATTTCGTTGCCGTATAAAAAATCCTGAGATCATACCTCTGAATAATTATACCTGAAATCTCATCTCGATCTGTTGAAAGAATCGGCCGCTAGAGGTCCATATATCGGCAAAGTTTTTTTATGACCATTTTGTACTATGGAGATACTTTTTTGTGTTGACTATGTTTCACCTCCTTTGGAAATGCAAGCATGTACTACAAATTCCTGTGTGTAAAATTAAGGTGCCATTTAGCATTTGAATTTAATGCCACTTTTGAGTCTTATTTAAAAACATTTCTATTTGCCCCGTGTGTGTCAGTCATACATTTCGTGTTGTTTAAAAAAAGTAACATTGATAATATTGAAACATCATTCCCCATCAAGTAAAAAAAAATGACTTTTTTTCATGTATATTTTATGCAAGTTTCACGCCAATAACTTTAAAAAAATATTTCCATCCGAATTGTCCAAAAAACAAAAAATGAGATATTTCTCTACATTATGCACACCGAATTTCCTCCCCATCATATTCCAGCCACAATTCCGGCAAAACTATGGAATTCCAGACCCCATTTTCAAAAGCAAGTTCCGCCTCTCCGAATTCCAATTTCACGCTGAAGTTTAGGGAGTGACTACATGCTTCCAACACTGAAAGGCATCTCTTTCTCAAAGTTAAAAAAAAAAAAAAAAATTCTAGTTCACATTCCAACCAACTCACACGACGCAAGACGGGTTAAAAACAACCGCAAGTCATTCAGAAAATTACTTCCTTCTTTGAACTCCATTCACAATCCTCCATTTATACTTGGCATCAGAAAATGTGTATAAATAAAGGGAATGATCGTCATAAGGTATAGGCATATATCTTTTCTTTATACATCCATCTCTCATTCATACTCAGATCCAAATGCAAACTTAAAATGATAATAAATGAAGGGAGGGAGCTAGTATATCCGGCTATGAGCCGGATAAAACTGGAAAAAAAATACTTTGATACGACGTAAATTTGCTGAAATTCGTGGTGGACTTGTATGGATGGCTTGTTTCATTCCATGAATGAAGACTATTCGAGATCAACTTTTGAATTTTTGAATAGGCATTCGAAGTTTTGCCGGAGTAGAAATCTTAGAATTGAGGATTGGGATTTTATGATTTGGAGAAATAGTTGGATTTGATTTTGTGTTCGGCATCTTTTTTTAAGCATTTTGTTTTCAAATGTGATGTTTATAAAAACTGTTCTTGTATATAAGAAATTTGTCAAAGAAAATGCTGCATAAGATAGAGGTAGGAACATACGATGTAAAATTTTTGTAGAGGAGCATGGTTGAATCATTTGTTGTTAAAAGGTTTATGCACACTTTAATGAAAACCTAAATTTTGATGGTGTTTTTTTTTGGGAATGTTATTTATGGACTTTTGATGTCAGAAGAATTTATTTTTAACCCTCATTTCATTATTAAATTATGTCCTCAGAAAAATGTCGTTTATTGATTATCCGGAGATACCAAACGGTGAACGTCGGCTGCTGTTCGGAGTCAATTTAAAAGTTCATTTCATTAGAATCATGGAATGAATCGTCAAAATATTGTGTCAAATGTGTTATTGGTTCAAGTCATAGTCGAATTTTTACCACTTAAAATTCCAATTGATTATTTTTTGACACTATTATGTAAAAGAAAATATGATTTCGAAAAATGTGATTTTCCAATCTGACACAGAAAAAGAAAACAAGATAATTTCTTAGAATTTTATATTTTTGCACCCAAATAAGGTTTATATGATAAATTAAAACTATTCAATAACAATGCTTAACGTTAAAAACCATGCTTTTCCAATAGATGTTAGGGTTTTGTTTAGTGGTAGTTTTCGATTACTAGTTTTCGATATAACAATTTAATACGCAATGATGCTATAACTAAGTTTTTATTTGTTGAATTTTGTATTAAAACAATAAAACAGTTTGATAAAATAAATATATTTCACTGTTAGAGTAAAGTACAATTTTATTTGTATAAAACACATACAGATTGTTTAGCTTCCTATTCCAAAAATAGGTTCAACTACCTATTTTTGGACCCATAAGGGTTAATCAAAACAGGACCTACAGGATTAAAGTACACAACAATATCCATGCCTAACACAACACCAGATACCGGCAAATGAGGCCAGAGCTCTTACTTCCCAGCTATCAGGTGGATAAATGCGTATTTTAAAAGTTAGTTTTACTCGATTCACAAAACCCAGAAAGTTGTCTACGAAACGCATGAGGCTTTGGTTTCAAAAATGAAAATAAACTTTGTAAACAATTCTTTTAAAAGAATGCTTTGTTGTTGAAAAATGTATCTATATTCTGAGGTTAAATATTTTTTGGAAAACTTTGAAGTGTGATAAGGAAATGTGAACAAGAAAGTTGTAACAACAAAGGTAAGAAAGCTATACCTGAAAGGCACCTAAGAAGGCATCATCTAATTTAAGTTTTTTTTTCTCCAGAACTATTCTAATAAAAATAAAAAAAAAGGGTAGATTAAAAAAAAAAAAAAAAAAAAAAAAAAAAAAAAAAAAAAAATTGCTTATCAAGCTATTGGAATGCTAATAAAGATAAAAATATAATTTTAAGCGATTCAATGTTAAAAGAATGTCTAAATAGAGATGTCTAATGGAGAGATTATTTGAATACAAACATCAATATAGAAAAAACTCAATGTTATATAAAAAAAATAAAAAATTTGCGCGTTGCTTCAGTCGCTTTCTCTCTCTTTCTTGGCTCAGTTCCCCTCTAGAAAAATCCCCCAGGTGTCCTTGCAATTTAATGTGATTTACAATATTTGTGCATTAGATTATCTTAATTGATAGGTTTTTTAAGGTAAAAGATTTAAAGTTTGTTTTCGCCTTATTTTGTACTAACTTATCCATACATCACCGAAAAGACGCAAACATCATAAAAACTGCGGTAGTAAATACAAAAACATTGTAAAAACTCTAATAGTAGTAACAACCTAAAAATTTAATCGCCATTTAAATTTTTTAATTATTTTCTCCAAGGAAAAATATTTTTTTTTATAGTTTATCAATATCAAATTATAAACATAATCCCACTTAATAATTAATTACTCATTTTTCTTGTAGGTAGGGAAAGAGTCTTTCAGTCTCACATAAAATAAACTATTTTATTCAAAATGATTTGAACACTTATGAGACTGTTTAAATGACATTATAAATCTATGCATGATAGTTCTTTTCTTTCTGAATCTAATGTTAATTTAAAAGCTTATTAAACGTATTGAGTAAAACAATCCAAATTCAAAACTTTAGTTTGACCGAAAGATACATCGAAAAAATTACTTTTATGTTCTACCAATACAATTAACTTCCTGTCTTAGATTTTCAAAATTAACTTATTTTAGGAACAAAACTATGTAATTAGCTGGAACAGTTTAATTTATAAATATTGATTGGCCATTTTATTATGATCACCCCGTCAATGTGTCATTGATTCATTCATCCCCTCAATACGAGGTTAATTATTGCTGAATTCATTCATTCCTTTTAGACGATACTTGAATATGCTGAAATTTATTACTGTATCACCACTTTGTTTGATTTCAAAATTTGGAAAATTGTTCTCTTCTCAGTGACTGGTACGATTTGCTCGTTTAAACCCAGTAATTCCTTTGTTATTCTAGTCTTAACACTTTTGAATACAAATGCTTGCGTATATTTCTAAAATGTGGCGCTTTCTCTAAAATTTGATCCGTATCGCCGAGTGCCCATTATCAACCTCCCATTTTCAAGTGCTCCATCATATTGCATGCCTTCTATATAATCACAAGCAACTAATCTAAACTAATACTTCTGAAACTTAGCTTTATTTTATTCAATTTGGCAGAACACATATATGCTACCCAAGCCTTTTAGTGGCAACATTGTAGTTCAATAGTTTATTTACTTGAAACTGTCAGATGGTAATAGTAAAATGGCTTCTCAGTATATATGCATATGTTGAATATATCTTGTAGGTACAAACTGAATGTATATGAGCACAAAAATTAGCAACAAAAAATATTTTCATGTACAAAATTTTCAAAATTCAAAATAGCAATAATCGTGGCTCCAAAGAAAAGTTATTAAAATATGATACCATTCGGATTCCAAAAAACAAGACAAGTGTATGATGATGAATATTGTTTTTCAATTCGTTTTTTATTGACATTTATGGCATATATTTAGTATGACTTATTACTGTCGTTTTCGATATATATATATATATATATATATATATATATATATATATATATATATATATATATATATATATATAAAAAAAAGAATAATAAAAAAAAAATGTAAATTGCTCCTATACGTAAGCCAGATTGCTTTTCCAATCCAAATTTCATCAAATAAATGTGGAACGCTCCCACTAGACGCGTTGTGGAAAGATTCAATTAATTGGAAACTTTCTCTCAATTGTAAACAGCTCTAAAGGGGTATGATAAGTTTATCTAACAGAACTCATAAAGAACCCCATGTTATGCACTATTATACAGTTCAAAATAATCACTGATGTCAGGGTTGATGATATTTCTCACTAAAAGCCAACTCTTTGAAATTGCGTGATTCTTAATACGGATGCATCTGTACAACGGCACACTAATGGTATTCCATTCTTTGATACACGTCTGCATTTCATTTTGAAACTTTGGTATATTAAATTTATCGTTATGTTTCATAATTTCATGTGTCTATCCTATTCCACTGAAAAGTTATTAGAGAAAAACTGATTTTCCTCATATTTTTTTGAGCAGTGTATTTTTCACATAATAATATTTTTCGTTTAAGACAAACTAACTTAAATATATATTATTATAAATTAAATATTTATAATTAATAACGCAAATCCTCATGCCGTTAAAACCAAAAAAATACAATTTAATACAGTAGTTTAACCCCTCTGAAGGAATGATAAAAGAATAAATCCGGTCAAAGAGATGACTGATATGCGATATCCGGGAAGCAGATGAAGAAGACGTCTTATCTGAAAGCCCTTCCACGCAGAACAGTAGTTCTTCTCGATGAAACAAGGCGGCAGAGAAACAACATCACCAACCAAAGATAGAAAGAACCATCATCGTCAAGTATGTGTTGTTTCCTTCAGTCGCAAAAGGATAACATGCCGCAGTCGGTCGGTACAAAAGCGGTACAAGAGTAACTTACGAATTTATATCTTGTAATCTTATCTTTCCTGGTCCGGTACCAGCTAGTTTATGGAGGCTTCTTTCTTGTGGATGCATCAAGAATATTTTGTTATTCATAAGGTCACGTCTTCTGCGGTCTTGAGGAAGGATTTTGGGGATGTATCCACTTATTATATTTAGATTGTGATCATGGATGAGGAGAGGATACTGTTTTTTTTTCTTCGTTAAATTTAATTATTAACCATGTGCGCAGTTTTATGTTCTTTATGTTTTGGCTTTTTAGTAGACTTGTGCTTGGCAGTCGTAGTGGTAGGATTATTGGATCAAAGCGTGGGATGATGTGCAATAAGCGGGAGATTAGAAATGTTACTTTTTTTTATATATTTTTACTTGTAAAAGCTATTTTTATATTTAACAATAAGTTCTTCTTTAATATTTATTTTATCTGCTGTGTTAAGAGTATAGGTAAAATATGAAATAATTTCCTAAAGGCAACGTTTGTATATGCCTAAAACCCGATACATATAACCGGTTTATACTTTCATTTTACAAGTATATGGAATGTGTGTGATAACCAATATAGGTGATATTATTTCGTCCACAAAAGATTAGTATATAAGGTAGTCCCAAAGACCACATACACTCAATGAGAGAAAAAAAAAAGTAAAACCACAACAACGCTTTGTGAGTTTTTTTTTCGGTCCTTAAGCTAAACTTGTACATTCATGATTTTAATAATTTAAAGGATCACTTTATTTGACAAATCCTCAATTACTATTTTTTATGTTAAAAAAAATATATGGTTGAAACAATGCACAAGTTTCATATGTGAAATCAACTGTTATAAAATATTTTGGAGAAAGCTACTCTAACAAAAAAATTTAATAAGTTAAAATTTAACTTTTATAACCGAAGAGGCTGGTACCATTCTAATAAAAATAATTTTTTTATTGATGGATATAAAACGTATTTGCAAATTTTATGAAACAAAAACCAAAGCAGAGAGCACAGATTTGGCAATGTACTCAAAACTACTTGTTCGGCAGATTTCTTAAATTAGAAGTTTACGCATATTCTTATTTTATGGGATATCATGATATTTTGTAAAATATAAAAATCTAAAGAAGTTTATTAACTTTGATTTTCCAACTCTGTTTTTGAATATAAAAGTTTCGAATAGTCAGTTTAAGAATAAATATTATGTGTAGTAAAAATGACATAAATATGAGGGTAAACTTTGTTTATGAAAGCAACTTGCAGATAATTAAAAAATGTATTTAACACTTAATACTTAAATGACATCTGCAATACTGTAATAAGCCTAACTAAGTAGTTGTTATGTTTGAAAGGCACTGAGATAAGACAGATCACGTTGTGATAAATAAATTCTTTGAGTTGATGTCGGTAAAGGTGGTTTTTCAATTCTAAAAACTTTAATCTATGAACTTGGATTAATTGATGTGCTTATCTAAATACATTAATAAACTTTGTTTACCAAGAATTTTTAAAAATACATGCAACAGAAATATATATTATGCGATAAATTTCTAGTATTTTCCCTCAAATTGTTGTTGAAATTATACATTTTTAAAAAGGAAGTTGAAAATTGTATAAAGTGATTCCAGTTGACTGTAATTTTTTATATTTTAATTAGAACATAATAAAAACAAATTTTAGAGCGTATAATTCTATAAATAACAATTAAAATAGAACAAATTATAAAAAATGCTTAAAATAAAAAATGTTTCTTCTTAAAAAGGTTCATTTCAATCTGGAAAACGATTAAAGTTAATGTTAAATATCTCTGATGAGTATAATTACAGATAATTATCTCTGTAAGTATACTTATTTGTTGATTCAAATTAAATAAAAATATTAGCAACAATATGTTTGAATTTCTTATATATTTTAATTGGGGGGGGGGGGGGGGCATTTTGAAAATGCCAAATTACTCTTTGCCAAACTAAACAGTAATATGAGACATTGATTTTAAATGTATTATCATAATTATTATAGTTTGATTTTTGATGACGTATAAATTCTTAAAAATGAAGTAAATTATTTTTCAATATATTTTATTCATTAAGAAAAATTAATCTATCTCGTTATTTCTATTTAGATTTTATTTCTAATTAAGTTGCCTTTTTCTAATAGGGAATCATTTCATATTATTTAAAATAACTTTTTTTTTCAATTCTAACTAAATTGCAACAAAGGATTTGAATATACTTTTTATTCGATTCCATATTTTCATAACAATTTGTTACACATTAATAATTAGAGCTGCGCATGTTTAAACAAATACTCAATATTATAAATATGCATTGAAGTATATCAAATGTAGGGATTATATAATATATTATATCCATGTTTATATTTTCTGCAATGGCTACGTTATGTATAAAATAGGCTTGTTAAAGCACTCGTCTGAACAGTTGCATTCAAACAACCCGACATCTAACCAAATAGTAAAACGCACAATTCTACTCCGCAACCATAACAGGCTTATAGAACTCTCTACGTAATTTAAAGTTTGTTTGGGGAGGAAGAGGAAGTTTTATGAGGATCGCAGCTTCCTCATTATGACGGGATTTACGTCCAATTTTCCGCAAAATCTACGACAGGAAAACGGAAATGAGCTGATCCATAAATCCACAAAATCAAAAACCCGAGATCTTCAATTTTGCGAACTTTGCAGGTAATCTTGAAGGTAATCAGTCACCTTAGGAATGAAAAAGTTTTCGATTTCTTTTTAAAATACCAACTAAGAAAGTTTCAAATGTCTTTTTAAAAATCTTTGACTTTTACTTGTATTATCCTTTGTGTTTCTAAAGCTACATACTTAAACGATTTTTTTATATAAAATTAAGCCAATCCTCATGTGGGGGAAAACATTCGAAGGGTTAATTAACCAATTAAAATCATCCAATAGAGCTGAAATTTGGCAGATAAACGCGCTGTCGATAACAATTTTTTTAATAAAGTTTTGGAGTCTGTCATTAAAAGGACGGTTTTACACACACGTACACACACATATGATATATATATAATTATTTTTTAATTTTTTTTTTTGGGGGGGAGGGGGCGCTTTAATAGGCCGGAATAGATTATTATTTTTGTAGTATTGAACCACTACAAAAACTTAATCTGAGCTCAAAATTGTTTAAGGGGGTTCGGTAGGCCCTATATCACTGTTAAAAGGCCCATTTTCTATGTACCTTTTCTAAATCACTAACAAATGTAGACTTTTGAAATTTTTCCTGAATACTACTTCATTCTTCTTTTTTAATCTGAGGTTAACACTAAGAGAATATGTTTATTTGTTTACTTGTTTTAAAACAATCTTAAATGATAAAACAACAAACATCTCTGAAATAAAAATAATACTGAAAAAATAAATAACCAACATTTTTTTAAAAACCTTCACTTCAGATTGAAATTTGATACATGGCAAATATAGGGTAAATATTTCATAAAGAAGCTAGAAGTCGTTTTTTCAAAAAGGTACATAGAAGTTTGAAAATTGGCATTTTGAGTTGCATGCATTTTTATGCGAAAATCTAGCATGGCAAACGTGGGGTTACGTATTTTAAAACTAACTTTTCTTGGAACTAGAAAGAGTATAGGCAAAACTATATATAAAAAGAAGGAGAATAGTTTGTAATTTAAAGATATGCAAAAATCATGAAATCGAAAATTTTGAAATTTTAAGCCTATTGAAACCCCTTAAATACTTTACATTTGCCTATAAAACTTGGGAATGGTTATAATATCTATATGATTTCGGTCTTCATATTCCGAATCTGTTAACAGTAAGATGCTATTTTAAAAAGGAAAAACCTGCTTAACCTCATTAACTAAAAAGAAAAAAACAGCTACATCAAGTTTTATAAAAAATTATCGGAAATGCTTTATGCATTTTCAACTATTAGCTTTTAATATTAATAACCTTTATTCGTTGCCCAGTACTGAAAAAGTCGTGGTGATAGTTTATGTACGTTGTAATTGGAAAAAAAAAACAAAAAAAAAAACACGTAGATATGTTTTTATCAGAAATCATATAAATAAAACATTCAGTTTAAATGTTGTAGCATAACTATTTAAAATCATCTAACGACCAAGAATACTGTATTTTCCATACATTATTATACGATTCTTAAATTATTCCTAAATTTGTTTGAGTCCATGTCAAGCTGTTGGCGCTGATATATATGGGCTTTATTCTAATTGAAGTAACCATTTAGAACACAATAAGCTCACCAAGAAATTTTGTCTTACTGTTCCTCCAAATATTGAAATTGAAATAGTAATCATATAAAATATTATTAGAGACTGTTCTAAATAGTTTACGAAATTCTATTATACAAATAAGGTATGGGCAACTTTAATGTTCTAACATTAACGAACTAAGTACTTTAAATGAACTTGTTTTGAAATTTGGTTGATATTGGTTGATTTTTGCTTAAAGGAGCATAAAAGCTATCAATATTAGCTAAATATATTTAAAACCATTAGCTTAATATAAGTTATAACGCAAAACATTTAAAAACCTGCCTTAAATATTGGATTGGAAAATCAAAATAGATAAATATATTCAGCTAGACACTTTAAGGATACCCAAATACCCAAAGATACCAAACTTTTAACTGTCTAATATCTTTTAATAAATTTTATTCGGCCCTTAGTAGTGGAAGAGTATTGGTTGCAGTACGTCGCATATTTTTTTTAACACTAATTAGATATATATTTTCATTTGAAATCATACACTAGAACAGTTAAGCTGAATGATTTAATTATAACTATTTAAAATCATCCAATGGCGATGAAAACTATATTTTCCATGCATTATTCAATTATAAAATTATTGAGCTACTTTGTAAGCTGGTCACTTTTAATAAACAACAAAAACAAGGATGTTTTTGTCATTTATTAAAAGTGTATACGCAAAAGCAAAGCATTCAACAAAACAAGTTTGTAATAATGCTACGGATGAATACATGTTACTTCCTTCGAAAAGAAATGTCCACTTTCAAGTTTTTAATCAATAAAATAGGATTTATTTTTATGGATGATAAACATCTGCTGCGCTTCGTAGCATCCTCAGAATTGACTTGCTCTATCAACCACACATGCATAGGCTTTCAGTCTTGACAAGCCGTGTCCTAAATATCTGGATTTCATCTTTCCGATCCAAGCTCAATCATCAGAATTAGATCCTTTTCCCATATAAAACATCTCATTCATTCTATCTCATGACAGATGTTTATGTATCCCAATGTTACATTCTGATTTATTCTTTCATTCGAATTGAGAGAGTATTATACTATTATCTTTTTCTTTCATCTATTTATAGATGTAAAAGTCCATAGGGAGTTATCATGCGAATAAATATATTTCGCTAAAGGAATTCTTTCTCTTAATTTTGAGTTTTCCTTTGGCGGTTGTATGTCAATTTAAGCCTGCTAGATCTATTAAATTTCTACATGATTTTGAATAAATATGCAAAGGGCGTATAATAAAACAAAAACAAAAAAGAGGCAATTTATTTTTTGAAGTTAATTATATAGTATAATAAATTCATTTGAAAATACGATTCTTTTAGAAAGTATTTGAAGGATTCATCGGTTTTTCCAATTATTTTTAATAAGGCACTTTTCAACACAATTTGCTTAGACACACTTTGCATATAAATTCGAAATCTCTACATAACTCATTCATTTTTTACTAATTTCTAAACTTCTTGCAAAACTAGAAATGTAAAATTTGGCACAGGAGCTTATTGTAAGCTTACTATAAAAAGTAAAAATGTATTATTGCTATGCTTTATTAAAGAGGAATTTGGACATGCTCCAAAATTTAAATTTATGAAACCAATTTGAACCGGGTTTTTTCTATAGGTATATTGAAAAACCTAAAATATCGAAACCAAAATCTCATTATAATGTTTTGTGATCTAGAAAGTGATATTGGGAAAATGGGGTGAAATGAGCTATTCTCTAAATTTAGATCTACTGAACCAATTTGACATTTCTTTTTCTATATCTATCTTTTCAAATCCAGATTAATGGAAACAAATTTTTTTAATTTTACCAAAAATTATTACGTATTTACAAATGTAAAGTACTTGAATACTTTTTCTAATATGATTATTGATTATGATTTATTAAATTAAATTAGCATTTTTTTAAATAAATTTGAAATTTGTGATATTTCACCAATTACAATTCTTATTTTGTTGTAGTTGAAATTTTTTGGAATGTTAGCTCAATTAAATATAATAAATTCATGTACTTTATTTTAAAGGTACTTGTGACTTTAAAATGATTTATTTATAATTCACATGTTTTATGTATTAGGGAAGTTTCCGGAGTGCACTTATGTTGAATGAGATTAGTTTACTAACAAATAAATAAATATATATATATATATATATATATATATATATATATATATATATAAACATTGAATAAATAATATGAAAACATTTAAAAGAAAATGAGTTCTATTTTAATCTACTTTCTCAAGGGAATAAAATAAAAAACAATAAAAGAAAGCACAACAAAAACAATATCTCCAATCTACCTCTTTATAGTTAAATTAAAATAAAAGTAGATAAAAAAAAAAAAAAAAAGGAAACTCAACATCCAATTTATTCCCACCAAAAATGAAAAGTAAAAAATTCTCACGCACAAGAGAAACATCCATTAACAAACAACTAAAAGCAATCAGCCCTCTTCGAATCCCTCCTCTCTTCACATCACTTCCACCACCAAACGATTGTTTTAACAAATAGTTTTGGACACGGAAATGCAGTGGAGGCTAAATGTAAACACAAGGGTGCATTCCAACTTGGTCGACTGGTGGTTACCCATTAACTTAAGGTAGGAGTGAAGTCAAGAAGACGAAAATTTAACTCGAGAATGCATTTGCCTCATCCCTGAGTCCTCAGATAAGTTTATTCCAGTTTCGGTACCTAAACAACTCAACTCGGCAAGGTTAAAGTGGTCGCTTAGGGACAGGAGGGGAATTATGGAAGAAATGCTTGGAGTGGAGGATGGATTCCCAGAGGATTAGTTGAACGTTTTCTGGAATGTTCTTTGTTTGGGGGTGAAAGTTTGGATGGAATATAGCTATGCATGGATCCAGTAATGCTCTGTAGTTTCCCGCAAATGAAATAACTTGGAAAATGCATCTTGAAGTGAAGCTTTTCTCTTTGGGTTGGGAAATTTCGCTAAAATGATTCAGTTTGTAGTAGAGATGGCTGAAGTACATTTGGTTCATTGAAGTTCATTTGGAATGTGATGGAACATGTTATTTATTCAATGTCAATTGATTAAAATGAAATCCTGCTGCATCTCTGTTTATGAAAAGCACCGACATTGCTAAGTAAATAAGAATTTCAAAATTCTTTGGGCAGATTTTTAAAGGGAGATTTTCTTTATTGATAATCCTGTACGTAATAGTTTTAGTATAAGTTAACTAAAAATCTTGGATAAATTGTGCGTTTGAAAATATATGTGATAAATAATATGATCAATTTCGATATTAAACATAATAACTGGTTATTATACACAATAACCATTTATTATGTGTAATACACGAATTAATCATATTAGCTATAAAATACATATTATTTCGAGAGAGGCCCCAAATAATTAATTTTTTATAAGCACATCTGGGAATATCGAAACTATTTTTGATTAAGTTCTAAGAGACCTTACTATTTTAATTATATAAAGTACACAATAATAGGAAATATTTATGTCAATATTTTTTAATATTGTATTTTCAATCCAACAAATATTTAAATTCTTATTTTTACTCCTATCTAATAATTGCATGTAAAGTATTTAAAAAATGGGTCAATTCTAAATTTCATTCCTATCCACTTATTTCCTCCCTTAATTAAAGTTTTATTGTCTCGTAAGGACAGACAGACGTTGAAGAATCTACAAGAATTTTGTTTTTGGCCTTTAAATACGAAACACTAAATAGAAATAGAAAAAAAAAAGCAAAAAAAAAAAAAAGCAAAAAAAAAAAAAAAGCCTTAAAGTTGTTGGCACTACAAGAACTCAACATAATAATACTGTCTTAACACCCAAAGATTACTACAATACTTTTCCAAGTCGATGACAAATCAAACATCCAGTAAAATTTCCTAGAAGGTGTAACGAAATACGGACAACTGACGCCTTAAACTCTCCCACTTCTTTAATTACAACCTCGCAACAAGTCACCGACTTCTGCATTTCTGACTACTCTTCTTAATCTCACCAAATCAGGCTCCATTCTTTTTTTTTTTATTGTCTGAAAGGGCAATCCCTCTCTAACTGCAATTATTTTTATCCATCTTCCGTGTTCAAAAGAATCGGTTTCGGATACTAGGAACAGTAATTGAGGAAGAAAAATTACCCAATTTGTGTGGAGGTAGCTAGAGGAATCTTACACCTCTCTTTCTCTCTCCCCCCCCTCTCTCCTTTCATCTGTTCCTTCAAAAGCTAAAACATTTTGTCTCGAAGAAGTGCACTGTTTTGGTAATTAAGGTGTTAGTGAAAGAAAAATGGATTCGACATCATCTTGAGACTTCGATCGGCAACTTCGTGTTGTTAGTTGATGCATATTCGTCTGTTTTTGAAGTCAATTATGAGAATGGGTAGACTTCTTTTTATGTTTTAGGTAATATTTTTCCATAATTAATATAAGTTAATTAACTTTAGTGCAAATTAAGTGCCAGCATAATGAAAGTGTTACGATTATATTCTTCCAAAACACATTGTAGATGTTTTTTGTTTATCCAATTTTGTTTTACGTATCATTCACATGTTTTATCTTTAATTTAAATGGTCTTTGAAATGCTTTATTTATATTAAAAGCATATATTCTTGCTTCCTTTTTGTTATAGTTAAATTTTTAATGTGTAATGTATTATTGCCACTGAAATAGTATCGTAAAATGTGGAATATGCATTTTAGTAGCAATTAAAGGAGATTAATTTTCAAACTCTCCGCATGATGTCCTTTTAAATATTTAACTCGAAATAAGAGCAAATACTATAGTAAATTCAGTTTTAGAACTAAGTCAAAATTACTACAAATTTGTTTTACTTTTAATAAATTTAAATATTTAAACAAATAACTCTAGAGATAAAATATTTATAACTTTTAGGCTGAGAGAGGGCTGTATGTGTTGGTACACCGATGAATATATATTTCACATTACAAATTAAAACACACGCACACACACACACACACACACACACACACACACACACACACACACACACACACACACACACACACACACACACACACACACACACACACACACACACACACACACACACACACACACACACACACACACACAATACTAGTATTTTAAGAATATGATATCCAACGCAACAAAAATTAGGGATGTGAAACATCGTACAACTTTCAATTCCACTTAATACTTCTCACTGCGTTTATATTTGCCATGGATTGGTGTAATTTACCGTTTTCTTTTTTTATGTTTTCAGTAATTAAAAAAAAAAAAAATGGTCAGTTTGGCGATATTTTTGGCAAGTATTATTACATTGGGGGGGGGGGGGGGAAGATGGCGAGATTGTTTTTTTTTCCTATATATATTACATTTTCGTTTCGTGTAAGTGATGAACAAAAGGAAATCAATCGTTAGAGCCACTCAATTGAGAAAAAATTATTTTTTAAAAAACTTTTTACATATTTCTACAGGAATTTTGAACTTAGGGATGTTTAGAACACCTAAAAAGGAATTTCTACAATAATATTGATCAAAATCGTTAAAAACATTAATTTTTCAATGACAGCTACCTTATGCACATGCGGTATTTTGGATAAAACTTTAACGACAAGTTCCATGGCTATTACAAACCCGTTCAAAAAATTTGAACATAGCAGGTAAATCTATTCAGAAGTTATGCTGACCACAGATACACATACATACATTTTTCTAGAACAATTGTTTCAACTCTGTTCCAAAAAGAGATAAATGGGGAAAAAGAAAAATCGAAATTGTTTATTGACTGAATACTATACTTTCAATACCTAATATTACATATAGAGTAACTGAAAGTAAAAATGTCCAAAAATTTTAGAAATTAAATTGAATTACAATATTATATAATCGTATTTTTCATAACTTTTAAAATATTGTAAATTTTATCTACTAAACACGTTTTTTATTGATTCACAATTCTCGTGCAAACCAATTATCTTATTAATGACATAAATGAATCTAGAAAAACAAGCTTTTTTAAATAAATCAAGATATTGGTTGGCGTGGGAAACACAATAAAATAAAATAAAAAAAAAGTATTAGAATTACAATTTGAATACTCAAATATGGTTAGCAATTACTTAAAAATTAATCAATTTAGTTTCCGAGTAAAATTCAGTTTAAAAAAACCCAAACATACTCATGAAAACACTACACTTTTCTGTGAATTCTGCTATTTTACAATAAGACTATTTAATCAAATATATTTTTACGTTTTATTAATGCATTCTAGGGGTATACTCCTTCTTTTAAATGGAATAAGAACATCAGAATAAATCTCTGCAAACACTTTACGAAAGCATTCGCAAATCTGCAACGCCCTTCATAATTTTCGCGTGACTAAATTTCGATTTTAACGGAATAAATAAATGTAGGGATGAAAAATTAATGCGGTCTATCGTTAATAAATGTGCCTTCAACTTTTGAACACCTTCTGAAACTATTCTTTTGAATACAAAAAATATTTCCACCGTAGACATGAAAAATGCTCAAATGGTTCCAAATGACTACGCACTCACTTTTAGATGTTTGAAAATGGCAGATTAAAAAATAGTTTGACTTTTCAAAAGAGCTACAACCACATCGATAGCCCATTTTTCAAAGCTTTCATTTTAACTCCAAAAATATTCAAATGCGTTGTTGGAAATGTGATGTACGATGTATTATTTATTTTTCTATAATTTCAAGTTACAAAGAATCCCGTAGTGTTCCTTTAACTTTATTTTGGAGAGTTTTTTTTTATTTAATTCAAAATAATTTTTCTGACGCTGCGTCATAATTCATCGAGAATACAAAGTATTTTTCCCTTTCTTTTGTAAACTAATTAAGATATAAAAATGCATTTCCTTAGCTTTGCCAATTATTCGGGATAATAAATAAGTAATATCCTTCTAAGGTGCATCTGTCGTATGGTATAAATCATTTTCTGAGATGACAGGATTCTTATTCTTATAAAAATACTTTTATAATAAGATAATATTTTTTTCGTGGGCGTTCACTAGATTTTGAATTTATTTGTTACAAGTGTCTTCATTAAAAGAGAGATCAAAATGATTTATTATTGCTTCCTTATAAAGAAATATATGTGTCGAATTTATTTCGTAGCGTTTTTCTTCTGGATGTTATGATAAAGGGTATTTAGTTTGATAATAAAAAAAGCATAATATAATATTTAGAGTTTTTGGATGAAGATATGCCAATCAAATGAGATTTTATCTTCTTATTTATTAATATGATATTTTATAATATTATTTTCCTAAGAAATTAGTCTGTTGAAGAAGTTTTTAACGAGGCCTAAGAGATACGTGGATGCTTAAGGACTTTGCAATTTAATGTTTAATGTTTAGGTTGGTTGAACTTAATGTCTTACACTATACAATGATAAGCATACATACAATTATGAAAAATACAATTATTCTCAAACTAGGATATATGGGTATATGTAGGATGTGCGCTTTAATCAAAATATTTAATACACTTGTAATAAGATCGATGCAACTTTTTGATTGTAGAATTTATGCAATATTCATAACTGAATATTTATTAGTTTTTTAAATGTTGTGGAAAATATATTTGCAAGATAAACTTTAAATTTTTGGAAGAAAAACGACATTAAGGTTTATTCACGAGCCTGAGTTTTAAACTCTAATCAAAACCGTGTAATCATGACAGCTCAGGCAATACTTTATTAAAAGTTAACTTAACAATAAATTGTTTAAAAGTTAAACTGCGAGTTCTGGTAATTTAACTTAGAACTTGATGAGCATCATGCGGCTCCAGAGTCACGGTTTCCGACCACTGCCTAAGTTCTTAAATCTATACATTGTATTTTTGTCTTGTAATCAGCTTCAGGTATACAAATCGATTATACATCTCTTATCACAGGTTTAAATGTTCTAATTAGGATTTTTGAAGTATTTTGTCCTCAATTTTTCTTTTTTAGGATTTAACATCTGCACCTAAAAGTTATCACAGCACATCTAAAAACTAACAGGATTTGCTGTCATATATGAAAACCATTTTTTATTATAATACCACATTTAACAAACTTTTTTCACTAGAAAATCAAACATTGATGTACTATCGCATTGTTTGTATTTAAACAACAATTCGAAAAAGAGATTCATAAACCAGTTCAGACTTAACCGATTACCGTATTTTACCGGATGCGGTCTGATCAATCCAATTAACTTTAAAACAAGTTTCAATCTCATTATATGTGCAATGAAAACGAAAATAACGTATGAGTATCAGAGTATTGATCGGATAGTATTTAAATAATCCTTTTTCCAATCTATTTTAAGTAGTTTTGAATGAGTGCCAATTATACAATGAACAGAGCTTCGTTATGTATCCAAAAATTAATTTGATATTATAATGACCTTTATCATAGTAACCAGTTAATTCCCCCCCCCCCTTTTTCTTTCTTTCTTTCTTTTAAATCTTAGATATGCAGAAGAAAATGTTTTTAGTAATAGAAACATTTAAATTCTTCCTCTAATAGGTAATACAATAGTCTTCAATCAGACAGCTCATTCATTAAATGTAATTAATTTGATTAAATATTTCTAACACAACATAAATGTTTGCACGGGAAGTTTGTCGATTAAGGATTTCCACAGTGCGTTATTCTAGTAATTTGAGTTTTGGTATCATCCGATTATTATGGGTTTCTACTATCAGCGGTTATAGTGAGAATGCCTTTAAATATATAATTTGGCTATTTAAACCATAACAATTCATCTTTGTTAGAAATTACTTTATATTTAATATCAATTCATAATCACATAATCAGCTTGTTATTGAATTATATTATCAAACAATTCTATGCGTAAACATTAATCATACAAATGTTATTGATATAAAATCATGATAAATCCCATGCTTTTAAAAGCCGAATTATGTGATTTTATTCAATTATAAATTAAAATATTGTTTTTTTTTGTTAATAATTCAGTTTGAGATAAATTAACATAAGTACAATTTTCAAATTTGAATTTCTTAATCTTTGATTTAATATATGCATGTGTATACGTTTATTATATACTTTTTTACGATTACTAATTTTGTAATGGCCCTTCACTGCAGCATATACATTTTCATACATTAAAAAAAAAAAAAAAAACCTTTTTATTATAAAACATTTTGCTGCTTAAAATAACTTATAAAACTGTTATTTTTGCCATCATATACCCATATAAACAATTAGATTCAATTTGATTCATGGTGAATCAACGTTGTAAATTTAAAAAAAAAATCATTTTTAAAACTATTGACCTAATAATATACTGCCTTGACTATAAAAAAGAAAACAAAAGTAAGAACTCAGAAATAGTTACAGCAGTTTTAATCTTTATAGTAGAGGCGAATTACTTAGCATAATGATTTAATCTTTTGGACATCGTGTAATTTACGACTTATGAATTTCACACCAAGATATATTTTACGAGTATTTACATCTATTACGAGCACTTTTTATAACTTTAATTCTTTTATTTAAATTATTAATCTCAACGTTGTCGATTTTCAGAAAATAGTGGGGTAATAGGGGGCATCTAAGTAAGCTTACTAGGTAAGAAAAAACAAAGAAGGGATAGCAGCAAGTAAGTATATTCACGCAACAGCAGCCATAATGAGAGTGCTAAGTTTTCGCTACAGTTTCCTCCAGAAGTTGATTCTGCGATGAAGAAGTTAGCTCAAAATTGAAAATGGCGAGTTGAGCCCGACAAAATTTGTTATTCAAAGGATGGAATCGTCCAGAAAACACAGTCTATCGAAGTTGAACGGCGGGAAATTTTCAAACTATTACTGTAATTTGTAAAATTTTCACATTATACATTTGAAATAAAACTTTTTAATTAAAGGTTTAAAACTTTATTTCAAGTCTATTTTACAATACCTAGGTGTAACATTAGGATAGGCTGATTTTTCATGTTTTTTTTTTTTAAAGAAACAGTTCTGTCCCAAAGTTACCCCGATTCATGGGGTAAGATGATTCAAATTCAATTCATAATAAAGATGAAGGATTTTTATGAAGATATCATTTGTTGTGGAATAAGGCCATATTCATAGTTTGAAAGAAGAAAGTCAACGTTAGTCTCAGTAACTTTGTTCCAGTCGGCTGACGCAATGTTCGTAAATAATTGTCTAACACCAGTGCCCTCTGTGGGCGACTTGTAAAACTCTTGTAAAAACGATAAGAAGGATGTTAGCCACATAAGGGACAAGACGTTCCATGTGCAATAAACCTGAAGCGAAAGACAATTAGTTTTGCATTCTTCCACTACATTAAAAATAACCAATACATTACAGTCCACTTAAGAATAATAATCAAACCTACTTTAACAATTGTTGACAACACAGTCATACAAAATCTGATAAAGTCTCAAAGTTACCCCGGTTTAAGGCATTTTTCCAAAAAGTTACTCTCTTCCATTTTTACACAATAAAAATATTTTATTCTGAATATTGATAACTGGTTGTCCTTTCACTAGTCCATTACAAAAGCCAATCATCCTTACTTTGTAGAACACGTATTCTACATCAAGATTGAATGTGGAAAATCAATACATTATTTGAACTTTCAGGAAAGAATAAATCTCTTCATCTAGGTAAGAAACTCTCGAACTTTGAACAAATGGACGAGATTTATTGCGTAACCTGCAGGTCGATTTGCAGTTTAAAGAAAGTAAATAAAAAAAAAAGTAGCGCCGGGAGGAATTATTCGGAAATAGCTTCGAGTGCATTTTTGTATTGAACTGAGATTCGAGGAAAAGGCTTCATTTCATGAATAAACTTACGCTCCATTGTTAAGTCGTAGAAATATTTCGTGTATTTAAAAGGTAGTTTTTTTGTAAAGGGAGCAATGGTTGTTTAGAGAATGTGCTGTCATTGTAGAAAAATGTGCTTAGTAAGAGGAAATGTACATGCATGCATTTGAATTTTGTTTGCATAATGGTCAAGTTCGATATTGTATAGTTGGAGCAAATGAATCATTTTGTTTCGAACTGAATAAATTTATGTAACGTTTCGCAGAACGAGCATGATTTTGTTTAATTTTGTATTTAAAAGTTTAAGTCAGAATGTTTGAGATCGAAGAATAAAGTTTGTTTTCTTGCTATATAAAACTTTAGATATCATGTTTGAGAAAAATACTACATGAATTTTGGTTAGAAGCAGATCTTAAAGATTTTCGGAAACAAAAGTTTTACAACTTAAAAACTGCAAGTCAAATACTATTTTAAAAGACATATAATTAAAGATAGCAAATGTAAAAATTTAGACTCATTATCTTCACTTTTTTTTCAGTTATTCCAATTCATAGGCTGAACAGAACATGTTTTGAAAGTGGAAAACTTAATTGTTAAACTAATTTTATAATTTTAAGTATCTTAACATTTTAGTTTATACTTATGGACTATATAAAAATGTTAAGTAAACTTTAATGACATTACTGACATCCTGAATTTGGATAAATTGCGCTGCTATATCTACATTTATTACATATTTTCTCTTAACAATTGCTTTTTAACGTTACAATTAGCCATTTCAACACACAGGTGGTAAAATCTCATATGACAGGTTCGTAATGAAATTGTTAACGTTCAAATTTTACCAGATTAATTTGAACAAAATAAAACCATTAATATTTATTATTTGTTCAAAATTATCATTTTATGTGGCTTTATTAACAATATTTCCAAACAAGTATTACCATGGCCATATGTGTATAGTTTTGATGAATTCTTACAAAAATCATCCAACTATTTTCTACCCAAGCTCCTTGTAAAGAGAAGATGGATATAAACATGGACGCGACACACACAACTGTTAGAAGTTATATTATTACTATTTCTTAAGATTAAACAGACAAAAACAAATAATAATATCAGTACTCACATCAACGTCTATGCCTGCTTGTAAGAATGTCTTGAGTTGCGGGTCCGAAGCCGGGACATACCTGTAGAACTCGCCCATGTTCTTGTACCACTTGACAGCGTACAGAGTTTCGTTGCCCAATTCGTAGTCGCATCGCAAACTGATACTGTCTCCTGTCACCACAGGAGTCGGAATGTGTATCATGTTGATACGAAGCGGAAGGTGAGATCGAGAGCTAGAACAGCCTGGAAGTAAGAAGATTTATGAATGAGTTAAAGATGTTTATAAAGAAGGGTTTAGTTGCAGAAGTCTCAAACAACATCAGAAATTTATTTATTTAATATGAAAATTTGAAACACAAATAACACGTGTGTGCTGGTGTCTACAAATTTTTCATAGTGTATAAAAATGAATTTTTGAGATAGGTTTTTCTTAACAGGATACTGGAAGGGTTATTATTAATGGATGGATCGAAAAATGGCAATACCACTTTTAAAAGTTTTCATATATTTGCATATAATAATCAATGGCAATGATGGTAAACAATACAAAAAAAAAAATTCCGTATCTTGTTTTTGTTTGTAAATGATAGACCATAACACATCATTTCTTTCATTGAGTATTATAATTCACTCAAAGTAAGTTTTTGGTTGTTGAGCTTAACATATACATTTAGGTCATCACTATTATTAAGAATGTAGGTACCATATTGTAGAAACACTGTGATGAACAAGGTAACACTAAATATTCGTATGGATTCTAACAACTCTACTCTAGAACCCAAGTCTGAGACCTAGTGTTTGTGGCATAGAAAGATTCCGTCTAGTTGAAGAGGCAGCATGACTTTTGCAAAAGTATTCTTCTTGTAAATTAGCAACATATTGTTGTACCAATAAAAGTTCAAATGTGGTATAATAAAGATAGTTCATCTGTATTTATTGTTCAGTTGCAAAAACACAAAATCTTTTGAGAGTGGGAAGAAAAATATTGTCAAATGTTGTAGAAAGATTGGGTCTGGAACATTCACAAGAGCTATATACTTTCAACCAGAGTTATAAATTTACATAGGAAAATCTATCAGAATACTGTTCAAAAGTAATTAAAATATATTATTTTAATAATATAAATCCTTCACTGATTATATAATTAAAAGTCTTCATAGCAATCACTTCGGAATCTGTTGCTCATCATCATCCTTGATGCTGCCACAATTGATTTGATTTACCAATACAACTTAAGGTACTATTATACAACTTCTGATTAATTGATCATTAAAGTTCCATCAGGTGCTCCTCTAATACTTGAAAATTATAAATAAAACTTTTCTTATATTGTTAATTCATACAATAGTACCAAACATCAAACCGTTATCGTGTATTAAAATTTTCTTCCATCTGCAGTCTTTAGTCAGACAGAACTTGTCTAGCCAGCTAAAACCTTAAGTCACATAAAAAACTATTTTAAACCATACCTTCTCACAACTTTAAAAGCGCATTAATAATGATGTTGTGGAGTATTAAATTTTTCTGAAACTATCATTCAACTTATTATTCAAAAGTTGCAACATTCCTACAGTTCAAGTAGTATTGGAAAGATCTTAGACTTCTTTAATTCAACTAATGAAAAGTTTAAAGGAACTGCTGTAGATTGTTTTCAAAACTTTTGAATAGTTATGCATATATTTGAAATCCCTTAAATAAAGTGTTTCACACGTTTAGGTTATCTGCAACTGTGTACAAATGCATGTGATTAGGATATTTGGCATCGGAGATATAAATACAATTTATATGAATATGTTGCACATCTCTTGTGAGATTGTGGGTTCCAAACAGATGTTACGTTTCTCTTCTTAGAGAAGTTAGAATTAACTGGTTAAATATTTGTGTGTGATTTCAGGCACTTTGAGAAGGTACATCAAACAGGAAGGATTTTATACAATGTATATGAATTGAAAACGTCTTTCCTGAAAATTTTTAATGAACATTATGCAGTCAATAGATTGAGAAAGTTTATATTTTGTTAATTTTAAATAATATAGTGATTGTTTGGAATTACTTTGTTTATCACTAGATTTGTGTATGAAAATATACTTGGAACATTTAATAGTTGAAAGTTACGGTAGTAGTTTAATTCCTTCATATATATTAAAAAAATGTACTTTACAACTTTTCTAAACTAAATACGTGAGTATACATACCTAATGACCGCCATTTTAAAAACATCTTACAAACCTATTATTGCTTAATCTGTTTAGAAAGATATGACAAGCATGTTGAATTATTTTTACTTAATTTGAAAAATTAAAATAACACATTTACAGTTTATTTGGTACTTACGAATTATCCCAGCGACCTTTGGTGACACAAAAACTTCTCCAAATACATTCTCTTGCATTGCATGAAAAGCATTGCACGAAAAAGACAAGACGCTGGTCCCAGCCAAACCAGACCACCGAGGAGGCTAGGTGGTTTAAACCTTGCGACGACAACAAAACATTTGCCAATCGTCGACGAGATAATGCGTAAGAACTATATATTTTAAATTTTATTTGCCCAAAGAATATTATTTTGACAAATTTTTTGAATAAGCCTTATTTGCATAAAAACACATTCCTTCAGAACTCTTAACCACTTTTAAATCATTACTCATTGTTTAAAGTTTAGTTGAATTTTTTGCAAAAAAGTTATTGAAGATTTAAATCAGATATATTTTCACCCATTTGTAAAATTAAAAAAATTAATGAATAAATTAGAAATATAAATTTGAAATAAAAGATAGGTAATTTTCTTATTATCTTACGAAGCAGTTATTACGAAGTTTGAAATTTTAGCAAAAAATAATAATAAAAATTCATTTAAAAATCTGAATAAGTATACAATTAACCTAAGCAAATCACTTTACTATGGCCAAGATAAGAGGCTACGGTACCTGTTAAACTACTCAAGGATAATTAATTTCACCAAAATCCTCTTTAACAACTAATCTTTTAAACTTTAAAATATTGACTAATCTAACCGCTTAGATTAATTCCCTTGAGATATAATTTGTTTTTCTGCTAAGTTTCAACTTGAAACTAGAGGTGTGGAACATCGCACAACTTTCAATTACTCTATATTACTGATGAGGATTTGTGTCATTTATGGTTTTAATATTTTCATCACTTTTGCTTAGAAAAAATGGTCAGTTTGTCGATATTTTGTGCTATAATTCTTGTATGGGTCTTTAAAGATGAAAAAAAAAAAAAAAAATCTGCTAAAATTTTGTTTTTGGCAATATACTTTTCGATGATTCTTATATTATCCTTTCTTAAAAGTGAAACTGAAAGAAAGGAGAAAAAACGATCGTTGATGAGCTATGTTCAAGCAAAGAGAATTCTGTGTTCAAGACGTATGTTTTTCAATTTTTTTACGTCGTTAAAGCATTTTTACAGAAATTTTGGAGGTGGGGATGTTTAAAACACCTTAAGCGGCATTACCACAGCAATTTTGATCAAAATCGTTGGAGCCAATTTTTAGCAATTATTGAAGAACATGATTTTTTCAATGGCTACTACCTTATGCGCATGCGCGATTCTGACGAAAGCTTTAATAGTAAGATTAATAGTAATAACATCCCGCACACTAAATTTGAACATCGTAGGTCAATTTGTTCGGCAGTTATGCTGACCACAGACACACATTTTTTCAATATCACTTTTTTGAAATCGGGATGTTTCAAAACGTAGGGAAATGGGAAAAAAAAAAAAAAAAAAAAAAAATAATAATATGAAGTTTACTTCAAATCCTATACTTTCATTACCCTATATATACATATGGGTAATTGAAAGTAAAAATACAAAGATTCATTAAATTGAAATCGTACTAAAATAAAAAAAATATTTCAAATTTATTAAGAAAAATACAACTTTATTTTGAATAATATGAGTGTAAAGAAATTAAAGGGTAATTAAGGAAACAATAGCCTCAGTTAATGTATAGTGAACAAAGGATTTTTACATGAAAGAGCCTCACTTGAATAGCCCTTAAGTGCCTAACTCAAGGAAAGGAGCAGTGAGGATTTTCAATTAATCAATTTATAAAATGCCATGAAAGTGTCTGGAAACTTTTTCTTTTGTTAATAGGCATTAAATAGTTAACTGAAGTGATAATTCATTAGTAGAGTCATTTTAGTAAAGGAATGAAAATGCTTTGCATTTCATGAATTTTATATATTTTTTTAACAATTGTCTAAGTACAAAAGTTTAAATGTGTTACTTTCTATTTTGACTAATATTAGTAATAAATTATGCATGAGCTAAATATAGTTCCAATAAAAAAAAAAAAAAAAAAAAAAAAAAATAGTATACCTTAAATTACGATGCACATGTTTGAAACCGCATTATACCCATGTTATTATAAATCACTATATTATTCACAATTCTAAACGTGGTTCAGTTTCCTAAGTACTTGAGAATGTCAAATTAGTCGATTCATGTAGCAAGTTATAAATTGAATAAGCTAAACATCTCAGAGTCTTGCTGAATTGTATATCTGTATGACGTAATGTATCATGCAATTTAATGACAACATGGTTAATAAATTTCAGGATATTTAACGTCTTTTCTGTAAACGTAACTTTGATTTAAAATGGTTTTGAGAGCTAGTTTCATGGGCAGAAGAAAATATATTTGTAAATTTTAATTTCGCGGTCTTGTAACTTTTTGCACGAAACGCATTGGCAATGTATTGTACTAAATGTAAATTTATATAATTTATAAATCAACTGTTCATTTTTTTTATTTCGAAAATATTTTGTAGCATAATATCTACCACAATATGGTTATTTAAAGTTCATAACTTGTTTGTAATTATTCGACATATGAAATTTTTAGTTTGGACTTGGTTACGAAGGACAAATTCAACATCAGCTCAATTTTTTTGCCATCCGAATCTAGATCTTTCATAGAATCTTAAGGTATATTTTTCATACCGAATTCACCCTTTTTTTCTCTCAAAATACTCAGAGAATAATACCAGCCTTGGGAAAATCAATATATGGAAAAATTTTCAAGAGCGATTTTTTGATAACCACATTTTGTTAAGTTCGTCCGTCGTATCCGCAACGCCTCATATCATCTTCCACAAAAATTAGAATATAATCTTATTCCAATTATCTTTATTTAGAGTTACAATAATATTTGATTGATTTTATACATCTTTTGGGCGTGTTTGAATTGCATATTTATCTGTCGTCTACGAACATATATGGCTATACGGATTTAGTAGAATCTTTACGTTATACTAGGATCTATCATTACAGTTTGAACATAAACAAAACTCTATTCGAACTTATAATCGGAATTTCATTGGACATTCCATTGGACAGTTTCTGTCTTAATTTGTGTAATATACAGGGAGCATTTAATTAATTTTCGGAATTTCTATACTGCTTCATAATTTTTGTATAAGGAATTAAAAGAAAAAATGACATACTCGCAAAATACAACCCAGCAAGATTTTTTTTAATACTTGTCGTAGTAGGTACTCGGGAATGTAGTAGTGGTAAAGCAGAAATCGGAGAAACGTATTAAAAGTTGATAACAAAATTCATTTGAAAATAACTTCCACCATGGAAGTACTACAAATTAAAAACAGCAACTCTTACAGGAAAAATATGACTACAAATACTCTTGGCGGTTACAATACACAGGTAGCGGTTCCACAGACTAATTTACACAAATGCTTTGCAAATGGTCAGTCTGATGGGGTACGGCACTGACAGTCTGATGAGGCTTGAAGATAATGGACATAGGGCCGCTCCAAGGGGATGTGTTCTGGTCGCCACATACTAAAAAAGTTGAGTAATTGTGCACTATGCACTTGAAATGATAACTAAAAACGGTGAGTGAACATGAGAAAGCAATATGCATATTGTGCTCATTCGAAAGTACTCAACGTCACTTCAAGAGCATGAGCATGAAATATTCCTCTTTGGATAATTCTATTCAACGTTGGCCAAAGCGATTTCAGCAAATGAATAGCGTCCTACACCAAAAAGAAGCAGGAAGATCTATCACTTCATATGAAGAAGTCGATCGCGGCTAAGGAATGTTTATTCATGTCTAAGAAAATCCATCAGACGTGCACGAAACTACGAAAGGTTGCTATGCGGATACATCCTAAACTTACATCAGTTATTTAATAAAATTTGGATTACTTCACGGATTTGAAATACGAGGTGACAAGAAGTAAGAATCCCAAAAGTAAAATTTTAAACGACTAACAAAGGGATGCATAAAATTGTTTCATTCCAAGTAGGGAATACAGACAGATAATCCAAATTTAAGAAATCACTTGTTCGATGGTTCTACCATCACATGCCGCGGGATGCATGCACAGAACAAAACTACGTGACGCAAACTTACAGCAAAATTGCCTTTCGTCCGACATTTTGGCGCATGTTGTCGTACACCCCGTGTGCACGAATTTCTTGATTAATCCAGTGATTTTTTTTTCCAATCACGGCCAGTGTGCACTTTAAACTATTTTGTAAATGCTTTTGAGACTGTAACTGGGCTTTTGTTGTTTTCGTAAAATGCTTCACGTGGAAAATACTCTCCAGAATAGAATATCCTGATAATTTGATGAATCCGTAAAGATATAAACACAACAACAAATGAGCATGCGCACATAAAATTTGAAGTTAGTTTAGTCGCTAAGTTTGCATGAATTACGTTTAGTGGTTTTTGAGATATTCCTCTTCTTTATCGTCACCCTGTATCTCTTTGCATTATGCTCTTTGATCAAAAGTTATGAGATAAGGGAACCATGTTAGTAAATTTATTCACATCCTTCATATTGCACAATGGAATTGATTATCTGTCCACGTATAGAACTGACTTGAATTTTACTTTGCAAAAATATCCAATAGAGCACAATTTAGTATGCGTAAGACCATTTTCCATCGAAAAGTACATTAATGCAACTGAACGACACTTGAGTTTATGAAATATTGGTCCCTCATTTATTGACATCAATTCTTACTCATGCTGATAGTTTTCAACCAAAAGTAAGGCCGATATGTCAAAAACTAGAACGAAGCATATTTCTTGAGGAAACTTTCTAGTTTGGACGTGAGGGTGAAAATATTTCACTTCCGTATAGAGATGGAAAATATTTATGAATTATTGCAGAAAAAATTCTATTCATGGTCCATAAGTTCCGAACTTCAACTCAATGTATTAGTGGCATTTTTCTTCCAGCGTTCCAAAATAAATGGATAAAGTTATAGGCAGACAAAAAGAGTAATGCTTTTGAAGCGTTGACTATTTCTTGCTTTAGGAATTGGTTTGGAAGTGGCAAACAGGAATGAAAATCTCATTTCGTAAATTTGGAAAAATTCCAAATTTTTCTTGAAGATCTTAATGAGAGGATTAGTAAGTGCTTCTGAAAAATATAATTGTATCCCAAAGTCATGACTAAGTTTATTATTACATATTTTAAAAGAAGTTTATTCGGAAAATATATGCTCTCAAGATGCTTTTGTGTGTAATACAGAAGGAGATGTGAACTCATTGGAACTTCATAAATTGGTGGGTATTTGTTAAATTTAACTCTGTACACTTCATGCCCTAGAGGCTAATTTATAATTTGAATGATAAAGAGATAAAAGTAATTTAAAATTTTTAGACTTTCAAAATATATTTGAGTTTTAATATTATTAAAAATTTACTTCTTGACGTTAAAATGTGATTAAAATTGAATCAAAATTAAAGTTATAATTAAATCATTCTAAAATTATTTCTCAGGTTTTAAAAAAATGTATGAAGTGCAGAAAATATTTAAAATGATATGTTTATTAAGCAGACATGTTAATACTCACCTAACTAAAAATATAATTTTACCTAAAATAAGTTTGTTTCATTTGTACCGGAACTATAAGTAATATGTGCTATATGCACTGATGGTAATGAACGTGTATATACGTCATTTGATCCCCAGTTTTTTCAGCAATACACAACATTTTTAAATTTGTAAATAAAATTTAAAATAAAACATTTTTAAATATTTTTATTAGGATGATAGCTTACAACCTATTTCAAACAAAATAAATAAAAAATATTAAAAAAAATTACGTATTTGAATTAGAAATATAATTTAAAATTACTGCAGGGAAAACAACTGTAGAATTTCGCCCATTCCCATGACAGTCAGTGGGTTAATATGTAATTTACATGGGATTATGAAATAATTACTCCAAGTGATTCAAGAAACCAAATCAGCGTTATTTGGAAATTATCATCAGTGCTCATTTTATTTTGAAAAAAATACGATACTTATACAAAAAATGAACTTACACAAAAATTTAAAATCGAGATTTACAACCAATATAATATTGAAGAAAATATCGAAACATTTTTTATTCTTCGACATGACACAATTTTTCGAAACAACTTTTATTTCCTGAGTGATTCTACCTTCAAAATTCACCACAAAAGAATAACGATTTAATAGTTTCCCTTACAATTGAATGCATTACACCAAACACGGTGATTATAATTTTTCCTCACTTTAAAAAAAAAAAAAAAAAAAGAAATCATTCAAAAAAGTAGCAACATCTCACCTCAGAGAGAAACAATCTAGCTATCAGATAAGAAAACCTTGACACCTTCCGGATGAAGAAAGTATTGGTTTTAGGAGCGAAAAAAAATTGTCTCTATTTTGTTGTTAATGGAGTCGATATCTGTTTTCGATATTACGGATAAGGATTTTTTCCACTGTTCTCTTTCTTACAGAAGTGCTAATTTGAAGGATTAGGTCTGTCATAGTAAATTGGAGATCATCTATCCAAGGACCTGTTTCATTTATTCTTTTAAGGTTATGTTTGGGTTACTTCCTTGTTATTTCATACCATTCCAATTGCGTTACGTTTAATTGGATCTGTTAACTGATCCTAAGGGAAAGGGAAGTTCTAGATGTGGAATTTTTTCTTACTATTTAGATGGACGTAAGAGCGTAAATCTTATTATGTAATGTTGCAACTTTAATATAGAATACTAATGTATCTCTCTAGTTATTTCAAGCTAATCATATGGCAGGTTTATTTTTTATTAATGGCTAAATGGTTTATGTTTCCTGGTGAATTGTTATTATATGCATTATTAAAATCACTAGGAAACGATCTCTTAAAACAGTTTTTTTAAAAATTATGAAATAGTTAAGATTTTTGCTAATAACTCTTCACGAACAGCACTTCCAGGACATATATTCAAAACTTTATTACAATGTTTTTTTTTTTTTTTTTTTCACTCAGAACTTCAATTACAACGTTCTCGGTACGTTTTGAAATTAAATTCCTAAAGCCCTTCCAGGAAATACATTGAAAACTTTATTGCAATGCTTTTTTTCACTTAAAACTTCCCTAAATGGTGTGAAATAAAATTCCTAAAGTATTTAAAATCCCCATTTCAAGTAAATGCTAAAACTTTAACTAATATTTAAAAAAAAAAAAAAAAAAAAAAAAAAAATGTTTTTCTAAATGATCTCAATCCAGGAAATATATTTACAACTTTATTACAATGTGTTTTTTTTTTCACTTAAAACTTCAATTACAACATTCCCTATATGTTGTGAAATTAAACTCTTATAATACTTGAAGTGCCTCTTTTGCAATATGTGGCTAACTAAACTAATATATTTTAAATATTATTTCCCAATGATATTATTAGTAGAGGAAGTTGTTTTACATTGAAACAGTTACATGTTGTGTTGCCTTCTATATATAAAAACCAAGGCTGATCACTAGCCAAACATATATTTCGAGAATAGAAAGAAAGGGATTGTGCATTAGTGAAAATGACTTAAAAAAAAAAGAAGAAAACAGGTGGGCTGAATAACTTACAAAAAAAAAAAATATTTAATGAGTATAAGTATCTGCTTTATACAAGCGATCATGACTTCTCGATAGAAAAATGTGTTGAAATTTGTTATTAATTTCAGATGCTATGGTGCTCGATAAATTTACTAAACAGGGCTTAAGCTCGGTTTAAAAATTTTTAAATCAAAATTTAGTTAAACTATTAGCGTCATTACTGACTACATTAATACAGTCTCAAGTAACACAGTCATATATTCCAATATAAATTAAAATGATTGAAGTTATATTTTAAGTGTATTATAATTGACAGTTTGCTCTTTGTATTACTGTTTTTTTCCCCCTCATATTTTTACACACTAATTATGTAGTTTGTGGTCCTCTTCTGACACTGAATATGTTGAACACTGCGATGCAAAAGTTCAGACAATGAAGAAATTCACACAGATTTCAATATGAATTTAATCAATTTTTGTAATACAGTTTCAGTGTAATATGCAATGCATACTTCACAATATTTTTAACTATAAAAGTTAATTGTGCATATTGGAAGTTATCAATCAGTAACAAAACAAATTAGCATTGTCTCAAAAGTTTAAAAAAAAAAAAAAAAAAAAAAAAAAAAAACATGATTTAAAACTTAATTGGAGACCAATTTTTATTGATTATTTCATTAAGTATGAGTTTCGATTGAAGAAAATAAATTTTGCATGGTTTGGGGCCTCTATTTGGTACCATATATCCTCTATAGATCTCTTGGGCTCATTTATAGAAGATTATTGTCTAAAAATGCTGTTAACTTTGAGACATGTTCAAAAGATTATCTACTGTGTTATGATCTGGGTTATACGCTGGCCAGTCGAGAACTTTTAAATTCTGGAATTAAATAAGGCATTTGTATTGTTTACAGTGTGAATCGAAGCACTGTCTTGCTGAAATTTCCATGAAGGTCCTCCTTGAAGATCAGAAAATGGCAGCAAGTTAACTTCCAATGTCTTAGTGTAATGCTGTGACGTTTGGTGACCACTAGTAGAGTGCAAAGACACTTGTCCATTATAGCAAAAGGCAGTCCAAAGAATCACCGAGCCACCATCTTGTCTGGGACTAAAAAAAAATACGAGGTTTCTTCCACAAGTCATGCCAGTACGATATTTAGTCATCTAGACTAACCAGATTCCATATTTTGTATCTCTAAATACCACCAATTGCCATTTTAGTCCATATGACATATGATTTCGAGACCACAACCTTATCTGTGACTTATGATGCGGTTTCAAAGCTGGTATATTTTTCATTTTGCAATAAACCATTGTTCCTGCTTCCAAAATTCGTCCACGAATCGTTTATTTTGATAATAAAAGCCCTAATGACTTAATATTCACGAACATTAATTTCTTGGGCACTCAGCCATCTTTGGATCCAATGATTATCGAGTTTATTCATCACACGCGGCCTGTCAGATCTGATTTTTTTTTTTGAATTTGCATCCATTAGATAAAACTCGATTATAGAAGTCTTATGTCGAATAATAATAGTCAAAATTTACGAAACGAGCTTACCTTCAGCTTTCAACTGCCAACTCATCTGTTTGAATTTATTTTGTCCATGTCATTTTGATTGCGAAGTGTCATCGTTTGCAGAACTTAAATACTCGAAGTCTCTGACGTAATCTTTTTTAAATTTGCATATGTTAACAACAATTCACAGAAATTCATGCTTGTGTTTATACTTTTGCAACAAGCTCATTTTAATTTTAACCCCAAAAAATTGTTATTATAGCAAATCAAACAACTTTGTTTTGATTATAGTATTTTAAAAGATTTTGAATATATTTATAGACTTTTGTAACTCTACTATCCCAATTCTAAATTTTAAATCCGATTGACGTTATTGTTTAAACTTTTGCATCGCATTGTGTATGACTATACAGTAACCCAGTAACCAAATTCAAAATAAACAAAAGTCATAATTTTGAAGCTATAGCACAATTAAAAGAATTTTGTTTTCAATATCTTATCTCATAGAAGTATATATAAACTATTATGTTACGATTTTGCTTAAAATTTGAATTTTCTAAAATTATGTTTGGATTCTTGCGATGCTATTTCTCGAAAAGTGATAATTCATCGAAGCTAATTTTTTTTTTTAATTAAATCCATTTAACGAGTAAAACTATCAAGTAAATGATGAGAAGCTTTCATAAATTCACAAAATAGATATGAGTTTTCATAATTCTAAAAAATACTCACTAATAACAGGTACATATGTTGCAAAAAAGAAGAGTAGGTGCTCAATAACGTGCGCCGAGTATGGTGGGTCTCTGAGCATCTCTCATTCAGGTTGCAGAGCAGCAAAACTATACGGCCCTAAAGATTGTATGCAATTGAGACTACTTTGTTTTCCTTTTATCCTGAAACGTAAGAAATAGAATATTAAAGAAACTTACAAATAAAATCAAGTTTATTTCAATGTAAATATACACAATATTTAATAAACGATTTCGCAAAGTGAGTGCCAGATAAAAAAATTTGTCAAATTTACACTTTTAATACAATTGGTAACAGTTTGTTTTACAAAGAACTCATCAGATAGTGTCTATAATAATTGTATTTGTGCATAGTGCCAGTACATTTTATGTGTGCTTTAATATCATTCTTAAAACATTTTTCAAGTAAAAAAAAATTGTAAAATAGGTCGGTCCATCCATCCATCCATCCATTTATTATTATTATTATTTTTTTTTTTAATTCTGGATGACATCCCTCATCTCGAACGAATGAAACTTAAAAAAGAAAATGTGCACTCAGTTCGTTTAAGCAATAGTCATATTACATACTACCAACTAAGCCAGTTTCTTTACCTTAGCGAAATTTAATATGCAACTGAGTTTTTAGATCGTAACCATTTACGATTATATAGAATAGTTAGCTTTTCAGATAGTTTATTTGAATCAAAGATCTTTAGCGGAACTAAAATAACTTTCATTGAAACTATCCACGTTCATGATTTTTTGCTTCCAAAATGTTCTGTATGGGAATTTCGAAGTTTATCAGAAAATGATTGATACATTTTCTTATCTTTATTTAGTTGTTTTGTTACGCAAATTTATGTCGTCACGTGTTATATATATTTTAAATACTCTTACCGATTGTTTTCATTTGAAACCAAACACAGCGTTTTTAGCGAAGTTTTTTAAATTTGAAAAAGAATTGTAAAACTAAAACAATATTTTTTTTTTTGCGTTGTTGTCTGGATACGTATTAAGTAACTATCATGTAAAATTTATTTACATCGTACATATTATTCCCATTTCACTAAACTTTTGTTATTTCTTTCAGACAGACAAATATCAAAATGATAAATTTTTCTTTATATTGCCTTGTAGTACGGAATACTAAATATTGGTACTTTATGTACACAAAAAATCAGTTCATTGTCGCTCCCTTAAGTTAAGCAATTTGTGGATGATCTCTTTAGAATTTGCACGGTTAAAACTATTAAAAAACTGCTATAATCGATATGACTTTTTTACTTTACAATACTAAAGTCAGATAACAAGGCTTCCATGAACATATATTATTAGTGGATGTTCAAATGAATTGCAAAAAAAAAAAAAGATCGTTAAGTATCACCACTCACATCATTTAACACACGATGTATTAAAGACATAGAAAGCGATGTAAAATGTATTCAATAATCTATCAAACTAGGATTGGCTACACCGATTGTGATAGAATTCTCGGACATTGACAAGTACTTTAAAGACAATAATCCCATAATCACGGGAACCATATAAGGCATCTAAGTATATATATTCTCGACTATTTCGGTCGATTCTACATACCTTAATGATTTAATCATTGTCCGGCCTAACAGTGATGTAACCAAGCCTAAATACTAATGGATGAACATTTGTGGGCTACGGGACCAAAGCTGTGAAGCTGTTACAATGGGTAAGTTAGGATCCACTATTCTACCTGCAAATTAGCACGCACTGTCACGCTGCAGCGCTAATACCTTGTTGGAACTGCTGAGAGTTGGACTGCTCGCTGTTGTCTAAACTATTCGGGATGATTATGAAAATGTATTGGCTTGTAGGTTTCGCTCGTCAACCATTTTGTTATAGTTAAGCAGTTATTTAAACAGATATTCAATTTGAATGAAACTATTTTGAAATTACTTGTATTTGGCTTTATGGAAAGCTTCTTTGATGTTTTTTGGATAAGTGAAAATGAAGTGTAGTTGATGCTTTTTTATTGAAAAAATTGGCTGCAGAAATTGTAAATTCGAATAAGATTTAGAATGATCTTCAGTCATTATAGTGAAGCACTGTTTTGCATTCATTAAGGAAAAAGCCATAAATAAAAAAAAAAAAAAAAAAAAAAAAAAAATCAGTTTTATATTTTGATGCTTTTCACTAGTCCTTAGAAAAAAAAAATCTTTAATTTCCTTGAATGGGTCAAGCTCTTTGGTCCTACAAAATAAATAATTATGTGATACAACAATGAATAGCTAAAAGATTTCAAAGGACGAATGCAAAAGACTAAAATACGCTTTGAATTTGTTTGTGGATTTTTTAACTTATGACATTAGAGTATAGAAAGTATAGCATTAAATAAGTTCGTAGTAGAGTATTGAATAAGTTCGTATTTTGTATAGAACACAATTGCGTATTAGAATACAGAGTCAATTAAAAGTTAAACATTATTTAATCTAGCATATAAAACTCATGTTCTTAATAATATAAATTGCTTCATCATACATGTTTCTAGGTAACTTTTTAACAATGATATGCACTATTTTGCAGTAAAATTATAAATCTCAGCAAATGACCAACTAAAGTAGAAAGTTTTGATTGTCGATAATTTTTATTTAATTTAAATAGATTTAACTGCACATTTTTGGATACATACACATGTACATACACACACAGAGAGTGTTTCTTTAAGTATTAAAATACTTTTTGAAATCAGCTCGTTTAGATATAACCTTTCTGTGATGGATATGATTTCTTGTCAATGTTAAGAAAATTGTTTTTACATCGTCCAAAAAGAACTTTTAAGTACAAAGGCAATTACGCAAATTTTGATGGATAATAGGATCTCAAACATGAAAATATTATTTCAAGATTTTGATTGTTAAAATCTCTTCAAACTTTAAATACTCAAGAATACATAAATTAATTGAGCATATGATAATAGAGCAGATGTAATGGAGTAATTATAGAAACTCGAAACCTGAAGATATGTACTTAGTATTATTATTATTATTATTTTTGTGATTATATTTAAAGGATCAATTACAGTTACATGAAGTAATTTGGATTTTAGTACTCATTCTTTACACAAAGATGAAATTTTTAAAGTGTGCAGAAGATTGAACTAGAATTATGAAACCCTTCTGTAACATTCGCACATTACTTTTATATTTTAAACGGATAAATCAACCTTAAACTACTATATAAAATAATTTGGATTTACATTTTTATATCTCTAAAAAAACAATTAGTAAATCATTTTATCCTGTAGTACCAATCAAACACAAAAATCCTCAATAGTCTTCTATTTCAAAAACAACAATTATCTCTTACAGTTCACTTCATTCCCAACCTATACAAACTGAATCCTAAGCACAATTTAATAATCCCCATTTCCAATTATTTTCCAGTAATAGTTAGTACTATCTTCTCCTAAACCAATCAACTCCTCTCTCTAGAATGGGTAATCGATTCACTCTATAGTTTATCACCCGTTCTCCCAAAGGATACACCGGGTAGTACACATTCAGGTACGAGCCATATAATCAAGGTATTGGCGGTAATCGAAACAAATAGCTTTTAATCAACTCCACCCATCAAACTAACATCAGTTGGATTAGAACTAAATGCTCCCTGTAGAGCATATAATTTGAATGTTCAGTTGTGTGTTTGAAGAATTAAGAATGATGATGTAATCAATTTCATCTGGAATTTTTAGAAAGTTGTGCGGATTTCTCAAAACATTTTTTTTTATCATCATACTGTTCAACCCCAAGATAAAAACCATTAAATACTTTTTCGTATTAGATTGTTTCCATTAAACATATATATTTAAAAAATTATTTTTGTTCAGGCAAGTTCTTGAATTATAGGCATTATATTATTCCCTTAATGGCTAAAATACCATCATTATTGAAGAAAAATTATCAATTTTGACCATTACATTTTTTAAACTTTTAAACATTCTATAATTTCGTTGTCAATTACCAATTCAGTATTACTGAATAATGAAAAACACACACACATATATATATATATATATATATATATATATATATATATATATATATAAATACTGAAATAAAAATGTAGTCTTATATACCGCCATACATACCAGAAATTACTTAGCATAACTGTTCATGTTTTTTAAAAAATTAGAATTTCGGTTTTGTCTTTAATACTACTCTATAAAATATATTATCACTTACCCACCTAAGAATATTAAAATATAATGATTGAATATTTAAATTATTTTTTCTAATTAATTGAAAGTGGCAGACAACAAATCATGTAATAATTGCAAACTCCCCAAATCTGTTTATTTAAATAATTTGCCTCTCTTTATTTAATGGTCGCACAAAAAAAAAAAAAAAAAGCGAGAAGATCGGTCTTATATGTAGGGTATGAAATTACCTAAAATTTTATTTTATTCATTTGTCCATGAGTATTTTATAAAAACACACAATGGCAAATCTGAAAAACAAAAATCTTTTTTTAATAATGAAGTAAATTTACGGAAAGGGAAGTAGTCAATAGTCAAAAATAACTCCTCGATATATCAATAAGTAATCTTCGATTTCAATTAAAAAAATATTCATAAAAAGGGTAAAGTTTTGAGGCAAATTCACCATTATTAGATAGCTTCATTTTTTTCTGTCCTACGAGTATCTCAAATACAATTTAATATGCATTATGCAATACAATGATGTCCCAAGAAAGAAAATATATCACTGAAGGTCGAAAAGGCAAAATGGATGTCACACACATACGTAAGACTAAACGTATTCCCCATTAGTCCCGTTCGTTTCAAATAATGTTTGTTTCATCAATTGCATTTCCACACCTATGGGAAAATTATGTTTTTTTATTATGTTGTTACTTATACACCAAATAATAGTCAAACATTTATTTATTCTGTCCATAATTCTGTCAGTGATCAATGTTGAAAGAAAACCCTTCGTGTAAGAAAGTTAAGGAATTTTGCAATTCGTAGAATGCATATCTAATTATTATTATCTATTATTATAATCTGAAAATCAATCAAGCTAGTGGAAGTTTACCCTTAGTCTGCCATTATTAGATATCTTTCTTAAGATCTTATGAAATATCTTATCTTATGAATCAACATCTTTATAAATGGTTTGTTAGTAAGTATGCAAATAAAATAATAATAATAATAATACTTATAATAACCACTGTAATTTGTACTGGATACTCAAACTCTTCTTGGAAACCAAACCCGTCTTCCGTTCTTGGAAAAAAAATTCCAAGAACGGAACGACGTTATAATAAAACAGAAATTTATGAATCATAGGAAAGTTTCCTAAGTTAATCCATAACGTATCACACAAATTCTATAATATAACTTATCTTAAAACATAACCTGTTTCTAACTTAAGAAGCAACTACCACCACACAATTCTTAAAATTGTGCGAGTATTTCGAAAGAATAAATCCTTGGTAATTAATACCCCAAACAAACCAAATGAATACAAATTTATCAGTCTCTCCATACTTCAGCCCATAATTGATACCACTTTATGCAACAATCTTAATCTAAAAGATCTTCACCACAAGTCCACCATAATACCAGATCTCCCTTTACCCTCCAGAGAATACCACACAGATAAATTCATAGAGAAATGAAAGACCCTTCTGGAAGAAGGGTCCATCTAATTGCGGGGAAATGACCCCCTCAGTGGGGCAAAGGCCTCCCCTACTGGCTGCATGGGCAAAATGAATGTAATTAGGTTATATGCTAATTTGTTGGACAAGAGGATGAGGCTATCATGTCCACGAGGGGATGGGAGAGACAGATAAGTGGTGCAATCAAATGAGGAACTGGAGTTGGGAAAGGTATCAAGGCATCAGTGGAAGAGGGTCGATATATGCATGGTGGAATGAGGTTTGTCGATTAGTATGTAACCAGAAAATATGCCACACTTGTGAGAATGGGACATGTTCATTAGGTACTTTGCAAATGAGTTGAAGGAGAGTTGAAATTCACTTTCATATGCTGGATAATTATCGTGTTAATTTGGCATAGTTAAATAATAATTAAATCTGAATAAGTCTGTTATGAAGTGAATCAAGCTTATGACGACATTAAACTAATAAATAGTTTGAGTAGGTCAAATAATTTGAGCGTATATATATATATATATATATATATATATATATATATATATATATATATATATATATATATATATATATATATATATATATATATATATATTAATTAAACTTTTAAAATAATTAGATTTTATCAAATGATTTGAGTCAAAGTAAATACAAAATTAAAGCTTATTTAGTAATTGTAATATTATTAAAACATATTTTGAGTGCATTTCATCCATGATATAGTACAATTTTTAATATTTAAAAGTACGGTAGGTTTATAGTTCAAAGCTCAAATAAATTAATATCTTTTCAAAATAACGAAACATGGGCGTTATTTTTCTTAGTGACACGTTGCCCACCTGATGGCTGTGAGGTTAGTGCTATGGCTTCACATGCCAAATGGAAAGTACCGGGTTCGAATCCTGGTTTAGACATGGATGTTCATTGTGGTTTGGCCATTATTGTGCATAAAAATAAGTGGTTGAGCGTACAAACCAACCAACTAATCAACTAGGTGTCACGTATTGGAATTGAGGCGTTGTGGATACAAAGGATGAACTCGTTAAAAAGGGGGTTGTCATGCGTTTGAAAAGTTTTTCTAAGGCAGTTTAGTCAGCTTGATATCATTCTGTTCATATTTTGAGAGTGAAGAAAAATAGGAATGTACTCAACATGAAAAATTACTTGTAGAATCTGAAGGGACTCAGCAACACCTTAGATGTACACGCATCTTTTATAAATTTAATAATACATTGTAATTAAAACATTATTAACTTAATTTCAGCTTGCATTCTATTGAATAAGTTCAAGCAATGCACTCATATCTAGCTGTTGCAAGTTCTATCATAGACATATTCCATTTCTGTCCTGATATATAATGAAATAATAGACGGAGCTGAAATCCGTCTGATTACAAATTATCTGGGGCGTTGATTTGATATATAATGAGTACTAGTGGTCCTATAGCAAATGAGTTTCAATTACTCAAACAGGCAGAGGTTCAATTATTCAAGGCAGCTTGGGGAAATTGTTGAACCCAGATTGTGTAGAAGGATTTTATTTCCAGACCAACTTAGTTCTATCAGTGAAAATCTTTAATACAGTTATTTCATATTTACAGAAATAGTTTCTTACTTAAGTAATAAATAGATTAAGTAATAAGTAAATGGTTTGTACAACGTAGATTAATTTGTAAACACATTTTACAAGAGAAAAGGAATATATGGTATTTATTGGCAATAGATGAGTATTAGTGGTTTGCTACTTTATTTATCGCAAGCAGTTTTTATATAATGCAAATAGTAGATCATTGTATTTGTTTAATATTTTTTGTACAAACAATGTACCTCTGTTTCACAATAAAATGTTTCGAAAAATGTTAATAACGAAGTAAGTTAAGATTCGAAAGACTTTTATGATTGTTATTGATTTTTTTTTATGAAATTTTATCAAAGTTAATTATTAATTTACATTGACAAAATTTAAAACATAATATAAACAAAGTATAAGCAAAATATTTTAAATTATTAGATTATCTTTTTGTTTTTTATTAGTAATTATATTATTGGAATAAATCAATATGAATACTTTGAACTTCTTTTTAATAAAATACACTTTAAAAATAAATAGTAACCTAAATCCGATTGAGTAAACATTTGATAGCATTTTTAGGTTTGTTTGTTACTAAACATTGCGTGTGTTGTGATGAATAAGATTGTGCTTTCATATAAATCTTACAATCGAAGGTCCCTTAATCAGAGATTGCAAATAGTGCAAAATGAATCCAATGTAAGTTTAGATTTCTGATGAAGAGGCAGGCAATATCTCCTAATTAAATATACGAAGTTTTTTTTTTTCAAAAACTAAAATTATAACAATACATATTTTTATGGGAAAAATAATTAAAACTAAAGTCGCTATGTCAAGAATCAATGCAACCTATGATTAAAATTACTCTAATTCATCTAAAAGAAAAGCCACATTCAAAACGTTTACTAATTCTAATGAAGAAGACTAATCTAATAGGGATCTAATTTTGTGTCTATTAAAATTTTCTAGTTACATTTTTTAATCGTAGGTAGAAAAAAGTTTATTTAAAAAAAAATTACATATTGATTTTTATTTAAGCTTTTATGTTAATAATAATGTTGAGAGAAGCTTACACAAGACTCTGGCTGAGGTCAACGTTCCCATATAGAATTTTAAATTCTATAGATAAGTGCAAGATATGAAATGATATCTGCTGGCGAAACGATTTCACACACACAACTTCAACCTGAAGTTACGGTCGGAAATCGCGATCATAAATCAATCCGAAATGTAATCTTACAATAAAATACAAACATATGTCGTAGTCCATAATTCCTGGCAAAATTAGTAGGATTCCATAAAATTCGACAGGAAGTGAGCATCCATAGTTACTATAGAAATAGATATATCGGATTGGAACTTGGTTATTCTGAAACAACTTTTGGAACTTACGTATTATCTCAAAGACTGTTGGCAAGACAAAAAGTTCATCAAACAGATGCTCTTAATCAATCCAAACGGTCCTTTCTGACGTCCATCGTGCAGTGAGGCTTCCAGCGGGAAGATCCCGATACAGGTTCGAGTCAAACTTGGCCATCGAGGAGGCCAGGTGGTTCGAATGTGTTGTTTCTAATAAACAGTTTACAAACCTTCAATGGAACCAAACGCAATTACCCTAATTTTTTCATCATACTCGCCAATATTTTATTATACCCCTCCCCTTATCCTCCAAATCAACAGAGACCGCTTCTACATATAAATTTTATGTGCTGGATAGATATGTGCTCTAGATATTAAACGAGTTCAATTTGGCGACATATATAGATTGATATCTAACTGTTGCGCTTTACAATTAATAACATTCAGTTGAAAACCGTCAAAGGGGAGACAAGTTGCAATGTATTAAATTAACGGATTTTTAGTGACTGTCACAATAGATATTGTTTACAGCATACATAAAAAAATAATTTTTAATAGGAAATATTGTCACAAGGGGCTCTTAACGATCAACTTTCATATCGATCGCATTTTTTTCTATTCACAACCTTGTTAATGAAAATAGTTAGAGTTCTTTGTGTCTCCCAAAATGAATGACTTTTCCATGATCGAAAAGTAGAATATTAACCAATTGGGATATCTTCACGAATTAATAATAAAATAACACATGTCCTAAACAAATGTAATAGACTGAGAGACGCTTGCAAGTTTCGATACCCCATCAAACATCATCTTGAAATTTAAATGGATTGTTGAGATATACCGGTTGACAAACAATAGCGTGGTCTTCCAAATCGCATTTGGCTAGAAGTGTTCGAAAAGCGCGACCGGAATTTTATGTGCAATTTTATGTGCCGAAATATGTCATCGAACATCACTCTGAAATTCACAGAGAATGAAGGAAATTAGCAATCGAGTAAATATCACGTGGGTCATACGAACGTTAATGGAAGTGTCTGGTAGACAAATGCGTAATTACGTTTTAAGATGCAAAAATACTTCATCGAATATCACTGATATTACCTGTGAATATAATGTAGAAAGTTCTGATCTGAAATACCAGCATAATACTATGAACTTGAGTCCTAGTTCGTGGAACTAAAGCGGGACCACGTACCACAGAACCTAGTGACATAAAATCGGCGGCGTAGAATGCTCTCCAGTGTCATAATCTCGTTTATTTGAATGTGAGAATTTTGTGTTTCTTCACACGGTTGTTTGTTTCAGCTTTTAGGTGTTTTGGTTAAGAAATGGTTTACTTTCGTGAAAATGTGGTAGCTTAAATTTTTATACCCGCGTATCAAATGCATTGACTTAACTCATCAAAATACAATACAACTTTCCCACAATACAATCCCTCGATTTTTAGAATTTTGATTAATATGATTTTTGTAAATCGTGTTTAAATTTAAAGGACATATTTCAATATTTTTTTTTGTCAAAAATACACATTGATAACAAACTTTCACCCTTTATAAAAAACCGCACTTCTGTTTTTTGTATCTATCAGAAGTATCAATAGATTCAGGGCTTGTTTTTATTTACTACTATAGTCATGTCTCGCGATCTCTGCAGAAAATATCGACCATTTGGACAATATCCCAGTTTTAAAAGATGCTCATACCATATCGACCCTGCGCATTATTCTGAAACCTAATCTATTTTAAAGCAGAGCCTTCTGTCTGAATTTCCTGCTTGTGAGAGATAGAAGTATTTAAACATATTTAAGCGAAGTTATATTCTACAAAGATTATATTCTCTTTTGAAAATTTAACGATATAGAACGACATTTATACATCGGCATCATTAAATGCACTGAAAGAGAAAATTAATGGTGAAATTCTAGTGCCAAATATTCAGTTTTATAGCGGAAAAAAGAAGCGGAATGGATTTTAAATAAAAAGAGACCGAACTGTAATGATCGAAGACGTATTATCATTTATTTATCTAGAGCTTGGTAATCGAGCTTAAAATTGAAAAGTTTATATTCCGTCAGGATGGTTCCTTCAATTTGCTGTCTAATAATTATATTATATGGGACCATAAATTTTGAAAAACTATCCCGTGATCTAAATATTTCAAAACAACTATCCAAATTACATACAATTTTTGTAAACTATTATCAAGGATTTTAAATAAGTGGCAAATGCATTTGAAAGAGGCACCACAAAACATAATTATGTATTCAAGGTTAGTTTTTTCGTACTATGCTGCTCCGGCACTCTGTTAACACAGCTTAATTATACCACCCTGTTAATAATCAGAGTATAATAATTTTACTTGAAAAGAAAATTTTAATTTGGCATTGAAAATATCTTCTTAAATATAAATGCTTAGTTTTTAAATGGGAAAAAAATATTTTTATGAACTTAGAGTTGAGAAAAGCTCTGAAAAACATGTCCGATGTCATTCGGATCTCCTGTCATAAATCTCAAGCTGAGTCCTATTAAAGATTCAGCATTGGCTTAATATTAAGGTAGGGGTGAAGTGTTTGTTCAAGTGACGTTATCGTCATTTTATTTTATAGTACAAAGCGTAATGTGATATGTTATAATGTGTTGAAGCAATTTAGCCTTCTTATGTCCACTTCCCAAAAATATTAAGTGTATACCTGGTGTAGTCTTCCTTATCGTAAAGATTAAAAATCTAAACCTTATAGATTAATGTTCTTATCTGTTCACTTTCACTTGGATGAGGAAATAAAATACCTACCTCAGTCAATAGTTACATTACTTAAGGAATTAATAGTATGCTCACTTTATTTAATAAGTATGTTGCTCTCTAATCTAAATAGCATAGGCTATAAGATATACTTCACCAAACAGAATGAATACTTTAAAAAAAAAAATAGTCTGCACTTTCGTATTACTTTCAATTAATTTGCGCTATTAATATTTCAAGGTATTATATTGGAGCACAACAAGCGACTTACAATCCCTATATTATCAAATACGGATTAACTACTTGCATTACTTGTCTCAGCATTCACACATACATAATTTAATAACTAAAGTATTTGTTTACACATTTTTCCTATTCAAAAGATATTCTCTTAGGTATGCATTTCTGTTGTTTTGGTCTCAAGGCAATTTGGATACATTTTAGTTTCTCTGTGTTTATTGTACAAGGAAAACCTCAAGTGAGATTTTGAATGATATGAGTGGACATTAAACTTTTTTCATAAACATAGTTTCAAAGCATTTTTAACGATATTTTGAAGAAATGTGGAAGAGAAAAACTGATGGAAAGTTAAAATATGAATTATTTGGCACCACTTGTCCTTAAATGTTTTAAGCACCATGATATTAGAACAGCGATTGCAAACAAAATAAACTGCAACGTCGATGAGCCTCATCCTGATAAAAATAATCAGTTATATCAGTGGTTTGTATGTATGATGCATGATCAATGTCTCATTTTTAGCGCTTAATTACGTTTAATCTAACTGGGACCTACATCGTAATGTGGATTCAGAAACACATTGAATTTGAAACCTAACCCAGGACTCGAACACGGCACCTTTTGTATGTAAGATCAGATCTCTAACTTCATAACCCCATCAGGTGGCGTTCGTACATGAAATGAAAATATGTTTTCGTAGAAATTCTGACCAAGGAGGTCAAATGGCATCAATGACATCAATTTAGGTTTACTTCTACAGATTGGCAATCCAAACTATTATTCTTCAGCTGTCCTTTATTTGCTTAAATATTAACTTTATTTCTTTAAATATTAGCTTTATTTCTTTATTTGAAACCATTCTGTATCATTAATTTAAATTAGATGCATTGAAATCAAAGAATAAATACTTTGAAATCCAATTCAAAGACTTCCCAGTGGCACAGCATCTAAACTTTAACTATTCAACCATTCTCTCAGCACATTAATTTAGAAAGTTGCTTAAACCGTGGACCGAAACTATCTCCTAAACCGTAATCTACTTTAAAATGAAGGCCTGCATTGAATTGTCAGCTAGCGAAGACTGGAGAATTTAATGAAATATATATCCGGAGAATATTCCAATAGTGCTGTACCCACTGGAAATTTAACGATAGGGAACGACGTTGACTCATCGGTTTCATTAAGTTCACTGAAAGAGAAAATTAATGGTGACACGCTAGTACCGAATTCCGGTTTTATAGAAGACAGAGAAAAACTGATTTCTTTTTTTAGAGAGCGAGATTGCATTGTAATGAGCTAAAATCTGTTGGCATTCATTTTTTCCTGAAGGATCGAATTGAGTTATAGATTTATATTGTAAAAATGGAAATGTAAGAGAGAAATAGATTCTTATCGTACAACTACAGTCAAACCAAACCGTAAGTGAAGCATTTAAAGACGTAATATCAGCGAATTTTTATCAAGGAAATTTCAAATGTATTAAAAATAAATACCTCATATTTTCAATTATATACAAACTAGTATAATAGTGGTAAAATCGGAGTACATTTCCATTATAGATTTATATTGTAATAATGGATGCGTAAGAGTAATAAATTCCCATCTTATTAACTAGAAATAAATCAAGCCATTATCGAGCATTTAAAGGATATAGCATAAGGTAATTTTTATCTGTACTAAAAATTTATAATTTGTGCAACAATATTTAAACTAGTATTAAGTGGGGAAAAATCAAAGCGTAATCTCTATATATATAAGGCAAAGCCCTCACTCACTCACTCACTCACTCACTCATCACTAATTCTCCCACTTTCCATTTGGTCACAACTCTGAAAATCGGCACAAATATCAACAATGGTAAAAATAGTAAAAGTAAGCCACTCCGATCTCGATTAACCCACTTTAATGGGTCGAAAAGGGGTTAAACGTTCCAAATGGGGGACATTCGAATATCCCACTTTCCATTTGGTCACAACTCTGAAAATCGGCACAAATATCAACAATGGTAAAAATAGAAAAAGTAAGCTACTCCGATCTCAATTAACCCACTTTAAGGGGTCGAAAAGGGGTTAAACGTTCCAAACGGGGGACATTCGAATATCCCACTTCCCATTTGGTCACAACTCTGAAAATCGGCATAAATATCAACAATCGTAAAAATAGAAAAAGTAAGCAACTCCGATCTCGATTAACCCACTTTAAGGGGTCGAAAAGGGGTTAAACGTTCCAAACGAGGGACATTCGAATATCTCACTTCCCATTTGGTCACAACTCTGAAAATCGGCACAAATATCAACAATCGTAAAAATAGAAAAAGTAAGCAACTCCGATCTCGATTAACCCACTTTAAGGTGTCGAAAAGGGGTTAAACGTTCCAAACGAGGGATATCCGAATGTTCCTCTTCCAATGTAGTCATAATTCTGATATTTGGTGCAAATGTTAAAAGGACAAATTTAAAAAAAAAAAAGTTATTCCAATATCGATTAATGAATTTTTAAGGGATGAAAAGTCGACGCAACATTGAAACTATACGAGGATTATTTTAATGTCTCAATTCTAATACAGCTACTACTTCGAAATTTAGAACAAAGAGCAAACATAAACACAATAAACTATTTCAATCTCGATTACGTAATTAAAAGGGTCCGAAGGGAATTAAACGTTCTAAACGAGGGATATTCAAATGCCTCTTTCCAAAATAGTATTCACAATTATAAATTTCGTTAAAATTGTCAACAAAGGAAAGTTTCTATTTTGATAAATCAATTTGTCGGGATCGAAATGGGTGCAAACGTCTGAAATATAGAATACGTGAATGTCTTTTGATAGCTAAAATGCTAATGGTAAAATTTCGTAGCGCAGCACGGGTATTCAGCTAGTTCTACATAAAATTGAAAAATAACAGGCTATTAAATACAACGATGCTTACTGTCTAACATATTGTTAACCTCATAACTGTTAAAGTTATTACATACCTAAAAAGCTTTAACAATAATGTAGTTATTGGTAAAACTATAACTATTAATCACCATTAAAATTTTCACATCACATAGAATCATATTGATCGGATACATACATACATTCTAAATATACTTTTGATTTACCAATAATCTAATTCGACATAATTTTACTTGATATTTGATGTATCCACAAAAAACATCGCTTGGTATTTAAATAAACAAAACTTTTACAATTCCGACAATAACAAAACGGAGAAGAGCACTTCCAGAGATGCACTAACTGTACTCTTACTCAAAAGAAAAGCAACTTTTCATTCAAATAAATGAAAAGTTTAACAAACGTTTCATCCAAACTCCTCAACACCCATTCATTTCTATATACTCAGACCTCATAATGCAAAGAAACTCGTTCATCAACAACGGTCATACATCAAAAACTTAATGAAAAGTTCGTCTGTTTGCAAGAAAACGACAAAAGAAGCAAGCCGGACATTTAACTGATAGACATTCTTTGTAAGAAGAACGCCGCAGTCCTTTCGCTCGTCTATCATTCTTCCAGAAACACATTAGGTAATTGTCTTGAAATCTGTGTAATTTCGTTGTGAGTTTTTCACACCCAAATTGCAGCCGCTGCTCCATAATTTAGTATGTTTCAGTAATAACTTTTCTAGTTGTGTGTATGTGTTGTGTTCCTCCTAAAACTTTTATTATTCGTCGGGTAGGGATTTAGTAAAATAGTGATATTTCGCGTGCGAACGGGGGTTTTGGTGGGTGGCTGAAAATAGCTCTTGTGTTCCCATTTATTCAGTCTAATGATATATAGACGACGTTGAGTGATAGGAGAAGTAAATATTTATGTGATGTGTTTGGGAGTATTTTTTTTTTTATTTATTGTAAACACGTTTGATAAGTGTTGTATTAAATGGAATTCATATTTCATGTTTTATACTGCTTGCTATTTTGCTCCAAGTGTATGGAACGTGAATAATTTTTTATTGTATTTTAGAAGAAAGAATATGCATTAGGTAAATTGTAGATATTATGTTTGTATTTCTGTACTGGTTATCAAAGGGAAAGTTTTACTATGATGCAAGTGACGTTAATTGTTCATAAAATAGTAAACTGTTTCGAATGTATTAATATTATTTTGGATGTATTTTTAAATATTATATATTGCTAGTTAAGATATGCTGTATGGGTTTTTTGTATTTTTTTCATGAAATTTAATCATATTAAATGATATATTTGCGAAGTTTATTTTTGTTCATACTTTTTATAAATATTGCAAATATTTGTTTGCCATTTTCTGATGATCTTTTTTATATTCAAATTACATATATTTGAAATAAAAATTTTATTTAAAAATATAAGAAAGGTATTTTTAATAAATAAAAGGCGCATTTTTATTGAGCGTTAAATTTTACAATGCGCACTTAACGTAACATTTTAAGCAAGGCTAACATAGATGATTTTTATGCTTCCAAAATATTTGTGATTTATATGTGTAATACATAAAAAGTTTTTATGAAAAGATACATAATCTCATCCAATTTTAAGTACGTATTACAGATATTTTGAAATTGAGTTAGTGTACATCCCTTTTCATGTATAATATATCTTTAAAAGTGTTGTACTTCTAAATTAAAAATGTTTTGGAAATGAACTAATCGTTTATGTTAAATATTCCCTTCAATGAATTATCCATGTAAAAAATTCAGCATTTCAAAAATTTAATTTACTTTAAATAAGTATTTTAACTAAAGTTAATCTCTTTAGGTAACATAAATCCTACATCTATAAAGTAATATACAGTTTCTTGATCTAAATCTATGGCTCACAGTCTATGAAATACATCGCTTACATCAAAAGAAATTTAAGTCAATCTAAGCTTGTCTGGCAATTTAATAACAGCATCAACGCTTTAATTAAATATCGCTTTGAACAATGCAAACCTTCCTTAAAAATTAAGCACGCAGAAATTTTGTATTGAAATCTCCATTTCTAAGAAAGCAAGGAAACCCAAACATTCAATTCAAATAAACAACAGAATTGAATCGCATATCAACTCGAAAAGCATCTTCAAATCATTTCAGATAAAGACTCCCTCGCGTGTTATTTTTATTGAATCGACCTATGTTAACTATTTAAATGCATGCCTAAAACATTAAAAGTAGCTCTGGAGAGGTCGTTCGAAATGCTAATCAACAAATTAATTAGCTATCATTTACGAAAATAAGAACAAGTTATTCTAATTTGAACATCCCGCTATGAAATGATGCGGGTTGTTAATTTTCATCGCTATCGCCCCATTCAGACTGCGATGGATTATTGTAATGTCGCCGAGTAATTATGGTGGGATACGGCGATACACCGGGAGCCTTTTGTTCTTCCTTTCATCTGAAATTCTAATTTTGTGTAGAATGGTTGTGGAAAGATAATTCCGATGCAGCCAGTAATGTATTAGGCTAGTGTAGTGAATTGATTGAGGGTGGGTTTGTGAAATTCTGTTTTAGAGCGTCTTTTTAAGAGATTACGGAGTCCGTGATCGTGCAATTTTCAAAATGCTAAGAGAGTATTTATTAAGAAATAATTGTATGATATGAGCAATTGAGCTAATGTAAATGTTCAAATTCGTGTATATAATTTATGATTATATTTGTGTTATCGTCCTATTTGGTTTTAATGGTGGCCTTCCACATTGTAGAGCATGCGATGTCTGTGTAAAAAGGCTTTTAATTTAATATAAAATAGAATAAAATTCATCGAGTTTCATTTTAAAATATTTGTCATATCTTAAGTAGTGTTCAAACAAACATATCCAAAGCATTCAAATGTCTTCGAAATTAATTAATGATATTACATCCTTAAAGTAATCATTATTAAAAAAGATTTTTTTTTTTAAGTTTAATTTTTCTTCTTTTAAGTATATTTAAGTATACATAAAAAGTTATATAAAAAAGCTATTTAAGTTTATATTTTATAACCTAACTGGAAAAGATTTCTTTAAATTTTAGTTTTTGTTTGATGTTTATAATGTATATTGTTAGCAGAAAAATTACTTCAGAATAAAATAGCACTTATTGATCTTTTTAATGTGAAAAAATTCAAATTCTTGACTACTTTATTGTCCAAAAATTATATTTTAATCTTATTTTTTTCCTAAAAAGAAAAGTGAATAAAATAAACAAATATTGTCTCACTAAGACAGAAAAACTATAAAAATCAAATCTATCAAACAAAATTTAAAATACAGTACAATTTTTGAAATAAAACTATTTCAAACCCTCCAAATCTACAACTTTCCCAAAAACACCTGCCTCCCCCTGCGTCAAAAAACTCTCCAAAGGCAACTTTTCATTTCGCCTTACCCGAAGCTCAAAAAAGACAGTTTCTTCGATCCCCCAAGGCATAAGCAATTTAATGAGAATACCAAATAAAAAAAATCTCGCAAAAATATGCTTTACCTCAACAGATCCCGTTTACCAAACAACAAACCTATTCCCAAACCATCAAATGCCTTCAAAGGAGCGATGCCCAATTCTTCCATCCATCCATATGGATGAGGCATGCAACACCATCTCTGGTAGAAGGATGTTTTCCATCGTGAGATTTTCTCTCACCCTCCCGAAGAAAAGAACAACGTCTTTGAAAATTTTCGTCCGTTCGAATTCTAGCCATGGATTACTATGATTCGCCACAGGGGGAAGAACGATTTTTCTCTCCAGTGTTCGGTTTTTCACTTGCGTGCGCCTGTGTCCGCCGAGAAGCCCGATTTTCAAAGGGTAGGCTTTAAGTACTTTTCGTTCTATACCCTCGAACCTTTTGGGGTTCGTGTGATGGAAAATACCTCAGGGGGTACACGTTGGGAATTGAGGGTTCTTGAGGAAAAAGGTATTGGCATATCGTCGATCGTTTTAAATGCTTTTAGTGATTCAGCTTAAAGTGGTGGTATGGAAAAATATAGGCTATGTTATGAGATAAGATTACCTCGTTCCACTCCTTTCATCTGAAAGGATTTAGACACAATATAGGATTTTGTTGTACCTTGATCTGATATCGCTTAAAGTAATCTGATTTATTTTATTGTAAACGTGATTGGTGAATGTATCACAATAGGTTGATAATCTGTCTTGAATAAAATAATCCTTATTTCAGTTAAGATGTAAACTATATTACTTTAGTTGTTTGTGGCATGTGTTAAAATTATTTTGGGTTGCTAAATATGCCCAAATTGTAAGCAGTATTGTTACAGATAGGTCGTAAACATTTGAAATTTTCATTTTTGTAAGGTTGACATTATGGTTACAAAGTGAATCGTTGTTGGATGTTCTTCGAAATAGTCTGTTTACTTCTGTTCTTCTGTTTACTTTAGTTCTGTTTTGAATGTATCGTCCTATGTCGTAAGAGCGGAGATAAATTTTATGAGATATCGCCTTCTTCCTACTCACCTTAGATGGGAAGGTTGAGTTTTGTGTTGAATGGTTTCGTAGTGAAAAGGTTTAGAATGGATAGTGCATGTAGAGTGTAAATATAATAGTAACGCATCGATTTTTTTCTCAGTAGAATTTTTTTTTAATACAACTGTAGTTTTCTTTGATATTGGAGTTCCAGCAAAATTCATGATAAATGGTACAATCAATATCATTTACGGCATTAGAAAAACTGTATTCTAAGATTTATTTTTAAGTTGCTTTGATTGTTTTTGGATGTAATACAGTTATTAGATAGACAAAATAATATGAAGTATATTAATTTGCTAGTATATACATAGATATAACTTTACCGTACACTTTGTTGTGTTTTAATCTAAATTGTGTGAAAAAGTAAAAAACAAATATTACATGTTTTTAAATTAACTAAAATGTATAGTTAATCATTTGTGATACTTTATATCTATGCTAATGATGTACATTTACCGTTCAGTATTTAAAACAAGAATAAATTGTAGCAATGCACTTAAACTGTAGAAAAACACAGAAAATGAGAATACTATATATTTCTAAGTTAAGTAGTTCACAAGATAGATAATGAATATATATGAAAACATAAACTCAAAAATCAGTTCATTTTGGTATTACAAACACTAAAGTCAAGACTTTTCTAAAAAAATACAAACCTCATCAGGATATTTTTCCATTGGTTGCACTGCGTGTACATTTATACGTCTAATAATTTTAACTGTCATAATTACGTTGCTATTCAACGTACATATGCATATACATAATAATGTATTGCAATGGAGAAACCAATGAAACAATTTTTTAATTCTAGCTATTTGTCGATAAGATGCGTATATTAAATAAAAAATTTTGTTGTTTTGGAAATGAATCATAGCAGATTTGCTATCTTTAGAAGATGATATTTTCACCTACTACTGAAATTCTTATTTAATTCTTCGAATATTGTTTCAACTATTTATTTGTATTGTCTATCTTCAACTTGTCAAGAAAAATAGTGCTTTAATTTCATTATTACTCCATGTTTATTTATTGGGCTGGATTGCATATTTAGATTTTATTGTAAAGCGATGCAATTTTATAAGAAATAAAACTTTCTAAATTCAACACACATGAGCTTCATTCATTCTGAAGATTAAAATTTCAGGTTAAAAGGATTCTTTACGCTTTAAATAGAAATAGAAGCCTATCAGATATTTGAGGAATATCATTAATTTTCAGAGCTTACTCGTTATCACAGTGTGCTCTAAATACAGAATGTCCCAAAATATAACTACCAGAAATAATGCTTTATTGAACATGTATATGGATCAATATACAGGATATAACGATGAAATAACGAACCACATTTTCAATGTTTTCGTAATCCATCTCAATGATTTTTCACAAATGAACAGGAAAATTAGCCACAGCCTTCATGAGAACGTCTGTTGGGATAACTAGTATTTCACACTAATTGCTCAGTTTAAGCTAAAAAATATCATAGAATTTTGTCTAAGACCATGTTCTGTAATGATTTTGTCTAAGACCATGTTCTGTAATGATTTTGTCTAAGACCATGTTCTGCAACCATAAATAAAATCCATACATCTAGAAATAAGGGGTTTAGTGAAGAAGATTAATATAAGTCACATACACAGTGCTTTGGGTAATCAAGTTCAACTTCATTCTCCTAAAGAATCCCAAGCAAACATGGAAGCAGACATATTCAAGAAAGTGTAAAACATCCCCAAAAGCCACCCATTACTCTTCTCTCTTAGTATTACTCTAGAAAACTCTTAGTATTACTCTAGAAAATAATGTTTGATCTTGGTAGGTAAATATTGCGACATCCAGTAAAATGTGAGCTCTCCATATAAGTGGGAAACTTTCTATAAGTTTTGTAATAAAGCAAAATTATATTAAGCTAGTACAGGAAAATAATTTTTATGAAACTTGTTGTTGATACCACAATATTAAGATATGATAACTATACCGAAAAATTCATCTACAGTATTCAAGCCTTAACATTTTATGTATTTGTTTGAGATAAATATTTCACACTTTCTAAGTTTCAAAGCTACAAAACTCTTATTTTTATGTCGACCGAAGCGTTCGAGAATGTTTATATTGGATTCCTGTTTCTTGACTGAAGCCGAAATCTTTTGTTTGCGCTCGAATAACAGTTCAAATACAAGTGTGATATTTCCGACATTTCACGTTTTACACTTTTTTTTTGTTTAGAATGAAACTAAAGAATGCATTCGTAAAAACAATCTATGTTTTATAAAGGATATTTTTTTTTTTTTTCAAATTCTTGACCTATAAAATGAATTTTGGGTTCAAAGCTGATGTAAAAGATAGGCGATATTTCCCAAAAGTTTTAGATATTAATGAATTTTTGTTATATCTATCTATGAAAAACAATAATATCTTAAATAAATACCATTAAAGTAAATTTAAAAAACAAAATATATCCAAAATACTTATTATAGTGCATACCTATTTCTCTTTAAAGTTTTTGAAAGTGAATTGCAAAAATTCTGGAATTAAAATAAGAGAATATAATCTTTGCTCAAAATTGTTTAACTTTATAATCCCAAGTTTAGCATCACACTTAAGATATATATTTATTCTTACATTAATATGTAGCTATAATGTTTCAATAGAAATTCAAACCAATAAAATACATTTCAGTGCACAAAATTCACTAAAATACGTTTAAAAAACAACCTACAAAACCACCATACATGTACAGAAATTCAAGTTTATATCTACGCATATATCTCCCTATATAAGAAATGAAAATTCATAAAAAGGCATATATTACCGAAGCTCCCGCTTACTTCACATTTTCTTTACGTCTACCGCACAATAAGATATTCACAAACCCATGAAAATTCAGAATATTTATAGAACCCAGTATTATACTTCTCTAGCAATACTTTTCCTACAGAAATTCATGTCTGTAAGCTTGGAATCTTCGATCTAAAAGCATCAATCTTAGCAAACTCATATTCCAATATAAATAATCCACGTATTCCCCCCTCTCCTATATTCTAAAATATTCTTGTTCAAAATGCATTTCATAGTTTCCTGGAGAGAGAGGAGAGGTTTTTTTTTCATACCACAAATGGAATTTTTCGTATTATTTTGCTGTTGAAATTGGGATGGTGCCTGTCCTTTTGGAGTTTTTTCAACTCGGCTATACACGTACATTAAGTACCCTATGAAACCCTATGAAAAGTGACTTTAAATACATTGTTATTTTTATTACTGTTAACCCATTAAAGATGACTTTAAAATGGATAAACAGTGATTATGTTTAACTTTTATCTTGTTTATTTAGATCATTTAAGGTATATTTTTAATTTTTAAGTTTTTTTGGAAAATTATTTTTATGATTTTTTAAAAACGCTAAGGGGAACCACACTCGCAATTTATTAGAAAAGAAAAAAAAATAACATTTGGATTGGCAAGCTTTCTTGACAACCGTCTTTAAGGGGTTAATTAAATCCTTATTTATTTGATACACATTGTTATTCGTGAATTGATATGGAAGGACCTATTATTTAAATAATGAGAATTAAACACATTTATCCTATAGTTTGTTTTCTAATTATTCAATTATTATTAAAAAAAAAAAATTATCTGTAGCAATAAAACATGAACAAATCCCTGCAAATACGCATATAAATTTAATTGAACAAACTTTTGAAATAAATTTAAATTTAATCTAAAAACTGAAGTTTACCCAAGTACTTAATAATTGATTAAAAAATTCAAGTGGTTGAGGTATTCCTTTTAATAGTTTTTAAAAGATAGATTTAAACTGTTTTGTCAAATTATGATATTCGTGTTATTATATATTTTATTTCCTTTGGTTTTGGGTCTAAAGTTGAACGAAAAAATCCTTATACTAATTAAAAAAAAAGGGGGGGGGGGGGGGAAAAGCGCTATTACGTCTATAAATCGCAAGGTAATACAGTAGGGATTTTTATTTAAAAACCATTTCACCTGTAATTTTATAACTATATACCTTGCGATACATAAAAATTTACCAGTCAAAGTTTGATAAAAGTGTCTATTTGATTTTTTTTAATTTGATACTTTATATATAGTTTTGAATTTAGTAGAATTACATAGAGTTTTGAGTTTAGCTTAATAAACAGATTTGGTGCAGGTTTCTATGGTCAAGGCAATAAAAAGTACCAATGTCTTGATTTTATCTTTGACAGATTTTTTAATGTCTCTAGATTAATGAACAACGCATCAACTCTATTTAGCTATAGTAAACTCCTCTCTTTCGACTCTATTAAAGCTATATTAAGGTGACCAGACATATTAAGGGGACATGGTACCCTATTTTCAGAAATTGCACCACTAAAATTTAAACTATAGTAATTTTACATTGTGTTGATTGTAAGGAAACATAATTTAACCTACAAAACTGTTTTGAATAAATAGTTTTTGATTAATTCAATTTTTTAAAAAAATTTCAAACTTTTTTCGGAATGGTTGGTTTTTTTCAGATTATCTGGCACCGTCAGCAACACGAGGGCTATAATGCGCCGAAACATTCGTCATTAGACAAGCCAACATACATTTACAAACACCCATGCCTAACACGGGACTCGAACCTGCAACCTCGTGGTCTAGAAGCTAGCACGCTAACCACTATACCGTTTGGTCTTTTTCCAAATGCTACTCCTTCCACAATTTTAAGTATTTTTCCATTAAATTTTTACAATATATTCGTATTATAATTGTTAACAATAGTTAGCTTGCATCTTCAAATCCATACTATGGAAAAGGTTTTGTATTTTTTTTGCACTAAAAACAGCAGAAAAACGGCGTTTCTTTTCAAGTTTTCAACTTTTTAATTTTTTTTAAGAAAAACTAAACATAGCATATCTTATTCCATACTAAATTTTGTTTATCAGATGTATATAAATATGCTCTAAATATTTCCTAATCCTAACTAAATTAAAAAAATAGCATTAGGGATTTAAAAAACACTTAAAGTGAAAAATAACAAACTGAGAAAAACAGTGTTAAAGATTTCTTTTTCAGCTTTGATAGTGTGAGATGGTTTAGAAAATACAATGTAACTTTTTATCTATCAAAGGTACAAGTATACACTTTTGCACAGCTATTCAGAGAGATATTCTCCACATTATGGGATAAAAATTGAAAAATTGAAATTTTCGTCATTTTTTGGTTGCCATGTCCCCTTAAATTTGTCATTATTGAACACATTTAAACTAATAAACGACAAAAGAAATAGCATCGCAGTAAGTTGAAAGAAGATTTACAAAAACTAAAGGAATATAGAAATAAATAGAGCTTATGTATAATATTTCATTAAAACTTACAATGAATTCTAATAATGTATGATGTGAAGAATATTTTACATCCATACCACTATATTTTCCATACTACTATATAGCTACCATTAAATCCGAAATAGTTAATTTGTAGAAATTTGCTATGCACTATGAAATATTATAAAGCGAAAATTAATGATTTCATTACAATTGACTTAAAGATTCTTTAAAAAATCCTTCAGTATTAATACAACAATATTCTACTATATTTCAGAAAGTAATGAAGTCCAACAACTAGATGCAAAATATGGAATACAGTTGGGGAACCTGAATTTAAAATGTGTAAAGCTAAAGAATGCTTTGTCATATCAATATTAATAATTACATTTTTTACAACTTGTTACATATATTATGGATGGATATTAACAAAAAGCAGATTTCGTTACAGGACTTTCAAAACAATTTAATTTTGATAATTATTTCAAATGTCTTAACCCACAATTTTCTGGACAATGTTTAAAAAAAAACTTTGAGTCATAAATATTTTTAAACAATACTACAGTCATTTTTTGCTGTGTTTTACTATAAATAAAGTTCATACATTTATATTTCTCTAGGTATAATTTATACGAATTGAAAAAGAGAAGTGTTGTTTCATTTTAATAAACAATTTATTGGACTTGCAAGACGTGTTTTACTAGATAAATATAATAAATAACAAAAATATATAAAATACTATGAAGCACTTTATATTATTATCAAAAACCTTCAACTATAACACTATGCATGTACTGTTTGTTTATACTTAACATTACAATAGCGATGAATAAACTCTTGAAGGTATTCTTTAAACTTTTAGTTTGCATAAGTAACCTGGCCTAAAAACTATTAGACAAAACTATCTATCCACTTTTATTTATAAGCTGGATTAATAAATTAAAAAAATGTTACAAATACTTTATTTTCCAGTTTTTTCCTTTCATTGTATTGGTCGATGATTCAAATAGGATTAGACTGAAAAACGAAATCAACCCGAAAATAGTAAATCCTTCCGAAAGACGCAATCTTTATCTTAAACTTCCCCACATTAAATTTTTTCAAAAGAAAAAGCTCAAAGAAAGTGTAAAATTTCACAAGCTTTGAAAGAAATAAAAATCCAAATAGAACATTTTTGATCTCTGATTTAAGGTTCTCTTTTTGCAATCTAATTTTTACTTCGAAAAGGAACGGAATAAAACTCACGTTTTGTTGTAAATCACAGGTTCTCTCGAACATCAAAGCTGATTTGAAAAGAAGTTGCGCACGCGCTGCCTATTGCCTCATATTTTGCTGCGTGAGCTTTCTTACCGTAGAAAGGATCAAAGTGATATCCTTAGGCATATGCATGACTAGAAAGAATGCAAATTCTTGAAAAATATCAAAAGATTTGATTTGTTGAAATGCCTTTAAAATTTTGAATTTGCGGTGATATCATTATACTACTCGTCGTTTAAAATCATAGGGTAAATCTATAAGAATATATTATAAGTTCTAGAAAAAATATTCATTATTCATCAAGTTTTTTAGAATTTTTTTTTAAAATTAAACAAAGATGTATTTTATAGTTTTCATGAATTGCTTGTGAAAAAAAAAAAAAAAAAAAAAAAAAAAAAAAAAAGATTTTCACAATCATTAATTGCTTGACAGCTAAGGGTGAATAATGAAATTTTGATTGATTTTATTCTTCCTTGATATATTCACAGCTACACTTCTTCAATTTGATGATGCGATATAATTTAAATTGACTTTATCAAAATAATACATCTAACATTAGGCCTTGTTATAAGTCCCTTTCCATAGGTTTTGCGGTTAAGTATGGAACTTAAACAGCATGTGAGTAACATGACCGGTCTCTCTCTCACTTTATGATTTTTTTTTTTTTTGAAACTCGACAACATCAATATACCTACAACTTTTGTACATTTCATGTTTAAATGTTTTCCCACGCCCTATCTAACTCAATTACCTCATAAATGCTTATCAAAATTAATCTTTCAAAACTTGCTCAAAAGCATTCATCTTTCTAGGTCATGGGTCTAATCTCTGAGGTATAACACAAAATCGGTCTAATAATGGAATTATACAGCAATTTACAATTTTACAAGCTGGACGAACCTGCTATATATATATATATATATAATTTGGTTGCTTTACAAATTTATATTATCTGCTTTCCTTTCCAATAGAAATATTTAGTGATTACTTTTCAAGGAACTATTTCACTTTTTAAAATCATACCCAAAGTCAATTAATATATAACACGTAGCAATAAGGAAAACATAAATTAGAAAAACAAGGAATATAAATATTTTAATTTAAAAAAAACTTAAATTACTATGGATATTGTTTTGACAAATTAAGTACTAAACTATAAATACTTCTAATTGTGCAAAATAAGTAAATATAAAGACTTAAATTAAAAATGGAACGAGTCACGAGATCAGGTATCACAGCCTACAATATCGCAATAGCGTCAAGTGATATTTTAATATATCCTGTTATAATTCAAAAAAAAAAAAAAAAAAAAAAAAAAAAATGCAATCCCTTTTATATCTTGAAAACCTGGTAACCCAACGAAACGTGACATACAAGCAGTTCCAAGATAGAAAAACCAATAAATAAAGAGATAGAAAAATATTTATATTTAAGTGAACGTTTTTCGGGGGGAGGGGTCCTCTGGGGACGTACGAAACAAAACGTGGAGCGACAGTGATCGATTTTAAACGAAAACGGCACAGAAATGTCGAGGTCGTCGTAAATTCTGACACCTAGATGAGAAAAAATCTGTTTTCCAAAGCGTCACCTGTCTCGGAGGATCGCAGCAATGGAAACAAATCGTATATGGGTGCGGCGTGTGTGCTCAAACAAAGAAAGATGTTGAGCGTACGCATTATGAAGAAAATGTGGCCTTTAGATTTCTGAATGTGGAAATCTTTTGCATTGGTATAAGATGGGATAGGTTTCGAAAGCTTCAATAAGTTTGGATTAAGTTGTTTCGAGCCCTATTTTAGTTTGTGGAAGGTGTTAAAAATATATTAATTTATAAAATTAGTGTTATAAACATTAATTTTTTTTTAAATGTTGGTCAGAAATTATTAGTAAATGTTTGTAGAGTGAAAATTTCTATACATTAATAAACTGTTTTGACAAAGAATTCAGTGTAACGATACGAAAAACGTGGGTAGTTGGTGAATCCCAGAGAATTTTTTAATTCTGAGACATTTTTAAAACTTAATGTATGTGATAAATCATTGCATGTACATTAGCCATTGTCAATACACTGAAATTTTCATTGTCCGAGTTTATCTTCACGTTGATATTATAATTATCTTAACTATGGCTGAACCATCAGACACATTTAAAGTATTGCTAGCAAGGACATTTTGTGGGTTTGATAACTGAGAAGGCTAACAAAAATTACACTAGGTTTGTGGAAGATCGATTAACTTTCAATTGCATCATAATACTGGTCCCTACATTTAAATTTGACGTGAAATAGGGAGATTAGTATTTTCATAATTCGTGTATTTGAAAAACGGGCAGTTTGGCAATATTTTTGGCGATAATTCTTACAGAGGAATAAAATATTGCCGAAATGGTATATTTGGCGCACACTTTTCGATAATTCTTACGTTATCCCTTTGTGCAAGTGAAACAGAGGAAAGGAGAAAAACGATCGTTGATGAGGTATGCTCAAGGAAAGAGAACTCTGTGTTGAAGACATTCGTTTTCCAACTGTTTGCATTTTTACGGGAATTTCGGAGGTGGGGATATATAGAATACCTTAAGAGGCACTACCACAGCGAATTTGATCGAAATCGACCACTCTTTCTAGAAGATTTTTTTTTTTCGATTTTTTTTTTGTCTATAAGCAATTCTTTCATTACCAAATATTTATATATTAGTAATTGAAAGTAACAATATTGACAAAATAATACATTTCTCGAATGGCGTTTTGCATTCTTTATCAAGAGGGTTTAGTTAATCAAAAGTTTCATTAGTATGGTAACATAAAAAAAATTATGGCAGAGTTTACTAGAACTTAGCATAAATCCGTCCTTCATGTTTTGTCACATGCTGGCGTTTTCCATTGAGCTACATCAATAAATGGACATTCATGAACGTGAACAAACAGAATATTCAATTATATAAAATTAATTCCTTTTATTCAATATCGTTATTGTATCGCATGGGAATTGCATCAATTTAAGTGGTTTCACAATTTAAGCAAGAGTACTTTTAAATCGGAAAATACTTCAACGTGTGGTTTAATGTCAAATCGAGACAATCCTTTCCACAAGATTTCGCTCGAGGCCCCTCACTTTCGCCCTTTTCTAACTAAGCTCATTTTCAGTATTCTCATTTGTAAGTCCAGACTCAAAGTCTTAATAACAAGTCCTTCTCGCTCTCCAAAGTCCCTGACTAAGGCACAAAAGATTATCGCAGGGATTGGCTGAATAATGGAAAGGTAATTGGACACTGAGTTCTTGAGATGTGTGATAAGCCACATCTCGGCAAAGGAAAGTCGACTCAAGTTTCTGGACAAGGGTGGAGTTGTTTAGGTTGGTGCTTGTTTCTGTGTGAAAAAGATTAGCTTGCCCAGAGGGCCAGAGAGAATGCCAGAGAGCATTTCTAATCTAGATGCTGAATATGGATTGTATTGTACTACCGAATGATTAATATTAATGTATCTGCTATTAATATGAATTATTTACTAATGATAACGTCTAAAGTATCTTAAGAAGCAGGTGGCGTTTTTTGTAAAGATATTCTAGAAATTGCTATTTTATTGATGTTTAAAAGTTATAGCAGTTTGTTGGATAATTCTCTGGTTATGCACGGCAAGTTTTACAGAAACTATTCACTTGTGATCAGATTAGAATAGCGAATTTTTATAAAATTTTCTAGTTAAGTGCTGGTGTCCTACTATAATACTTGAGGATAATCGTAAACACAAAAAATGTTTTTTGTAACTTAAATTTACATTTGTCATACGATGACTGAGAAGACAATCCAAGTATCATTTGTCATCATATAATAAATGTATATTTAAACTTTGTTACCAAGTAGTACAATGTTAAACAAAGAGACAATTAGAAAATTTATCACACTTTCAGTATTCTCTTCTCATTAATTACAAGTGAAAAAATGTGCTCACATTTTTCAGTGCGTCCCCAGAGAAACACCCTATAGTTGATAAGGAAAGAAAAAGGATAAAGTTTGTAACTTCATATTTGAATTTTTTAAAGTTTAACAAGATAAATGGATGATAGATATTGTATGTAGTGCTAAAAAACCAAGTAACTTGACTGAATAAAAAAAGTATACTCATTAGATGTGTAAGTTTTTTTTTTCTTGGTATGCATACTAGGTTGCATCAAACGCCCCATGTTTTTAAAAACTTGGGGAAATGGTCTATCCCCAAGTAATTTTTGTTCGAAATGCTAAAAAAATATTATAAATAAAAGTTTTAAAAAATTGAATAACATCTATGTGGTCCGGCACTTGAAATATATAGTAAAAATGGAAATTCTGAAAAAAATGCATCACAAGTAAAAGTAAATAAATTTAAACGTATATTCTAATGAAATAATGCAATTAGACTGTTTTGTAATATAAATAAAAGGATGTATAATCAGGTACTACTATTTTTCTATTTTCAATTTAATTCATTTAAGTACACTCATTTAGTCCATTTTGGCCGTTTTCGGAGATTTCTCTGTTTTTGTCGATTTTATGAAGAGTTGTATTTAGAGTGAGATTTTTTGGAAATTAGGATTTTCAAAATCCACACCATATCTATCTTTCAATTTAAAAGCAATATCAGTGGAATTTGGTTTCTAACATTGGTATCTTCGGTAACATTGGTATCTTTGGTAACATTGGTTTCTTTGGTAGCTAACATTGCATTACTTTCGTTCTTGTGGGAAAACTTTATTGCTACAAAGGGCCAATGGAACAATTTCTTCTGTAAGATACTAGTAGCGGTTTTTAAAGGCACTGATTGCATTCTCATATAAAGAGGTGAACAGTTTAGTGTATAAATGTAAGAGAATGAAGCTTTTGTTGGTCATTCGAAGGGGCATTTATGGCAGAATCACAGGTTACTCAACAGGTGCTGTAGATGAGAGTAACAAAGTTGGCAAAGTCACATAGATTGGCAACCTATTATTTTGAAGTTATTGTGCCAGCAGATAATTGCTATATTTGCTTCTCAAGAAGACACATTTTAACTGTATATAACAATTATCATCCAATGTGTTTTGTGCAAGGCTCCTAGTCAGTTTAATTTTACTGCTTGAGTAATATTGTGAAATTCTAAGTACATTAGTCAAAGCTTTATGAAGTCCATATAGTCATCTCCCTTTTTTTCAGAATCGATGGCAGATTTGGCTGTCTGAATTGCACTGGCTCTAAGAATATAAATTATGCTTTTTGCTTGTACTTTCACGAGTCAAAAGATTCCAATGCACTATCAAAATAGTTAAGATGATTAAAATTGTCATTAAATTGTTTAGATAAGGTTATATTTGGTGACTTGGAAGACTCGATCTTTTAGTCATCAAACACATGAGACAAAATGACTTCTCCAACATGATGACAATAAGCTGACCAAAGAAGCGAAATAAGTGTTCCAATTTCTTTCTTACACTGATGTAGGCAGCAATAACTGGCATGTGTTCTAAGAAGGTGTGTCAAACATCATGTTCACAATTATTTGTATGCAATGCAAGAGGTGAGCTGCTCATGTATTAAGTCAGCAACGATTGGGCCTCATTAACGATTAGTTTCTTAGGATATACTTTGGGCTGATACGTTGGGCTTGGCTGATATACCAATAATCTTTTGCTGGTGAACGTTTTCAACGACAGTGGTGATATTTTCTTCTGTTTTATACTTATTAAGTAATGATGTTGAAAGTTTTGCATCTCAGTGTAGAATCGTATATATTTAGATACGCAACACTGCTCCTTGCAGGTGTAGTTGAAACACCATGGCAACTTGGCTGTTTCTAATTGACTCTGCTGTTGTGCAAGATACAATCGATTAAGGAGTAGCGATCTTAATTTTGCATTATTATGAAGAAGTTTAATAATTTTTTTGTAAGCTTTTCATTCATAGATTCTGGGATATTTACTTTTTCATAAAGCAGCTTTGCTTGTGAAAGAACTAGTTTTGCACACTCTCATATAGACCAATTTTCTTGAACACCTTCTTCAATATGATGTTATATACCTACTTGAAAATTAATTGGAAGTTTGGAGCAATTTATATTTTAATCATCACAAGTTTCTTGCCGCCACCAAAAATATTTTGAAAAAAGAATACAGTGTTACCATTGGCAGAGTGAAAAAAAGTAGAGCGAATCACCGTTGTGGTAATAAACGTTGTTTATGTTGCTATCCGAAAATGTTAATAACCTAAATGTTAAAATGTATTGTAATCTAATCGAACCTAAGTATTGAACTGCACACTTCAACACGCTTTAAGGATGGTGCAGGTTCCTCTATTTGTTAATAAAGTATGAAAAGATGTAGTATGAATTTTGCGATTTTACTTGAAAAATCTGAAATTTCCAACTTTCCGTGGACCCCTTAAAATTGTTTGGAAAACAAAAAGTATTGGAAAGGTAACTTTTTACAGGTAATAGAACATTTTGAGAATGGGGACAAAGTGATTTATTTCTAGAGGGACGTTTGATGCACCCTATTGCTTACTTGTTTTAATGTACAATTAAATAATTGCTTCTAATTTAGAAAAAATTGTATTGAAATAAGTGAATTTAAAACTTATGATTTTGTTTTAGAATAATTTTTTTGTGATTGAAACTATAGTTTTTAGAATATTTTGCGTTTTATACTCAAGATGAGCTTACTTACAATTTAATATTTGCAAATAACAGGGGGATTTACTATGAGCTTCACTCCAGACAATACTATCTTATTTTTAAAAGACGCTATCGTTGTCTTGAAGAAATTAATAGTAAATCAAATCAAACTTGTTTCTTGGACTTCAATGTTATGCCATGTATCTGTTATCGTTGATTTTAAAACATTAAGTATATTTGAAATAAAGTTGCATCCACTTGGAATTAAATAAAAAAGTTATTAAAATTCACGATCTTTTATTTCCTCTTGATATTTCATAAGCTCGCTATCAAAAGAAGGAATATTAAGAACGTAACTATCTTTTTCTTCATTGGATGCCAACTTTATACATTATTTTATACGATTTTCATAAGCATTTCAAGAAAGTACATTTAATGCTCTTAAGTTGCATTTCGAATTAGTATTTTATTCCATCTTCCGTATAAGTACGTACTTAAATCTTAACGAGCTGGATTCTCTTTATTCTCTGCGTTATTATAATAGTTAAAAGTTGAGGACGTACTTGCTATCGTATAAAGGAGAAAACTAAACAAAGTTTATATTTAAATTTAATGAAAGCCATAGATGGAATGTTTGGAGCCTAAGGATGTTCTTCGAAAGATGAAACTAAGCAAGCCTGGCTAAATTTTACTGGAGTCTTTATCTAAATGCAGATATCCTATTTTTTTTCTTGTTCACTAAAATATAACTATAGTTATCAGAATTACTTGAAAAAAGTAAGATGGCGTGATTTCTTTTTACTTCTTTCTTGAACTGGTAAAAGAGGGAAATTTTCGGAATTTAAACAACTTTAATTGTCTCTTTTTAGCCATTGTTAGGAATAACTAGAACTTCTGCGTTTTTTTTCTTTCTGAAAAACTAAGCTCTACAGAATTTATTCATTCACATTTGAGGGATGGAAGTTAGTAAGGGGGAAAAATAAGATTATTTCTTTATTTCAAGGCTACAGTAGACTTTTAAAAATGTATTGCTTCCGATATCCAAGCTGTTACACTAAAAATAGCTTACAATTATACATTATATATTTTTTGTTTTACTAAAATCAATTTGCAATAATTACTTTAAAGCTTTTGGATATATATTTTAAATAATTAGTTATAAAAATGTTTTTAGATGCATAAAATATTTAAGTACAAAATCGTTTAAATTGGTTATTCTCTACGTAATATAAACAATAGTTGCCGTGTTTAAAATTGCCATGTTACTACTGTATTTATTTAAAAATCTGGATGTATATATTTGTGCCTTTTCTTCCTAAAAATACAGTATTCAAGGTTATAATTTTATTAGAAAATATTACTCAACGTAAGCATTTTAATATTTCGAGCTTTTATCTAAATAAGTTACTATAGCACGAGGAAAAATTTCAAGTGATTAATTTTTAAATTTAGTGAATTTAAAACGAGTTAGTTTAAAGTGAAAACTCACAATTTCATAAAAAGCTCGTTTTAAGAAATTAATGTAATTCTGAAAAGAAAAGTGCACTTATATTATTCTTATTCTAAAAAAATTGCATCAAAAGGATATAGTAAACGAAATGAAATTATTTATTGTCTATAGGTTAAAATTGGAAAGTTTTTTAGAAAGATTTTCAATAATTTGAATGTTCTAAAAGATATTTACCTTCACAGTTTTCTAACTTTAGTAATGGCATTCAGTTTGTATTAATTATATATGTAACTCTGAGTTTAAAAGAAGCCTAAATATTAGGTAGGATTTTTTTTTGTGTCGTGTCGTGACGTGAATTACTCTATAACAGATATTTATTAAATATGGTAATTTTTTGTAGTCATAGAGTACGTTGACATCGAGATGCGAGCAAGGAAGAGAAACATTGAAAGTGTAAGTACGTACGTTTAGTAACGATTCATCACTAATAGTTTCTGAAAACAAACCTTAATTACTTTGCATCGTATTATAGGGAGCACCAGAGTACGATTAACGAGAAATCGAGGGGAATTCGATTGACGTTAGTTGATTAGGTTACCGAGGGATCGAATGTTTGGTTAACCTTCAGGAAAGGATTTTGAAACATGTAGCTGATGAGAATGTCGAGGGATCGAGAGTTCGTCTGATCTTCTTTTAGTTAAGGATATGGGAGCTTCAGCCAGGTAGTCTCAGGAACTCTTGGCAGCCTTGAACTTTTCTTAAGCTACAAGGTCAGGCCTCTCCGAAGGATTGATGGCTTTTCTTCGTAATCATTTAGGAAAGGATTGAGGACCATTGGACAGTTTTTCGCTGTCTTTAGAACTCTCCTCAGCCATAGTATTTTTCTAAGCTAAAAGGTCAGGCTTCTTGCATCTCGGTCACGTCCGCGCTTCTTCGGTACCACTTCGATGTGGAAATTAACAGCATCAGCAGTATTAATCGTAAAAATTCATAATAGTAGTCATCGTAAAAGCATGCATAGCCAGCAAATTTAAATGTAGCATTCACCCAGTGGTGGCCCGCGATCGAAAATGCTAGTGCATCCGGAAACATGCGTCCCATCCCCCACACACCACACACTTTTCACAATCATTCATGAACGCTAAGTCTTTAGTCTTAATAATCTTTAATACTCAAACTCAAATCAAAGTTTCTTTTCAATTTTTATAAAATGATAATATGAGAAAGGAAACACTTAATTATTTTTTGAAAATCAAATCAATCCTCCTTTCTTTTAAACTTGCGAATTAGTCAATGATGTCGTCATAAAATGGTGCTGTTTTGGTAACACGCTCACCCCACCCTCGCAGATTCTCATATGCTGAGCTAATCAGCTCATCGAATTCTCAAGGGCAGTCGAAGTTAAAATTAATTCTTTATCGGTAACACCGCTATTACCAGTGCTTGGAGGGAAGCCTTCTATTGCTTTCCATGGCAACGCGTGGCAACGTGGCTGCTCGAAACACGTTTCAGGAACACATGGCTGCTGTGTTCGGAAGAAGATAACTTTGATTGGAAGCAGATTTTTTTTTCGTGAATTATTCAGGCAAGAAGATTGCATTTATCGGATTTTTTTCTCTCACTTGCACTAGAAATTGGATCTTCATTTTAGAAAATTGTAAATATATAATTTTAGTTTTGAAGTAATAAATTTAGATGCAGCCCGGATGTACTGGCTGTAGTGCACGAACTTCCACTAAATTGACCAGCCTTTTTACCACCATAATGAAATGTTCCTAACTTTTGAGAAGCATCCAATGGAACCCATATTGATGTAAATTTTAAATAAGGCTCAATGATTTGCCATAAAAGACAATTAAATGACGACATTTGAGAAATTTCCTCAAGAAAGCATCTTATGAACCCTTTTGCCTAATTCCAAGCAGGCCGTATATCCTAAGTTGACCAATTTAACCTGATATGTCACCTCTTTGATCAAACAGCGACACCAGATCTATTTCTTTCAAGTACATGAATTACATGTTACTATTGCTGCACGGGTAGGTTTTCACTCGACTCCCCAATAAACATATAAAATTTGTTGTGGTGTCTTTCCACAATTACGCTGTGAGTAAAGATCATGTTTAAAAAATTCGTTTTCCTTTTTCGAATCATAACTTAGTGACTCACTCAAACAAGGTTCTAAAACATTTACCGAGTTGTAGCAAAGCGTTATATAACGAGGGCAGGTTTTTCACTTTTCTGTAATGTTTTCTAATTACGAGCTAGATTTGTTTGGTTTTGAGGTACAAGGATTAGAATTCCAGCCAGGAATATTTGCGATCCATTGATAAGGGTAATGGTTATATATTTGTCTAAATACGACGAGTTCATTACCAGAAATTAACAGGTCCATTATTTTGCGTATTAAATCCGTCAAGGTCTAAATATCTGCACGCTGGCGAGGCACCGATGTGAAAAGCGAGTTGCTAGTTCAAGTGTCGGCGTCTCATCGTATAACCTTGAGTTTGAAATCTCGAGGCGTATTCGGTTAGTGAAATTAAGTTAAGAAGAAATATTTATCTACAATCGTATCAAAATTAGAGGTCGGAAATATCGATCAAAATAAATATCGATACTATATCGTTGCATAGAAAAAAAATATCGATATATCGATACATGATTTTTTTTATTTGATTTTCAATTTTGCCAGAAACAAAGTTTTTCGGGGCAAATTTCTACTTTTCATGATTGCTTTTTTGTAAGGTGACTACTTTTTCAACTGAAATGCATCTATTACAAAAAAAAAAGTTATATTTTCGCCAAATTGGTGCAGTGAATTTAAGAAAAATTTAGATAATTTTCAATAGCTTTTAATGTATGGAAAATATTGAATATTAGTGCAATTTTAACTATCTCTCAGCTAAGATCAAACTTTAGTTTTGAAGTTTTTGAAAAGGGAATAAAGAAAATTGAAAAAACACATAGAATTACAAAACGATCATCAAAAAACTAAAATTGTTTGAAAATATCGATATATCGGTGACAATTATCGATATTTTTAAAATCGATATTTTTTTTAGAAATATCGATAAAAATATCGTCGTATCGATATATCGCCGACCTCTTATCAAAATAAAATAAAAAACAAATCAAAACGAATTTTAACTTTGTTCCATCTTGTTGGAAAGCATTACAATTCAACGAGGTTTTCAATACATAGTAATTAAATATACAGATTTCACCCTAATTGCTTATAGCACGCGTTTCTAGGATATTGATTCTTCGTGGGAGGTTTAAAAAACTTTAAAGCGTGAAATTCAATTTACTGTATCTTATTACAGTAAAAAGTTGTATCAAGATACTTAGTACGATTAAAAAGTATTTACCGGATGTTAGGATGTTTATGAATACTTTGAAAATAACTGTTCGTAAGCATTTATAAAATGCCACAAAGTATCATCTTGGAATGGACCACAGGTAAGGAATTCATTAAGCTTGACTCCAAACCGAAAAGGTTATGGCTTTTGAAGTGATTACTACAGAGAGTCGCTTTTAGTCGATACGATAATTTTGTAATTTAAGAGTTTTATTTATCTAAAACAACATATATTAAAATAGAAGAAACAATTTAGTTTGTAACTAGCCGTGAATATTTTATATAGATTATATTTTTATCGATTTAAATTTACACTTAATCACAAAAACCTAATTTGTTTGGTACGTGTTACTATTTCGGACGTATTTTATACGATTTCTTTAAACTATGTTTTTTCAGTTATCTCAAAACCTTGTAAACTTTTTCAAGTATGTACTTTATACAACAATGTACTGTATGAGTTTATATATGAAATCAAAACCCCCAAATTATTCCTGCTCAAGTCTTTTAACTTAGAGCTTTAATCAATAAAGTTTTACTCTAATCTATCTGACAAAAAAAGATCCAAATATCACCACCACACTGTTAACTAAATGTTTTAATAACATTTTAAGATGGATGAAATTAATAAAGTTATCAAGTATTGTTAATATGATAAATAAGTTCCTTTTTGTGACCAATGAATTACATTTTTTTTCCATGCAGTTGAGAAAAATTGAAACAAAAACTTCAGAAGAAATTGGGTGAAAACCATAGTAAAACCAATGTTTTATGTACATAAGTTATAAAGAAATATCGGTTCCTGGCCATGAAATTAAATATCAAAGTATTTATCACCAACTCTTACGTGCTCGCCCTCTGTTTGAAAAGTTATTTAAACAGACATTGAACTCACTCAATGATAATATTTAAAAAAGTGTTCTGTGGTTATTTTATAAGCCATGAAAACCAATTAATTTTACCCATTAAACCATTCAATTTGAAAATTGCTAGAAATATGAACTTGTTTTCATGAAAAAAAAAGCAAAAACTTTCTAAATTACATTTGTTTCATTTCCACTGAATAAAACGTCAATAAAAGCTTAGTAAATTAATAACCACATTTAATGAAAAAAATAACCCTATTTCTAATTCAATCGCATTCAGCAAAATAATAAGTTTATTCAGCTGAAATAATCGCTACAATGGTTGCCAAAATTAAATTCATAAGTAAATAATCGGATTAGATGGCAATGGATTGGAATAAAACTCTTAAAAGTTTCGTCGAGAATTAGCATGACAATTCTTTGGCAAAAAATATTCCTCGAATCCACTATTTCCTTACTCACACAAGTCTATGCATTTACGGATTTAAAATCGATGTATTGATCAGTTCTAGTTGAAAACTTATACAAGTGGAGAATGAAAAGAAGCATATCGAAGAGGTTCTGCAGTTAATGTACACAAAGAAGTTTGGATAACTTGATTTCTGAGGTAGAGAATCTTGAAACTCATGTCAATCAGCAGAGAAATAACGATTACTATTAAATCGATAAATTTTCCTCAACACTTGACTTGCGATCGTACTTTTTTGCAAAAGTTTCTTAATAGTTATGTACTAAAAAAAATTCAAGGGGGCTTTTTATCTTTTTTAACATTGATTTTTGTTGGTGTAGATATTTTTAAAACAGAAAAATTAATATAGCTCAATTTATGTAAAATTGTTGAGCGGTTTAAATATAAAATGTTTATTTAGTATGTAGTACGGAAAGATACTAATTTTTTTTTATTTTTACAGTCTAAGAATAACGTAATAAGGTATCAATGTGTGGTAAAATTCTATGGCACTGTGTAATAATTTACTTCTTAAGGTATTGCTTACTACTTTTTAATTAAAATCGACAAAAAATTCGATATAAAAGCGAAATTTTCCCCAATCATCACTTTCCATGGGTTGAATACAAAAAATCAATAACTGTACTGTGAACATACTCCATATATAAGAGAAAACGTATTTATGTTAGTATTGGTATTAAAAATCAAATTTTAAAAGGCAGCGGGCACTCATCATTAATTCGGGAAGCTAAAGTAAAAAGCATTCTAGGTGGATTTATAACATAGTGGCCAATAAATATATATGTTTCTATTTGTGAAATTTTAATAAGATTGTTTTGTAAATTATTTATCATTTTAAAGTGTTTCAAAAGTTGTATGATTTTTATGTTTTGCCTTTAAACTATAATTTGTATCCAAAATTAACAAAAAATAGAAACAGTAGTATGCTTAAAATTTAAATATTTCGTTTTTAGATTAGTTAGCAATTTTCTTGTTAAAACATTAATCTTTAACCATTTATTAAAAATTTTGATTGATTTTTTAATTGATTGTGTAGTGATTACAACATTGCTTTGAATGCTGTATTCAAAATTGCAATATTTCGAGGTTGCCATTGTATTTTTTTTAAGTTTAATACTTTTTTAGTATGTATAGGACACCTTATACACATAGACATGCAAAAATAAATATACATTTATATTTAAAAAAAAAAAAAAAAAAAAAAAAAAAAAAACTTCTGGGCACAATGGCACTTTTAGTTTTCTCTTTCCTCAATTGGAGTAAAAACTATATTTAGTATACGGATTTATTTATTTCTGCATAATGTACCAATCATATTTTTACTGTTCAAAACTTTCTAAATAATGCAGATCAACTTTTCATTATCAAGTGAAAATGAAACACTTCAATGTTAATAAGTTAAACTTACAGACTGAATCCTTTTAGAAAAGTTTTAAATTAAGTTTTAGATGCACATGATTAGACAAATAGAAATGAGTGCATGTGTTAAATGTTGGGTTGGGTGAGTCGTTTGAAAAATTATGAAAACAGTTTCGAAATATCAAGCTAAAATGCCTTTTTCTTGTTTTGCAAATCAAGTAGGAAAATTTCATCAAGATCGAAACAAAACCGTAGATTTAAAAAAAAAGAAACACTTACACAGACATCCGTCTATATACTGTATAGATTCCTACACAAATTGCATCAATTTATTATTTCGCAACTTATTTATTAACTAAGGAAAAATTAAACAAACATTTAGAATAAAATAGGAAACTTAGATCTTTAAAATAACTTTAATAGCATTATATGTATTTGAGTAATATATAATTTATATTTAGGATAAACATAAAAGCAGCAAATAATAAATTATTTTCACAGTTATTTTTTTTTATTATTATTATTCGTAATTTTTATTTTTGAATTGATCTAAACATTGTAAGGAGAACAATCTACATTATAAATTTATTTATTAAACTATTACGTCTTTCTACATTCGTTATAAAACAATTTAACTTAAAAAATACGATTTTTGAAAAATATGAGGATCTGTTTTTGTCGAATATAAATATATTTTGTAGATTTCCATTAAAGGAATCTTATCTGCATTAGTTCATTTTTATATCCCAAAAATAGACTCTTCGAAACAAATCAAACTTATTCTTTATTTGAAATTGGTTTCAGAAGTTAAATTTTATGGAGAAAGATATCGTTGTATTTTCAATCTGTTACTTAAGTACAATATTCGAAATTTCAAGATATGAAAGATGGATATGAGTTCTTTAACTTTTAAAGATATTTCACTCTCTGAGTAGTTATTTACCTTTCCACATCTACGAACATCTGATATTAAAATAAATATTTACCAAAGAAATATTCAATTTCTTCAGATATATGGAGGAGCCAGAACTTTTGATCGAGATTGCAGTGGTGAAAATATTTGGAACTTTTTAAATATTTCGGAAATCCTTAGGACTAGAAAACTTAAATATTGTGAGAGAAATTAAATGTTTAAAACTACAAATTTATTTAAATTAACTGTATCTTTGCTTAGCGGCAAAAGGGCAGGATCACTCAAAAATAATAAAATGCCTGGAGAAATATACAAATCTTTTATCTTATTATATCATAGAATTAGTAATTTGTTAAATGATAGTTAGAGAATTTATCAGAATGAAACACAGTTATTGTAGTTGTATACTAGACAGTTACAAAAATTTCAAAATTATTCAATTGATATTTTAAAAACTAGTATTCTTTTGAAAATATTTTTTGTCAACCCAATCAAAAATGTATTAATTTAAAAATTTTACAAAAACCATTACAAATTTAGACATACCTATAAAAATAATGTATTAATTTAAAAATAAATTAAAAATTATTTGCAAATTTTTCGAAATCTCAAACAATTTGATTGTAATATATTAAAAATCAAAACTAACCTATCTTACTAACTTTAAGCTTGTAACAGTTTTAATACTTTTCATAAGATTAAAGTATTATTTCTAAATTATTTCATTTAACAACTGAACAAAACATAAAGTACTTATTCGGTACATATTAACAATAATAGCTGATACAGAGGCATTGCTTAAGATACACACTTTATACCCACATCAAGAAAAGAAAAGAAAAAAATTAACTTCATCCTCCCAGCACTCACTCAAATTGGTAAGGCTGTAAATCTCAAATTACAGAGGAACAGTTTGAGACACACATTACTACTAATTAGGATTTATACATTATAAGATAAAAATATTATATAATTATATAAATAATTTAGATAAGTTCCCTAACATCCATATTTTAAATGTTTTTATAAAAAAAAAAAAAAAAAAAAAAAAAAAAAGCAGTTAAAATGCTTTCTATTAAAAGACTGCAACACAACTTGTTACTTAACTACGATTAATAAAAGTACTTAAAACAGTTTTATACGTTTAGTTTTAAAATAATTACCATTCCATAGTTTTAATTTATGGACTCTTAGAAATACGTTTATTTTCAAGCCAGAACAACTTTTAACTGAATACTCATTTCTACTAATAAAGAATTTATAAGAGTAAGGGTGTGTTTCAGTCATCTGTCATATTCAGGTGGAAAGTGGGGAAGACACAGTTGACACTCCGCAACCTCAACGTCATGATGACGCCACGATGCTGTCATCATCATCTGAAAACTGTCATTAACAGAGAAGGATGATAGGGCAATCAGATAGAATCGTTCTAGAAAGAGCTTAAAAATTTATATTTTAGTTTTAATCCTGTATATAGAATGAAGTATTGGAAGTAGAAATGCATTTGTTTAACCCTTTGTGGTCATAATCAATTTAAATAAGTGTTCTCAGATGATTGTGACTAATTTTCACTCAACAAATACTAATGCATGATTGCAATTTATTTTAGATTTTTGATTATTGTATTATTTGAAATTTTATGAATTTACCTAATTATAAGTATTTTTATGCAGAATAGTAACAATAGGATGAATATACTATTAGAATTGTAATTTTACTTAGAGGACTGATAGTACACATACAGCCAGTGTGTTAAATAATAATGCACGTTTTTTCAAAGAGTGCTTCAAATTTAAATAAAATCTTTTGAAATTATGTGATTCTTATAAATTTCTTAAACTCGAGCTATTAATCATGATTGTTTGTGTTGTTTTGGTAGTGTTTAGAGGGTATAGTACGCACATGTATTAAAACTAAAATAATAATAAAGTCACGATCATTGCTTTGTCTACAAAAGAAAGACTAAAAGCATCGGAAATGCCAGGTACCGAGATACCTTTTTTGCATGCTAGGTATGTTATCTCCCAGCCATGAGTTTAGCAGAAACAGATGGAATATTGTTTGGATCTAGAATCATTTATAATCAAACTAATGAGTTTTCGGCTTGTAAAAAGGAATGTTGTACACTTTAAATTTCAATATTTTATTTATTTCCAAAAATGTAAAATATATGTTACTGTATCTTCTAAAACTTCACTTTTCGCTTGACCATGGTTAATTCAACAAATGTATACAAAACATAGTGAAATAATAGAAAATTATTTTTTTAGATGTGCACGAATTTTTATAAACGTAATTATTTATTACAACATTAAATAAATGAAAAATAGCGTGCACTTTTTGAAGCACGTAATTTAAATATCTTATTATTAGTAAAATATTAATATTATTAGAGTGAGCAATAAAAATGTAATTGCGAAATCTTTTCTGCAAATTTTATGATACCAATACTAGCACATCTATAGCCACATTTCAGCATTTTGATTAATTTACAATTTTATCTCTTCATCTTAAAGTTATTTTATAATATTTTTATTATATATTAGTACATATATTATTTATGGTACTTTAACGAAATGAGAAATGTGAAATAAAATTAAACTGTTACTATCACTCTGCCCTTTCACTTCAAGTTGGAGAATATTAAAAATAAATAAATAATATTTTACAATTTCAAATAAATCATAGTTTAGAACTTTATATGGGTCTAAATTTACAAAAGCGTTTTATTGTATTATTAACTCAAAATGTACATTAAAATAAATAAAAGATGAGTTAACTATTTCCAATCTAAACTTGAATTAAAGCAATACCAACTAAATAAGTTTCAAAATTATCATCCACTTTATTTGGAATTCCACAAATCCGAAGTTTAACCACACAGTACACTGATTATATCAGTTCACGAATCACCATATCAACTGATTTAATTATCTCTCCACTCGGTGAATTTTTTAAAGTATAAGTGCGTCAACCTTAATGATTTTAAAATTAACAAATACAAATGGTCAGAAATCCAATTTAAATAATCGAATATATTGCAATCGAAATATCTTTATCTTGTTGTCGGCATTCAATTTAGAGTTTGCGTCAAAGAATGCATTTATATTGATCCCTGACAAAACAGTATATATTGTCCCCACTTTTGTTAATTATATGTTTTAAAGATAATGGTATTAGATTAAAAATTAATGCCAGTTACAAGTTAGTAATTTTATTTAAGTAACTACATATTTTATATAACACTTATGACTAATAAATTCTTATAGACATAATTACACACAAGATTTTATTCTATATTTTGTATGCATAAGATTTTATTGTATATTGTATGACTTTTTTTACTTAATTGAACTAAATAAAATATTAAAGACACATCATCAAACAATAATTTTTTTTTTTATCAAAATACGAGATGTTGCTATAAATAAGTTTATGATTAGCTGTTTGGTAAAAAAGTATGAAATAAAAAATCTTACACAGTACATAAAATGGTAATTAATGAAAAGTAAAATCACGTTTCTGGAAGCAAATGGCTGAATTGTTGAAATATATATTATTATTTATGTTACAATAATTATTTATAATATTGATATGCTTTCGAAACACACATTTTGAAGTAAATGCAGATACTCTTGTATTTATTTTGAAATTACTGAAATAAAATTATAAAACATGGTGTATTAAACAAGGTATTAGAAAAAATTATAATAAAGGTGAAAAACAATCATGAATTTAATTAAAACAATCACTATTTCTTAGAAATTAAAAACAAACAACTAATGATTGTTTTTATTAAATATCTCCCCTTTCTCAAATTCTTTATATTTTATCAAGGTATGTATTAAAAAATGCAGTTAATTGAAAACATATTTCTATGATTCGATTCGTAATTCATTAAGTTATCTCAATTCACCTTTCCTTTTTCATTTAAAATATAATACTCGTTATGTATATGTGTGATTTTTCATCCATTGATATATTTCTCAAAGCATCTTAACATAAAAGATTGCAAATATGACAGTTAATAAACATAGCAGGGGTTTAGGACTATAAGTACTTACGTAATGAGTCTTGGTTTCTTTTATGACATTAAGATATACAATTTAAAGAATAAGAAATGAATCCAGTTATGAAGAAGAGAAGGACAATTTAAAGCATAAATCTATTCAATGAATTTGCATAATTTTCAAGATAGTCGAGTATCCGGCAACATCACGTTCACATTCAATAAGGGCATGGAAAAATCATCTTTCAATAATCCTCTCACATTTACAACTTCCCACATTCCCTCGACTAATTCCTCTATTCAAGCAGAAGAGCAGCCAAATCAAGCGAAACAAAACTCGGGGATCCAAAAATAAGAACTCGCTTACAAAAATATCCAGTGCCCCGAAAACATTCCATCCCATTCCATGCCCCTATTCATCCGATATCGATTCCTCTCATCGTTATCGTCCAAGTGGCGGGAAATGGATTGGTGTCATACTGCTTGCTTCTTTTGTTTCACTTTGTTTGCTGGCCGGGCCCCGATCTTCAAGAAGCAGGGATGCTTATGCGCTTGTTACAGCTGAGAGGGGCTATTAGTCATATTTCAGTGGGGGTCTCGTGTCCATGATGATGAATGCATGGGACAGATCCCTGGTAATGATCGGGGTTTGCTGGTTAGAGGTATTATTCAAAAGGTAGAGATTTTGACAAATGGTGATGAGGGTGGTTTCTTTGTAGCTGCAACCAATTTCGATGTTATGAGATTTGTAGCGTCTGAAACAAAAGATTACTCCGACTATTTGTTATGAATTCTAAGATGGCGAAGTTTGGCGTGCTTGCGTAATTATTTTGTGTTCTAAACACAGATTCAAAACTCTTCGGAACTATATTTAATGATCTTGAAAGACAAGTCTTTTAAAGTTGGAAAGATACATTATATTACTAACTACTTGTCATAGTGTTGAAAAGGCCTTTTATATGCAACTAGCTGTGGTACACACTTTATAGAGCCTTCAATGTTAACTGCATGTAAAATTAAAGAATATCTGTTTTCCCTAATAAATTTTCAGTGGAGTAGTATACACATGAAAATGATATCAAAGGTACATCTTCATGTAATATAATGATAAGTAAAACATCACAGTCGCATAATGAAATGTACAGTGGCGACATATGAACAAATAAGGACATGTGCAGTTGTGTACAGAGATACATCCATAATAAAAATTCTGCAAATCAGCGAATTGACTTTTAGTTAGAGATATGATCTTTCCTGTCATCAGTGTTTACTTTGCACTGTATGCTCATACTTAACATGAAGTTCTATAAGAGTTCTAAGGACCAAATTGTTCGTAACACCTTTAGAACTGTTTTCAAGCGATGGAAAGTTTCCAAAACATTGAACCTTTAAACAACGCAGTTGTGGAAGCGTCCCACATGTGTTTGATGAAATTTGCATTAGAAGAGTGATTTGACTTATGTATGTGAAAGATTATCATATTTTTGGTAGTTTATCTAAAGTTTGATAGAATAGGACTTTAATTTTAATAAAAACGATTTAGCAAATAATTTTATAATTATAGACTTGCATATATCAAGGTAACGCAATTACAGAAATTTTTTTGAGTTTACGTATCTTTTGTGCTTTAGAGAAGATTAAATTAAACAATACACTATATTGCATCCCAACCCCAAAATTCTTTTCCCACCAAATATTTATCTTTAATTGAAATTTAATATGTAATATCATGTTGTCATTTTTCTGTAGATCCTCTGACATCCAATATTACTCATGAGACTGAATGCATTCATAAACCTGAACATCACTCTTATTACATACGTAAAATTACTCTAAATTTCATCAACCATATATTGTCTCGAGAAGATGAGTTATGGAAAGATTTAACGTATTGGGAACTTTCCATCACTTGAAAATAGTTCGAAAGATGGTACGAGCAATATTGCCGTTTGAACTCATAAAAAACCCACATAGAATATGGAGCAAAGTTCTTTTTAATGACAGAAGAGATCATATCTCTTACTAAAAGTAAATTCTTTGCACTGCGTGGGTTTTAATATTAAGGCATCTGAACTGTGTATTAATGATATTCCATTAGTTTGCATATATACCTGTACACTTTGCATTTCATTTTTGAGATTTTGATGTTTCACTTCAAATTATGTTAAATAATGAGGCCAACTTTTTGTGTAAATTTCATGTGTCTACGCCACCCGGCCGTCATTTTTATTATAAATTGTGGAAATTAAGGTTATGTAACGTTCGTAACGTAACGTAACATAACTTCTGTTAACATTTTATGTCGGAAATAAGATTTACTGTATAAATCATATAATTTGTATACATTGCATGTGAAATAAATTACATAAATGCAATAGATTAAGGTAAACGGAATGCATTTAGTTACTTTATACTGAAAAACGATATTTCCATAAAAAAAAAAAAAGCTCTTGAATATAAAGTTAAGTTTAGAATTGATATTTTTATGGATAGCGATAAAAAGTAAACATCTTCATATCTTCTATGATTTTTAATAAGCTCAAAAATACATTTTAGTTTTATTTCCAATCAAAACACTTTTTTAAGAAAACGCAGCAATTTGTGTTCGTATAGAATTTTTTCAAGAAAAATGTAAAAGGTTATATAAAAAAAGAATGTATTATTAATTACATTGTATAAAATATCATAAAAAAATTGACATGATTAGCTTGAGTTGGCAATTTTGTTAAATGCAGAGGTAGAAGTGAGAGGAAAAAAAGTGTGTGTGTGTGGGGGAGGGGGGGGGGGGCGATGTCCAAAAGTTGGTAAAAGTGCACACTCCTCCCCCGCCCCCAACGGTAAGTTTATAATTCCGTAATTTAAATTAAAAATATTAACTAGCAAGGATATACTTTCTAACACTATCATTGAACAAATGTCCAACATTTAATATTTTGATGAATATTCTGCGACTTGGTTTTTTTACTTGGAAGTAAATAGGATGAAGTGAAGTGATAATTCAACATTATATACATAACTGTTTATTTAGATTTAAATAGGGCTAATGTGCATACCTTCTAAATGTGCATACTTTTATAAAATTAAATTAATAGATAACTCTAAAAAAACCAGATTGTCTTTATATGAAACAAGAATAGAAATTTAACTTGACGCTCAGAGGGTTAAGAGAATGAGCGAAATTATACAGTTGTTTTCCCTGCAATAATTTTTAAATTTTATTTCTGATCCAAATATATAATTTTTTTTAATTATTTTTTATTTACTTTGTTTTAAGTAGGTTTTAAACTATCATCCTAATAAAGAGATTTAAAAAGTATTTTATTTTACATTTTATTTATAAATTTACAAAGGTTGTGTATTGCTGAAAAAACTGGGGATCAAATGACGGATATATACGCCCGTGACCCTCAGAAGGTTAAAAGAAAGTTCCTCCACATTTAAAAGTTGACCAAGTGCAACAGTATTTGTTATTAAAAATACCTATATCTTTATAGAAAGTAGTATAATACATTTTTATAATAGTATGATAGATAGATATATGTTATATAATTGGGTTTGTTTACATATGAAAACTTTAAATCCCTTTTTCACAGTATCACTACATTTAAAGGGTTATGTTATTTTTCTTTAGTAGTTTTTGGACGGATTGAGTGTTGTTAAAAGGGGGGGGGGGGATGGATTTTAGTGGCTTTGGAAGTGGGGGCATGCAAAGCTATTTTTTTGAAATATGGGGACACACGTCACCCCACGTCTACCCACACTTCTAGCACTGGTTAAATGCTAATAATGGCCATAAATTTTAATCCAAACAACATTGAATTTGATTGAAAGGGCATACAAGTAAAAATGTATATTTATATAAATTTAAATGTAGTTGATAATTGCATCGGTTCTCGTATATTTCTTATTTTATATAACATTTGTAAAAAATATTCTAATTTTAATTGGCTTAAATTTAATTTTAGATACATCAATATTTTTTGAAGCAATATGAAACTTGTAAATATGTTTATTTAATACTGATTGATCGTACGAGTGCTTCACCATACAATACAATCTATTAAATCGAGAAAAAATACCATGCCCACGAAAAATTGATGTGTGTTCTTTTATTCTATTACTTATCTTATTTAATGAACTTTTTTCTTACCATTCATATTACTATTTGCTTTTAATTTCTTATTTGGAGCTATATATATATATATAACCTATAGTTCAAACTTAACAATCCACTAAATTTTACGATACTAATAAACTAACTACATACATTTAGTGTAGAATCTAAAGATATAGGTAGAGAATGTAAGTAAAAGCATCGTATTGATAATTATACATTCCATTGTTATATAAATTTTAATCACGTAATGTTGCATGCATCATTTTATTTCTATATTCAGCAAAAGAAATATATTTCTTAGTAATTAACTTTTTATTTTTCTGCGAGATATAAAATTTCATCTGCTTTACTATATATTCGTGATAAAATACTATAATTTTCTTAAGGATACATTTATTATTCTACATGCATCACCTTCATTATTTTTCAATATTTTGTATAAGAGCTTTCTTAAATGAAATAAAAACACACCAATAACTTAGTATTGTTTTTATGAAAATAAAATTAATACAAAAGTAGGAAAATTTCATGCAGTAGTCAAGTTAACATATATGCAGTCAAGTATAAATTTAAAGAAAAGTTCTTAAATTTTTTTTAAACATCATGAAATATGAGTGTAATTTGTATGTGATGGGCCTAAGATTTTTTTTAACCTACAACATTGCTTTTACTTAAAAAGAGTTGCTTTCATAGGTAAAATATTATACTAGTTTTAAAATGGAATTTTTTGTCTAACAGTTTTTTTTTACTAAACAATAAAAGTTGGAAAATATCCAAGCTTGTTTGTATACATGCCAGAAAAATTTGCATTTCCTTCATCTGTATAAGTCTATACTTGAATAGAATGTCAACAATTGTCTTTTAAAATGAATACTTACAGCATTGTATAAACATCACAAGTTAAACAAATTTTAAAAAGACAGTGAATGCTTTTGTTTGTCGTTAGAATAACGTCATGTGCTTAGTGAAAAAAATAACAACCCTGGCTGCTATATATTATTTGTTGTATATCAGTAAAACTGATGAAGAAACTTCTAATAATTGAAAGCATTCTTTTTTAAATACAAAAAAATACTGAATTATAAACTTGTTATTTTTATGGAAAATTATTGTCTTTAGAGTTTAAAGTCATAAGTACACAAATTTAACTTTGTTTTAATATACTATCTCTGTTTTAAATTACATTTTCTTTTAATTTTATTCAATATACAAATTTCTTTCTTTTTTAAATTTGCTCGATGTGGGGCTCCACGTTGTGCAGACAGGTTTTTGTGTATAACTACCAGCTTTTGACTTTTCACGAACAAGGTTAGCCTCCCACTCTAAAAGTTTTATTGCTACGCTAGCTCGCTTCGTCTACTGAAATGTTCATTACAATGGAAACAATGGTTCGCTTACTTCGCTAAAAGGTTCATTGCTCCGTTATAAAATTTGAAGGCCAAAATTACTTATATTTAAAATGTCAGTGTACTACGCGTGTTGGAAATCCCTTTGTAAAAACTTGGAGCAGTACGGTCCACGTGTTGCCCTTCTCTTGCACCGTTAAACTCCAACCAACCAACCCTTTGTATAAACATTTAATAAATAAAAAAACATTTTCGTATTTTGTTTCAGAAAATAAAAATTAAAACTTCAAAACTATGTACGTTAAACATTTTATTTTTATGCCTATTAAATGTCATTTTGTAAAAAAAAAAAATAATTTTACAAAGTGATTATCCATAAGAAAAAGAAAAATTTACATTTAAAAAAAAATAATTAAAATTCTTATATTCTTTTTGCCAAAAATTCAATTAGAAGGCCAAAACTATTCATACTGAAAAATTAAGATCTCCTCGCCTATTGGAAGTCACTTTAGAAAATTAATAAAAAAGCATAAAAAAGATAAAAAATACTAATAAATAAATTAATTGAATTTTAAGATTTGTTTGTCGAAAGTCTAATTAGAAGTTCAAAGCTACTTATGGTGAAAATTTCAGAGTTTTATATCTATTGGAAGTTGCTTTCTTTAGACCCACAGATAGATATAGACTCTGAATTATTTTTTTTGCTGACTGTAAAGGATATATATCTAGTAATCTCATCACATTTTCTTTTGAGTGATTAATTTCTTTTCATTATAATATGAAGTTAGTGTTATTCCTTAGATTCCTTTTCTTTTGCGTGTTTTATCTGTCTTAGGGGTAGGCTTTAATAATAGGTAAACTTTTTATATCTTTAAAAAGTTTACCTAAGTATTATTTTATTTAATATACATTATTGGTTGTTATGTTATTTTTTACTTACATTGGTTATCTCTACCACGTATAGGTGTTAAATTGTTTTTACGTAAGAGTATATCGTTTTGTTGAATATGTGAAACATGCTAGCTTTAATGGAGTATTACGTTTATTTAATAAATATTAACGTCAAATAAAGAAATTTAATTAGCTTTTTTTACAACAGAGTGAGTTATTATGTGTGAATCTTACATATGTCCGTTCATAATAACATTTGATATGCATCACCAATCAATATTAAATACACTGCAACACAAATATCCGATTCTCATTAGTAAAGAGTTTTGCTCAACTCCAGACTAATGCAAGCACATTGATAACCACTCTTACCTACCAAGCAAACAGACCATTGGGGAGTTAAGAATCATGGCAACCCGTATGTACAAAGGGAAAAAAAGATAACACAACGAAAGCAGAAAAAACCTAAGGTAATAAAACAAGATAAATATACCTCGTTGGCAAAATGAAACCACAATCGCTTATGGAAGGAGGATACATATTCCACAGGAAGCAGATAATAGTAACATCCGTGAAATATTATCCTTGAGGCAGCAGCAGATGCAAAAGATGAATAATGACTGCAGAGGACCCAACAAATAAAACAATAAACACGTCTCAAAGAAAAACATCAAGGAGAGAAATCTCAAAATTTAGGAGGAGCTCTCCCATAAAAATCTGCATTTTGAGACAATTCGTATTGGGCGATCTTTGCCACTTTTTAGGGGAGGAAAGTAGAGTGAAGGACGTCGTTATAGTCCCTTCACTTCAGTTTGTGAATGAGCAACATATTTTCTTTATCGTCTGCCCTCAGTTCCATCTGCATCCCCCTGTCCCAGGGCGTTTCCCCTGAGTTGCGAGGCATTGGCATTTTCTTTTAAGTGCTGAGGAATGGGGAGTTTGAAATTATTGACTGGTTTATGGGTTATGGTAATAGAGAATCATAATATAGAGATCGATTATGAAAAGGATATTTTTGTGTGTGTGGGAAAAGGATATATTGGAGGAGAATATATGCTAGTGAGGTGAATACTAAGGAAGACCGGCACCAAAAATAAAAATAAATAAATTTTATTTATAAATATTTTTATGTCAAAACTTTATAATGTGTATGAGATACTATTTATATGTCTTTGAATTTTTTTTTTTTTTTTTTTTTTTTTTTTTTTTTTTTTTTTTAAATAGTGTGTTTATTTATTTCTAAAAAAATTAAAAATCAAGAAAAATCCATAATAATTTATGTTTGCGTATTTTGATATAAGTCAAGAAGAATTTAAAAAAAGCTTTCTGTAATACATAAATGTATGAAGACAAATATTGTCTTCACATAATTTTCATGGATGAATTCGAAAAAATTCTCAAAGTTAAAATATTGAAATATTTGCTTTTTTTTATGTTATCATTTACGCTAAATGTCATATTTTAAACAGAATTGAAAAAATAAAATTCCGTGACGAAAACATTTTTAAAACTATATACATTCAATGCTCCAAAAATTTTAATAGGTATGGTTTTGGAGATATATCTATTTTAATTTGCAACATCTGTGAAAAACACTAGTTCTCGAAAAGCGCACTTTAAGCCAAACTTTCAATACCATTATGCCAGATGCATTCAAACCTTTCACTTGTCATTAGTTATATTTAAATAACAGGTAATTTCGCCACGTTCTAATCACTGGAGGAATTAGATAAAAATATATAAAATAATGTATTTGGCAATTTTAAATGGATTTTTAATTAATCGAATTTAACTCATAAATTAATAATCCAATTAAAATTGCAAGTTCAAATATCAGTATATTTATGATTTGGGAAAATTAAAATTAAATTTTTCCAATTTCAAAATATTACAGAGTTTCGAGTACGTGTCCAAAATCAAATAGAATATCAATAATTTTGGTTGAATGGATCGAAAAAAGAATTTCTATTTGTACCTGTTACTTCATTAGTTTTTAATGCACCATTTTTTTTGTTTCGTTGTTATGTGAATTTATGTGTTATTGAGTTGTATTTGAAATAATATTTTTTTTTAAAGTACTTAAAATATATATATATCAAAAAGCACTTACATATATATTTCAATTTTCGAAATTTGATTCAATATTCTTACTTACCTTCAGAATATAGGAAACGTAAATGCTTTAACTGGATTTGTATATTCATATTTATATAATTATTTGTAAATATCTGCATGATATATCCTCAACACCACTTGATAATACTCAAGATAAACTTTATACGCAAATCACTTAACACCTGCGCATCCTAAAATAAACAAATATAATGGAACATCATTTAAAATTCAATTAATATCACACCCTACGCAAATAATTATACAATTTTAAACGCAGCTTTCATCCTTTGTGTGATTGCATAACCACGCTTATGAATTTCATATTAAACCCTCCCCAATAGCACTTGGCTAAAATATAATCTCACAATTTAAACAATGTAGAGTCGGAGTTATTCCAGAGGGAGATGAATCAAATGCGTTTACATCCAACCATTTCCGGAGATTGATTAATATGAATGGTCCGGAGCATGTTAAAGGTTCGTTCAAGGAGATGCAGTCTTGTCCAAACAGTTACGAATGGTTTTCAACCGCTTTTCCGCAACGCTTTCATTATTCTTGATGACGTAAAGTAGATCGTGAAGAGGCGATGAATTTAGAAAGCGTTTATGATATATTTGTAAGGAATAGTGAAATAAATTGTTAACGTTTTATGAAGAGGGCAATGATCAAATTACTATTAGTTTCGGGAGGAACGAAAGTTGATAAATGGAGGTTATACTTATTCCGAATAAATTGCTGAGTGGAGTACTGTACAAATATTTAAGACAAGTTCAATAAATGATCAATATTTATCACGGATTCAAAAATGCATAAACATTTCAAAGTTGATAGAATGTTCAGTTAGTGAAACAAAAATGTGAATATGCTTAGAGCTAAAGTTAAGGGATATGTGCACAAAAAGGATTAAAAAAAATATATATATATATTTATTAACATTTTATTTTTTGAAATGAACTTATTTATTTAATGAAACATTGAAAATATTTTCATTAAGTGGTATTTTAATTCTAGCAAAAACTAAATGTTTTTTATATTTTAAATATTGTTTATTAAGCATTAAATATAGATATGTTTTACACCAAAGCTTTGTTTTCTCGAAACATGTTTTTTTATTCTAAAAAAGAATATTTTTCTAAACAGTACCCTTAACTAGTTTACATTAAAATTAAACAGTACTCATTTATTTACCACAAAACTAACAATCAGGTAATATTAAACTTATCTCATTGATTTATGCAGATATATGGAAAAATGTAGGCTATAAAACGTAAAAAAAGACACGTATATATAGAAAGAAAAAAAAACAAAAAAAAAAACACAAGCCTTGAAACAGTAAATGCGTGGCTTAATATTTGCAAATAAGTTCATATAATACATTATTAAACATGGTTTTTAAGTCAAATAATATTTTTAAATGTACATTCAAAACAAACTATCTTAAAATTTTTAAATGCAGAATATGTTATGTAAATCTAATCCTTTAACGTATCAATATTTTTATAAATATAAAATTAATACTGCAATCAATATAACGCTGCAACTTCTAGATGCTCTAGAAAATGACCATTTGATTTGTATTAAAGTAATCAGCAAGGATAAACATGCATGTTTCACTTTAAGCGATACAAAATCATAGATATTATCTCAAAATAATGAATTGCAACTAAATTATAACCTAAATATGTCCTTCTTTAACATTCAACGAAACAATGGTTTCAAGAAAGCATCTCCTTCTGTAAGAAGACAGAATCGTTACACAATACCCAAACCTTCTAAAACTAAGTCCCTCATAACTTAGTTATTAGTCATCATTTCCTCGTAAATCCGACTAAGGGTGACAAAACGTCCAGTGTCGGTTAAGCCTGATTCATTGTACTGACGTGTTCTGCAATCGAAGAGATTTGCTATGGTGAACAGCAGTATTTTACCTTACTTTTTGCTATGACTTAATGGTTCTTTACAAATCCATCACCATTAGTGTATACGATAAGTAAACAAGCCACATCTAAAAAACGTACCTGGGTTGGGATTAGGTGTATTCAAAATAACGTAAATCCATTAAGTTTAATGTTAAAGTAAACTATGAAATTTTATTTGGTTTATATTTTTTCTAAAAACACTCAGTTTGAAAGCATTTAATAGCAATGCTGTAACAAATGATCAATAGTTCCTACATTTTCACTAACTAAAACTATTTAGCAAACAAAAAAAAATTATTTTATCAATAATTAAATATTACTTTAGAAATATATTTATTGTAGATAATGTTTTTCCATTGTGTTGTATCGATTATGTATTCTCTATTTTATTTACTTTACATCAGATACGGAGTGTTTATACTATTAATGCACTATAACTTAATTATTTTGCAAAATTAAAAAAAAATGTTTAAACATAATATTATAATATTTCTTGATACAATGTTTTTCACTTAAAGTTTAGTTAAATAGATAAATATATATATTTTATTTAATATTAATCTAATATTTATTTTAAATTAGTCTTGGACTTGCTTATTACATATTATGTAAGGATTAATTTAATTATTAAGAATACTTTGAATAGTTAAAAGCATTATTTCCCTTTTTTACATTTTCTACAATAAGTTCATTTTAAGCATTAAAAAATTATCAAGTTTATAGTCCTTAGATAATTATAGTTAAGAACAATTTCTCATCTCGTCATTTCCTTAAAAAATATGTGATTACAAAAAAATATTAAGGTAAGAAGAAAAATCATACAAACAATTTATTTCAAAACTGATCTAAAAGTTTATTAAGAATTTAAATATGAATTAGAATACATTCTCTTTAAGTACCCAACATCACTGTACCCTAACATTCAACAATTTTGCAAACATAATTTCGCAACTAGTTATGTTCAATAAAATGTTGTGATAATTGCTGCAATGAGAGTTAAATTGGAACTCATAAAGCAATTTGTAATTGACTTAAAAATGGAAATTGCACGCATTTGAAAGAGGCTAGACATCAAAATTTCCCAAATTAGCGTCACAATGTGAGAAATGGGAGTTTGTAGAATTGCTTCTATAATTACACTCTTGGGTGTTATTTAAAACAACTTGTTTCAAATTCTGCAAATGAAGAGCCTCGAAGTTTAATTTGCAACACATGTTAGTAAAATAAAATTTTCAAAACTTGACTCTTATAAAATGTCAATTTTAGTAAATAGAAGGATAATTACAATTGAAGCTGGAATTGAATTGAATCAAGATTTTCTACTACTAAAATTGTTGAAATATTTTTTCAAAAATGATTTAATTCAAAATACTTGTGATACTTCTTTATCTTACAATGTATAACTGTAAAAGAGGGCAAATTCAGTTAAGAGGAACAAAAAACTGAAGATTTTTCATGTGGATTTGTGTTTGGACTTGCTTATAAACGACTGAATTCAGATGGGTGGACTGGTGAAAATAAGAAACAATAATTTGAAAAAAGAAATGAAGGTCATGCAATAAATGTTTGATTATTTGTAACACTAATGTTTTCTTTTAATATTAAGTCGAAATTTTGTTATTATCCACAACACATTAACCACTCATCATTTGTTTGGAAAACATTAATTTATAAAATGTTGTTCACTGACATTGTTTATTTAGAGATAATATTTTAGTATTAAAATTAAATGTTTTGAAGTTGGATTCAATTCCTCTATGTAGATTATCTTCTTAAAAAAGAAAAAAAGAAAAAAAAATTACATACTGTATGCGTTTATAAAAATGAGATATCAACTAAAATAATAATTCGCATTTTTCTTTCATGTAGGTTCAACCAGTTTAGAAGCGATTGATTTTTTTTTTCGGGCTTCTATATCGCAGGTTACAGTTAATTTTACATAAAGGTTATATATATATATTTTTGTATAGGCATTGATTTATGTACAAGTCATTTAGTCAAATTAAAACAATCTTATACAAAAAAAAAAAAAAAAAAAAAAAAATCATTACATTTTGAGCTATAAGAGATGGAAATGCAATATTTGAGTAATGCCTTTTATAAGTAAGTCGCTTAAAACATTTTTAACTCAGTGTAATGAGATGAAGCGTTCCTTAATCTCTCACCATATACAAAAATTCCTCAAGTTAAAAATAAAGAAATGCGTTCAGTATAAATAGAATATTGTTACATCTGTTATTAAGTAAAACACTTCAAATAAATGGAAGTAATTTTACAAAAGACAAAACCTTCTCTACTTGCAAAGTCAGATTATGTTATGAGTAATAAATTTCTATATTCCCTTAATATGGAGTATTGTGAGTACCCTTTCATTTAGTTATCTTTCAGTTGAAGTGCAAGTATAACCATTACTAAGTATTTAGTTGCATTTTTATAATCTAATACGCTGGTCAAAATTTTCACATCATTTGAAATTTGCTTTTATTAGAAAATTGGATGCAGTTATTTTAATATTCGATCTGTTTTAGTCAACTGTTACAATTTAATGTTTATCATATATGCAAAGATAAATATACTAGGAATAACAGAATATTAATAATAAATTTTTGAATTTATCACACAGTTGCTTTTAATGTTTCATATCCTATTCAATATTTAAATAGAAAATTAATTTATAAATAGAATATTTCAATATCATAACAAAATCGCATCTAGAAGTTGTGTTTTAAAAATTTAAACGATCAAGCGTTTAAATGATAAAAATGATAAATGGCTGTTTCGTCTCACAAACTCAAAAGTACACAAAGTACCATTTCAAATGCATTGTTAGGATCTCTAAAGAATACATATATTTTATTCAATAGCTGTGATAAAACGTAAAATGAATTTAGTAAGTTATCCGATGGAATTGATATGGGAAACATTAAATTAATGAACAGAACATTAACATCAACACTTAAATTTTTAATGAAAATGTTTTTCATCGGAGCATTTTTGTCAGAAATCTACTTTAATAGTAGCTTTAATTATTACATATGAACAATACTCTCATCAAATTACTCATTTATACAAAAAATTATGTTCAAAAACGTTCTTAAATGTTAGTTGCGATAAAACATTACACAAATTATGAAACGATATATATTTCAAAAAATGCATTCCTAAAATTTTTTTTAAATAAATCGCTTTAACGACTAGCAGCATATTATTAGTATTGACCCCGTATTATAAAAAATAAAATACAATAATCAGTATCTAAATGTTAAAATCATTGCGACGGCAAAATCAAATCGCCTCTACTTTTTTTTTAGCTCCAGCGGTCGGGTCAATAAATGCAAAAATATCAGAAATTACCGTCACCTTCTCCCCAAACTATATTAGAATCATATTCACCAGTGTTATTTTGCTTCCATATGTTTTGTCGTTTGTTATTTAAAACTATGAAACTCTTTGTACACTGAAAGTGTATAATAGGTAAATTAATTGTTTATATTCTCTGAAAGAGTGGAGTACAAACACATTTTTTGTTGAGATTTTAATATTATTACCGATATATCAAAGCTAAAAAAGAATAAAAATTCCTCCAAAAAGTTTGGAAGAAAAATAACAATTTTTGAGTGGGAGTCATAACAGTCATATCATTCCATTTTTGATTTCAGTGCTTTATTTTTTTATCTTATAAATTTGGCAATGTTTTATCACCCCCTAAATTGTGTTTTCTTTTTTTTTTATTAGATTGTCCTTTTGTTCGTGATATTTGTTTAGTTTGTTGGATTTCTAAACGAAATTTACAAAAGGAAAATTTCACTTATTTCATGATGGGAGATAATACACAAAGAAAATAATTTATTAAAACGTCTTTAAAAAGAACATGTATCAACTGAAAATATCCTTAATAAGGTGGAAACGTCTGAAAAGAAGCATGTAAAATTTCGAAATAAAGTAACTAATTAATACTAAAGCTGAATTGTTTGAATAAACATATATTTATTATGAATTTTTATGAAATACGAAAATTTGGTTGTAAAAATTTAAATTTATTAGTAAAAAAATTTTAACAATTACATTAATCTGAACGGCTAATATTTTTGATGCTTACAATTTTTTGTTTTTGTTTGTTATTGTATCATAAACATAAAATAAACATTGAATAAAAAGAAAATAGTTTACAATACAAAATAGAACATATAGTTTCAAGAACAATTGACGATATATATCTATTTCCACGGCCATCTTTTTTTTTTTTTTTTGCAAACAATCATCTTCCAAAGCTTTTCAACGTTCAATATCGCTTAAACGCATAACACTATCCATTTATAATAGACGAAGCATTCTTTTTCTTCTAAAAAAAGAGGATCTTAAAATAAAGTGCAGAAAAGAAACATAAAAAACAGTCAAAATTGTGCTCGAGTTTTAAGAACAAAAGGAAGAATAAAAAAATGAAAGTTAAAGACATATGGTAATGACTCTCCATACAAAGTCATTTAGAACAAAAAGAAAAATATGAAGTCGTCGAATAAATTCGAACGTGTTTCAGAATTGGAAAACTCCATTATCGTATCAAGATATTCTACAAGCATTCCTGTCCATTGCTGAATCGCCATTTTCTGTGTTCGATTACAGGCATCAGTTTTTACGAAAATCATTACTGCTTGTGAAAAAGGCAAAATTCATTTTTTTTGTCGCTCCCATGCATATTTGTAATTGATAGATATGAGTATTGTTTTTGTATCTACCTTTCCGTAATTATGTTGGATTCATTTATATAATTCTTTTTGTTCTTTATGTGAATGTTTTGTTAAAGTTAATTGATACTTCTGGTATTCATTAGCGGAAGTGCTGAAACAAAAGTAATTCATCATCTGGGTTGAGTTTTCTCATTGATAGGATTTTGTTTTCGGAAGGATTATTGGTATGCAGACGTATTTTAATTTGAAATATTATCTCGCACGAGCCGGTATTTTAAGATGGCTTGGTATTGGGAAGTCAAGAAAGTTCAATCCTTCATTTAATTAAATCTGAGTCAATGCATTTTAATGCAAATGAAAAATACATTGAGTTTTTTTTTAAGAATTTCAGTGGAATAGAATTTTTTTAATGACATCACGTTTTTGAAATGGGTACTTAAAAATATGTACTGAATTGCATAGTTTTTTTTTATTGCATTATTAGGTCATTTATATTATATAACCATTTATATAACCTTAATGAATATAATTATTATACAATTTTTTATAAAATTTAGATTATTGACTCGTTTCTCTAAGTATTTTGAAAATACATTCATAGTTATTTAAATTTTGATTTTATAAAATAGTTAAGATTTACGCTCATAAATAGTTTGCTTTCATTTAAAGCAATGAACGTTTTGGAATTTTTTAAACATGTTTATTTTTTAACTAAAATTAACTTTAAAAATAAGTGGAAGTACCACTTATTTGTATTACTTTTAATTTCTTCTCACAATTATTCCTAAAATTATTTTCTTGTGAGGAAGTATAATTATAATTCACAGATATACATAACTCATCCATTATTTTCTTAAAAATACATTGACATTCACGTATATTTATAACTTAATAATCAAGGTGTCTAACACTGGCGCATTTGGTATGCCGATTGTTGGGGATGCTAACATTTAGTGCGGAAAATATTGGTGTTTTATTGCAAGTTTTATTTTTATTATTCTATTTTGGACGCAAAATATCGTGAAACAAAAACAGAAGAAAAAGTAAAAATGTATCTACATACGTTTTGCTAAAGGTATGTTGATATCTTTTTACTTTTTATAAGTAAAAAGTAAAAAGAAGGAAAGAATTAAAATAAAAAGGTAGAAGTAAAAACGTATCTACACTTTTGCTAAATAAATTTGTTTGGAAGAAATATTTGATTCTCCAGATAATAAATAAAAGCTTAGTTTTCTTAACTAACAGGCCGAATATTGTGCATATCGTTTACCATATTTAAATTAATGTGAAACGTATTAGGTAGTTGTAGCATATAATCATATAATATTTTAAATTTTATTTATTGAGTTTATACTAGTTATAGTTAATGTAAGTTAGATTAACTTTAAAATTCCGTTAATTGCGTTACTTTTAAGAATTATCTGTTGCTTAGTAGCTGTTTTTTCATTTTTTATTATTGCATTTTAACGTTATTTTTATATAAAAAAAGGCACATTTTTATTGAAATAATTAAAAATTATGGAATTGTTATTCTTACTTTCCTTACGATTGGTTGAATTGAAAAATAGCAAAAAATTCTAACCATTTCAAAAATAAATTTTATGTCTGAACTATAATATTTATGTTTCATTTCTAATTATCAGTTGAAATTAAATCTGTAATGACTAATTATACTAAATTAAATGCACTTAAAAACATTACTATTTGTTTTTGGTACATTTATTTATAATATTTCAAAGAATATATAATTCCGAATAACACATTTTGTTAAAAGTTCTGCACTGAATTTTATATTTTGTTTTTCTTTTGTATTTAATTTATTTTGTTTTACTGTTAGCTTGTTGGTATTCCAAATATAAGTTCTAGACGATACTTTTTTTATAAAAATGTTTCTAATGAAACCATTCCTAATTGATTATACCTTTGCAATTTTTTATTTTTAAACCTATTAAAAGTTACTAAATCCCCTAATTTATTAAAGAAAGTTATTTGATTCTCTCTTCTTACAATGTCTTATAAAATACTCTATTTTTATAAAATACATTTTACTTCAACTCTTTAAATCGAATAAAATATGAATGGATGTTAAAATTCTATATTTCCATGAGTTAAATTCCAAACTATCTATTACAATTAAACCAACCAAAAATTTGTGTAGTAAACAATATTACTTAATGTTTTGTTTTTGAAAAACCTGGATAAGTAGAACAAACAATAGTTTTATAAATAGACTTCGCCTTGTTATTAAAAACCTTATTTGTTATTGGAAATTGTTGACAAGAACTAATTAAAATGTATGAAAAAAGTTGATGAGTAGCAAATAAAATTTTAATTAGGAAAATAAAAACTACTACCCATTTTAACACATCATCTGCAATATTCGAGCTTTGAAATTATTAACATACTACTAAATTCTCTTGATATTTTTTTTCCATATTTCATAAAAACTATCTTCATCATATCAACTATAAATAAAAAAAAATCAGGGTTTCTGTTTGTAAGGAACATATTCTAAAAAACCACTTTTAGAAAGTCCCTGATTTTTTTATTTCATGAATATTAATTTTTAAAGGATCATGTAGTAACTAGGAATTAAATTTATAGTAATTTTATTTATCAAAACTTTCCAGAGGAACATTTCGCATAGATATATATATTATAAAATATCGATAAAAATCTACTTTTGGAGTTTTCTTAATGTTGAAAATAAAGAAAAAAAACATTCTTTAAGTGGGAAAACCTCAGATTATAAAGATCAGCATAATGTGCATTCAACTTTAGTTTATCTCTTAATGAGCCAACCCTTCTTAAAACAATTTAAAGATATTGCGACAATTTTGAATACATAATATTTCATATAGTACATATGAGAGCCGTTCCATTTATACAAAGGGCCAAAAAACACAAAATATTAAATAAGGTCATTGAAAATCTCCTTAAATCTTAAAGAAACTCCTTTAAACCCAAACAAATTACCATCGTAATCATTCAAAGTGCTCTTCAAACATTTTATAACCTTTCATATCCGAACTACTCGCCATTTTTTTACATGTATATAATGAGTAAATTTAAGGGTTTAAAATGGCCACCTTTAAAAACTTCCCCTAAAATCTCTTGAAGTGTACTTCTAAGTCACCATTAATCGAATTTTCTCTGAAGAATAAAAGCCTCCCCCTCCCCCCTACCTCTTTCACTTCCTCTTCATTTGATATTCAGTTTTTCTGCTTTAAAACCCGTCTCATTTTTACCGTCCCTTATAAGTTGAAATAAGAACTATTATCGATGATATAAAAAAAAATGGTTATCCGACCTGCGTATCACGAGTATAAAAATTGAAAATCGATACAAAATAATAATAATAATAAATGCAATGCAAATGAGGAAGTGTAGAGGTAATCATGCGTTCAGACGATATTATGCATTCATTTCAGTTCTTTGTCGCCAGGTATTTTATATTTAATCTACCATGCCTGTAATATGGGTACGTGCTTAAAGGATATGTCGTTGCTGTATGGAACGTAAATCGCATGTTTCTACGCTTGAATAGAATTAGGGTTTATCAATAGTCTTTTTATCTGTTAACAAACACATTGTTTTGCATGTCTGAACAGTTTGCTTAATTAAACGTTCTTTTCATAAAGTTGATTGACAATTGAGTCGCAATGTAGTTGTTTTGTAAAATGTAGATGTATTATAATATACAAATGTGTGACTCTTACTTTTGGGTAAACCTGACGGACATGATTTGAATTGTATACTTGAAACAAGAGACAAAATTGGCTTAATAAATGCTTTTTATGGGGGGTTCTTACTTTAATTTTTCATTGCTTGAAAGTATAATTTCATAGATTTTCAAGGGCTGATTTAAGAAAGGTTTGAATCACAAGAATGTAAAACAAATACTTTTCTTGCTCTATACATCATAGAGAAAATTCTCCAAGAGAAAATATTATTAAGGGTACAGTGGACTTTCAAAATTTTTTTTTATTAATTTTTGAGCTAGAAATCTGAAATTTTTACCATGTGTTTATTATGTAAATTCCTTATTGGAAAATAAATTTGGTTGAATTTACTTGAAAACTTTTTGATTTATAAAACAAATTTACTTTCAATTTAAAAATATTAAAAATGTTCCATGCGCATTAAAAATACCTCTACCGTATGTTTCTTTATATTTTTCAATGAGTATAATGAACTTATGTAAAACTTAGCATGTATAAAATTGATTCTGAACCTATATCTCATCTACAAGTGGATTTTTGTTTGTATTCATAATTTTTTCACAAAAAATGAACATATTTTAATTTTAAAATTTAATAAAAACATTATTTTTCAAATTAAACATTTCTTTCATACTAACTTTCGCTTAAATACTCATTTAGAATGTGGAAAAAAAGTTTCAAAAGCATAACTTAAAAAATGATGGAACATTTCGAAACATGATTAATGATAAAAACATTCTCATTTTGAGAAAAATGCACTTTTATGAAATAATAGCAAATAATTGTTTTCTATCAAACCTATGTTTTTAAAAGTTACTAGAAAAGATGAATATACACTTTTATTTTAAAATATATAAATATTTAGTAAATTCTTTGTTGATGGTGCCCTTGGTGAGATATGGCGCAAAAATCAAATTGACGTATTTCCTGTTCCAAACAGTAACACACAATATCAATGTCATGAAGGCAGGCTGCGAAAATAAATTCAATTCAATATTTGCATCATTACATTTCTCGCTGTCGGAAACCTGAAATTTCGTATGGTGGAATAACGTATCAAATAACACCAGATCTAATTCAATCCTAAATTGCCAAAATTTACTTTAGAGAGGTTAAAGTCAAGAGAACGAACATCAGCAAGTTCACGATTTAAACAACACATTTAATTAAATAATTGAGCTACAAGATTAATACACAATAAACAGTTTCCCCATAACAGGCTTGTTATACATAAACTTGACCCATATGTGGACGGAAAAAGAAATTAAAGTTTAAGTTATGAAGGACTATGTTTTGTCCTGACCGTAAGTTTTTCTGGTCTCTGTAAATAAGTAAGTAATTGTTAGAATGATTAATTTCAAATTCTGGATCGCAGAGATAAAAAATTAGATTTATTAACACAAGATTATATACAGTGAACAAAATGAAAGTAGAAGTGACTAAGTGGTTCGATTAAAGTTGCGGTTAACTCGCATTGTGCGATTACTTCCAACTGTGATAATAATAACAATAACGTTTCATCTTCTTGTCTTTTCTGACTTTTGGGAAACTCACTTATTAGTTGGCATGTGAGAGGAGTGTTCAATAATTTCAATTGGACACATCTAAGATTGAGAAAGCTAGACCTAGACGCCCCCGTATGCTCTGGTTGGTTAAGTGGTGACTTTTGTAGAGGAAGCAAATAGGTTTCATAAAACTTTCTTTGTCTGTCAAGAAATGTCAGAAACGTCGTCATGTCTGATTTTTGATGACAACTAAATATACGATATGTACTTTTCGTTCTTTGGTAACTCAGACACTGAGTCTCCCATGGTGCAGCTTTCAAGCCGGGGGGGGGGGGGCGGATAGAGAGAGAGAGAGATTGTGACATTACTCTTGGAGTCTCCAAACCCCTGAATTTCCAATGGGATGAACAATAGGGTTGTTAAAAAAAAATATTTTTGAAACGCAATAGGTAAAAAAAGTTGTTTCATATCTTGATAAGAAAAGTATAACAAAAATGTTAAACAAAAAATATCTTCCATTCGGGAATTTACCTCAAAGTTAGGAAAAAGTACAAAAAATAACTATATTTTCTAATTTTTAAAAAATTTCTATACATTATATATTTGAAAGGCAATAGTTGGCAATGTGTAGTGAAAGGATCGTATAATACAGGAAATCACTATTCTATGCATTTTTAAAACCTATATTAATAATTAAAAACACTCAAAAGTAAAATTTTCTGTTAAAAATAATGATTTTCTGCAGAATGAGTACTAATGTAATTTTTTGTTTTTTTTCAACACGCTTTTTTTTTTTACTTGGTTAATTTTTTCCTCGAGCTTTCTATCCCAGTGGTGCACTTTGAAGGAAGTTTTTGTTGTTTATTGACATGGGAGGAGGGTTCTAGTAATAATAAAAGTTTACGTGGGAAATAACATTTTAGAGAGCAAAACGACTTTATGTAATTGCAGCAATGAAGCTGTCAGTGAGCAAAACGAGCATATGCTTTTCTACCAATGAGCCTTTCAACGGTGAGAAAAGCGAGCTTGTACTTGCGTAGCAATGACCTTTTGGCCAGCGAAAAGAGCTTGTGCTTACCTAACAATGAGTATTTTATCGTGCGAAGCGATTCTGCCCTTGTGTAGCAATTAAACTTTTAGTGAGCGAAGCGAAAAAAAATCGCATACAGCACACAAACTTTATAATTAAAAAAAAAAAAAAGGAAATAGTTCGAAAACAGTACACACAACGAATAAGAAATACGTCAGAATTTTTTATGAGACGAAACAGAGAGCAAAAGCACATTCAACATCAAAACATAAACAGGCAATGTACACTGTACAATTTATTTGCTTTACGATATAGCCTAGAACTTAATATACATGATATATACGGTGAAACAAGCCTGTGCTTGCCTAGAACTGAAAATTTTAGCTAGAAAAGTGAGCTTGTACTTGCGTAACAATGACCTATTCAGCGAGCGAAGAGAGCTTATCCTTACCTAACAATGAGCATTTTATCGAGCGAAACGATTGTGCGCTTGACTTGTTAAACCGATTAAGGTCACAAAACACGACACGTGAATGGAAAGCACCATACAAGTATAATCTGGCATACGGAAATGATATAGTAAATATACAAAACATGGCAAACATAAAAAAAAAAACAAGATTATATATATATACACAAAAAAATTAGGAAACTTGAAAATATGCAAATTAACAAATTCTATGTAATCCCAAATTCTATTAGATGTCATATTTCAATATGTTTCTTCAACTCCATTGATTAAAAATAGCTTACCATGATAATTTACCACTCCTGGAATAGTTCAATGGTTAAATAGGACTCGCATTCTTAACAACCCCATGTGGCGAATTCTGTTTCACGTTAGAAAAATAATTTTGCAAAATTGACGAAAAGGTGCCAAGTCCGAATTAAATTTGAAGCTATAATATCATTTATTTTGAAGGTTAAGTATTTTTAAAAATATTCTTCCCGATTAATAAGCATGAGAATACACATCTTTTTATCACCATTGGAATTCGATGGTTCAAATTTCGTATATTTTTTTTAGAATATTTCACTAAATACCCTTTAAGCAGTCTAGAAAGGATTACTGCATCAAAGTAATAATTGCATTTGCATTATAGATGTCCCCCACTTCAGTTGCTAAAGGGACAGAAATTTGTTGTGTGGTGAAACCCTTACTGTCTTCAATGAGCTCTTAGATCTTCAGGAAAAAAGCACGTAGGGGACCAAACTACAGATTATTGTTGAACGTGGAGTACGACCAGATCTCTTTTTAGTACCAATCCCGTATTCTGATTGGATGTGAAACAGGTTAGGAAAGAAGTTCTGGCCTTAGTAAGGTGTCACAATTGAGAGGATAGAAGCCTATTTAGGCGAATTTTTTATTTTTTTATTTTATTGAAACGTTAACTTCTTCTTAGTGATGTTGTAAAAATTAGTCATTTATATGAGATCACATGAAGTAATGTAAAATGTTATTGCATGAAACGACCTAAAATAACAAATGGGCAATTTTTTGGATGATGCACGGTATATTTTGATTCTTTTTCTACTCGTAAACAGATAAGAATTACAAAAATATAATGAATCTAGCAATTATGTTTTTATTTTAGATAGTATTAGTTAATGGCTATGTTAAATTGAAAAATTATTATTTTTATAAGGTCAAATATGCATTTATAACGCTCGTGTCTCGTGAGTTAGACCTTAAACATATCAAACAATATTTAAAAACCATTGTAAAATGGAAAAAAAAAAAAAAAAAAAAAAAAAAAAAAAACACTAGATTAATCATAGTTATGCTATTATATCTGTTTACGAATGGAAAAAGAGCCAAAATGTCATGTGCGTTATCCAGAGGATTACCCAAATGAGGTTTAAGAAAAGAGGTTTTGAATTTTACATTCTGGATTATATCAAGTATTTTGGGTAATTTTATTAATTCTTTGCAAAATACAAGTAAGCTTACGTAGTGTATGTGCTTAAAAATTGTAGTAGAAAACAGAAAAAGTAATAGCATTTCGTATAAATCTATTTTGATGAACTTTTATAAATTAGCATTTTCTGAAGTGGTTCGTAAAATGATATTGAATAATGGTTAATTTTTTTTAACTGTTATATATAAAAATAATTCAAGATGCTTAGAATAAATAAAACGTTACATTAATTTAAAAATCAGACTTAATTTAATTAAATTGATTTATATTTTTTACACATTTGAAACTTTTCAATCATTTTAATTATTGATATGGATGTAAAATGCATAAATTACCTAAAAAGTAAACATTCCATTCGAATATTAAAATAACATTCGGTAAGCTCAGCAAAGTTAATTAACATTATCATACTATCACAAAACAAAGAGTTTTATCAGTTAATGAAACATGCAAATTTGAATTATCTAAACTCTTATATTAAGATAATTAAAAAAAAAGAAAGCTAAATTTAATAATAATCTAAATCTACTCCGCGATTCAAAGTTCAAGTACTATACAAGCCCTAAATCAATTATACGATATAGCAAACATTTCCACAAATTTAATTTCTCCTCATCGTGTGCAAGCATTTAATTTTTAATATGCATGCCAGCAGTCGTATCAGCTGGGACAGTTTTAATTCAGGACTACCCTCCTATACCCACACCATCAAGCAAACATCAATACTTCCATGATCCAAACCACTCATATGGAAAGATAAATATTAATTTTTTCAAAACTTCTTCCCCTATAAGTTTTAAATTGAATTTCTCCCTAAAAACAAATTAATTTCTGCTTTCGAGTTTGTTATCAATCCGTCCAGATGGTAACGAACATTGGCATTGGTGGTTTTTTATTTTATATATTATAATTCTTCTGGGTATGGCGTATGAATTTTGTTTGCGAAATCGATTCCTTATACTATCTTTGCTTTATATTATGATTTTTATTTTACGCCATTACCCTTTCGCCTTTTTTTTATGTGCACAATGCGGCTTATATGAATGAATGGATGCTTGATCAATTGCCGTAGAGATCGGATCAAAATTTTTTTTTTTTATTCCCTGCTGTGAAAGATGGTCTATGCATTATCAGATAGGCGATTTATTTGCGTCTTTTCTTATAAGGTGAAAAATGCATGTTCTCAATATCGCTCATGACATATTTCTTGCAAAGGAACATTTTTCAAACTCTGGGGTTTAGGAAGATTTGCGAACCTAATCTAAGAAAGATAAACATACACCGTAAAAAGATCCTAAAGCATGTTTTATCCCAGAGGATCACACTGGACTATAATTTTATAAATGAATAATATTCCTGTAAAACAAATTGTTGGTATAGATTTCGAAATGTGTAAAATTTACTTGAATCAATTACTTCTATTGTCTAGAAATGATAATGACGACGCTTTTTATATTTCATAACAGAGAGGAATTCGAGTGGTAAAATGAAGCGTTTTTATTAACTGGTTACAGAGCTTTCAAATTTGATTTATCACGTGATGTGATGCGATTTCTTTCTAACTTCTCATGATCAGCCTATATGGATCGGAATGGCCGTTCATGCTGGAATTATCTGAACTAATAATACTTTTAGATTTTTAATAATTATGTGACATAAATATCGGAATCTCTTGTAATCAGACACATATGTTGTATCCTTTCTTTTAGTGGTTAGATGAATGTCTTTGATTTTTAAACCTAAAGAAAGGCTTTAGTTATTTAGTTTTTAGCCTAAGTTAGTAAGAGTGTCCATCTAACACATGCATTTCTAGTTCAGTATTTCATAAAGAGTCACATTTTCATACGGTTGAAGTTATTAATTTTACTTTAATTACTAATTTTTCACTTCTGTAATTTACCATTGACCCCCCCCCCCCCCTCTCCTCCTACCAGTGTTGGTATTGACGTTCAAAAACAATTTCCTACTCTATTGTAAAAGACTATGCATGAATTATAAGATTTTTTAGTCTACAATCTTAAAACACAATATTTGTATTAGCCATTTTCGACGTCAAAGAAACCCTACCAGAGCTTAGATTTAATTTTATCTAATACTAGCTTCAATATATAATTAAGATTAAATTATGTGCGAGTTCAAAACAAAAATTCATGCCCCGAAACTCACAAATCACGAAATCATTTAATCATCACAATAATTTGAAACTCAGAAACTCGCCAACCTCAATTCTCATAACTTCACTTCGCAACACCCCATCATATCTACCATGGCGATTCTCGCAATTTCAGTAACTATTCACCGCAATATTGCGAAGCTTCTATTTGCTACATCTACATCTACAATTCGAGAAGTTTGTTCCTGATTAACTATTTAGCAGAAGTTGGTAGCGGAGTATGTAGCACTTGAGCTTTTCAGGAGAGTAGCCTAGATATGAATGAAAGGGAGGTAGAGTACACGTAGGTTTATCCAATAAGGTAAGCACTGGAGTTGCAACATCACGTAATATTTGACAGTTGTATAAATATTTGTTGAAAATCATCCAGCGTTATACAGATGTGATTGTTATTTAACTCATTTTATGTTTGACGTTACATTGATGTATTAGGTATACGATATATAAAGTAAAGATTTCTTCTCAAATTATTTGATTTAATGTGATTATTTGATCACATTCAATGTGGGACTCTAGTGGAAGATTATTTTTTTTTGTACAGTTTATTAAAATTGTGGTTTTAAAATAAATAATTTGTATGATTATATTACAAAAATCAATTGCAATGTGAACCACTTTGGAAGTTATTTTTTCCTAGCTCTCACATTTGTGGCTCAGAAAACATATATGGTTGTAATAGCCTATTTTTAATTTTTATGTTTAGGACTGTTAAATTGAAAATTTGCAATTATTTTTTAATCATTTAAAAAGTATTTCAAACCTGTTTTAATAAATTGACTCTGAAGATACATTCTTAGCTTAATTAAAAGTGTTTTTCACTAGTTTAATTTACGACGGTAAAAGTAAAAAGATGCCGCCCTCGTTTCTTTCAGATCATTTTCTCGAACCATTTCTCTTTTTTCTCTTTTCAACTTTTCATGTCATTAAAATTTTCAATAACTTTTTATGCCATGATAAAAAAATTACCATTTTTCTTTAGCAATATAGATGTATTTTTTTTTATAAAAACATGCGTTTACTTTCGTAAACTTTATTAGAAATTTTTTATAAATTTCCAAAATAAAAAAAAAAGTTATGTTTTTATTTTTTCAAAACTTCAAAATATTTCGAATTTTTTATTTTAGAAAAAAAAAAAAAAAAACTACCATTTTTTATCAGATATATCAGTCATGTTTTAATTAAAACAGTATAATTTTGTTTCATACAAGTGAAAAGGGTTCATAATTAAAAAAAAGGATTCTGCATAACTTTTAAATGGCAAAGAACTTTACTACTTTAAAATAAACACATAGTTTCATAAAGTCATAGTAGGTTAAAATAAAACAAACACCTACTTTATTAGACTGCTGCATGTATTACAAAAATAATAACAATAATAATAATAACAACTGTTAAAAAAAATGTAGAAAATGTGTCTTACCCTTAAAACTGTAATGCTAAGGTGGTCATAAAAATATACTGAAAGAAGAAGGAAAAATAAGACAATTGAACAAAATTATCAGTTTAACAATTACTTTTCTTTGATAGGGCCCACATGCGTCATTCTCATTGCACATTTTTATATTTATATGCAAAGTTGAATGGTTGCATTTTGCATTGGATATTCTCTTCTTGGGCAAGTGTATAACACTAAGTCAAAACTTTGTCGAAACATCATTTCAGAAAAATCTTTTCATTTGCGAGTGATCTCTTGATTGACGCCCCCTACGTCTTTGATGAGGATCTTTCATCGCATAAGAAAGAAATCTACTTGCAGGCATCTCTACATTTGACTCAAGAATATGTGAACCGGCTCCGTATTTAAAAAATGTGAAAATAGATATTTCAAAGGGTCGTGTGGGGCGACTCTATGTGGAAGTATCGTGCAAGCTTAGAGTTTGATCACCGGGGAGTTATCTTTTATCGTAAAATAATTGGTTACTTTGAATACATATGAAAATAAAGGGATATAATAAATGAATCACCCGTTTTCAAAACACTTTACTTGAAAAGTACCAGACCTGCAAAGATCTGTGGTACATGCTTACCTTGGAAACACACCATCATGAGCACATATTTGACACATTTTGTTTGGTTGCCGATTCTGCCTTTTGTTTCTTTGTTTTAAAATATCCCCGAATTCATTACCTTTAAAATAATACCATTTTCTTTCTGAGACTCAATTTACTTTTTAAATTACTGTGGGTTTTGTGAACATGTTTTGTATCACGTCTATTAGTGTAGTAAACTTTAAAAGCGTTTTCTGAAGAATGACATTTTGGTGTTAAATGACTTTACGCCAGTGGTCATAACTTCATAATAAATTGTCCGATTTACAAAATTTTAATTTTGTTCTGAAGACACAAGTTGTGAATGTGTTTTCTATGGAGAATTTAACATATATTGATATAAACACATTTTTTATGAATATTTTAATCTTAATATTTTGTTAAAAACTATGTATTTTTTTAAACTTTTTATTTAAAAATTTATAATTAAATAAATATTGCAGCTAAATTCAAAATTCTCATAGGAACATGCGTCAATATAATATCTTTTATTTTCAGTAAAAATCATACCCCTAAGTTAATTACAAGTTTATTTATGTATGTTCTAATAATATCCTAATTAGTCACTTTAATTACAATTAGCTGATTAAAAATATTGACGGAAAAATAAAGTTTACAAATATAAATACATCCTTTTTAATAATGATATATGGTCAAAAAGTTTGAAATTATTTACTAAAAACTAAAGAAAACTATCTAAATTGTATATGTATACCTTAAGAGTTTGTATTCTATTGTATCATAACATCGTAACTCTTTCAAAATCTGTTCTACTGAATTATTGAGAGTTATTAAGATTGGGAATGGTATCTTTACTTTCTTACTCTCCTTTAAAGTTCTCCAATTGTGGCTTAGGCTTGTTTGTTCAGTAGGTACAAATATGAATCGATTTATATACTACCCAAACTTAAAGTGAAAGCCACAGATGGTCAATGATTGTTTATTTTTATATATTATATAACATATTTCTGGTCAATATTTGTCACAATAACAGTGGGAATGCATGTTCTTCCAGTTCATGTATCGTATTGTGTTTGACATTAGGTATATTTAATTGAAGGTATTATATGAAATAAATAGAATCTAAGTTACAATGGCAACAGAGTAACATTACCCGTATCCAAATGCCGAATTTAGTGATTTCACAGTTTTTTGTTGATGTGTATCAAGAATTCATCTGTAACATGAACCATGAAATATACAAAGGCAGATATAACTTGACTCGTACTTCTCGATGAGGATCAAGAACCTACATAGCTTCGCCGGTAGCGTATGATCCAACAGGTCATCTTATCTCATGCCATGTGATATTTTTCCTGAGGGGGTAAAGGAAGGACCTAGCTTATGTACCCCCAAAATCAACACCACCACAAGAACTGAAGGAATACTCCATTACTGCGGTGATAAACAAGATAGAAATATGTATTGAACTTACTAAATGAACTAAGTGCCATTTTGAAGTATGATAAAGGTGCATTTGTAGCACCTCCTTGAAATGTAGCGATAATATATTAATATTTTTTCGTAACACTCACCTTAGTACGTTTGCTATTTTTAAAATATAAGTGTTTTGAAAATGGATGTAACATTTATGCTTGACCTAAATTATAATATGCAGCATATCAAATTTAAGAAAATATTTCTAGTATACAATTCATTTTCAAAAAGTATGCTTAATTTCCTTTTAATACAACAGTAAATATTTTACCGAGCAATACATGTTGGCTGAACAAATTCAAATTAATTTAAATTAAGTTACTGTCATTTCATGGCAGAAAATGCTTATACATTGTACTTTAGTAAGTTAATAACACTTTACAGGATGTGGTTCGTTGTTCATCAGTAGTAGCAATTATAGCAGGAATGCCTATTTTCCGAAGCTTAATTATTAAATGTACTTGGTTAACCGCAAATTGAGTAAATGTGTCGTTATGTTCTTTTTTATCTTATAGAAGGATGAAGAAACGATATGTATGCTTTTTTTTACCCCTTTGTAATTAATAATTTAAATAAAATTATATATATATATATATATATATATATATATATTACCTTACTTCTAGGCAATATTTAAAATTTTGTTATGCATACGAATTATTTGATGGTATTGCAATTTAGAAGTCATTTAATCGTTTTGGAATAATCTTTGAATCTTTGTTAATTCAAACTTTTAAATTCTCTAAAAATTACAAATAAATAAACCAATAAGAATCATTCTAAATAATGAATTATTTTAATTCGTTTAACCAGTTAATGAAAATTACCCAAAAAACATTTATTAATAATTTTTATAAAATACATTTTAGTTAAAAACGACATTACACGACAAAAAAAGCTTTGGAAGTTATCTTTAATTCAGCTACGGTAAATTACTAATATTGCAATAGAGTTAAAGAAAAACATCTTTATCCAGTTATTGCGATGATAATTAGAAAATGGCAAAAGTTTTATCAAATAAAAATTAAATGCATACTCAGAGTTTAGAATAAAGAATGGAAAATTAAGGTTTAGTAGCAACTTTAACTCTAATCACTTGCTGCATTTTTATTTCAACTGTGTTAAAAGTACTTTGATTTTCTTGAGATAAAAATAAATTCAATTAAATATTAAAATAAATACTTCAGAATTATTTTAAATTCTAATGAGATGGAAAAAGCTATCGCAAATGTTTTAAATACGTACGTGAAGTTTTATTAGAAACGCTTTTATATAAATTATTTATTTGAGTCCGGTTAAAAGTAAAAATTTAAAAGTTTTAGCAATAATTTAAATACTGTCGAGTCTTACTTATCAAACTATAATGACTTTATTTCATGAGGAAATGCAGGTAATTGTATCATGAGACATTTTATAAAGTGAATTTATACGATAAATTTAATGAAACTAAGTTTCATTGCAAAGTGTTTATTTAAAAAAAAAAAAAAAAAAAAAAAAAAAAGTTAATAAGTCAACAAATTTCACTAAAATAAAGAAACTAAACTTTAATTTAAAGTACGTTTATTTATAGATTGTTGAAAGTTAGCGTATTTTAAAGTATATATTTAGTGTTTTACTTTCTTATCCATAAGATGTTAAAGTATTATTATTAATCAAAAATTAATACGGATTTTTAAATTTATAACTACCAAATATGATACAATGATTCTAAAAATCTCGATGATCACTGTCCATCCATTATTTTAGAAATTGTATTTTATACATGTCAAAACTTACTCTAAATTTATTTTGATAAATCCAAGAGTTGTATGCGGTTGGAGGTCAACTTGGTTATTTTCTGTTGGCACACAATATTTTTATTTTTAATTAGATGAAATAAATTTCTTTAGGTTTAGCTTCTAAATTAATGTCTTTTTAATTGAAAAATGGCTGTGTTAGGAATTTAATTGAATACAATTTAATATTATTTATGCATTAGTCTTTTAACAATGTACTCATTTCGAAAATAGCAAGGTTAATCTAAATTAATTTGAGCTATTTATCTAATAACATTGCTTTCTTTACTTGAGTAATTAGTTAATGCATATTACTAAAAGAAAGAAAAACACAACCAATACTCTTTTCATCAGGCAGTCAATATTGATGAAGCCAAAAATACCTAGAACATGTTTTATTAGTCTTTAATGCATAACCTCCTCTTCGTTCAGAATATGTAGTTTATTCAGTAAACCAACATAGTAATAAATTCACTAATTTATTATGAAGCTAATGGTTAACTTGGTAATTTGTGCTTGGCTTGCAGAAGGATAGATGAAATGGAAGTGCGGAATTATGATAATTATGATTCTATTAGATTAGATATAGAGAATTGATAACAATTCATGGATGTCCATATAAACAAAGCTTATGACTATATCAGAAAGAAACGATTTCTGATTTACTAATGCAAATTAATTAGAGGCGGTTATAGAAAATGGAATTTCAACTGAATGTGCGAAAATCTATTTTCCTTTCTTCCATCTGAAAAAAAAAAAAAAAAAAAAAAAAAAAAAAAACCACTGGTCTGTGTAGCTTTGTTGAACAGATGCCTTAAGTAGATTTATTTGTATATCCTATTATGTAAAAAAAAATGTTAAAATTATATAATTTATAAGAAATTACATTTTTATATATTTTTAAAATGACCTATTTATGGATTAATAGTTTCATGTAATAACTTATTTTAAAGGATATGCAGACACTTTAAGTAATTGTGTATACAAAATATTGGATCAAAATTTAAAAAAAATTCAATTTCGTTATAATTAAAAAAATTCAATAATTTTTTTGCATACAATTAACTTAAAATTTACCGTATTCTACTCAAAAAGTATTTTTATGAGCAACATATTAACTTCGCTAGGAATTTTTAACCATTTCATGAAATCGATAGTTTCACGAGAACTAATTGAACTTATGAAACTATATTAGCGGCGAAGTAATAAGGGTAAAATTGTAAAAAAAATATTAACTTTTTTAATTTTATTTTTAGTTACGGCTAATGTTGTAAAAAAAAAGTTTTCAAATATATTTTGTTTTTATCTTTTACTACATTATTCTATGATATTCATGAGTATAATAAACTAAAATCCAAGCTATATTTCCAAAAATAAAAAATACATAGGCTGTTATATAAGATTACACATAAATTTCAATATTTTCGCAACATGTTATTATGTATACATAGCAATAACTTATCGAAAAAAATATTTACAATCAAATATGTAGTCCATTATACTTAACATAGTGTAACGAACAACTGTACCAAAAATTATCACTTTATATTAGATACATTTTGAGATAGAACAAAAGCCGTACTGCTGTATTAGCTAAAAATCTATTCTTTAGAAAACATGATTTTGGAATCTCTTTGCAAGGATTTTCCTATTAACCATTTTTGAACGACTGTAACTAAACTTCTATTTAAAGAACAGGAAAAACACAAACTGATTTGAAAAGGGAATTGTTCAAATCATATAAAACGGAAAAAAAAAATGAAATTTTCATTGATTTTGCCATTTTAAACGCAGTCGGATACCTTAACCTATAATTTGCTTTCTTTAGGTGACGAGAGGAGTTAGAAGAGTAAACCTTAGAAATGTGGAAAAAGCCACATCCTTCAATATCTGTGTTAACATAAAATGTGCTGCATTTTTTTTTAATCAAACCACACAATATTTAAATATTAAACGAAATTTACACTTGTAATTTCATACTACCTATTTTATCCTCTTTTTTATTCTCAATGGCTTCAAATCAAATATAGAATAATTCTATTTTTTACACGTTTACTCTTAGAAGTATAGAGAATTTTAACAAAAGTAGAAAATAAATACATTTTATATTTGAAGATACATTCTAGTTTAGAATAGTTGTACAGAAAAAAAAATCCTGCTCTACTTTTTCCGAAATGGCAATTGCAATGGCCCAACGAAATGGAGTTTTATCTCGATACAGGTTCTCTAACATCAATTTATCGTAGATTTAGGTTTCACATAGAGAAGACCAAATGTACTACAGAATAAAATTCAAGTCTATTTTTGATACTCCTACAACATAATAGTGATACAAGAAAACTTCTGTAAAAGAACAATGGACTTTTTTTATTCAAAGAAAAAATCTTTAAAAAAATCACAAATGTTATTTTTTAATTAAAATATGTGTAGAAATTGTTTCTTGTTATTTATTTGTTTAAATAGTAATGATTTTCTAACATTTTTCAAATTGGTTTAACTCATAGTATTGAAAAGAATATTCATAAGGAAAACATACTTTAAAAGATATCCAAAAGGAAGTTATGTAATTCATTTAATGTAATTGCAATGAATAAAAATGGTTTTAATTATAAAATTTAATAATACATAAGGAAGAAATAAACTACAATATGGAATTTAAATTTTACATACCATTTGACTTTTGCATGTCATTTACCTACCTTTCTAACTTTTTATATCATCTAACTTAATTATTACTGTTGTAATGTTAAAACAATATGTTTTTGATGTTTGAATAATACATCCTACTTATCTGAGCACAATATACTGAATTATTCTTAGCAGTACGATTTTCAAAAAAAAAGAATTTTAGGCGGATTCTACTAAGGGCCTGTCCTTTGCATCTTAATGGAGGGGAAAAAAATGAAAAACCCATTAGACAAAAACCCGAAATTCAATACGTACGTCATCTGTCACAATTTCCATCACATGTTGTATTCACTAAAACTAAGCTTATGAGATTCTTCAGGGTATGTTATTATTAGTGTTCACACTTCCAAAACTCTTTGAATTGCAAAAAGTATTGCGTATTGCTTGGTTGGTGGCTGTATAACCACCAAAATATTCATTACACACAAAATACTCTAGGAATTTGGTGGAAATATTAAAATATAGCTCTACAGATTTTCTAAAACTATTTCATAGCTCAACGGAACTTGTGGAGAAATCTGTATGTATACAAGATATTGGAAAGTTATGAAGATTCTTTCCGAAGTATCTTCTAAGGAATTTTTTACGCTACATTAAGCCTTATTCTTATCAAAGAATACCAAAAATCTTCACACTTTCAACGTAGAAATTTTATATATTTTAGGCAAATAAGTGAATGTTAAAAAGCTTGGAATAAATCTCAGTTATCTGCTTTGCAAATTTATAAATATGAGAGAGATATAAAATTTAAATTCTTTAACTTGTTCTTTAGAAACCGACTATTTTAACTTTATTTATGATTTCAAAATGAGTAATATACTAATGAATTAGAAAGTATGCATCTGTATCATACATTCTCAATTGAAATTCATCATTTGTACTGAATTTGTAGATGATTATTTTAAAACAATTATTTTCATTCCCAAATTACGTTAGTGTACAAAAATTCATCATATTATAACTAGATTTCCATGAGTAATTGTTTTTTAAGAAATGATTTTAAATTATACTTCTGAACTATACAACATTGAGGAGAGTTAATTAAGTTGAATATTTAATTGGACATACCCTAAATTCACAATGGCATATTGAAAAACTTAAATACAAAAATGGTACTGTCTAAAGTATAAAATATCTCTAACTATAAAAATATATGCTGCTTTCCGAGAAAAAAAAGTTCGTTTTCAAAATACTTTTTACACACAAACAGTAACTCTTACTTTTCCCCTTACATCATAAAAGCCCTATCAAATAATGTTCTGAAATTAAATAAACTTGTCCTAAACTAAAACATCAAACCGCCGCTTGAAATTGGAGAAATTCATCTCGCTTAAACCTCAAATAAGTGAACACGTCTGTTTGGAGAAATATTCTCAAAACTACCCTTTCCCAGAAATGACCACAATTTCAAATTTTCACTTTTTAACACAGACAGACCGCAGCAATTGAAATATCTTTCCATTCCTATTCCCCTTTCTTTATACAGAGAGAACACGGGGTACACATATAGTACATTCTTTCCACCACCTCCATCTACGATAAAATGAATTCTTTATGCGTAGTTTTCATTGGAGACAAGGGGTAGAGGGGAAAAAAAGCACGTCCCAACATGGTGTAGGGGTAGAATTAGGGGGTGGTAGGGAGGAGGTTCGAGAAAGAAATTCTCAGACACACCTTTCTGCACATGTCATGCCGGCTGTGGACCCCATTTATTAGAGAGATCACGCGATCTTAAATAGTTGGGGGAAATTATAGAAAAAAATGAGAAAAAGAGCGGGAATAAATGTGGAAATAACTGGAGAAATATTAAGAGAAAAACGTGGAAAATAGAAGTAGATGGAGGTTACGGTGTTTTGGAACAGGAAACTGAATGTCACTAGAGGTATGTTTTGTATGTCGTGAAGGGAATATGAGAGGGAATTTTTCAGAGTTAAGTGGAATTTTAGGCGCTTAGTGCTAAACATTGAAAGTTCGCACTTTAGGATTTCCCAAAATTGTTTTGGGTTAATTTTGCAGTATTTAAATAGGAAATAAATTTACAAATAATCGAATTTACTTGTTGTCTTGAAAATGAAATGCGTCTTACTTTCTATGTTTAGATTATGTTTTATAATTTTGAATGTTTTACAATTTAGAACCACGCAGTTACTTGCGTATAAAAATAATATCTATATTTTGTTAAATTTATTGTCATAACTTTTGTTTTTAATATTTTCTTTGCTACAAAGAATACATGCCAAACAATGTCATAAATACTACAAAAAAAAAAAAAAAAAAAGTATTATCTTAAAATATCGAAAACACGTTTAAAAGAGTATTGTTTGAAAGTGATTTGACGTTATTTTAAGTAGCGGTATTAATTAAAAATTAAGTAGCGCTATTAATTGAAAATCAAGAAATTAAATTTCCAAATGTGACTTTGGTTTGTTTAATCCCAAGTCACACTTGAAAATTAAATTTTTATAGTTTAAATGATTTAATGTTAATAATTTTTATATTTAATGTTAATTTATTTATAGGTAACAATTCAAAAATTGAATAATTTCCGTTAGCATCATTTCACTCCAAACAATTGCACTATTTCAACATACAGGGTAAATCAGAAAGGTTAGTTGGTTTGTACTCTCAACGACCTATTTTTATGCACAATGAAGGCTAATCAGGCCGGAACCTACTGCTTAACATTGATTCCGAACCACAAAGAACATCCATGCTTAAGGGGGTCCAGTACCGAAATGTTTTCACAAATCCCAATTTTTTTTTCTGTTTTTAAAAATAGTTCATACATTCCTGAAGAGAACGATGTTTTTATCTTATTCCTCCGGTGATTAGAACGCCACAAAATTACCTGTTATTTAAACATCACTAATGGGCGTAACACCTTGAAGCGTCTGCTTAAAGTGCATTTTTCGAACACTAGTGTTTTTCACAGATGTTGTATATTCAAATCTATATATCTCCAGAACCATTAACAATTGGCTATTCAAATTTTTGGAGCATTTAATTTATATAGTTTTAAATATTTTGTCTTCACAGAATTTTATTTTTTTAATTCTGTTTTAAAATATAACATTTAGCGTAAAAGATAACATAAAAAAAAGCAAAAATTTCAATATTTTAACTTTGAGAATTTTTTTAATTTTTTTTTAATTCAGCTATCAAAATTCTGTGAAGACAAAATTTTCTTTATATAATTATATATTGCAGAAAGCTTTCACTTTGAAATTGTTTTTATTTTTTCTTGACTTATATAAAAATACGCAAACATCAATTATTATGGATTTTTCTTGGTTTTTAATTTTTTTTTTAAATAACTAAACACAATATTTAAAATTTTTTTTCTCAAAGATATATAAATAGTATCTCGTACATAAAATAAATTTTTGACATAAAAATGTATATAAATAAAGTTTTTTTTTACTTCGGTACCGGACCCCCTTAACCCGGGATTCAAACCCGGCACCTTTGGCATGCGAGACCAGAGCGCTAACCCCACAGCCATCAGTTGGCCCTTCAGAAAGGACTTCTTAAATTTTAAATTATGTAACTGCGAAACAGTGAGAGATAGGACGGAACAGGCAAGTATTATATTGTATAGACAGGAATGAATTTTAAATTCACCGGTTTGCAAAATTAGTTACTACATTGAAATGTGGCAACAAATTGTAAAATCTGAATATAGTGAATGAGTTAATTGTTTCCTTTAGAGAAAAGGGCCTTATCATTAATTTATTTTGTAATTTACAGTGCAACCCAAATGGGTCCTTTTGTAGATTGGAGTTGTTTTGAAAGACACATGAACGGATTTTCATTGCCCCATATTCACCAGTTTTGTATATTGATGAAACCTTCTATTAAATGGGCCTAATAAATAAACTATATGCAACAGTCATCAAATTGACTCTCATCAATCAATTATGCAAACCAGTGTAATTAAAATGTCATATCTTTTTGTCCAATATAGCACCTGTCTTGTCTTTATGCCTCCGTTTCACAGTAATAGTGTTTCAAAGTTAGAGATTATTATGATTTAAGGGACTTGGTACCCTTTGTTTTTACAAAAGATTATAAATATATCAATTTTCTATTTTTTGGGTGTTTATAATCTTTGAAACCTTCTCAATATTCTGGCAAATTTTTTAGATGATCTGAAAACTGCAGTTGCGGAAAAATTATATTTTTATGGAGAATTTAGCAAAGCTGCAATAGCTTCTTCGATATTTCAAACGCAATTTTCTGAATTCGTTTTTTTTGGAATTCTAACCTTACTCAAAATACTAAAACTTCAGCAAATATGAATGAAGTAACTCGATTTTTTTTGTGTGTTATTCTAATGATCTAATTGAAAAAAATAGGCATGGATTTTTAAATAAAATACAAACTTTTTTTTACAAATTTTAGAATATTACTAGGACATTTTTTAAAGAAAAAATCAAGAAATATGTTTACAAATTTAAAAGATAGAATTTGAATGTTAGTGAATTTTTTAAAGAAATTCAAAATTTTGAAAATTTACAGCACAAAGTAAACTTTTTTTAAAATAAAATTTAGCCATTACTTATTAATACTTTTAAATATGTAGCAAGACTTTTTATGTATTATAAAGTTTATACTTTCATAATTGTTGCCTTTCAACTTTTTATATAGGTGTTAAACTGGAAACTTTTAGCCAGCACATCAAATGTTATTGGGTTGGTTGGTTGTTTTAAGATTATCTGGCGCCCTCAACAACACGAGGGCTATAGTGCGCCGAAACATTCGTCATTAGACAAGCCAACATACATTTACAAACACCCATGCCTAACACGGGACTCGAACCCGCAACCTCGTGGTCTAGAAGCTAGCACGCTAACCACTATACCGTTTGGTCGGCCAAATGTTATTGGGTAAAAGCAGATAAGTGTTTATATTTCGGTCTAATAAACGTTATAATTGCTTTAATATAATTTCAAATACATAATACGTCTAAATGAAAAAAAAACAAAAAAAACTTTGTAACTAATACAATTACAAAAAAGTACAGCAGGAAATTAAAATAACTGACAAAATAAACGAATGAAGCAAACATTTCTATAATTCAAATTTTGGAAATTAATTTTCATATACGATTTTAATATAACCTTTAATCACAAATCACTTAGCATTTTTTTTTAAATACTACAACTGTAGATTATTTATTTTAAATACTATATTAAAACTACAATAGAAAATTAAAAAATTATTTAGATATTTTGGTGTATTTAGTTATGTTTTCCATAAAATATTATTGCATTTTACAATTTAATATTAGGAGTAAAAAAATTCTATATAACTTTTTACCAAAAACATCAATTTTAATTAGCTTCAGTGGACGATTTACAATGTTCTAGATACTTTTGTTGAATCGTTTAGAGGATGTTATGTAAGGTAGCTAATTTTCGGAATATAGTTTTGATTTTCTATTTACTTAAAGCTTACGCTGTTAAATGCCTATAGTAACGAAAAAATTCCGTCAGTTTTGTCAATAAAATATAAGTAAATGTAAATATTTACTTGCTTAAATATTAGCTTTGAATCTTATATTTATATGATTGAAGAAATAATTTGAATTGATCTCTTTTGTCTCAAAAGACAAACAACCAACTTTTTTTTTCAATCTTATTAAATTCAGAATGTTAAATATTTAAACAATATAAATTTTATTTCTTAAAATAATCTTTGTATTAAAAAAAATCTAATAAATATTAAATAGTTAAGTTTTATTGTTAATACTTTGTTGATTCAAAACCTACCTTTTTATTACAATAAAAAATTGCTAACTTTTAGATTATTAAATTTAATGCAAAGTATGCGAGTACGGAGAATGCTGGGGGGGAAAAATACCTAATCGTAAAGTTTAAAAAGAAACGGATTTAAATTTTTCGTGAAAAGTTTCGCTTCACTATTATTGTTTAAAAACAAACTATTTAATTTTTATTATATTTAAACATTTGTTTGAATTTCTAAGGACATGAATAATTCAAAGGGTATTGAGTAGATAAATGAATTTAAAGATATAAGAGATGTTTACCTGCTAATCATTTTGACATCTTAAAATAATTTTTGGACCAACTAGTTTCAGTACTTTTATTTTTATTTGGATATGTATAATTATACCAAAGGGTCAAAAAGAGGAAGTTTTGGTAAATTATTTTTAGTATATACCAAAATCCTTGATAGCTTTTCAAACCACAGAAGTTGTTAATTAAGTGATATAATAGAATTTATAAGAATAGTTTTTCTTATATTGATTTCCAAAAATTTGATTTTTTTTTCAATTTCTTTGGTTTTAATATTATTGCTTTTCAAATATTCTTAAATATTTTAAACTTTTTTTTAAGTTAAATCATTGCAAAGTATTTTATTTCCATGTTTTTATTTTAATTGGAACATTAATTGCAATAGAATTATTTAGTTTTTACTTAATACTCTTAAACCAACGATTTCATTATTTCTTAAATTCATAATTCACGCAACGAAAAATAAAAATATCTTGGGAAGTAATTTAAATAAAAAAATTCATGATTGCAATTTTAGTTTAAAATATAAATACAAAAGGGATAATAATGACATTTCTAAAATACGAAAATACGATACTGTGGGCCTAATTTAACAGCATTTAAACATAACATAGGAACACTTTTTCAAAATAATGATTTTTTCAAAGTTTAAATATGTTTTTTGAATCGGAGTTACCAATTTGATTGGTTCGTGTTAGGTTACCTGTTTTCTTATTGAGAGTCTTTAAACAAAATAATAAATTTGAGTAGCATTCAACCAATTATCTAAGTTTAAATTTCAAGTTGTTTACCAATTCAAACAATGACGTAATACAAAAAAATGAAACCATCTCTCTCTCTCTCTCTTTTTTAATTTTTTTTTTTAATTTTTATTTTTTTAAATCATTTATATTTATGTCGATTTTGTTTATTAAATTGGTGGCGGGCAAATCTTCCGATGGCTAATTAATCCCCTTACTGTCATCCAATCGATCTGAAAATTGTCGGATATATTTATTATCAATGAAAATGCATTCTTTCAAGTTTTGGGAGCTCTCATTAAAATCCGATTCTATGTTTCTATTGAGCGTTTGAACGAGTAATTAACCCACTTGTCTTCATCAAATCAAGTTGAAACTTGGTTCGTTGACTCGTTGTCACTAACAACACATTCTTTAGAGTTTTGGATGAAAAAAAGAAGTTAGTTGATGGCAAGGAATATATAGTTTTCTTCGTAATGGACAAACCCTATGAAAATTCGATCTAAGCTCAAAATTACTGAAATAAGTTGCAATTGCACATAAAAGTTGGCAATGCATATAAAGGATTTATATTAAAAACTTCGTTTTTTTGGCAAATTTTTCTCTCTATAGATATAATTTATTTCTATTGTGGCATGAAACCAAAACACAATTCCCAAATGGCATCAAGTCATTTTCCACTTTTCCATAATGATTGACATTGAGCGTGCCTACATTTTGTACCTTCGTAAGGGGTTCAACGCAATTCGCCGGACTCCTTTTTGGCGTGAAAAGGCGGGAAAATTCTCAAGAGGGTGGACAAGTAGGTCGTTTCGGATTAACAATGGCTATAAAAAGTATTCGCAACCCTAAAAAGAGAAATGTATTTTAATTTAGAGGATAACTGTGCGTGCCAATCTTTTACCGCCTCAGTTTGTGTTTTGTTAAGTGGGTGAGAATGGAAGCAATTGGCAAAGCCTATAAGTAGGATTTTAATTTTTATTCATAAATGTTCTACGTGTTCTACTTTTTCACCACTAATAAATCCATTATATATTTTTATATGAACTATTATCATAATCAGTAAATTATCATTATAACATTATAAACAAGCTTAACCAAGATAAATAAAAATTGTATAATAAATCATATCTGAAGTTAGCGCATCCTGTTAAAATTACTCACGCAACTTCTGTTTCTTGCCCTAATATTGAATAAATTGTCCTTTGTACTAATCTTGCATACTTAACAATTACTTTTCAAATAATTCAGCATTGAGAATAGGCCTGGGAGATGTTAACATTCCTTCATCGCGATATATCGAGAAGCAAACATCACGATGTCACGATACATCACGATGTTAACTATATTTTTTTTACAAAATACTATAACACAACGTTTTCATAACATACAATGTAGCCGAAAGTTATGCTTACTTAGCTTTGCAACATTTTATTGAATTCATGTATTGAAGTTTATTTTAAATAACATGAGCAGCGACCGAATTACTTTCAGAGGGATACACAAAGCACCCAAGGGGTATAACCCAGTTTTTTTTTTTTTTTTGGTTTAATCCGGATTTTTCAATTTCTCTATCTTAATGAAATTTTACTTTGTTGTTATCCACGGAAGGAGAGGAGGAGGCAGTGGGGGGGGGGGGAGGGGGGGCGATGATAAGTGCACTTCCTGGCGGTGCTCATGTTTCTTTAGTTATTGGATATTCTTAATTATCAAATCAAAAACATACTTTATAATGAATATTTTATTACTTACTATATACAATAAAAATAAAATTAATGCATAACATTTAAAATTCTAATGATCTTTATTTTGTGCCAAAAAAATCTGCATTTCAGCATTTTTAAGAAGCACTGTTGGATTGAGTAATTAATCTTATGGAAATAAAGTTTATTCAAATCGTACAAACTGAAAAAAAATAAATTATAAAACATTTATTTACTTACAAGTCAGAAGAGAAAATCCTTCAAAGTAAATGGGAAAAAAATCGTTTATAAGTATTTAAGCAATCAAACTAGAGAAACAACGGTGATCCGTCCATGCCCTAGTTCATACTGACTTTGGCAAAATAACAAACCATCATAGTAATAAACAACCTGCTTATCTTACCTGGGTAAGAACTAGACAGAAATTACCACGCAAGAATACCGCAATCCCCTTGAGTTAATAAATAAAGCAAAACTCTCAAAGGGTAAAAATGTTAAATAAAAAAAAATCCTGTAGTTAATGAAAATATTTAAAAATACAAAAATGTAATATTTTATTTCTTCCAAGTTAGAGAAAAAATAAATCAAAAATGAAACACAAAAAGTTTAGGAAATACTCAATTGAATTCCAAAAATAGAAATCAAGGTCTTATATTTGATGACAAATTAAATACAAATCAAAACGTTTTTCATGAGTTAAGAGAAAAAAAAAAAAAAAAAAAAAAAAAAGTTCAAACAATAAAAGGAATACTTCTTTCATCGAATCTCCAATATTACTAGACTAACTGGTGCCTGAAAATTCTGGTGCCTCGTAATTTCAATACTCAGCTGTAAAAACGAAATAGGAAATAAACGCGAGACCTAAAAAAAAATACATCGTAAAATTGAATTATAATTTCAACATGTCATACGTGCTTTTTATCCCTTGAAATGTGCACTTTTTTCCAACTTTATTTTAAATTTCAAAAACCAGGGGATGCAAAAGCGAATGTAATAAGTGATTAAGTGCTCGATGCCATCTGTGGCGTTATGTTTATATTCAATCATTGAAACATTGCACATACCGGATACGATTACCACGATGCCGATACAGCCAAAGCAAATGAAAATAGTCTCAAACGGCGCGGTGTAGCTGTTACACTACGTTTCTATACAGTCTTGGATACACCGCGCATATGCAGGGAGGATTACTGCGATGTGATGAAGTATCGTGTCTCAAACGGCTCGGTGTCGACGGTTTCAATACGTTTCTATGGTATTTTAGAAACACCGCGCATGAATCGTGGCATCATCGGTTCTTCGTCCTTGAAGTGCTAGGCAATGAGTGTATCGCGCTCTCGTCAAAAAAGATCGTGATGTATCGGTTTAGGGAAAATAGTGATACCGGTTTGACGATGTTGATTTCACACCGGTTTTAGACGATGTATCGATACATCGCCCAAGCCTAATTGCGAATAAGATGTTTGGACAAACGTCTACATAAGGCGTTTCTCTATCCTCTTGTCTTCGCCAGAAGAAAATTCGAACAATATTAGTAATCCATCATTGTATGAATGATCATCTAACAAATTAGTTTATTAGGAAGTAAACATAGCCTAAAACAACAGCAATAATTATTAAAATCCCATGCTTGTGTTTCATGTTTGGCGATAATTTTCAGAAAGTACCATATTCGATTTCAATTATAAAATTTTTCCTTGATTCAAGAAACAGTCTTAGGTATTATATGTTAGGTTCTAGGTGTAGGAAACTGGTAATAATTTCAAAAGGGTTATTATAATTTCAATTATTTAATTAGAAAAATTTAATTACAATTATTTAATTATCAACGTTCAAAAAAATTAAACTTTTCTTAACCATAAATCGGGGTGAAAATAACACTTTAATTCGATGAGTGCGATAAAATTACTTTACAGAAGCCTCGTGCTCAAATTTTATATTTTTTTGGTATGTAAGTGACGTATTTTTAGAAAACATTCATTGACTGCAGTTGCCAACCTAAATTTATAAATGCATTAAAAATATTTTTTAACATGATTATAAAAAATAGTGTATGCAACATGTGCAAAAATACTTTTTCAAACTTGGTAAGTTATATGACTCATTCTTAAAGCACTCGTCAAATAAGCATTTTACGTCTTTTGAAAAAGAATTACTTTCACAACTATTTGCATAAATAACAATTATTTATCCCCAATCTTTAATACAAGTTATCGTCAATTTACAATTGGTAAACCCTTCTAAACTTACTATTACCTAAGACATTTTTGCTATCTATAACCCTTTAGCCCCACCCTTACACGTCACTGATAATTATTAAACATTTTGGTTTCACTATTCACCCACTTGTGAATTAAAAAAAATAAGAGCTATGTTCAAAACTTCAATTTTCTATATACTGCCGTAAAATTATTAAAGGTATCAGGACAGCTCTATGAAAAAAGACTCATTAACCACTCCACCAATCAAATGATACGTTATCACAACTCACCACCAACTCAGAACAGAGAAAAACGAATCCCGTTTTTAGCTTCCTGACATTCCCCCGCCTTCACATGAACGCTTGGTATGGCCTTTAATACTATATTCCTAAATCATGAATCACCCCAAAGTCATTAAGGACTTTTCCCATACCTATCTCGCCATTATTTAATGGTATTCTCGCTTAATCCATTTCAAGTTACACATTACTTCTGGCCCATTGCGAATTGCGTGACAAAATTTTGACCAGGAAAGAATGGGAAAAAAAGACGACGCCATTTATCAAGTGCAATACATGATGCCAATAGCATTTTGTAAATAAGTAATAGACACCGTTTGTAATGGAGTTCAAGCATTGTGACTTCGCAGTGTTTCTTGATTTCTTTTGTAATTTACGATGTGAATTGTTTGATGTGGGTACTTGGGTTAATTTCATGGTTGGAGTATTTAAGTTAGGTTTGAAGGGCATATTTCGATTATTGGGAATTGGGTGGTCATGTCGATGGTTTGGTAAAGCTTATTTACTTAGACTTATCATAGAAGGAACAATACTTCTATTGAAGTTTATGAAAAAAAATCTTAAGAGTAGTGTTCTTCGAAATTTGGTTGACAATGCAAAGTACGCATTGACCCTTTAAATGTTTTTAAAAAAGCTACAAATGTACAAGGGTTATTTAGACGCAATTGTAGAATCTCTTTTTGTAACATTTACAATTTATCTCTCAACTCGTGGATATTTTTCAAATAATAAAAATTTAAAAATACTTATTTTAACATGAACATACGTGATGTCAATCGTTTTTTAAAGAAAATTCCCCAATTCGAAGAAATTCAACAATGGTAATCAAATTTGAGGGTAACTTGATGCTCGACTTGATATTTATGATACTAAAACTTGAGTGGTTTTGGTAAATTCTAATAGGAGTATTTTATCGGCGTAATCTTTAAGAAAGGCTTGAACACGAAAATAATTATTAAGTGATGGTTTTTCTAATTTATTGCTTGCCTAGTAGAACAACCAAATATATATCCATAAAATGCACAACTGGGTTACATTTAGCCTTTATATTTAGTAAAAATGACTTCAAATCAAGTGCTCCATATTTAGATAAAATAAGTGTTTGTATGTTTGTCTTACATGAAATGTTTACGATTACAAGAAAGCAAAATATCTTTTAACTGTATTTTCTAAATTATAACTTTTTATGTAAAAAGTTTATAGTTCCAAACGTCATGCATATAGAAACGTTTGGTTTGCAAATTGAGCTTGAGATCAATAATGTGTTCTTCCAGCTTATAATCACATATTGAAACTGAAAAGCAACTGCTTACGATGGAAACGTTTAGAAACAAAACTTTTTATATAAGCATACATTGGGAAATTTTCATGTCGCTTTACAAGTATGTTTTAACAAATTTTTATTTTAGATAGAATACCTTGAATAAGTATTTTATTTGAACATAAATTAAAATCTAATATTTGATCGTTCATACGTTCATATATTATTTTAGCAGGTCCAAACGTTATTTTACGTATATTTATATACATGTACTTTATGGTTATATTTTTTTTCCCATTTATTTTTTTACTATCACAAAATGAACATAAAAATTAAGTATGAAGAAAAAATTTTGTAGTTCAGTTATTGAATACAAATTTTCATTTCGTGTATTTATGGACAAATCTATTGCAAAATGTTTCAAAAGTCTTATGTATTCTAATTTTTATGAAAAAATAAAGTGGGATGTATATATAATTGAAAATAACATTAAACGTCTCAGGATTACCAGCAATTTTAATCTTAGTGTATATTTGAGAAAAAGACTTAAATTTTTACTATATAATAAAAACATAATTATACTCATTTAAATGGTTTTAAAGAAAAAATATTTTTAACTACATCTGAGAACTTATATGATATTTTAATTTTATTTTAAATACTGCTTTTCACATTTCAGTATTTTTACTATCATTACTTGCTTATATCTTGATTGTATTAATGAAATCATTACTTCTTTAGTAAAATATATTCTTAAGCTCAACTTTTCAAGGATACTTCATCTTTAGGTTAAAACAAATTATTTATTAAATATTTCTTTCAGTGAACAGCATTCGTTTCAATGAAATGCACATAGAAAATACAATTTTAAAGTATTTTTGTTTGGATGTTTTATATGAAACTCTTTTTAATATCACTTCAAAGAAGATGGATTACATTATTTTTTTATTACACTTTTAAAAATGCATCGCTGAAGTGTCAAAATGATTTATTTCTCAATATTAAACCGATATTCTTACTTTACATACATATCGAAAATGCAATACATTTAACTTAAAAGTAATAAAATATTTACATATCGTACACTGTTTCATCTACTAACTTGAAAATGTGTTGTACAAAAATCAATCCTGCATTACTAAATTTGAATTAGAAGTACATCGAGAAAATTAAATATTGAAGCAGAATGTTGTATAGATGAAACTGCAAGATTGAACTAAATTTAAGTATTTTTGTTTGAAAAATTATATTTCTAAGAAAAAGATATAGTTTTAAACTTTTAAAATTTAAAATACATTTGTATTTCTATAAATTCAACACAAAAGTTTTTTTTTTGTATAGTTCAATAGTAAAATCTTTTCTGAGTAGACTTTTATAGGACAAAAATTACGAGTGAAAGTCATTTTTATCGAGTCTTAAGCACAAAATATAATATATAACAATACAAATGTTATTACTTAAAATATTATACATATATTTTATATTATTCACACACTTTATTTTTATATTAGTGGACTATTATTTATATATTTCAATATTTATATTCGAATGTTAAATGTATATGAAATTCATTAATGTTATATCTGTTAATTTTAATAATCTAAATTTTACTTAAAAAGTTTGGGAATAAATGTATTGCATAATTCCCAAAATTTATCATTCCCATTTAATGATTCTTTCCCATGTGAGTAAAAATGCATTTTTGATGACTCTTAAAACTATTACCTGAATAACATTTTAAGTTAAGTAGCTTAAAAACTATGTTTATAACATTTTGATTTACGTAACTATAACAAACTTCATTGAAAACATTTATAAATAGTATCTCTAATTAAAAGCATGCTATTTTTTTAAGAAATGAAAACTGTGATAATGGCTTAATTTGGTTTCAACTATCCAATACAGAATTCATTTTAAAATTCAAGTAAATGATTTAAAACATTCGCAACTTACAGATTGACTGTAATGAACTTGATAGTGTAAAAATCAATCTAAGGCATGTTGAAATATACAAAAACTTTGTAAACGTACATACTAATGCTAATTTTAAACAAAAATTATATACATATTTAAAAAAAAAAAAAATGGTTTACATTTTGACAAACGATGCTTAATGGATAACTTATAATAAATTACATAAATTTGAATCTTTATTCCACAATTTTTATTTTAGTTAAAAATTCATTTGGTTTAAAAATGAACTATTACTCCGATAGATTACACTGTAAAGTGTGCGGTGTAAAAGTGTCTAAAGTTTAGCTTCCATTGAAGTGCAATATTTTAGTCTACTGCCAAAATTTGATGTGATGTTTTTATATATCATTGTCTCGTTGGGTCTATCAAATGAATCAAATTTGATAAAAATATATTTATAAGAACAGGCTCTAGACAGTTTCAAACGGGTGCAGTTTAAATATTATTTATTCAAATTATTTAAAACATTATACTACATTTGACATCCCTGATTCATTATACATCCCTGGAAAATTACATTTTTCATAACCATCTTATTTCAGAATATTTTAGAAGTACGTGTAAGATTACTTTCTTTAAATCTAACTATTCATTTAGAAACATTAACTCTGATATCGAAATTGAAAAGTAATTAACAAACTGCCTTATTGTTTTGACTGATGGTGTATCCACCTCCTCGAGGTTTGACAGGAATTCCTTCTTAAACCACCCGACTGTCTCTAACTGCTTGTCAGTTTGAGAAGAGCCTTAGTTTCTGTCGGCCTGTTTATCGACTTGCTCGGAGCATTTGTTTTGCTAGAGGGACAATTCTTTATCCCTGTGGATGTTGGTCATTGAAGCAATGGACTTTTAACGAGTAAACTATGCCTTCTTGGAGGAAAGTTTGTGGGATGGTTGGAGTGATCACAGAAAACACGAACAACAAGTGAAGCGGAATACAGTCCAACTACTTTCTTTCGACGTCATCAATAACTAGTAATTATAAAGGGTTTCATAAACAGATGGTTATTTGGTTTGTTGCTTTATGTATGGTACATTAGCAAATAATGAATACTGCACAAATATTTGGTAGAATATTTTAAATATAATCAAAATGAATACAGTTGAGATGATTTTTAATTTTTATATTGCGCCTCGAGCAAAATGTATGAATTAGAAAATATCATCTTTCTACAATGCATTAAAATGTTTCATTGCTGTTGCGGAAAATTGACAAAAATGTGACTATGAAAGCTATGTGCCTTACACCAAATTTTCATCTAGATAGCAGTGTAAGGATATGCGAAGTTCTTTTCTATTATTATACGACCTATATTATTAATAAGAAATGTAAGTTTATGAATTAATGTGCTAATAGAAAACATAGAAATTTTTAATTAATGTTTTAATGAAAACCGCCATTGCAGATGTAAAAAATATATATTTACAGAAGTTATTTTTTGCAGTTGTAAAATTATTTTTTTAAGTAAAAAAATATTTTTTAAAACTTATGCAAAAAAAAAAAAGTTTTAATGAAAAGCATCCAAGTCTTTTTTACAATCGGTTGATTCCTTGTCTTCTGTTCTGACTGTTCACCATCATTGACGTAATATTTATTGATGATTTGGCTCACTTTAAAAAAAAAAAAAAAGTTAGCATTTGGTACCAGGGTAATCGAAACTTCTTTACCCTTCATCTTTGAAAATTTACCCTTTTAACCGATTTCTACATGTTTAAAATTAGTTATGAAAAGTAGTTTAAATTAATGTTGACAAAAAGAGTATAATGTGAGTTAAAAGTATTTCACTTTTCCCGTTACCTGGAAATCTCTTTGGACAATATATCCAAACCGTATATTCAACTAAGATTATTTGTCACACAATAAACTCAGATATTTCAATACATATAGAATCTTGTGGTAAACTGAACACTGATTGGATATATTGTAACACTGTTAAACACGATTAGGACAATGTGTCCCACAAAAGCCGAGATGTTATGCACGTAATCAAACTGAATTGCTTATAGAGAGGTGGGTTTTCATATAAAAAAACCATGCTTGTTATTTTGCAAATTAATGCATATCTGGCAATAGAATTAGATCAACTATTTTTTAAGTTTCAGCCTTTTCCTCCAGGCAGACCATAACATGACATTTATCTACATTTTATAAAAACATTCACAACAATTTTCGATAGGGCTTCAAAAGAATAATTATCAGGTCAATCCATAATTATTATTTCTTGTTTGACTGATTTCTAAAGCAATCCATCTAGTTATAAAAAATTACTAAACTTATTTAAATATTCATAGTAATTTAATGAAAATGGTGGAAATACTTATAGATTCTAATATGCAAGGGATAGGTTGAGGTTGAGTCAACACACTAGAAAAATATCATACAACCATGTGTTGCAGTGGGGATCCTTTTCTGAGTGATGGCTAGAAGTATATATATAAATAAATTGAACTACACTTGTTTACTTATTTGTACATTCAACACAGCAAATTTACTAGCTCCAACAAAATATTTCACAAAATGTTTCTATTCATCATGTTTTACGGCTTACCAACCAACAAACAGTATACCAACATCGTAAAGTTAAGACATCAAAGTCCCTTCAGTACAAAGGATTTAGTGCTTTTTAAATCGGCAACTTATTCAAGAACACACGAAAAAGAATCAAGTAACATTCTTACAAACCTAATCCAATTTTTTGCTCGACTTCCACAAAACAACAAATTCAAGTGTCACATTTTTGTACACTTCACTTACATTCTATTAAATCCAAAGAATTTCTATCTCACGAAGTCTTTATTTTCAATAACGGCCTTGGGGAAAATAACTTTTTCTAACGTTTTTAATTTGCAAAGAGTTTCAACAAAAACAGATACAAAAAAACATTGAATCAAGCGATATTCTAAACGAAAATAAAAGAAACAAATTACAAAAAGAAATAATTACCTGATTTTTTTTACAGAGTTATTTAAGCATTGCTATCTCGAGTCTTTCATAAATTTTCCCTCAGGTTTTATTTTATCACCTAAGCTTCGGGTTGCTTGTTTCATATAGCTTACTTACCAATTAAAAAACTGGTTATATAAAACTGTTTTTTTTTTTTTTTAACTGTAACTGTATCCGTTACGGGAGGTTTTCATATCAATCAATTTAATGATCATATCTTTATTGAGATAGCTTTCTTTTAATTCTTCGAGCAATTTTTATACAAGTAATAAATATATTTAATTTTTAACAACAGAAGGGTAGTAAAAGAAGAATAAAAGGTCACTTTATAAAAAAATATTTCAAGTATAGGAAACAAATTATTCGACAAAACTGATTTTTTAATGAATATATTATGATTTCTTTGGAGTATTTAAAAAATATTCACTTTCAAAATGAACTGACATTTTTTAAAATTTTCTTTAAAAAATATTTTATACTAATTACGAAATTTTTTAGGTACTTAAAAAGGTATAAATTTGAATACCATTTTAAAATAAGAGTTTCACATAAATTTACTTTGTATTTCTAGAAGTTATTATTATCCTCTAGTAAACTGGGAAATAGCTAAAGTACAATCTGTGGATAAATAATAAAATTAGAGCTACAAATTTAGAGCTAAATTTTCGATTGACAATTAATCTAGATTGTTACTATGATAAAGTTATTTATCAGATTCCTATGACCGAAATTAAAACTCTTTTCTTAACAGGGTTTAGTCAAAATAATTTGCACATTTATTGACAATATTTTTTTCTTTCAACTACCCACTAGTTATAGAGTAATAAAACTTTTGCATTCGGTAAAAAATCGATTTTTTTTTTTTGCATTTATACACGTTTTCAAACGTTTTGAGTTAAAAAATTGGCCTTGAAAAAATGACTTTGTGTGTCTGTTGTCAGCATAACTCCCGAAAGGATTAATCTGCAATGCTCACATTCTGTGAACGGATTAGTGGTGGTCATGGGACCTGTCATTAAAGTTTTTGTTAAAATTACCCATGCGCATAAGGTAGCTGCCTTTCAAAAATTTATGTTTTTCAGCAATTACCAAAAAAACGTCTCTAACGATTTTGATCAAAATTGCTGTGGTACTGTCATTAACGTGTTCTAAATATCCACACCTTCAAAATAGCCGTGAAAATACGATAAAGGTGTAAAAAGTAGAAAAACGAATGTCTTTAACACAGAGTTCTTTTGCCTTGAGCATTGCCCACCAATAACTAGTTACTCGACTGTTTCAATTTACAATAAAGGGTTCGCCAAAAATATTGCCAAACTGGTCATTTTTTTAAATTAAGGAACTCGGAAAATGGAACCAGTAACTTATACAAAGCATGACAAATTTAAATGCAGTGACTAGTATTAAGTGTAATTGAAGTTTTTACGATGCTCCACATCTCTAGTTTTTGTAATGTATAGGCTATGAAATGAATTTATTTGTAGTCATGCATACTTGAATCAGTACCTAAAATGATAATGGTTGAGAAAATAGTAGCTCAAAATGTGAATCTCTCTAGAGAACGTGACAGCGAAAGGTTAAGCTTAATGCTGCCTTGTATCAATGCATTGTATCAATGTTGTAATATTAGTAAGAAACTTTATGCTGCATTGTATCTAATTAGCTTTAAAATGATAAAAAATATACTTGATCTTTTTGGTGATATAAATATAAGCTAAGCTAACATTTGATTTTCTTCACCATTTGGCAATGGTATTTGATGTGGTGAAATTGCTTACGTGTACATTAACATGTAATATATATATGTCATTAAAGTCGGTTGCTGAATACGAATATTGAGTTAAGATATTAAACATAAGCAATTCATATTTATTTGGACTCATAATATTGCTGTAACTAAAGTAGCACACATAAGTTGTCCAATATCGCCCTGTATTGGCCATACCCGAGGTATATCGTTACAGAATAGCCGTTGCTACGGATCTTGGTCAATTTAGTCCAGTGTTGGGTTGGTTGGTTGTTTTCAGATTATCTGGCGCCGTCAGCAACACGAGGGCTATAATGCGCCGAAACATTCGTCATTAGACAAGCCAACATACATTTACAAACACCCATGCCAACACGGGACTCGAACCCGCAACCTCGCGGTCTAGAAGCTAGCACGCTAACCACTATACCGTTTGGTCGGCAGTCCAGTGTTGGGAAAAATATACTAGAAGTTTCGAAATGTTGATACCTTTGTTTTGAAATTGAAATATATTTTTATAAGAAAAGGAGGGAAGGGAAAATAAATGTTATGTGAAGGTTTTGATTTGTTTATTTTTTTAAAAAATCGTATATATTTTTTTAAAATTCTGGTGTAATCGTATAAAATCGTGTGTGTCCTCAATCTTCCTAGAACCCTTGTGTCCGATATTGGCCAATGCCGCTGTGCTTCCGTGGTACATACAATTTATTTTCTTGAAGATTTTTTAATTTTGAAATAAAATATCTTTAATTGACTAATTTAAATGTTAATAAGTGGCTATACATGTATATATTATTTGCAAAAAACGTATGGGACGTAATTTTTCCTAAAGCAAAATTCAAACCAGAGATAAAATAGTTTGTGGTGAAACTTGATAGGCCCAATACAATCTTTCTAAAACAACTTAAGGATTTCCTCATAAATAGTTACATATTAGGAAATAATTTATAACTTAAAGGAGCACGGTACCCAAAAAATTACGAAAATTTCATTTTTTCAATTTTTATCCCATAATGTGGAGAATATCTTTCTGAATAGTTGTGCAAAAATTTATACTTGTACCTTTGATAGATAAAAAGTTATATTGTATTTGTAAACCATCTGACACTATCAAAGCTGAAAAAGAAATCTTTAACACTGTTTTTCTCAGTGCGTTATTTTTCAGTTTGAGTGTTGTTTAAATCCCTAAGGCTTTTTTCTAAATTTTGTTTGGTTTGGAAAATTTTTATAGAGTATTTATGTACATATGATAAACAAAAGTTAGTATGGAATAAGGTGTGCTATGTTTAGTTTTTTGTTAAACTAAAAAGTTGAAAACTTGAAATTAAACGTCGTTTTTCTGTTGTTTTTAGTGTAAAAACATATAAAAACTTTTTCATAGTTTGCATCTTCAAATCCATACTAACTATTGTTAACAATTATAATACGAATATATTGTGAAAATTTCGTGGAAAAATATTTAAAATTGGGGAAGGAGTAGCATTTCGGAAAAAGTTTGAAAACATTAAATAAAATTGAATTAATCAAAAAATATTTATTCAAAATATTTTAGTTGGTTAAATTATGTTTACTTTCCATCAACACAATGTAAAATTACCATAGTTTAAATTTTGAAATTTTTTTTGGGTACCATGCCCCCTTAATAAATAATGCTTGTTTACATTAGAACTTCATTTGTATGCTACTTATTATATGAGTTGTACGGGAGACATTCAAAATCTTAGTAAAAGGTATTTTAGGAAGTTAGAGAAATTGAACTATTACCTAAAGGATAACAGTTATATAAGGTTGAAACAATCAATAAGTCTTTAAAAAAATTGCAACTTAAAATTGCAATCCATGAAAATAAAAAAAACCTTCAAATCTCCCAGGATGTTACAAAAGCTTAAACTTTTCCCACTTTTCAGCAAAGAAAAAAACTTCTCAAGGACTCCCATGTATTTTTCCGAAGTCAACTTGCTCAGCAAACATCAGTTCGAATTATCATCGATCAAACTTGATGCTGTAATCTGTGCCAAAAAAATTTAAAAAAATTGCCTTTCCCTGGAGAAACTAATTGAGTTTCTTTCTACAGTGAAAGCAAGAGAATTCCCTTAAATAGCTGCATTACATTCCCGTTGGCTAGGAAAGTAAAAGAGGTTGGATTGGTTCGGACTCGTACGATTGAAAATACTATTAGACCAATGAAAAACTATGTTAGGACTAAATAAAAATAGAGTTGTTTAGCATTTGGTTGCTAACTAGTGAAGCAATTTTGGTTTTTGTGGTCGTACTAATGACTTTCAAATGGTCTGTTTTTATCGGTTAAGGATTTCTTAATATGTCGCATAACTTTAAATGCGTATGCGTTTGACTTTAAGCTATTAGCACTCCACTTACTATTAATTTTCTTTAAAGTAACTTATTTAGTCCTTGTTTTTTTAGGTTTATTTTTAAAGTTATTTTGTAGAGTATGTGGTAAATGTAGTGAAATATCTTAATGTTTCTGAAATACTTGAAACTGCACTAGTGAGTTACACGAGGTAAATTTTTTTTATTAAGAATTGCTTAAAAATGTAAGATATATTTTGGACTAAAGTTACTAATGGTGTCTGCTATTATATTTTTAAATCAATTAATTTAAAACTCATAGTGATTTAAAAGGATTGCCCTTATAATATAAACATTTGAAACAGTTTCATAAACAGTGATCCAAATATGAGGTTACCCCAGAGAAGTAGAAGAAAACTGAAAGTTTTATCTGGATATTCAAAATTGAGGTAAAGGGGTTAGCACATCTTTAAAATCAACATTTCTAAGAATTTGATCTATCATTGTAAAACGCCGCCGTGATATACCCTTGGTCACATTAATTTCCAAAAACTAATCAATGTGAATTATTTCGATGAAGAAATACAAAAGACGTTGAATTTGGGCCATCATTTGATCAATATTCAAGAACTAGATATCCACACTTTGAATACGCTGATGCCGATGCCAACTGATATGCTTAACGTAGTATGATCTTACGATTAGACACCCGTATGACGAAGAGTGGCCTAATCATATCTTTAAGGTATGTAAAATAAACTTTTAACTTCTTCCAGTTATTCTTTAAATCTAATAATTGTAAAATTATTTATTAAATATTTATAGACGTTTATTATGGGAGTAACCATTTTGCTTTAAACATCGACATAGTTTAAAATTTACTTATTATTAACACATAAATTTTGGCATTTGAAACATGAATAATGCAAGATTAAATAAAATTTATTCTAAATTAATATGCTTGACATTGTTTTCAAGTACAGCAGTTTTATTTAAAATAACTAAAATAATGTTTACCCTTTATAAACGTTCTATCCATCAGAAAAATAAAAGAGCATTTTCCGGAATTTTCAGAAACATATATAAAAAAAAGAATATTTGTTTACACTTTTTCTTTTAAATTGTACTTTATACACATTTAATATGTACATTTTTTTTATTTTATGGAATATTTTAATGAAATTTTTTTTTTGAGAATAAAGCATCTTAAGAATAAAGCATTTTTTTTATAATTATTTTTTTAAATTTAAAAGAACTTGCATACTATTATCAAGAGTTTTCAGCTAAAACCTCATGAATACACAATATATGTTTAATGCACTTGATAAAATAAACATAAATTCTGAGAATTTATATATATTTTACAAGCTACTAGAAAGAACCTTTACTTCCCTTCATCAAAATAACTGTTTTTGTTGAAAAACTAGTTACTAAAAAACAACATTATACATCGTAAAATCATGCCTCAACCATCATCTGGCAATTGAAAAATGTATTTTATAACAAAATCTAAGTGAAAAAAGATTTAAAAAAAAATAAATTATTGAAGACTTTTCAGTAAGAATATACCACACAGGTGACAAAAAATGTAAGTAAAATGACCAAATAACAGAATACTTGCGGCATTTAATATCCAAAATATTTAAACATCGGTATTAAATATCATATTATAAAAAAATCAAACACGTATGCGTATATATATGAAGCCATACCTTTCTTAGAACATTACTGTAATTAGAAGTCTTTCAGTTGAAATCTGAAAAACAAAATATATCCATTTTATTGATAAAAACATTTTTAGTATATTTAACGTTTTAAGTTATTACTGTACATGATTCAGATCTATTCTCATAATATATACTTTCTCAGTAGTACAAAATGAAACAATTCCATTATTTAAATTAAATACTTTTTAATAGAAATGAAAGAAGTAAATAAAACATTTTGTCAAAAGAAACAATAGCCACTTGATTTATTCTATCGATCTATATTTTCATAAAAAAAAATATTGTTCAAAACTTGGGTAGAGCTACTAACAACTAAACTCTTCAAGATAATAGTTCTTTCCATCATCATACATTGAAATTCATTTGTTTGATTTAAACTGTCTAAACTGACGTTTTCAAAGATTTGATCCCTATAGCGCACATAAAACGTGGAAAAGTATGTTTGTTAGTCAATGCGTAATTTCAATAAATAATGGCAATTAATAAAACAAGTGACTTCCAAAATTTGTTCATTCTAATCAAGTAAACAAATATTTGACTCTATAAACTATGTTTAAAGTCTACAAAAGCAATTAAATTACATTAGAAAAAATGTATAATTAATTTATAATTTGTACTCAAAATTTTGAAGCTAAATATGTCAGCTATGATTTAAAGTGTTTTTTGTGAAATTCAAGTAGATTGTAGTGAATATTATTAAAAGCATGATTAAAATATAATTAAATAAATAATACTCGAATGTATACATCAATATATATAAAACTGAGTTGTCTGTACGTCTGAACCTTATATAAGTACACAGTTTTGCACCTGGAGGTATGAAATTCGGTACATAGAATCTTTAGTACTTGGAAATTGAAGAAAACAACTTTTAAATTCGATTAAATGTTGCTTTTATCAAAATTTAATGACACAAACAAAATTTCTTGGAATAGCAACGATATTTTTTTATGGCATCAGAATAAAATCAAAAGTTATTTTAATATGTCCCACGTATTTTTCTTATTATTTTTAAGTATTAGAATCGTCTGTCCGATAAAGAGTTCGAATATTATTATGATTTTCCATCTATTTACTGTAAATAGATGCTCTGAGCATGCGCGGTTTTAGCGTAATTCTAATAATCTGAAGGTAAAAAAATTATTGAAATTCACTAAAAAATTTCGAGTCATTACGACATTTGTTAATTATTTTTTTATTTCCAGGTAAATATTTATTTTTTTCCTTTAAATAGAAGATCAAAATATTCCTTCTCTTGATTGTTTTTAATTTTTGTATAGTGTTTTTGAACTATGCATCCAAGTTTCATATTATTCAATCTAGATTTTAATAAATTTTTTGTATCATTCATGTTTTATTATTTACACCAGACTATCATAAAATTTTCACCAAAAACGTAATATTTCATTTGCGAATTTATTTTTTTGGTGTTTCATTTTGGTCGTGATTATTAAGTTGGTAAGGGGCCAGTCATGGATTACTCTCTAAAATTTTTTTGGAAGAACAAGCTTTTTTGGTTCAAATTTATTACAAGACATTTCTTTGGTGCGATTTTGTTTAGTGCTTTTTTACAGATAAATGCGGTTTCTCGCAGCGTTTTTTATATTTAGTTATATTTAAATTTTATAACTATTTATATTGTAGTTTAATTTGGTACTAATCCGTTTGCCAGGCACAGCCAAAAAAATCTCTTAAAAGAAGGCCTAAATAAGCTAAACTAACAACTTTCAAATAATTTTTAAATTTCTGATCGTTAAACGAAAAAAAAAAAAAAAAAAAAAATCGCAAAATTCCTTTTACTTAAATGTAAACTCATATCTTCAATGGGTCCCTAGCAGCGCGGGGCTATAGATGAAGAATTTTCGTTATCAGATCAATAAAAAATATATTTGGAGACAATGCTTTTTTTTCTTTTAAATAATATATTACATACTATCATAATATTAAGACATAATGCATTAATAAATAATCATTAATTAATGCACACTAACTTTCAATTAATCATTATAGCAATTTATATCTCGTATAATATTAATTTAACTATTAGTTAATATACAGAGTGATTTATAAAGGGTAAATAAATACTTAAAAACCAAATGGTATTGTAATGGTGAAACACAGAATTCCAATATATGCAATGCAAATTAAATGTCAATAAAAAATTCAAATAAGGATTGGTAAAACAAACAAAGAGGCTCTAAAATTGAAATTAATTCACATAAGCTGCTTTAGAAGCAATTTATGATAGGCACGATAGTAAAATAAATGATTTTTTTTCTTATATATTCGGAATCCTATAATAAGAATTCTTTCCTGAATGGATACGATTTAAAAATTAATTAAATACATATTGGGTTTGTTATGCAATTAATTTCGCCATTTGCGCCTTTTGAATGATGTTCCGTGTGAGCATTTAATTAAATAGTTTTTTGGGATCGCTTGGAATTTTGAGGTAATAATGAGATATGAATTTGTTTAATATCGGTATAAAGATGCTTCGTAATCATGAAGCTTTAGTAAACATTTACCTACGTTATAAAACATGAAATTTATTCTAATGCGTAAATAGATAGATTAAATCTAACTGATATGCTAGATCTACTTATATATATTTTAATTTTCTAATCTGTAACGTCATATGGCACAAAGTAAAACGTTGTTATAAAGATTTTTTTTTGCAATACTTTCAAATCAATTGCATATTTTTCTATTTATTTTCTTATTTTTATTTATTTAGCTATGTATAAATTAGTCATGCAACAAATTTCAATTAAATTGTCGAATTAGTTCTTGCTTTAGTTAATTTGTACTTTTCAGGTTGGTCAAATAGACTGACAAATATTCAATCAGGCATGTACGTGATTCTACATATATTCCATTCTTGACCTTGAGTTGCGAAGCACTAAACATGAGAATATTTGAATTTACAATTGTAATGTATGCAATACTTGAATGAGTTAAAAGTGTTGATATAAGATATTACTTAGATATTTTTATAGATTATGCAAAAATTAATTTTTTCGCGAAATTAAGGTTTTTTTTGGAACAGAACATTTACTTTTTTTAGGACCGATCATATATACTATTTCAATCATAACTATTTCAATAGTAACTTATTCCAGTTTGAGGTATTAATATTAGTCCATGATACTTACATGAAGGGAATTTAAAGGTTATTGCAAGGGATAATTGTAACTACCACACGTAACTGTAAATAACTATTTTAATAAGTAGCAACTCCCTCTATTTTCATCTCAATATTAAAGTCTATGTTTACATAGCTAAGGATCATTGTATTACAGAGTGATACTGTATATACAGAATATATTAATAACAAAACTTATACAAATGCAATCAGATTCCCTTTTGATTGAACAAACTATTTTATGAACCCCTAGATGAACTAGATAAATATTTTTGAAGAAACAAACCTTTTAGACTGTAAACGTTTACCAAAATAAATGGGAAGTGAGTTAAAGAAGGGTTAGTTATTTTTCCATTATATACATGGGGACGGTCTTAAATGAAGCCCTGCGATTCAGATTGTTAAACATAATTCCGAATTATCGATTGCAAACTAATAAAACTTATAAATAATCTTTTTTTTTTTAAATCTACGGCCTCTTTTATGCTGGTCACCATATATAAGGAAGGCAAGTGAGTTAGATTGAGATGTCTAGTGGCATAAATTACTTTAGTATTATATGTATCACCAAACCGAAAAAAAACATCGCGTTTAGTTTTAATGAATATTTAAACTTTGAAGGCACCTTATAAAGACTACGTGTAGACTCTTTTATTCACACTTAAAACACGAGCAATGTTGGGTAGTACTACTAATATTTATGTAAGCTAACATCTCTATTTAATCCAAAGAAAGTAATATTCGCATATTTATATAAATTAAATAGTAGAGTCCATCCTGAAACACATATCATTACTATATAAAAATCAAATTAGTGTACCCGTGAAATTCACTGTACCCATTACTACGAAGGAGGAGTTCTCCGACATTTGCCATGTCATCGAGTCTTAGAACAAAGTTAATTTTTTGCGAATTATGCATGTTTAGCTTTTTAAGTGCGTCCTTCCCTCTCCTTGATAGCATAGCTTTTGAGTTGTCATTTCGCCAAAAAACCCAAACAAAAAATTCCTTCCGAGATTAGTTATGTTCTGAAAATATAGTATAATTAAAGGCTATTTTTGTTAATAGGTAAACTTTACCTATTTCAACTATTATAAGTATAATTTCCAAATGATAACTTTTCATTTAACAATGCAAATCACATAGAAATACGAGCTTTGCAAAAATTTGTTAATGAGCTTAAAGTCTGTTACACATATTACATATACTTTATTTGCATAGCTATTGAAAGTCATAATTTACTACCAAGAACATGATGTATAACATTTGAACCCCCCCCCCCCCTTGTTGTAAAACCATTACTTTCATCTCAAACATTACTCTTTTACACAGAATTTGTTTATTCTCTTAAAATATAGCTCGGTTGTTAATGCGACATCACTCAAAGTGATGCATGAAATGTCTGCTTGGTGAATAATAGTGAAACTTTGTGGAGTAGTTAGAACGGTGATTAATTGCAATATGAGAACGAAATTTATGATTAAAGTTATATCACTCCTTTGGAAATAATGTGCGACAGAAGAATTTTAACATAGTGCATTAAGGGCTTAATTTTCTTTTCAAAACCTTGAGATCATTTTATGTGAAAGCTATTTTGTTATAGTTGTTGTTACAGTTGTGTTGTTATAATAGTTGCAGATATGAAGCAATACTTACCCAGTAGCCCAAATGCGCTGGGAAATATCGGATCGACTCTGACTAATCCCGATGAGGACTTTTGTAATTGACCGTTGCTACTGATCTTGGTCAATCTCCCCTAGTGCTGGGTAAAAAATATACTGAATGGTTTGAAATGTTGTGTAGAGTTTTAAAATTGAAATATAGTGTTATAATACAAAACGAATGGGTAAAAAATATGCTTTATGGTGGTTTTGACATGTTTATTTTTTTTTAAAAATTCGTGTATTTTGGAATGGCGCTCGAGACTGGACGATATTCCCAGGACCCTTATTTCCGACATTGGTCAATACCGCTATGCTATTTCGGTATTTGGATCAAAGGAAAGGTATGAATTGGCAGTGATATAAGAAACATTCCGGTCTAATTTTTCTTAATTCACGTTTAAAAGTATTACAAGTAACATTGCAAACTTTTTTATTAATATAGTATGACATTGATAAGTTTAAACTTTGTGATTGATATAATACTAATTTAATTATGAAGTTTATTTATAGAGTAAAAGTTGATGTGCTTGGTTTAAATAGTTGAGATTTGCAAATCCCAGTACAACCCAATTCAAATTGGTTCAGGCGATGCAAACCTGTGAGTATACAACTTTTTACACCCTTCACCGCATTGACTACAAAACAATGGTATGAAATTGTTATTCTGATAATTTCGGATTGGTTGAAAAAAAAATAAAAAAATCTGGGGTCTAATTGTTTTAGTAGATCTCAAGTTTTGATTATACCCTTAAAAAGTGTTTTTTCCAAAATCTCGTATACACAATGGCTTTCCTCTAGTTATGATGGTCAAGTGCGCTGCCATCAAAATAGGAATAAAATTGTTGGTTTTCTTTGTATGGGGTGGGGGGAATTTCCTTCAAATCTAATTTAAAATAACATTGCATGTTAAAAACTTCCTCAAGATCAAAATAAAACTGTAGATTACAATCAAAAGCTCCCCACGCTAACTCCCAAGGACAACCTTCTTTATATTTAAATTTTTTAACAATTAATATTTCATAATTCAACAATTAAATTCCTAAGTTGTTATTTTTTATTTTATGAAGTTTGCATATTGCGTAAATTAATGTATATGGTGGAATTAAGGCACTTTCCTCAAAAGGAAGAAATTACAGATAAGTAGACATTTTTTGTTTTTTAACATATCTGTAATTACAATTAACGCATTTAATAACTTTAAATACTATTTCACATTCTTTTCTCTTTATGTCTATTAATCTTCAGATTAATTTTTTTTCAAAAATTATTTTTATAGATCAATCCGGACCTATTCAGTCCGCCCTATGTTATACAAGAAAGTGTATTTGTACCTCATTGAACTATATTTTCACGTAACTGGAATACTTTTCAAGATGAATTGATGTGTGAGAAATCCAATGTTGCATTGTTTACAGCAGGAACATGGAGGGGAGGGAGATCTGGTTTAAAGCGCAAATCCCCCAATGTCAAATAGTAATAGAGCGAAAGAGAATACTCCATTGCAATACAATCCCTTGTCAATATGCCACCTGCAAGTGGCGTAGGCAGTAGCGCGAGCTCATGCAAGAGAAATTCTTGCATGGTTCTAGGTAGATATTAGATGCTCCAATTGGCTCGCTGAGAAATTGCTGTGCGTGGTTCTCAAGTGGTATTAGTAATGGTGTTTCTCAATGAAGGTTGAGATGGTTTTCTCAATTATTTACAAGCAATTTAATTGGGATTTTTTGGTACTATTTTAGATGATGGACATAGTGTAGTAATTTATGAAATAGCAGCTACACAAGGAATATACAAACTAAAAAAATCGTAATATCTGAAATACTATATGAAATGGAAAGAGCCTTTTGAGAGAGGTCTTTTAAAGAAACCTAGTACAAGACAGATTAATCAAACACGCTTAATCTTGATGATAAAAGTAGTATACTTTCATGAGATACATAAAATAAAGATCCAATAATACTATATGCAAATCTAATAGATATAATTAAAAAGAACGATATACCTCTTTTTTGTTAGAAGTATCTAAATTTGCTTAGTATTTAAGATTTGTCAAAATCTATATTTTTGGTCAAATTCTGCAGACGTATATTTCACAAATTGAAGAGATTCAATAAAAATATATACCTAAATGACAAAAACTATTAAGTGAATTTCGTTCTACGCAGAAAACTGCTATGTTTAAATCCTTGCTATAATTTTTAGCTAATCCCAAATTCCAAACATTGATTTAAAATTATTTTTCCACAAAACAATAAATTTAGAAATTTGAAATATTAAAAGAGACTTAAGGTCAGAAAATAGATTACAATGGACTAATTAGGTATAAACAGTACATTCATCTTGTGTTTTATCAATTGTAGAGCCGATTTTTCGAATTGAGATAGGAAAAGAATGGCAACATGTACTTAAAAGAAAGTATTCAAACCTGAAAAAATAAGCAAATACTTCTTTTTCAGAATAAAATGATTGGTCTCACTTAAAAATGTTGTTTCAAAAGTAACTTAAAATAAAAACTACTTGTTTGCTTTAATTACTACTATATAATATAAAATGTAGAATACCGTTGTTGTAAACATATTGGAGAATCTATTTAGTAAACACGGTTTAGTTAATATTACATTGTTGAAGATGGGTGTCTAAGGAGATTAACAGGAATCTTAAGCGTGCGAGTTTGATATTTTTATATTTCCTTCCTTTGGTTAATAAGTCCTTTCAAAACATAATTTTAATAGTCTTAAGAACAGTATTTGTATCACAAACTAGTAGAACTTGATAAAATGTTATCTTGCTGTTTGTTTATGAAGTTAATAATTGAATAAAAATGTGTGCGTATAAACAAAGTTATAATCTTTAGTTACTGAATCAAAATCTCACTGCAGGGGTATTTATGTATAATTACGAATAGTTTAATGTGTAACGTATTAATATCTAGGCTGTAGTGTATGTATATACATAGACGTACTTGCATGGTAAATAATATATCCCATTTTTCTCCATTATTATAGCACGCTTGTTGCAGATATGTATAATTAGGAAACGTTAAGCCATGATCATAGAAGACTACGTAACATAAGAGATATAGTTTATAGTATTATATAAAAGTCAATTTTCTTAATATAATGCATTTGTTGTTTTTTAATTAAATTTTAGTTGATTATGACTTTACTTATTTTGTAGAATGAGTGTTTTATTAACTTTGCTTCAAAGTATTAATTTGTAATGATATAAAATATATATGTAAATCACATTACAAAAACTTATTAATTCGACTAAATTGCCTTTTCACACTGATTAATGAAACATGAAAAATCAGACAATGTACATAACTTCACTAAATTTCAGTTCACTTTTCAATGCATTTAATTTTTGAAACAAAGCTTAATTTAAAACAAGGGGTAATTAACCTTCATCTGGCATTAAGAAATTTCTACAGAGAAAAGTCTTCAACAATATAGTCATTTTAGTTAATACTATTTAATTAATTTTCATCATTGTAAAATATTGTATCGATTACACATATTAGATATTTTAGTTTTGTCATTTTAGTTATATTATAGGTTATTTTGGTTTCGATTACTGAACAAGATTCCTCAATAATTTGGAACCTTTAATTTTAAAAACTGTAAGTTTAAAATGTTAAAATGTGCTGATTGATATTGATCAAGAAAATAAGTCACACTTTTATTGACATATTCAAATTAAAATAAGAAAACCTTAAGGAATATTAGAAATAGGATGCATCATCAATAGATACTTTAATATTTGTTTGAATTCCAAGAGCTGAAATTCCAAACTCTATTTGTTGAAAACCCGAAAGATACATAAAGCACTTTGAATAATACTCAGGACTGTTCATCAAAGAATCAATTCTAATATGATCACCAATATTCCAATTCGAAATTCAGAATCCAGCGACCGTAATATTAAACTCCTGAGCCATTAGAATGTATGACAATTATGGCCTATCAGCCGGCGTTGACTATTCCGTTGTACATTATTACATTGGAATAGTGGACGCACGAGTAAATTGGACCGGGGAAGATCATGTCATATTCCTGTGTTTAGATAGCAAACATCCACTCAGTTTAGTTGATTTAGTGTTTACACATGGGTCTTAATACAGAGTTTGCCAATATTCACCATTGCCAATATATCACCATGGTTTTCGATAGTTAACAAAATAATTAAAAAAGATTAACAATAGATTTTATTAAAGGCAAATATATTTGTAAACTATTGAAATGTAGCTGTACATATGTTTTTAATCTAAAAATTGGCAGGATTTGATTTCTTTTTAGGAATTAATGGTAGTTAACAATTAATAACTCAAATATACAATTATTTAATTAAAATACAGTATGTCCATAAAAATATCACAGTTATAAATTTGAGTAGTATTTGAATTGTATAATTTATTTACACAAATGTTTAGTTATGTTTTTAAAATGAAAAACTAGGTTAATTTGCCTTTAATTTGACTTATGATGTGTTGTAATCAGTCCAAATTAAACTGTTATAATGTACCATTGGCTGGGATATTTCTTTATGGATAGCCTGCAACTTAACATTATATGATTTCTCTTTTATGTATTATATTATCTATAATACTTGTTGGTAAGGTATTATTGATATTACGAGATGAACATGTACACGAATTTCCCCCAAAATGGACAAATAAAAGAGTAAAAGTTAATATAAATAACAATTCGAAATACTCCATCAAAAATATATTTAATATAAGTAAGGCATAAAAATAATAACACTTCAAATTATCTCAAATAATTCATTAAAATGAAAAAAAAAAAAAAAAAAAATGAAAAAATATTACAGATATTTAATTGTGATTCCTTTTAAACTTTACATTTAATCTTATAACTATGCCTACACAATGTTTTTATGAATATAAAATCTCCAAATTCTGAATTTGTTTTAAATTTTATTTTCTCTGCTTTTTCAGAAATTGCTATCAGTGCAAAAAATTTCGTTCGAAAAATTAAAGAGTCAAATTAAAATAATTAATGGATAAAGTGAAACTATAGTTGGGTCAAATTTCTTTATCAAAAGTTTATACATTTTACTCACTTTTGTATTTACTTGGGTATTTTTATTAACTTGTTGAGTGTCCGTATATACATACACATGGCACCCCATTTTCTGTTAGGATGAATGCCACGAGAAAAAGAACTCTTCCATAAAGTGCTATTACTGAGTATTCTTTTGTAAACTTTCAAATGCTAATTGTTCTGAAATATTTTGTGTATATGTATTTTAATTATTGTAGTTCAACAAACTATTTTATATCAAAAAAAAAATTTAAATTTTTTTCGAAAATTTAAATTTTTGCAAAATTGTGAGTTTAATTTAGTGTTTTAAGCTAAATTACTCCCAAAAAATCATGGAAAAAATTGTTTCTTTAATTTTTCTTAAACATCATTATATTTAAAAAAAAAGATAAACTTCTTAAGTTCAAATAATATTTCATCACTTTGAAAAAAATTCTACTATTTTTTGAAATTCACATAACAATAATTCAAAAAGACAAATATAAGTAATATATTTAATAAATACCTGTACAAAATAATCATGTATTTATAATGTACTTGAGCTATATCAATAGAAACTTCAAGAGACAGGGAAAACATTAAATTTAAGGACAATATCAAGCTTCATAGAACAGCATTTTTGCAAAACATTTGTCATGATGCTAACTAAACAATATCAAAAGTTATAAGTTAAGTTAACTTATAATTTCATTCAACTCGGATATGTTTTTATTATATTTTAAATACTAACAAAATTGGGAAAATTTTCAAATTTAGTGTCCAATATTCCTTTTAAAAGAAGTTACCTCTCTCCTAATCTTAATAAAATCTATAATCATTTCTATCATTTAGAAAAATATATGTAATCAAAATATTCGGAGCTAAGTTATTAATTATTTAAAATATTCAAAACATTACAAGTTAAGTTTAATTCATATATAATTTACCCCACCTAGCATTGAATAGAAAACCATTAAAAATAATGGATTTGTATTTATATATTGTTTGCCTAGAACTTATGTTTAAGCTTCCAGTAAGCAGAAACTAAAACAATTTGCGTACATAACAAACCTTATACTTAAAATTAGAATCAAGATGAATCTTGTAATAATGCATTGGTTTTATTACATTCTAATAAAAGGCAAATGTTGGAAAAATATAACTAAATATACAAAAAAAATTGATAAATAACAAACGGATATAAAATATGTTAATAGTAAATTAAAATCTGTATTCCTTGTACATCAATGCCCTCTTTACCATACCATACTCTAGTTATTATGAAATCATTTTTCTATTTTATGCCAAAAGCTTAGAAGTTCTGGTACATAAGTTTTAATAAACCAAGTATTCTAATTTTAAATTCGTTTTAGACACATCAAAATTCAAACCTATGCTAAAGAAAAATCCAATATGCAAGCCATCAAGACCCTTATCGATGTTTATCATTCATAAAACATATCACATGTTGTTAAGCAAAATATATTCGTGTCCGATTTGATGCATTTCTTTTATATATATATTATCATCCCCATTCCATCACATATATCCCACCCATACCCCATCGCGCTCTTTCAACCTTTTCTAAATAGAGCCTCAAATAACACGCGTGAGACGCCATTACCATTTATATCCATTTTACAAAAAATACCCCCTAAACCACAAGAAAAAAAACTCTGCATATTTCTTTGACCCAAAACTCTGCCTTTTTAAGGCTACGCATTGGAGGGGAAAAATCTCCCAACATGACATAAATTCCAGTAACATCTTCCAAATAACTAAGCCGTGAGGGTTTTAGAACACGAAAAATAAGAAGCGAATGGGAAAAAATATCGAGGTTGCATTTTGAATGCTATAAAATTCGGATCCCTGGAGAAATAGAAAGTGAAATTCAAAACCAGGATCGCGTTTTACGACGTTAGTATGAAAATTTTACTTACATTTAAACGCTTACATTAGCATAGTAATTACGGGATATGTTCGTGGTTTGTTACCGTCGGCGAATGCGGAACGAGTAGTTTAATACGACACCTGGTGGCGATTGTTTGAACTGAAATTATTGAGGGAGAATACTTACTAGAATCGTGAATATAAGATTTATAAAACTAACTTCAGTTTGATTTGAAATTAAGTTTCTATCTTTTTATTTACTGTTTTGATACAAAAAACGTTAAAATTGTAATTATACCTATTACTTTTATCCAGGTACCATTTAATGAGATCAGGAAGAAAAAGATTAGTTTAATATAATAAATATTGAGGAAAACTAAAATAAATATTTATCCTCCTATAGAAAGGTCATGTGAATGCTTTTGTAAAGACAGATGTTGTTTTTACAGCGAGTAATAGGTAAATCCAACATTCTCTCATGAGCGATTTGATGACACCAAATATTTCAACTTCATAAAAATTTAACTGCAGTTTCTCCTCCAATCGTTTATTTAAAATACATCAGATATAATTAAAGCTCACTATAATTACAAGTAATACAAAGCATTAGGGAACAATGCCAAATGGTTTTTATTACTTCATTATATTATACAATCTATCAACTCATATGACGTATTAACATATTTAAATAAAATGCATTTTAAGTTACACAATTCAAAAGAATTTATCCTCATAACCTTTTTTTCATCTTTCTGTATTCCATATTTAATAGACGCGTTATAAGGAACTACGTTCCAAGAATTCTTTATAGTTAGTAAAAAACAACTAATTTAACTTATTTTCTTTCATTGTTTGATACAAAAGACTCACTTTGATAAGAAAGAGCCTCCATTTTTGCTTTACTACAAGATTTATGGAGAGATTTATAGACTCATTCTCTGTGCTCACTCTGAAATCAAATTAAAGGAACGTAAGACTAAATTTACATTATTACAAGTGCTTCACAAGTGATTTCCATTACAACAGTCACGATATTGAGCGTGTTCGTAAGCAATTTCTCATCCAAAAAAATGGGGATGTTTTCAAAGCAAAAAAGCGCTTGTATAGTTTTGTGTTTACATAAGAAATTTTCTTTTGAAAATGGGATAAAAATGTGATTTTCTTAAAGATAATGTCTCAGATAATGAAAGGTATTTAGTTTCCAAACTTGATTAACCAGAGTTATTTTGAGTTAATACATTCTGAACTGATTATTAAGTCATTTTTCTGGTTAACATCAATAATATTATCTTACAATACATCTCTCATTCATAAATATTGATGTGGTTATAAGATTCTGTAAGAGCTCTAACTTGAAAGCAGTTGTTTTTATGAAGGAGATATTTTTGGCTTCAAGTTAAAGGTTCTAAAATATTACCTCAGTGTGAAACTGGTTTTGAAACTCCAAGTTTAATGCAGAATAGTCCTAATTAAAAGGACCTTCTTTTGAGTTGTTAAGTATTGCATAAATCATTAGATATTCATAATATTTTCCTAAACAATTGTAAAAAAAGTGGAAATGTTACGTAAAAATTAAAAAATAAATGCTAAAACAATAATCCATCAGTCGCGGATATTAAAGCAACGAGTGTTCCATACTCAATCCATGCTTGCAAAAATATCTGTGTATCACTTTAATATATTATTATATTACCTATATAATAGTAATTATTTCTTGGAAACACAAAAAAAAAGTTAAATTGCATTTGTGAACAGATAAAAATAAATGTATTTTTTATTTAAAATAAAAACAAAGTCGATTTGTAGAATTTCGTTGCGGTCAATTTCTTTGAACTTGGTTAAAGAAGTCCTTTTGAAAGAATATTTTATTTAAATAATTGTGAAATACGTCTTTAATTTCTGAAGTTTAATCTGGTTAATGCTGATTTGTCAAAAACAGTATAAATTCATCGTCAAAATATAAAGAATCACTTATAAAAAGTATATTTTATTAGTCAACAAACATTATTTGTACTCTTTTAAAACATTTTTTTATACAATTAACTTGTTTCATTAGTATTTTGTTTTAAGAAAAAATGAATTTCAAAGTATATTAAAAGTTCAACTATCCAAGTGTATTAAGTTTTCATTTAAATAATTGCGTTTTGACAATTTATTTTTGTATTTCAAATTTTTTGGTTAAGTTCTTAATCCAATTTTCCATTACATATTTCCAAGAAAGGAATCATGGAGTATATATATTTATTTCAAATAAGAGTTGTGTTTTATCTTTGGCAGAAGGAAGCACATACTTAATACATTTAACAACTCAGAAGCTAATTGAAATAGCAACTACTATCTTCATCTTTTTCACAATATTTTTGCGTATTGAGCAAGTAAAATTTTTTTTTAATTCCATCAACGGGGCAAATTGAAACATAATAAGTGTCATTATGAAACATTATTAAAGCTAATTAAGCTAACTTATTTCAGCAAGTCTTTATTAGTTAAAAATAAACATGACATATAACAATGCAAAATTTGCTTTGGTTTTGCCTCTTAAGTCAACAATCATATCCTCATTAGAACTGATCTATACTAATACGTATGTTAGCTCGTAAGAATCTTATTATTTATTATTTTTCTTTAATAAAAATACATTGAAGTCTCTAACAAGTTAGGAATCAAACATTTTAATGCATCCCATAACCAAAAATTTTAAGATACTACAGAAGTCATATCTCTATATTTACAGTTGCACATTGTTTGAAATAAACACAACTCTCAAAAAATACGTTGATCTGCTGGTAAGCGTTAAGTGTTGCACAAATCTATTAAACAACTGTTTACATTTAACTTCAAAACTGAAAACTCCACTGGTAAAGATTAATTTGTACTTCGAAAAACTTTTTTCTCGTAGGTTCTGAACTGATATTGATTCCAAATTTTTTCAATTTTTAAGGTTATCAACTACCATCAATTCTTACAAAACAGGGTATGAGTTGTAACAATTAAAACTTCTGTTACATTACCTGCTAATCAACATATTTCTTGAATATTATGCTTCTTTCTCTTGCTTTTAATCAGTGTACCAAGCGTAAAGAGCGAGATATGGATTCTGTAATAGCTTAAAACGTTTGGTTATAGGGAACAATGAAAGGTTTGAAGTCTCTAAAACGTTTGGAATAAATTTTATTGGTATAAATGGTATACAACAATATTTTTACGTGCTAACATGTGCTTCTCCACATACAAAAGAACATTGAACAAATTATCTAAAAGTATTAAATTCTATAATTTTTTAGAATTATATTATATGCTCATTCGATATATTCAGATATATTAGATATATTGAAATATTCAGTGTTGCTACAAAATAAAGCCTTAATTAAAATCATTCATTTTATTTTTAATAAAATTTAAAACTCTGATATTATCTTTTAATCCCAGACATTGTCTCTAGGATTAAGAGTTAACCAACTAGTTCTTTAATAGTAAGTAGTACCTAAAATTACAGTTGATATCAAGTTGATCTTAAAAGGTCAGATGAAATTATGGTGATAATTTTTTTAAAAAGCGCATATTTTTAAATAACCCTACTAAAATGATAAAACCAAGTGTTTAAATTGAATTTAAATACACGGAACCTTTAAATGGTAAGGCTGAACATTTTTTATAAGAACATGACTATAGATTAATTTTAAAATTAGCATTGTGAACAGTATTACGGGAATGAAAATTATTCAGAACAAAACATGCAACATAATTTACTTACAACACTCATTGTCTAAAAATATAAGGGCATTAAATAAAAACTATTTTAATTGCATAATATCCGTTAGCATTAAATTGTGAGTGAATTTAATTTATTTAATATAAAAAAACTTAATGATATACATGTATATTCCACGTTCCTGTTGTTCTTTAAGACAGACAAATTTAGAAAAACAAACATTTAGTATAAATCATTGCAATTTCACAAAGAAAACCAAACTTTCAAATGCATTTGTATAAATCCAGATCGAAATTCCACACTATAGTTTTCAGATGCTTTATCATTAGACTCTCACGCTTAAACTGAATTATTCATGACAATGTACGTCCACATCAGATTACAATTTTAAATTCAAGGCTCCAGAATAAAGAATGAAAGGTACAGTCTTCAATGAAACAGCTATAAATATTTCATATTAAATACGATGACATAAACTTTCTCCCTGTTAAGTGAATCAGTAAATGCGACCATTTTAAATATTCCAGCTTTCCACTTCTAAGTAAATATTTACACATACCTCCATTATTTATTCCGTGACAATAACACATGCGATCTGATTATTAATATCCATGACTTAATGTGTTTCTAAACAAAGTTAAAATATCTGCAAATATAGCACATTAGGTGTTGGTGTCAAATCAGTTTATCACCAGCAATTGATAGAATTAATAATATTAAAATATAGAATAAATATGCTTTTTTGAACTTGGTGCAGGAGATGTAAACATGTGGTGGATGGATACAATATTTATTTCATAGTTACATCACAGACGACTGTATTAAACAAGTTATTTTACAGTACACTTTTGGAAAGATACAAACTATTTAAAATAACTCCTCCACTACACGCCCAAAATTACTAGTATTTTATGTGGATCAGGGACTCAAAATTTAATATATATATATATATATATATATATATATATATATATATATATATATATATATTGTAAAACATAATAAAAACATTTCTAAATAATTTGTCTTACAAGTTTGTTTCTATCATTAGTAGAACTTGAAATATTTAAATTTTAGTTACATGACAACTGTATCTCGAACGTGCTATCTTGAAATTTTGAAACTGTCATTCTCGGTGTTGGCTTTTTGTCCCTTTTTTTAGTTTAAATGGAATATAACTTAAAAACTACTTGTTATAAATGTATAAAAAAATTTACGATTATTTTTCATATATATTTCTTTAACTTTTCTTCAGGAATTGTGTATTTTGATTTAATTTGTTTTAAAACAGGTTTTGGTACTTAGTGTACTTTGGCTTTTAGAGTTTTATATAGTTTTTGCCCGAAATATTTTTTTTTAATTTTCTAAATATTTTATTGAAAAATACTGAAGAAAATGTATGATATGAACTATAAGAAGTAATTTAATGAAAAAAAGAAGTCTTTTTTTTTTTAAAATACTTTTTTATATATATCTAATTTAAGAACAGTCAAAATTTTGAACTTTTTAATTAAAAAAAAATACTATTTAAATTTGAAAACTTAAAATATTTTTTTGAGTTTCAAAACATAATACAGTCGTAAGTAAAAAATCAGAAAAATAATTCTAAAAATAAAGAATTCAGAATTTTGAGTCCTGGACCCCCTTAATGACCAGAATAAGGATTGGTGATGTTTATCAGTATAATATCCCCTCTAAGACCTACTTGTGTATTGATAAAGGACATTTCACTAATTCTGAAGTGATACTTAGTAGTGAATTTTAGAGAATATCCTGTAACCACATGCACCAGATGCAATAGTTGAAATATTTAATAAATAAAAAAAAGTATAAAAAACTGCAGAAATTGCTTTCGATAATAATGTTCAAAATGTTATATTAATAACATTTTAGATATACTTGGAACATTTTAACCCTTTACTTCTGAAGTATATTTCAGGAAAATCTGTCAAAAACAAAATTCACTACCGGATCAATTGAAAAGTTTGGTTTTGGTTTATTTAAGTTTACTAGTGCAGCATTATTGCCATGCTGTGCCAATCAAGGGTATATATACACTGGTTTTTCACCTGAAAAAGACTGTATTTTTAAAGTTGGCGAGTATTTTAGAGGGTAATTTGAAATTGAGGATATTAGCGGTTTTCTTTTTTCTTTTTTCCAAAAAAGATGGGTTTTTTTCCTACGGGGGGTATTTTTTTGAGTAATTTGAAAATATGAAGCCATGTATTAAACAGACAAGGGTTATTACAACACATGTAGGCGACAACACACGAGATCAATTCAATTTACCCCCTACTCAGTAGTGTTCGTTTCAATTTGTTTACAGCCATTTATTGTTTCCTACCCCTCCCTATTCCTTCAGGAAATCTCTCACAAAGAGACATCGGTGCCAGCCAATATTCTACTCAAACAAATAATTAGGTTGATTGGCGGGATATCTTATCGCAACTTAAATGGATATGGAGGATTACTTATTTTTACTTTCTAATTTCACTGCATAAATATGTTCTGAATATGTTAATTTTTGATGTACAATTACTGATTTCCGGGTTTGAAGTAAGTATAGTATAGGATTTATACTTAGTCAGTTAGTCACAAATAAAAGTAGCAAGTTCCCACTTTAATTGAAATTTCTTCAGTATGATCGAAACCTCCGAGGATGCAGCTTGCTAAATTATCTAAAATGTATGGTACATTTTGAATACAATTTATTATTAAAATAAAACAGGCAACGAAGAAACAAAATGACAGAGTTAACCAACTTACACTAAGATAGCAATTTAGAAATGTGACGAAAGAGGGGGAGGGGAGGGGGGGTCAATCAATGGATTTGGATGTATATTTCTTGAACACTGCATGGATTTAAAATTAATTTTTTTTCTAAAATATTCAATTTCGTCCTGACTGAGGCAATGTTGCGCCCCCCCCCCCCCTCAGGAAAATTCTCTATCCGCCACTGCAGTTGCATGGGGCTAAACTTCAATCATCACTAAGTAATAACCAACATTTTGTGCTCTCATACATTAGGTTTGGTGAAGTAAATATGTGACATGTGTCATATTTTACAAATTCTAGTAATAATGATTACCTTTTTTTATTTTTATGGGTGTTCCAAAGTTAACCTATTTATAGTTGTCTGAGGCTTACATTACATTCCATGTTAAATACTTTTAGGTATTACCCTAATAGCACACATCCTCCCAGGGAGGTCCCTAGGAAGTCCTCAGTCATCCCCGGGACTACGAATGACTTCCCAGGGACCTCCCTGGGAGGATGTGTGATATTAGGGTACTTACAAAATCATATAGGTTCATTACAATCAAACGATAAACTAAACTTGACTTATATCTATACATCGTATAAGCTTCAAGGGAAAGCCCATAATACATTCTAATTGAAAAGAGGCTATCTCCTTTTTAAGCAAATTGCTGAATTTTCTAATTACCGATTTGTTTGTCAAGGGTGAATTTCAGTACTAAGTATTTTTCACGAGCTTTGTTAATAGATAAACAATCTGAAAATTAATTAAAGTCAAATTAATGCCTTTGAAACCAGAAGGGTTGGGGAGTATTTAAGAAGTTGCTTATCCCATACCTTCATTTGTAGACTTTATTAATTAATTATTAATTATTCAAATAATATTAACATGGTGCTCAAAGTAATAATATTTGGAGAATGAAGTGTATTATAAAAAATAGTAATTCATTGACATAGGCCATGACAAATCAAAAATATAAAACGTGCATTTGGTTTTTTAAAGTTGACCTTGTTCTCAAGAACTTATTTCCAAGTATATGAGGCATTTTCCAAAAATGTACACTTTTCTGTCCCAAAAACCATAATAAAATATTTTGACGAATAATTTTTAATAAGCCCTTAGTATCTATCAATCGATAAATAAAAAGCATTTTACAGCTTTTTCTTACAAGTTTTTTTTAGAAAACCACACAATTATTTCTAAAACGTTACTACCCTCTACTGTCCCTTTTCAAAAGTTCATTCAACTTATTCACGACTTTCATGGTCGATGTGTAAAATTTATTGTCGATTTTGAATTGTTATTTTTATTTAGTTTGAGACTTTTAAATTACAAAAATATATAGACTTGCCATTAAAATTTTATGCTATGTCATTACCATCTAATAGTTTCTACATCCATTCTCGACCACTAAATGCCACTACAGATTCAAATTACATACTATTGTACCAAAAAGAAGACAATGACATTGAATGTTGAAAGACATTTAAAGGTTGTAACTGGAATATTAATACTGATTGAAAATATCTTTATATTTCCAGTTAGGATTGCTGAAGCTGACTTAGTAGAAATATTGTTATTGTGGTCATTACCATCCTTACTATTATTTCATTATATTAAATTATGTGTAGTATTATTTGTTATATACTCTTTTGGTGGATGAACTTGTATTTTAAATTGTAATTAAAAAAGTTTGCAATTCTTTGAGTAAAGATTGCTAAAATATGAGGAAATGTCATTACCATTCTCATACCTAAATTGTGAGGTCCTTAGATAATTTTTACTACTTTATTGATAGACTTTTAAGTAATCGTTCTATCGATATTTAAAATATATATATATATATATATATATATATATATATATATATAAATATTGAGTATAAATGTTTTATTAAAATAATTTTTTAAGCATTCTACATAAATATTAGTTATATAAAAACTTTTATTTATTAAAAAAAATTAAGCAGAATATTAACTTTATGATGTATCTATCTTAAATTATGACTATTGCATAATTATTGACTTGAAAAAACTAAGACAATTCAGTATTTGTTTGTTTTCTGCATGATTTAGTTTAGTAATGTTTTTTGTCTAATTTATGTTCAAACATATCTTTAAAACAAACAAAAATGTTTCATAAACCTTCGTAGTTTATTAAGATGAGGTTTTCAACGAGCTAAAAATTGCCAAAATGTTCCTTAAATATAACCTTTTAAATTCGAATAATTGATATTGTAAATATGTGATTTCAATATGATTACAATTGGAAATATGTAAATAAAAAATATCATTTACATTGAGTAAACTTTCCATTATTTAATTTGTTTTGTCTTTGTTTTTGTGCTTGCTTAAAATAGAAATGTTTTAAGGGAAATCGGTACCCTAAAATTTATAAATAATCGATTTTGAATTTATTATTGTTTATCAAAATTTATATTCTTCTCTTTAAAAAGATACCTCATTTGTAAGAATACCTCAACTAAAAGTATTTTTTAATATTTTTGTGAAGACAAAATTGGTAACTATTTGTATAGGTAAAGTGTTTTTTAAAATGCGTTTTTCTCAAAACTATATTTTTCATTATTCATGTACCTTTTTCTCAGAAACTGCACAAACTATCTTCCTAAATTTTTTACCACGTATTCATTTTATGTGTTTGTATATATACAAAGTGAGATTTTGTTATTATTTTAAAAATATTTTTTGCTTTTGCTTATTTTGGCAAAAAAAGCCTAACTTCCTTTCCTTTAGGAAAAAAAAAAGGGAATTACAATCAAAAGCTAACTTCAGTAGAATAACAAGTGTTTGCTAAATGCACTGAAAAAAATTAGGCTACTTTCTGTCAAGTACTTTCTGAGAAAAAGGCACATGAAATTTGCCAAATTAACATTACCGGTATAGAGGGTACCAGCTCCCCTTAACAAAATGTATATATGATAAATTTATATTATTACTCTTCTCATATCTACTTTTGATGTCCTGAATATATTTACGTTAGCAAACTGTATCGATATACTTTTATCAATATTTGAAATATTTATTGTTATTTGGAGTATAAGCATTATGTTAAGTACGTAAAACTAAATTATATGTTCTTCGTTCTACAAATATAGTTGAATGCAGAAACTTTATTTTGCTTTAAAAATGTTAAACTTAAATTAACTGCTTGCTGTATTTGTCTTAAATACTAAGTCCATAAATACTGACCTTAAAACAACTAAGGCATTGCAATATTTGCATGATTTCTGCATAAATTATTACATAGGATGGTAAGGACACTTTCTGTTTAATTAAGATATTTAAGCGTAAATATCTTTAATGTACATTCATATTTCATAAACTTTCGTATTTTTTTAAAGATACAATTCTGAGCTTCCTTAAAATTACCCAAATGTACCATAAATGATATCTTTAAAATTTGAAAATGTTGAAATAAAAAATGGACGTTTTGGAGGAATATCCTATGTGTTGTCGCATATCGCAACAAAAAGGCAAAACAGGTGCAAAAAATAAAGTAAATATAAAGTAACTTATAGGTTCCAATATCATAAGTTAATGATGAAACTGAACGTTTCCATCTATCCACCACAAACACATTTTTCAAACCAATGAAATTGCCAGTATATTTTGAAAAAGTTCCATAACTGGAAAATCATGCTTTAAAATTATTCAAGAGAGATCACTATTTAATCTACCATACCATTGCATATAAACTAATAACCAATTTTATATCAATAACCAACAATTCGCACGACATACAAAAAATAGACACATTACTGAGTTCAATATTTAAATTTTTTATATTTATGGGTTTTAGGACATTTACTCTACACACAATAAAGAAGTATGAGATTACTTCATTTAACTATAATTATCTGGTAAAACTTGGTCATCTTTCCAGGTAACAATCCTACACAAAGAGGTCTAAGAGATTGGGATTGGAAACCAAACCCAACCTCTTACATATATGCATTGAAACATAACCTTGACCTCAGTTCTCTGTATGTATATCAGAATACCGTAAACGTTTCTATAGTCATAGAATCCAATTTTAGCCGTCCAAAATCCCCGATACAGTTTTATAATTATTTTTTAAGATTCACCTTTGTGACCTAAAGTTGGCAATTTTCTGCGATATTAATAATTTTTCTAAGATACAAATAACTTATTCATATTAAATATTTGAGTTAAGCATAGCATTGAACATGGTAAAAAATAGCCATATTAGATAACTGGAGCTATCAACACAACATACGATTTATAACTCCTTAACATGCTTCTCAAAACAATGTATATATATATTTTTTTTAAGTTATGGTTTCTATCCAATAATTTCTTAATATATACTATAACTTTATATTAAACAATCTTGAATGGTACTCTTTAATAATTTTTTAACTTAATTTACTAGAGTTTATTTAATAGGATTTAATTAACAATTATTAAGCTTATTTAATAGGATTCAATTAACAATTATTAAGCTTATTAATTTAATAGGATTAAAATTAATTTAATAGGAATTAATTTATAATTATGATTGGATCATTACATTACTTTAGAAACTACAGAAAGTATTTACTTGAAATAAAAGTATGTTCTTCATAAAAATAGCTATGTTCAAAAAAATTGTTTTCCACCATAAATTAGAAATGTTCCAAATCTTATGAAATAAGTAACGTATGCTTCATAAATGTTTCAAACACATTTCCAGTAGAGAGTACTTGTATTTAACGAAGAATACGCAGACGTAGCCTCAAGGCTCACAATTTAAACACAAAGCAATTCTCAGAGATACAAACACAATAGTATAGACCAGTCACAAATGTTTTCTTTTGAAAAAGAATAATTTGATTTGAGAAAACTATAAAAGTTGACAAAGAACTTTCCCGAGGGCTAAACTTTAAAGAAGACAATGACTTCTATTGCAAGTGACACCTGTCCTTTACTGGTCTTTTCCAGAACAGCTACCAACAAAAATTGGGGGGAAAAAAAAGGAAAAAAAAAGGAAAAAAAAAACAAAAAAACTGATCGATATTTGAGGAAGTGATGGTCAAAAAGTGTTCGATTACATATTTTAGATTTGTTTACTACTTTCAATGTATTTGAATGGAATGATCTGAAATGGAAAACTTCTATGTCCATCTGTCCATAAAAACATCAATAACAACTGAATAACACGGAAGATGTTTCGTCTGTTTTAATAAAATTTGACTCGCAGATAATTACCAGAAAAGTGTATTTTTATTTCATTTTTCTAAAAGAGTTGCGATACAATTTTCGAAAAGAAACCAAAATCATGTAACTAAATTCTTAATCTGTAATAAAAAATCTTATTTAAATAAAATCAAAATATAAATCAAAATTCAAAATTGTATGTATCATAGTACAAAGTTATTTTTCTTTCAATTTTTTTTTTTCAAAAAGCTTTAAAATTTAAAGAGTGTCAGAACTTTTATTGTTTAAAAATAAGAATTCATTTTTAATTGTGCCAAAACAATTTTTTCCCACATTTTAAAAGTAGTTTATTATTTGCAAACGGCAATAAAAAAAATAATAAAAAAATTAAAAAAAAAAATCACTACCCCTTAGAATGCAAATATTTAAAAAAGGTTTTTACTGAGAAACTCTCTTTCGTTTATAACTATATGTTTGAAACCATTTGAACTGAAGAGGGGGAGATTTCAAATAATTCTAAATGTGTACTCACTTGTTTAACTGTACTAAAAAATGTAAGATTGAAACGAATAAATGTATCGTTTTAATGCTCGGAATGATCATAAATGTTTTCCATCTAAAATGTCTGTCTAATAAGCTCCCTCTAGAGGAAGTACTATTTTCCTTCATAAGTTGTTGGATTTCTTTTTAAACGGAGCGGATTTAATCGCTTCCTTTAAAATTTATACAATATATTTCCTAATCCGTCAGTTAGATTCTTAGAAAATTTCAAGTTGTAGTTCTTACACTCACTGTGTTTGGGTACAGACTATGCGGTGTGCGTGGATATTCTCACGGGAATAGATTCTTATAAAGTTATTATGGGTTTCAAATGAAACATTTCGGCATGTGTCATTGATGTTGTCTCAATAAACAAAAAATGACGCAAATAAAATTCGAATTATGTGTTAGAAATTTCAATTTCCACGTCACCGTGTTTGGGAGTTCTATATAATAGTAAAATTGCAATTTGAATGATTTCTGTTTAAATTAGATCATTATTATAACATTTAAGGGAAGTTGGAGTTTAAGAACGTCAAAAAATTTATTTTGAGATTAATATTGTAAAAAAAAAAAAAAATACTAACAATTTTGAATCCGAATGTGCAAAAAGTTTTAAATCTCACTAAATTAGAAGAATTTTTTATATACGTATTTAAAGAAATTGTTGTGCATCAATTTATATTATCGTTTTCAACTTTAAAAGCCCATATCTCTAAACAGCAATTTTTAGACGTAAGAAACATTTACTCATAAAACTATTAAAGATAAATGCCTAAACTTTGTAATATATATTCTTACTAATATATTACACAATTTGAGTGTAGCATTTTCAAATATTTTGCTTAGTTTCTCAAAAAAGAAAAAAAGAAAAAAAAAAAAAGGTTTGATATTCTATATAATTCTCAAAAAATTTCATTTCTGATGAGCTTGATCAATAACTTGAAGCAGAAAAACTTATTATTTTGTACTTATTAAAAATATTATTTTCTAAAAAATACCATACATTTTAAATGTATGCAATTTTTTTTAGTAAGTAATAATTTTAGATGAACACCAAATACCTTAGTCAAATTTCTTTTTCAGATCGGAGAATATAAACTCGACAATACTCGATACGAGTTTCTTAACATTTGTTCTACAGCACTTAATACAGAATATTTTTATTTAAAATTTCAAACGTTTTCCAAGCTAATGCGCATCGAGTACTGGGATACTGACTTCACGTATCTAATCAACATCAGGGACACATATTGAATAAGTCTAAGATAAGTTAAATTCCGTCATTCATGGAAAATGTATATATTGCATCTACCCGTTCTAATATAAAAATATATATGCATAAATCAGTATAATAGTATTGCATAATATTTCTTTTAACATCGCCAAGACTTTCTGCTCTCATTGTAGTACAATACAAAAAACAGGTTTAGTCGTAGAAACTAACTGAGCATTCTTCAGTCGTTACCGTATACTGTGATATCTGTATTTAATCGAATTTTTAATTTCATATTTATATACGGTTGATTAATTTAGTTTAACAAAGTACATAAAAATGTTTACAATCTTCTTAACACTGCATTAAAATTAGAGTTAATAAACTAGATATATTTTGTTTAATTTACGTCATTATTAATAATGAATTTGCATTTGGATGACATCATTATAATACTGTTACAAATTGGTAATTAAAAAGAAATGCATCTGATATAATTTTTCCGTATGGCATGTTTGAGTATAGATACAAAAGTACACATTTTGAACATTCATATTATTCAAAATATTTAAAACGATATTTACAACATTCATCTGCCTAAAATTTCAAACATTTACAATACTTGCAAGTTTTAAACAGAAGTCCAAACTATTAAACAGTATATACATAGTTTTAATAGCTCTATTTTGAACTAAGTTTTAACTTAAAATCTAGCCTCGTTAATTTCAAATCATATAAACATCACACAATATGTGGAAATGACATTCAGAATTGTACATATTTGCACCCCCCTTCTAAGATCAAAACCAACCAATATATGTAACAATCATTCATGCACAACCTTCTGCCGTTGCATATTACTGGATCATAGCAAGCATGAAAGGAATTAATATGGAACCCTACCCACTAATAAAGGATTCATTTGTCTAAGGGTCTTTGTATTAATACGAAATATGCCTACGTCCAGAAATCATTTATCATTGCCTGGAGTGAAAGCCTGAAGCATGATGTTTGGCCGAATTGACAACTGTGCTGTAAATCAATTTGAGAATTGCTTTCGGACTTCTGATGAAGTAGACAACACTAAGGAGAAGGGGTACCTGGTAATTAGGTGGACATAAAGGGGCTATATGGAAGAGGGTATGAGGGAAAGAATTTAAATTCTGTAGTAAATTTAAATTATTCATAATTTACAATGTGCTACCTTAACACTAGAGTTATGAAAATTACGATCAGTTAGGGGGATGGTATGAAGCTGAATATGGATGTAAAATTATGTTAAATAATAAATAATTTAATTTTGAATAATTGTAATTGTTGGATAAGCCTAAGGTTACAGAACCTTTGTAAAACAGATAACTAGTGAATACTTGAGTGTCTTTTTTAATTTTCTCAAAAATTCTCAAAAAAAGCTTTTTTTCTTTCTAAAAATAGTTTTTTCATCAATAAATAGCGTTCTTAAAAGTTATAAGCAAATAAGCAGTATTATTTCAGTAGGCTATGAGATGTCAATCGTCAAGGTTTTGATGCAACACCATATGTTAATAAAAAGGAATATTTTGTACTTTATTTAGAAAAAAAAAAAAAAAGAGAAAATTTCTTGAGAATTTTTACAAAAGCAACATCGGAATCTCAAATATTCATGAATTATGGATTATTAAAAGTCTATTTTTGTATCCAAAATATATGCAAATTTAGTATATAAATAAAATTCACGTATATTGTTTCAATTATTAAAAAGGAAAATTGTGAAATAGAGTGCAAATGAGTTGTTTAAAGTTCAATAAGCTTAATTACATGAAAACAGAGTTCAACAAGAATATTGAAGATGTAATACTGAAGTCAGATATATTTGTGCAATGCTTGATCAAATTACATCACATTACACACAGTATTAGATGCGTCACAATTTATATTAGATGCTTTCATTGCATTGCAGTTGAATACAATAACTAAATTGTTTATTTTAAAGGGTTTAAATATTAAAAAGCAAATTCTGTTATGCAATAAATCCAGTATTTCCAGACAGTTTATTTCATGTTACTTAGAAAACACAAAAAAGTTTAACTTGTTTATTTTTAGACTTATTAAAAATTTGACACTGATGGAAATTAATTAGCTGTAGTAAAGGATCAATCTTAATTAATTCTGGTATATAAGAAATGTGTGGCTGATATTATTTTGGTTAATATGAATCTTTCCAGGCACTGGTGATGTTTAGAATTCGAAATGTATTCATGGGTAAAATCACTTTAAAAAATGTTTTCCATTGCTCTCGACTTTGTGGTATGTTTTTCATATTCTTTCCACAATGTACGATGAAAATTGTGTGCAAAAGTTTGACTTTTACATTTTTACTAGTACAAATGAGGTGTGATTAGATATTATCTGGCGCTAGCACTACACTATGACTGCGCTGTGTCGAAGAATCATCGATTTGGACAAAATCTAGAAAAATCGTCTTCCCCGGGAGCTTTAAAAAATATGCCTAGATTTGCGTTTAAATGGGAATGTTAAGATAAAAATCAATAGATGAAGTTCAAATACTCACGAAGTTTTTCTCACTTTATCTCTCATAAACCACTAACAAACTGTAGCTATTTTAAAAGCAGAATAGCAAGTGTATCCTGAACAAGATATGATTAGCAATGACCTATCATTTCCGAGGCTATTTGAATTAAGGTCCGTGTATTAGTAATTAGTTTGCAAAGAACTCACCAATTATAGTGTAGAGATAGAAACCTAATACATTAAGTTTGGAAAACTTAATAGAAATTTGGATAACGCCACACACACACTGGTCCTGAAAGATTTAATCAGATTAATGTGGAATCGAGTCATGGCAGCTTGAATATCAGATCAATATTCTACCATCCAAACCAGTCTATGCAACTCTACTATTTAACATTTAACACTTACATAACATCTTTAAATTTATTTCTTTGAATCAAAAGATATTTTGTTGAGCTAAAATAAGGTTTCTTGACACTATTTTTAAGTTTTCTTTCGAAATCAAATGGGAGAGATAGAATTGAAAATAATTTTTTTTTTTTTTTTTTTTTTTTTTGTGCAATATTATTGTTTTTATAAAACACGACATTATTAAAGAATAAAATCTATCTACCTATATGAATGATGCACGATCTTTCTTGGGGGCTGTCTACTAAGTAAATTGTGTTTCAACTTAGAAAATTACAATGCGAACCTCTATTTTTAATTTTTAATTCTATTTAGTATACTTAAAAACATAAAATGTCAATTCATTATGTTAAAAAATAAATCTCTTATGAGTTAAGGGCAAATTTCAATATTGAGAAGCTTAACTGGAAGATACAGTATTAAATTAGGGAAAGGGGGGAAGCAACTGAACGGATGCGTCTTGCAGGACGTTACAGGTATTAATCTAAAAATGCTTGAAAACTAATTATATTTACTATGTCATGTTAATAAGATACTAATACAGAGTAAGTAATGTAACAGTCAGAAATGAAATATATTCTAAGACAATTAGCAAAGAAGGTGGGCCAACTTCACACGCAGTCCAATTAATGACAGAAAAAAAATAAAAAAATACAGAATTTTACGTATATTAGTGCTGATAATAAGATTAACAAATGTAAAATTGTTACGTCAAGGCTTTATTTGATATTTATACAAGAACTGATGTTAATTAGGTCACACAAATGTTTCATGTATTTCAATAACCTCAGGATCAAAAGCTAATTTTTTTTTAAATTAATAAATACATTTCTTCAACTTTTCTTATATTGTTTAACGTAATAGATGTAGAACATTACATTCGAATTTAAATTTGATTAATCTCTTAAGTATTTGATATTTATGAAACGTTTTATATAAATTTAATTCCATCGTTATGAACATTTACTGTATTTCTTGTTTTAAAGGCTGTAATCTATAAAATAATTGCCTAATATGTGTGTTTTAGGTCTTTCTTTCCCAACGCCCCACGAGGATAATTTTTTCTGCATTTATTATGGTTTCAAATATATTTTCATGGTGATCGACAATATATAGCCAGCAATTTTGGGTAAATAATAAACTAGCGAAGCGTACCATGTCTTACAAATTTGACCCAAAAATGAAATTCATAATTTGCAACACATTAAACACCCTAGTGGTAGTGGTGTTACGTAGCTCATTTAAAATAAGCAGTCAAACGTAAACACAAGGACACGGAAAGGAAATGCTTATAACTAAGGTACGCATAAAACGTGTTTGAGAGCAGGTCTTTACATATTTCTTTGCTCGAATGGCTAATTAAGAAGATTATACGTAAGAAATTAAAAAATTTCCCTGTCAGGGGCGGTTCCTAATATTCGTTGAAACTTCCATTTGGCTATTTGAAGCTTCTAGCAGTCGGTTTCTATAAGATGGTTATAATGGCGTCTTCTTACTTTTATTTAAATTTTGTCTGTTTAATTGAATCAGTACATAATTATTACGTTATGTTTTTGAGTAATTTTATAATGCTGTTATTAAAATTTTAGTGATAATATAACAGGTAAATAGGGAAACAAAAATTATCTTACTATCACCTACTATATAAATTTCTCATTTTTTAAAAAAATAATTTGCAACACATTAAACACCATTTGGACGGCGATCCCACGGGACCTGCTTTGTGAAGGGGTTAATTTTCCTTCCGGGCGGCCGGAATGAAAAAACCTCTAAACTCTTTAAAATGAGTTCATTGATTTGGGAAGTTCAATTCAATATAAAGCCAGCATTTGGATTTTTTTGCGTACTGCACGTATAAAGTACCTGCACTCTTACGTTTAGATTATCAAAGTTGTATCGCGTTATTTAATTTATTGTGTCAAACGAATTGATAGATTTCTTAATGATTATTAAATGAGTATTCCATTGTTGACCTTTATGCACAGAATACCAAAAAAAGAATACAGTAAATATTTCTAAATATTTAGTCGTTATAGATGAAGAAATGAAGTACATAAAGCCCGCACAATTTTAAAATATAAAATAAGACAAGTGTTCCCAAGACACCGACCGCTTTACATCGAAATAGCAAATAACTTCAATAGAACTTAATTGATACGCCTACTCGAAATTAAAGAACATTCCATTTGCCTGGCCCAATCCTTTTAACCTACTTGGTGATTAACCCTTTTAACTTGAGAGAGGCATAGTATGACACTTGAATGAGGAAGAGCTATTAAAACTCTGCGGAGTTGTGAAATTATATAAACGAGATTTGAAATTCTAATTAGCTTCAGAGACTCTTTGAACACGTACGCATTTGCTAATTGTGCATGTATAATTACTTCAAATGTACAGAGTGTTGAGGGAAATATTTAAATTTATTATGTGGAACAAGGATAAGAAAATAAGCTATTAGTAACTATATTTTATAGGATGGTGATACTCAAGAACGTAGACGGTTGGAGCCAAAAGTTAAAAATACATGAATGTAAAGTTATCGTTCTATTATTAATGCAAAGAGAGAGTTTTCTTTGAATATTCAAAGATTTTGATTTCTAGAATGATCTATTTCTTATTTTCTACTACATTCTCTGTGTAGTGATATATTATCTAATAACGTAAATTTTCACATTACTTAATATTTGTGTGTTGTTCAAGATCTCACATTGTACTAAATAGGGTACTGTAGATAACCAATTCACTTATTACTAAATTTAAAAAAAAAAATAATCTATTAACATTATTTTGATAAATAAGGAAATTCTACTGCTGATGTTACTATCACCATTATCGCAATCTTGAAAAACTTCTTTTACAACATTTAGAAAAATCTTACGATATTTTATCTTATAAGGGTGGTTTCATGGGAAAATGGCAAAGCCTACAAATAGGTGTGAAATTAATATTCATCGTGATTTCTTCATTTCATAAAAACTAAAATATTTTGCAATAATGATACTTGAATATCTATTTAAAATATCACGACTACAAACACAGTACAGTTCTAATTATTTTAGTCACTGAAGATATACATTTTTGATAACACTAGGCTACAGTAAAAAAATTTCATCCATATGTCCATGAGATTAAAAAAAAGCAATCATTCATAAATCCGGTTATGCCCTTCAATAAACTAAACAGCATTTGCATCACTAATAATTTCTCTTTACCTGCAGCATTCAAATTTGTATTGTGGGGGAAGTATTTTTAATTCCGGATTCTATCAAATATTAAATTTGCAACAAACAAAATAAAGGGAGAATAAACGTAAAGACGGCAGTAACTGGTTGAAAGAAAAAACTCATTTAATTCAATAACTGAATTATAAGATTGTCAAATGAATACGACTCCAATTCAAGTTTGTAGTTTATCTACTCGACCCATTTGTCGGGCAGAATTAAGGGAATAGACCTGTTTGGCTTGTATCGATTTGTAACTAGTGTCGGATGAAGTCAGAAGCGTGAACCAAAATCAGAACAAGTCCGCATCCAAATATTAATGGGAGATTCATAGGAAAGTCAGCCGAAGAATAATTAAGTAATGTTGCCAAAGTTTATGTAAAGTATGTCTTCAAGGATTAGGCTTCATATTTATAAAGCTTCCACAGATTATCAGTCAATGGCTATAGGAGAAGAGGTTTGTTAAATAATTCTTGATTGAAGATAAGAAAAATATATGATTGGATAACGTTTATAACTGATTCGATAACTTTTTTTCGCAGCTGTCGTTTTTTAAGTGTAATAAATTCTTATTCACCTCTGCATTCCCGTCATCTTGTTCATTAAAAAACTCAGTGACAGTTGCCGGGTCTGGTTTTCTATTATAGCTGATTAATTGTCCTCATCTTATTTGTTTTATAATGTCCAAACGCCGAATTGCCTACCACTTAAGCTCTTAAGGTAGGAAAGAATGTCAGTGAATTACTATTAACATCTTACTTTTATATTAACAGTTTAAATCCAGAGTTTCGAAAAGAAACTATTCTAAAGCACTCAACTTTGACTTCCCTGCTCAGTAGCACCTGCCACCAAATAACAGAAAAGATAGCAGAAAAGAAGCTGCTGCTATACGTAGGAGAGAAATTAATAACTTTTTCTGGGTCTCTGCCTTATTTAGGAGATTAAGTAATTTTACAGCTTAGGCGACCACCAGATAAACAAATTATGAGAGACTTATTGACTTTGTATAAAAGGCAAGTGTTAACATGTGTTCATAAGATGTGTATTGGAAGTAATTTAGTTGTACAATGTTTATTAATATTCCTTCAACGATATCAAATATGTTGTTTGAAATGTGTTAACATTAACTATAAAATAATTTTGTGTACTTAGGTTAATAAGCTTATGTAGCTTATGTGTTTATACGTCCCAAACACTACAGCACTACAAGACAGTATGGTGGTGTTTGGTGTAAACAAAGTTAAAGAAAAAAAAAAAGAAAAAAAACACTTTTTTTTAATTATCTAAGAAACCACCCATTGTTTTATTCAACAACATTTCTTGAATTCTTAAACAATTTTCAATGGTAAAATTTAAATAATTGTTAAAGATATGTTTCATTATATACCAGCGTAATTATCTTTTGCCTAATTCCAATGCAACGTAATTAAGCATCATATTACAAGTATTTCATAGCTCGTAGACTTATTTGGTACTTTTAACTTAACCCAGACTTTTATTTTGATGGCAACATTTTAGTTTTCAAACAAAATGTAATCTGGAGAACTACATTCGATTCCTTCCCAATTTCAATATGTCAAATATTCATTCAGAACCAATCTCTAAACCCCCCCAAATATTAACCGCAGTTACCAGAAACCAGATTCCGCATAACACACTCAAATCCTTTTTCCAACAAGAGCTTCAGTATCGTCAAGATTTAAATGCATTCATGCCAGATTCGGCATTCTTCACTAATAAGAACTTATTTAATTAAGAAATATTTCAAGGCATTCCTCCTCCGTAGACTGTCTCCAGGGGCCTCAGCCTATTTTTGGAGGAATTTCTTGATGCACCAGAATAATTGGAGACCTTAGGAAGTTCTACGCTACCCGAGGGTGTAGTGTGAATGTATATCCTTTCCTCTTCAGGATAATTATCATCCTGGATGCATTAATGTTTTGGAAAATGTTGCATGCATCTTAGTGACTACTGTAATCACATTTCTGAAAATTCGCACTGGGGAGCTTTTGTTATGAGCGTGAGGTAAGAACGGCTTTCGTTTGAATGCCTCATTGAAAACGTCGGAGGTCTTTGTGCTTCGGAACATGGTAATTGGTGAAGTATCATGTAAAGTAAAACTGATTTAAGAAATTCTATACTGTTTCTTTAGAGAAGAAAAAACATTTGAAGATTTATGTAGTTACTTTATTGTGCGCTGATGGGAAAGAATAATCAGTGTTCAGATTTTATCGGAGTTGTATGGTTTAATAAGATATACTTGGCACCATTAATGTTATATTAGCTACTTTCAGATAACGTGAAGTTACAAAACTTTGTATAACACTCATGCTTGATTGTTATTCAAGCATTTGAAATACTTTAGAAATTGACGCGGATTATACTTTTAAATGTTTAATGAGTGTGTCTTGCTTTTTGAAAAATTCCAATTTTATATTAAAGAATGAGATTCTGAAATTATCAGTTTCCTGTTCAGTAAAAAGATAATTCTCAATTGTGTAAGTTTAGTTGTGGAAAAGATTTGCTATAAACGAAGGTATTGAGCAGATGTTTCATAATTGGATCTAAATTAGATTTGAAAACAAGTTACCACAAGTGGATTGCTTTGTGATGGGTTAAATTTATTAAGATACCTACTTTTCATGAGAGAGAGATTTAAACTTCAACTTACTAGAGCCAAAATTGACTTTGAATAAAAATACTAAAACAAACAGAGCATATATTTAAGCTTTAGGAAGTATATTGAGTGAATAATTTCAATCTTTTGAACCCTATTAAATTTTAAATTGTGCTGCAATTGTAGAAATTTCTTAAGAAATAGGCTTTAATATAAACAAGTCACGAAACTTGAATAATTAATGGGCTGGACAAGTAAAAATGAAGGAAATTTTCAATCAGTACTCTCTTGTAGGAGTGCCCAGCTATTACTTCCAACTTTTTGTTCTATGCTACTGTTTGTATCATGCATTTTCAAAAACAGTCCAACAATTGGTATTAATTACGTGGAAGATTTATTCCATGAACGTAACACATTCTTAAGCGTTAACTTTTAACGCTTAACTATTAGTATACCATACAGTTTCCAGTTGTCCCGGGCTATTTCGCACTTTTTCTTCTTCCCTCTAAAGGACCAGTGGCAATAGCACCACTACACCTCTCTTATATTTGAAGTTTTAGTAGATTAATGTTGAGTTAAATTACTAAACATCTCTATTTGAATTGAGAAAGCGGTGTAGATCCTTTTCAAAAATGTGCAGATGACGATAGACAAAACAATTGATGTATCTTGAACAAAGCCTACATTTACGATAATCCAACGCCTAAAACGTTTATTTTCATTCAAATATAAATAATGTTGACTTGAACGTTACTCATACCCATAGGTATTTATCATCACAAAAGCACGCGAACCATTTGCTTAAAACATGAGTACACACATAACGCATCTATATAGGGATTAGTATACTATACAACAATAAGCATTAAGCAATCGGATTCCATGCATGCCTGAACCAAGCTGACAATGCCCTGATCCGACTTAACCATACCCTGGAACACTGCCAGGTATCTGCCCCCAAAAGTGGCCAGGATCTTTTGGAAACAAAATGAAAAGAGTCTGGCAACACTTACCAGGGGTGTTCCATGGGGTTATCGGAGATTCTCGAACAAGAGGCATTGATTCGATTCAGATAATGAATCGCTCCAACATATTTGAGTGGTTCACTTCCATTCAAGTGTCTCTGGGGATGGTCTCTTGAAGAAAGGCTACAAGTGATGGCGCCTGGTGACAATGAGGTATCGCGACTCAATCAGAAAGGAAAAGGATGGACGGGAATGCAATCAAGGAGAAGAAATTTAAATTGGAACTTCGTCTGAATTACATTTGGTGAATAGGAGTCGGGATTGTTTTCAGGGAAGGAGTGTTTTTAGATTGTGATGGGTTTAAGTAGAAGAAATCTTCGTGATAAGTGGGAGGATAAATATATGAATGTGTATAAGATTTTCATTGTTAGAAAAAATACATTGAGATCTATATCAACATGGGGGTAATTATTTTTTTAATCTAAATTTTTTTTATCAAATGGCAACAAAATATTAACTTATATATTAATTTCTAAATTATTAATCGTATGATTGCTAGCGTAGGTGCTAACAGATTTTATTAGATTAGGTAATTTTCATTGCATTGGCTTAGTTAAAATATCTATTTTTTTGCAACACAGAATAAAATAATCTTTTTACTAAACTATTTTTAATTTGCAATTGTTACCTATGGAAATAGCGTAACATAGCAGTAATTTGAAATTACAAATTATTTGATTTACAATATGATGGAAATGTCTTTCAAGATTTTTTTTACGATATATTTAAATAATAGTTCAAAAATCAATTTTAATGTAATAAATATTAATGTATACATTTGACAAATTAAATACCTTATAAAAAAGCAGTATTTAAAAATACTACTTTTAACTAACTGAATCACTTGAAAGAGGGCATATACTTGCAATAAAGTTAGCATATTCTCTTTAGTTTAACTAGACATGCTATCCTAGTGTAAAAAATATTACATATGTCAGAAAAAATAAAATGATTATGCATGATAAGTAAGTATTTTACTATATAGCTACTCATATCGGTCACCACATGATTAAATAATACTGCCTCTTCATCTATATACATTTAAGTATATGTTTTTGTTATAATTCTTTTAGTCTATCCTCCATTATGAAATGAATCTTATGCAACTGTTCCTATACATTTGAGTAAAACTAAATAGTTTTCTCTACCTTCGAGAAACGTTCTGTTACGAACCTTCCGTTAGATATTCTAAGTGTGATTAATATTCTCAAATTAGAATTGTGCGCTTTAGGTCACATGACATTTTAGTGAACTTATATGTTTGTCACAATAGTGCACCAAAATTAGACGTCTTAAACTGTGGTCGTTAGGTAACAAATTACAGAATTTTCAACCAGTCCTACTGGAAATATTGGTACTAACAACTCTAGACACTTCATTTTATACGTAGAACGCCATGGAAAGTTTATAAACTGCTTTATAAACAATGTATTTGTAATTAAAGTTCTTCATTTTAGATCAGTATGAAATATTTAATATTCAACGTTTATTCATAAAATTTTGTATAAGTATCACTGACTTTATAAAATGCTGTATGAAGAAACAATAACCATCAATTTTATATCAGTCCCCAGATGAAAATCTGAAACTTAATAAGTTTATATGGAAGTAAATTTTACTGATTAAACCTTATTGAGCTAGTTAAAAATTAAGCTTTTGCCAAAGATAAAACACACCCAAGCTATCTTTCAAAAACGGTATAGTGGTTAGCGTGCTAGCTTCTAGACCGTGAAGTTGCGGGTTCGAGTCCCGTGATAGGCATGGGTGTATGTTGGCTTGTCTAATGACGAATGTTTCGGCGCATTATAGCCCTCGTGTTGCTGACGGCGCCAGATAATCTGAAAACAACCAACTATCTTTCAAGCATCATTTTTAAAAAATGTAATAATTTTATAAGCTTTTTAATTTATTTTAGTTAAGTAAAATGCGAAAAACTGACATTTTCTGGTTATTATTTTGCTGTTACCTTAGTTGTAGGATTTAAACTTTTTATAAATATTAATTAAGTACGACTTACTACAGACTTCTATTAATAGGAAAAAGTTAAACCCTGTGATATAATTCTGACACCCTGACTAAATAAGTAACACCCGTTACGTATAAATTATAAGTGAAAGTGGAAATAGAATATGAAAGCCCAATTTCATCAGATCCATTTATACATATACTAGACATTGTAAGGCATACTTTGAAAAATGATTAATTTAACAAACACTTTAAATTTAATATACTCTAATGAAAAATATTTCTGGTATATGAAACGAAAAAAAAATTATGGTGATATTAAAGTTTTCCTTACGTAATTCTGTGCATGTAAAATTTATGCAAATTTATGCCATTTTAGAAGTAAACACTTGTCTTTCTCTTTTGGCTTACAACTTAAACTAATTGTTTACATTAGTAAATGCGAATTTTTTTATGTTAAAATTGAAAATTTTATACGTAATTTTGTGCATGTAAAATTTATGCGATGTTAGCACCATCTTGTAGGATTAAAACGTCAATCAGTAATGTGCGATGCCTTAATACTAATATTTATAAAATAGCTTTACCGGTGACTTAAAATATAAAAAAAAAATTTCATACGTAAACTTTATCTATATTTTTACTATAAGAATTACGCTTATCACTTACTGACTCTGTAACGCTGCAAAATGGCGCCATCATCGCATCAATTTTACAATTCATTAAAACAATTTCAGCTTATTTTTATCTTTATACAATTTTAATAATATGCTTACGTAAGAATATTTTATGTCACCAGTAAAATTAATGCTAAAATATGCTCTAAAACAGTTTTTAATGATATATGATATCACCGCCATCTCACAGCGTTATAAAATTAGTGAGTGAGTCAGTGATGAGTGTAACGCTTATAAATTACTATAAATCAGCTTTTTGTAAACACATCCACCCACATTTCATTGTTAAATCTGGATCATACATAAACTGTCTAAAACTACACAATAAATCAAACAATTCTTCAAAGATTTCAAGAAACAAAACTAAATTTTCAAAAGGCATAAATCCATCAACATCTTGAGAAAACAAATTGGGGCTATGAAGAGAAAACATCGTTATATCACATGGACCATTTCTCACTTCTCATTACTTAAACGGCGTAAACCCTCTTTGAACTAAGATGGAGATACAAGTCATCGAAAGTAAAAGTGGTACATAGTCACGTTCACGCAATTCTAAGAAGTTCAGTTTTGGTTTTATTTGAATATTAACAAAAGAAACATTATTTTTGATTACTTAAACAATATGCTAGATATTATAATTACGTTAATTGTTTTTAAATTCCATTAAAGCAAGACAGATTTTGAGAGCATAAAAATAGTTGCAAAGAAATATATAAGTTGAACTGAATTCTTAAAATTGTCTTGCTTGGAAATCATCTGACATGAAATTTTATATCGCAAGTTCATACTTTACCGACATATTGTAACCACAGACCAAGTTTTAAGGTATAATCCCTTCCATGAAGTCTTTTAATGGGAACTACTCTATGTTTTCTCGTCTAATAAGAAAATCCCCACCAGTCATCCTAAGAAAATCAGCACATGACTATTTGTCACAAGCTTACTGTCAGTTTCAAGAATACCGATACGCTGAAAATTCTTTAGATGAAAATTTTACCAATACGCTTCGAGTCCGTCAATGATGAAGAAATGCAAGAAGTTTGGTTTGAAATTGGTTTATATTTAATTGTTTGTGCTTAATTTTTTTTTCAAAGATAGGAATCATGAACTCCAAACAATTCTCTACGTATTGGCAAACTTCATAATCTTGGTTTTGCTTCAAATATCTTGTTACAGGAAAATAACCCCTCAAGTGCAAAGAATTCAAAGTATACGAGAGATATTCAAGTACATATTCCAGAAACAGAATGGTTGATTAGCATGAGAGAAAACTCAGTATCGAGCTTAGCCTGGTGATCGACAATTTCTGTAGATAGGGACGCTTATAACATGTAGCTTTGTATCTGTTGTCGGGTAGCAGAAGTTAGTACCTGGGTTTTCTACCATTGAAAAGTAAATACGAAGTAGTTATCCTTGCAAAACCTCTCGGAAGGCATCCCCCCTTGAAAAATTTCTAATATTAGTTGTTTGTTTGGTTTGTACGCTCAATAACCTACCTTTAGGCACAATGAAGGATAATCAGGCCGGGACCTACAGCTGTGGATTCCGAACCACAACGAACATCCATGTCTAACCCAGGAATCGAATCCGGCATATTTGGTAACCTCACAACCATCCGATAGACCATCTACTATTAGTAGTTCAGATATAAATTGTATGACATTCTTGTGCCAAACATCATCTAATAAAACCACAAACCAAAAGATGCTTGCTTGTTTTTAGTATATAAACATTTCATAATCACTTAAATTAATCTTTTTATGGGATCAGAATTTGAAAATTATAATTTGATGTTGTAACAGAAATCCGCAGCACGATGAATTAGAAAATTAAAACTCTGACATGCACCGCTTTGGCTTGCATTGACTTGCATAGTTCTTCTGTGCAGGAAAATTACAGCATCCTCCCTCCCTATTGTTTATTTGGATTTGTGAGTGCAAGCAAGCGGAGTTGGCCCATTAACAGAGAGGCAATGCTAAGTAGTTAACGATAAAGAGGGTAAAACATCGGGAAAGTTTTCGCATCTGGGAGCTCACTGAACCGTGGTGTGACTTAATCGTTGCGATTCTTGAAGGAAGAAAATACTGGGAGATAAAACACATTGCCGAAAAAAGAGGGATAAATTGTTCCTTGATATAAATACTTTGGAACTTGTATTGCTTGGGGATGGTTCTAGGAGGAATAAGAATATATAGTGGGCGCCTGGAAAGTAATTGCTAAAAATATGAAAATACAAATGAACCTATATTATAATATAAAGTACGCAATTTTGAATTTGTTCAGCTTGAAATTTAACTTATGGAAACAATGTCAGTAATATTATAAATTGCTCCATAATTACTTTTAAGAAGGGTATTTGAAAACATTATTGGATAAAATAGTATGTTATTGAACTTGCATGTCATACAAATAACGATAATTCAAAGATTAAGGAACATGGTATTAGTGGCTTTTTGTGTTTAGATGTACTGAAAATTATTTTATTGCAAAAGATGTTAGCCTGAAAGAGGATAAAGTCTTAAATTGTGAATGGTTTAGTTTGGTAGATTAACTAGATGCTTTTCAAATACAGAAAATTATGTTATAATTTGCAATGAATATGATATCGAAAAAAATTACCTAAATACATAAAAATCTTTTTCAAATATAACGTTTACGAAAATCTATAGGTAGTAGTTTCCCGGTATTGAAATATTGACAAAAATACGGTTATGTTCCGATTAAATTCAAAATTATATTTGATAATTTTTTTTATTTATGTACAGTTTCAACATAATCGTATTCTGAAAACGAGAAGAAAAGCTACACAACTATCCCTTGTAAGTTTTTTTTTCCTTCTTAAGACAGATGTATTCAATGAAAGTATAGACTTCAGTAAGTAAGGAATTTGGTTTAGTTAGCCGTATTGGATCGTTCAAGTTTTATTGATGCACACTTTAAAACTGATAAGCGTAAAAAATCATAACATATGCACTGTTGCTTAGATTAGTTCTGGTGAACTGTGGTGTCCTGGTGAAGTCTCCTAAGGGAAGTTGCCTCACATTTGCATCACAAATTAAAGAATCACCCCAAATCTACCAGAATGCATTCTAACATTCAATTCCTTTTGTCTCATCCACTACCTTATTTATTTTGAAACAGTTTTTCAATGCGAGAACATGTTGCCAAATATTATAGTCAATATGTAACAATCATTGCATAGTTTTATTAGTTTTAATGTAGTTTTCATGGGAAAGGACCATCTACACTAAGGTACAAATTATTTATCAATTTGGACTACTAGGTATAATTTGAAGGAGAAACGTTTTTAGAAGATGTTTGAAACTAAACTGTCCTGTATGTGTGCCCCAAATGGTATAATACCAGGTTAATTAGCACATATAGCTTGGAAGACGAAAAGGGACTATCGTCTACAATCATTACCGTATGTAATCACTTTTTAAAGTAAGATTGCAGAACATACATTCAAGTACTCGTATCTGAGTGATGTTTCATGATAAGCAATCATATCTCAGAGCCAGGGTAAATTCGGCTAGTAAATATGTACGCATGTGCCACTGTACGCAATTCAACAATTGAGTCTTGATCAGTCTCAACTTCAATCTTCATAAATCAATGAATACGTAGATATTGACTCATGTTTTCATTCTACTATGTATAGGCACTGATGAAAAGGTAAATATATTATGATTATGATAAAGTAAAACAAATTACTAACATTTATTAAACGAATTCTCAACCTCTTTTCGAAACCCAATTGAAATGTGAAATAATGAATTCATCATTGACTTCAAAGAATATAAATACAAAGGACTTTTTTCTTAACGTATTTCTTATCATTCTTAAATTATTAGTTTATAGCAAGTTTTTATAAGAAGTTATAAAAAGCTTTATTTGTTTGCATTTCTTTTCTCTCCAATGTATTGGAATTAAGAAACTAAAAGATAAATGAGATCAAAATGAATTTAAAATTCAGATGAGGGTTAGTCTGTAGTTTAGATTGAAATAGTCGTTAAGGATAGAAATTATGGGTTCGAAAATTTTATTTTTATATATTTATAACAAAATAGTTGAAGGTTAGGTTTAAAAGACATTTATAGCAAATTTTGTATTTTATAATTTTAGTGCATATTTATTGTCACACATTAAAAAAACTGAAATTTCTAATCTCGAAATGAATTTATTTGGTATATTTATTTCCATTTTACGTAGTTCTGATTAAACTAACTATAGTCAGTAATAATTGGTTATTCAAACACTTGACCTTGTAAGCAAGATAAAAGACACTGTCTATCCGAGATTTTAAAAATACAATCCAAACTCCCTTAAAGATGTATGATAGTAACTTGATACGTATCTACTTTTCTAATTTTAATCATTTATTTTCTATAGGTATTTCGATTAATCCATGAGATCGGGAATACAATTTCCTTCCTAGGTTTTATGGTTAAGGTAGTGAAGTCGCTATAGGATGAGAGGAGGTATGCTAATAAATGGAAAACGACTGAATGAATTTGACTGGATTGTAGATAAGATTTTTAAGTCAAACCTGAACTTATCAGTTTGTTCATTATGAAAACACGAATATTGATTGATTCACTCTCAGGCAGCAAACAAGTGCAACAAAGTACTTATATGTTACGAAGTTGAAGGTTTTCACTTTTACGGTTTCATGAATACATTTACAAATGTATCCGCACTCGCATCGAGGCAGTGAAGAAAAATGTAGGATATTTTACCTTAATTCTGAGACTTTCCCAAACCTATCATAAATAATATATTTTATTCAAGTTTTTGACAGGTAAGCAATAGTCAACTTACAGTATGAATTTAACTTTATTTTACTATAAGTTACAAAAAATAATTAAACTAAAAAGATTAAAAACTATTCCATAGATAAACATCCAAAAACCCACATTTGAAACGAAAATTACCAATTTCAGAAATCAATCAAATGAGTTATGTCATTTCTAATATATTTACTCTTCCGTTAGACCAGCCAATAAAAACCACCAAATTGCAGGGATAATTCATCATAACTAACAACTTTAAATAATTTATAATTTCTATAAGAAACTGTTAAAGGACTTCCATGTAACATCATAGGCATTCTTAATTATAACACATTTTGGCTTGGCGACAACTGGTACTCGACTAACTGAAGAGTACCTTTGATAATCAACGCTACTAAACTGTTGCTTAACTTCTATATTCCTTTTCTTCGTTCCTACTGTTGTTCTTCAAGTTCGAAAAATAATAATATACAATTTATGGCCACTAAAACCATTGTTAAGATTTTTGACGAATTATAACAAAAACTGTTACCATTTTGAAGGGTTTTCGGAAACAAGATATCGATAAAAGTTGCCTAGTTGGTGACAAATGTGTCAATCAAACAAGTTATTGAAAACCCAATTTGTTACCCAAAATTCATATTTATAGTTAAGCTGGAAACTCTTTGTGCAGAATTTATAATTTTGTCTTAAAAAATTAAAAATTGCTTTCTAAGAACCATTTCTGATATTTCGGCAGTAGATTCTTTCTAACTTTTGGTATGGATGACATACAATACTTCGCACGTGATTGTAGCTTTTGTAGTTCATTTTATGAATGTTAACTTTAAACAGAAGCTTTTCAAGTGGAAGCTTTTCAATCTATTATTATTAGTGTAGAAACTCTAATTTTACTTGAGTTTGAGTTTGAATAATAATAAAAATAGAGATATTATGCGTACCGCTCCAATTACTAAATGTGGGTGAAAATCCTACCCATACATTTCCTCGCGCCTTACTTTCCAAAGATGTTCAACAAAGTTCCCCTTGTTTCAGGGCAAAGAAATAGCCCAACTCTATTGTTTTTATAATTCTCATTCCGTTACTTATCCGAAACACCTTTCCCTTCCACGAAGCAACATACGCAACTTCAAATGAGCATACCGATAAATTCTCTTCCCACGAAATCCCAAAGGCAAGCCCTCACCCATACACACTCGCAAAAAAGCAAAACCCTTTCCCAGAAAGCTATAAAAGGCGTGAGAGCAAAAGAAATAAGTAATTAATCAACGGGAGAAATATCCTGGGAGGAAAACTACAAAGCCCTCCTTTGTGTCCCAGGCATCCGGGAGGACTTGGAACAATGTATCCTCCATTATCTTGAGGGGGCTTCCTCGTTCTCCAAGGGCAGATAGCAATCAAGTAAAATGGGAATATGGTCCGCGGATCCTGAGTGCTTAGAGATAGTGGGAAGGGGAGCCGGAATCTCCACCTTCCCCCATGGTCAGTCCCGAATGTATATCCTTGACGACAGATGGCCTGAATAAAAAATGACCGGAGATGCGAAAGAAATGGATGTATGGCCGGGTAAGATGGCAGGGGACGTGTTTAAAAGAAAATGGTCTAGTAGCTGGGTTTATCGCTTGAAAATAACAATAGGATGACTATGCGATAGAAATTTAATATTAGGAGGGAGATGTTTGTTGATTTGGCGATTGAAAATTTTAAATTTTCATTGAGCACGTTGATTAAATGTTCTTATAAAGAGTTCGTTTTTAAATTCAGATGTCATGTGTATAAATGAAAACAATACTGTCAAGAGTAGACAGTTTCGATGTTAAAATATATTTGAAATCGACTTTGGTGTTGAACTTTTATCAATAAACAGAAAATTCAAGATAAGTTTGCAAATATTCGTTCAAGTTCGGAAATTTAAGCTTTTACGGCCATAGATGGTTTCTGTCAGAGATACACATGTAACGAGGCTTTTTGAAGAAAAAAAAATGTGGATTTTTGTATCGGATTAAACATCTTAAATTCTTGATCTATTAAATGCATAATTTTAAATATGGACATTCTACTGTGATTGTTTCTTTACAAAATATGCACGCTGGATATATAACGTCCATATGTTTAAGACAACATGTATTTTGACAATTTTTGTGAGTTTAATATTTTCAACATTATGTCTCACTCTATAACATGTCCTTGGTTTTTAATTTTTATAGGCTGCACGTTAAAGCTTAGTGATACCAAAATATTTAATTTTGAAAGAGATTTCTAAAATAATTATTATTTATTTTCGAAAAACTAAACTGTAAAGAATTATTAAAGCTTTATAAAACAAACTTCATAAGTGCACAATGCACATAATATTCTTAAACTTAACTAAACTGCATAACTCAATAATGATATCTCAAAAACTCAGAATCTAATATCTTTTTCATCACCGCATCCACATTTTCCTGTTTGGTATTTATTCATCGGCAAAGTGATCAGATAAGATTTCCGGTATCGCAAAACTCTTGGCGATAAATCCTACAGTAATGGATACAATGTAGCTATCCAAAAACAAAAATCAGAACTTCCTCAATGGCCAAAAGGGAACCTTTCTGTATGAGTATCACAAATGTCGAAAGATGAAAATCTAGACAATGACCGAGTATCGTGGAACTGGGAATCGGAACACTGGAAAAGATTAATGTAAGCGATATAGATCATCTGATTCTTTGAAGAGTTGTGACGTATACTCCCAAGATATATACGTGCAGGAAGTCATTGGGGCTTTTATCTTGATCTTCGGATCATGTTCTTAAAGAAAGTGGAAAGATGGATTAAAAATGCTGCATAGAATAGAATATATTTCATCTGAGGTTTATCGTAAATTAATTAATTGAAATTAATTCTTGTGGTGTTTTTACTTTTCAGATCTTTAATTGATTGAGTATGTAGAGAGAAAATACATTTTCTACTTTCTTGCAAAATTTACAATGGAGAGACACGTTTTAACGAATTGCATTATATGTTTTCTGGCTGAAATTTCTTAATAAGATAAAAAAAAAAAAAAATCTTTTAATTAACAATGAAGTAAAAATTTAATCTTGAATGATTTTTTTTCTGAAGGTGAACTGTTTTTTTTTAGAAACAAATAATCTGTGCTTTACCAAGAATAGCAAACCAATGTTTAACAAAGAAAGAATTATTTCATGCAACAGTATTGAAATAATTTATTTTCAATTTTTGAAATAAACTATTTTTTTTTAATCCTCAAAAAAGTGATAAGAAACTAATAAAACTGCAAAAATGTTACTCTTCATTTTACGGTATTAAATGGCTGTTAGTAAATTAAAGAATACTGATACCACATATGTCAATTTAATTCAAATTTTTCATTTGAATTGAGTACGATGCACTCTGATATTCAACAAAGAACTTACTAGAATTGTAAATATATAACAACACCTTCACCTTTTATCACAGCCTTTTTTTTTTTTACATGCTTAACAAAACTTACTTTTTATAAAAAAAAAAAAAAAAAAAAAAAAAACCATTAAGATTCAAAATGAAGATAACATTTTCCAATGATATAATTGATTCTTGTCTGAAATCCCTTCCCTGGATAATACAATTTAAATAGCTTTAAAAATATGATTTTTTTTTTCTTTTTCATTCAATTTGAAATAATATCTGGGGGACAATGTTTTACACTGAAAAACAATGATTCTCCACCTACTAAGTTTGTGGTATCGATATTTTAAAACTGTGAATACTCATGTAAATAAACATAGTTTAGAAAGTGTTTGAAATACCATAAAAAACATATTTTAAAGGAACTGATTTTGAAAATATTTTAGTGTAAAAGATAATTGTTTTTGCCGAATTTCGCAATTTGGTATAACCTCATGAAAAATTATTGAAACTTTTTTTAAAGTGTTAGTAAGGCTTTAATTTACTTCAACTACCCAATTTGTGGAAAAGTTTGTAAAATAAAAACTAATATTCAATCCGATTGAAAATCAATTTAAACTCTACTTATATCTATAACTATATTTTGGATGAAAGTTTACTTAAAATAAAACAGTGTTACGCAAAAAAATAGAATAAATGATGCTGAAAAATATGTTATGCATAGTTTGCGATAAATATCAGTAAAATAGGAAATACAATGTAACGGCCTGCATTTAATGATGAATTTAAAACACCTTACTGCACTGAATTTTACTTTAGCTGAAAAATAGCTTATTTATATCATTGAAGTTTCTGCTTTAAAAAATGTAACACACTCGCAGATATACCAGTGAATTATTTAGTAAGGTCAAGAAATATTAAATATAAATGCATTTTTATTTGTTTAGGATTTTTCTTTTCTTTATTCAATACTAGATTTAGATGAGATAAGTCTTCCTTGTAAACCTAACATCCTATTCGCTTTTTTACTTGCTACTCCAAATTGATACCCAAACTTAAAAGTCTCATTACATGACACCCCTAGTTCATTAATAACCTCTTCCTCATTGATTTTAGCGTATTGTAAAAAATAGGAACCATTCATATTTAGTTCATACTAGCTGTTACCCGCGACTTCGTCTGCGTAGAACTACTACTTCGTGTAAATTTGTTTGGACTGAATAGGCTCTGAAACTATAATGAAACGATTCTAATGAAGCCGGCACATTGAATTATTGAGATTAACATAGGTAGACTTTTCCTGACCCTGATCCCTGACTTAACTTAGTTTAATACGTTTTTGTATACGACATTTTTTGTTTTTCCTTCTTTGGTCAAAACATGTAGGTTTTGTGGACTCGATACTCGTGAGCACGCCACATACAGTTGCCCATGGGAGAAACAGTTTTTTTCTAAATGAACACCAGCTACTTTGAGTGTCTGTCCTTGAGCTTTGTTTATCGTCATAGCGAATGCTGCTTTCAGGGGAAATTGTACTCTTTTGAATTGGAATGGCAAATCGGTAGGGATTATTGGAATACGGGGAATTAACACTTCTTCTCCCTTTGCTGTTCCTGTCATAATTATTGCTCTCACAATATTGCGTCCCAGGTGTGTAATTTGTAGACGCACGACTTGTGTAATTTGTCCCCGTGTAATTTGTCCCCGCACGTCTTTGCCGCCGCGCCGCGCAGCGCGCCCGCCAGCCCCGCCACACCACACCATGCATCGTCACACTCACACATTCATAGTGTATAGGCCGATGGGCCTGATGGACATGTCAGGCAGAAAGTATTCTAAAAGCTGGCTAGGAGTATTTGAATTATGCGATACATAACTGCACCCCGCGTTTTCACCCGCATAATTCCGGGATCGGGATCGGGATAAAAAGTAAAGATGTCCTTTCCCAAGGTTCCATCTATCTCTATACCAAAATTCATCAAAATCGGTTCAGCGGTTTAGGCGTGAAAACGAAACAGACAGACTGTCTATGTCTTTCCCCAAGGTTCCATCTATCTCTATACCAAAATTCATTTAGTAGGCATATACGATACATAACTGCACCCTGCGTTATCTATCACTCGCATAATTACGGGATCGGGATCGGGATCGGGATAAAAGGTTGCCTTTGTCCTTTTCCAAGGTTCCATCTATCTCTATACCAAAATTCATTTAGTAGGGATATACGATACACAACTGCACTCTGCGTTTCCACCCGTATAATTCCGGGATCGGGATCGGGATCTGGATAAAAAGTACCCTATGTCCTTTCCCAAGGTTCCATCTATCTCTATACCAAAATTCATCAAAATCGGTTCAGCGGTTTAGGCGTGAAAAGGTAACAGACAGACAGACAGACAGACAGAGTTACTTTCGCATTTATAATATTAGTAGGGATAAAAAACAAAGAATTTGAAACAAAATACACTTAAGATAGACCTTTTCCCTTTCACAGTTGCTTCTTTAAATGCTTTTTTTTTTCACTTCAAAGTCGCAAGCTCTTGTTTCGAAAATAGAGCAAAAGTCGCGTATAAACTTTTTTCGTAAAATTGAAACCCAAGTTCAGACTTTTATTTATTTTTTTATTTTTTCTCCATCTCTGAAACGGTTTTCAATCGCTTCGATTGAGAAGCGATTACGGTGCGTCTCTTTTGTCTATTTCAAGGTAAAACTCTTTCATTTCGGATTTTAATCTAAAAAAGAAAGAAGAAAAGTGATGAAAGAAATATTTCTGTGAAGGAATTCATTTTTTGTCCCTTTAACCTTTTCAATCAATTTCGATTTCATTGAGATAATATTAAAAATATATCAATATAGAAGAATAAATACTTAAAAAAATTGTATGATTATATTACGCAAGAAAGCTCAATTTTAATTAGTTTGATACACATTACCCCAACATTTAATGACAATATTTAATAAAGATTTATACTTAATTGTAAAATAAATTATAAAATGTTAACCAAGTTTGAAATATATAGCATACATCTATAAGTTTTTTACCTGCAGTTAATATATGAAAAAAATTAATTTATTCGTTAGTTTTTCATATATTTATAGACAGATTTTTGAATATTAATCGTACACTTAAATAACGTTAATATTACACTAAAATTAAGCTACTATATTAGCATTAATATTTGTTGTAATATTAATGTTCATATAAGTTACAATAAAGAATTATTACCTAAACATATATTTTCATTAACTGCACATTCAAAATATACATATTTAAAATGTGCAAGATCTAGTTTGTCAGTTCAAGATATTGCGCCTCATAGAGTTTTTGTTTAAGTATTTTATTCTTCTATAATGATATGACAGAATGAAAATCAAATTAGCTATTCTAAAATTACTCTTATTGCTTAAGAGTACATGCATAAATAAAAAAAAATCTTTCTAATAAGCAAACCCAAAAAAAAGTTCATCAGAAATAACTGATCAAAACAATTTGCGGTTCACCTATATTTTAATAATTTTAAATATTTGATTAAATCATTTCATTTTTAATATTTTATATCAATTCCAGAATTTAACTATCAGCTTTCTATTATTTTTATTCATAATAAATACTTAATATTCTGAATATACCGTTTTCCACTAATATCTACTAAAGTTTAACAAAACTGTGAGAACGTTGTTGAATAAAACACATTACCTTTTTAGAATTTTAGAAATTTCAACCATTCATAAGACCCTTTCGATTCTTAATTAATAAAACTTACCTTACAGAATCATTAACAATAAAATTCATTTTCTATTGCACCAAAGTATATATAAGAGAATAAGTTTAAAGTAAGACATCTTAAGATCCTAAGTTTCTACAAAAAAAAAAAAAAAAAAAAAAAAAAAAAAAGGAATACTTTATATTTTTTTTTTGCCAAATACAACTGTAATCAAGTTTCTCAATAAAGCACTTAAACTTTTTGACAATTTAATCCGTTTTTATGACCCTTTCAATTATTAATCAATTATAATTACAAAATAATTAAAAATACAAGTCATTTTCTAATGCACCAATTTATATACAGTTAAACCCCGTTAACGCGAAGTCGATGGGGCCGCCGAAATTTTTCGCGTTAGCTGAATTTCGTGTTAAACGAATAAATTAACCTCAAGTATTAAGTACGGAGAACTGCTTTTAATTCGTGTTAAATGGTATTTTATGTTAAGAGAATTCGCGTTAATGGGGTTTGACTGTACTACATTATAAGTTAAAATCAGAAATCTTAAGATTTTGCCCCCCCCCCCTAAAAAACCCTTTATTCTCCTAAACAACTGTAAACAAATTTTTCAATATAATACATAATCTGTTTGGCTATTTAAAGCCTTCATAAGACCCTTTCAACTCTTAACCAATAACAATTACAGGATCATTAATAATAAAAGTCATTTACTACTGTCCCAACTTATATATTACACGATAAGTATAAAGTCAAATTTCTTAAGTTTTTTACCAAAAAAACCCCAACTTTTACCTTATTTTCCAAACAAAGATTTTTTTATGAATCACTTTCTATTGATGCTTTAGCGAATAAAATAACAGCATTTGCAACCTTTGACATATGGCACATCTGCTTGAATAACGAGAAGCATTAAGAGATCCTTCGAATTAGGTTACCCCAAATTCGAAGCCATGAAGGGGGTGTAGGAAGAAAGATGAATCGTTTGCTCTCTTCTCTGCGGACAGGGTATTTATTACCCTCTGATAGATGACCCCTATCCAAAAAGAAGCCAAAAGAAGGGGAATTTGTCACAGGGAATCTAAACCGCAAGGAATTTAAGCGATTTGTTGAAAGAGGACAGAAGTCGCACTGGAAGACGATTTGTTAAGTATGGGATTCAAGGTATGATGACTTTTTATTTAGTAACTATATTACGTGCTGATCAATTAAACAGCTGGAAGAAATTTAGCCTAAAAATTAAGAATTTGTCAGAAATTGATTTTTTTTAAGGTAATATATTCTAACACAACTCAGCTACCATGAAATAATTTAAGAAACTGTCTTGCTATATTAAAAAGTTATGGTGATTAAAATTTAGAGTTATTTAATTTTTAAGTGTCTTATATAAAATGCATGACCAATTTTATAATATTTCATATGAACTATGATTGTAATATAATACGATTTAAATATTCAATTATCCCTGAACCAAAGCAATAATGTCAGAAATTTGGATGATGGTAAAGAAGATTGAATAAACAATGTTACATAAATTTGTAGAAAATTAAAATTATAATGGTATTATGATTATTTTGGATTGTAGTAAATTGTAAATAAATTTGAAAGATTTCTATTTTAATTTATAATACTCAATAACATATTAAGGCTTTGAGAATCTTTTCGATAATTCACAATAGACTACCATAATATGCTAATAAACTATAATGTTCACTATCATAATATTTTTTAAAGACACATAAAGTCATGGGTGCTTTCTTAAAGTAAGAAATTTAGGAAGCACATTTCACTTTCTATTAATCATCATTTAAATGTGTCTTTTAAAATAAAATATTGAAATAAAGTTTAAGAAAGTTTCATAGGTTCAGGGACGTATTGTCCATAGGGTGGTCCGGTGCAATCACCGGGCTGGTTAGTGTCTGCAAAAATTGGAAAAAAAATCTGCACCGGTTCGGTCCAGAGTTTTTCAATATAATTAGTTGCCCTCCATAATATGTTTTTTTTTAAAGCCCAGTGTATTTAAAACCAATCACACACACACACCAGAACTATTAACTATTATTGTGCTACTACTTTAGTTTCAGAGATATAGTTTGTATACTCAAAATTGCTTAAAACTTCACATTACTTTAATTTTATAGATTATATTGTAGCTAGAAAATATATTCACTAAGATTTATATATTATCGTATCATGAATATTTACTTATTTTATAACTTTTAAGGTTAAATATATCAATGGTTAATGGAAATCAAGTTCACTCAAAGGATTTATAAAAAGTAGAGACAGAAAATTTGATTAGACTTAAATATATGTATTAAAACAATTCAATTATAAAACTTAATGAAAAATTCATTAGTTAGTGAAATGATTATTAAATACAAAAATTTAAATAAAAATATATTAATTATTAAAGCTAATTAATTAACAAATATAAGTATTAAAATAAAAAAATAAAAATTATTAAAACTTTTTCCTTATTAAAATTAATTATTAAATTAATTTTTAGAATTCTTTTAATATTAAAAATAATTATTAAAATTTGATTAATGATTACATTGGAAATTTGGGCTGTCATAAATCTAAAAGCACCGAGCCGATTTCATGCCTCAGTACGCCCCTGCATAGGTTAAAATATAAATATGCATAGAATAACTTAAGAAACTGTATTTTTATGAGTAGGCATGGATGGGTTGGATAGAATAATTTATAACTGTAAATAACTCAAAAGAAATGCATATATAATGTTAAATGTTGTTAAATATGGGGTTCAGTAAGCTGGTATTGTTGCAACAGAATATTGTTATTCAGAGCTCTTTTATCATTAAAATGTAATTTCCTCTTTGTAATAAATGTATGATACTAAATCTACTTAATTCTCTGCAGTTACTTAAGTCGCAGTAACTGGCTCAAGATCGACTTTGAAAATATGATGATGACTTACAGTATGTTCAACACTCTTACAAAAATACTTTATGCGTGGTGAATAATTTACCATATGTAGATGCTTTGTGTGAGCTTACTTGAAAGGAGAGGATTCCGATTATTGAATCATAGCCCAAATAATAATAAATAAACATGATTTGAGAGAAATCTAGCAAAAACCATGAGTAAATAATGCTAATAAATTCCTATAAAAAAAGTAATATACTCCTTACAAAACAAAAATAAATTTTCAAAACATTTGAATCTGATACTACTGTATTCATATTACACGGTGTCAATAAAAGAATTACTAGTCAGTGTTTCATTGGCGCAGTATAGCCATTGAATAGCTTTTGTGCCATAAAACTCGAATCAACCAACCAATGGTCCATTATAGTAGTTTCATTTAGATTATTTACAACAAATCATCAATTCAAATTCAAGGTAAACTAACCTAGTTTTTATTTTGCAATTCCTAATTAAACATTCTTGTACATAAACTACAAAAATTAAGTACTATAGCAATTCATAACTGGGACATTCTTTTATGGACAAACTGTTTACTAATACTATTCAACGAATTGTCACCTCTATTCTTGCGAAGGTCAGAAGGCCAGAATCAGACATTTATATTAATTGTGTAAGTCTCCAAACATACAAAGATAATTTAACTCATCTTCCTTAAATACCCTTAAACATAAAATGTTTACAACTAATTAACGTTTTTCGAACAAAATTGCTCTCTGGAGCCACCACCTTAAATACCCCCGAAACTACCCGCATGCACGAAAGGGAGCTAATTTAGTGCTCGACCCTCACCGGATAAATTAGACCATCATGTCACACTGTCACGTAAAAACTGTCAAGCACTAATTTCTACCGACAAAAGAAAAATCCAAAGCCGCAAAGTGTGCCGAGATGAGCCGCTCTGCGGAGATACGAATGCCGTGATAACGGGAAATTAGTCGTGGCTGACTGGAGATATTTATATTTCACGCCTTGCGCTTGCGGCTCATGGTATATTTATGGGCGACATGATTTCGCTTCCCAGGCAATCTAAAAAAGATGTGCTTTACCGTGTTGTTTTAGATTACCTTGTATATGGGAGAACTGAGCGAATCGTGCTTTTTGAACTACGTGCATGGAAAGCTATACGATGGACTTAGTACATGGTAAGAAAACCTGAATAAAATGCAGTTTTCAGATGGTTAAGTGAGCAAGACACAGGATTCTTAGAAGCTATGTATTCGTGATGTTTTTTACGAATAAATATATATCTTTTAGAGTTGAAATGGAAGGCAAATAGTAGTAAAGTGGTTTTTTAATTGCTACATCTGTTATTGTGAATCATATTCATCGTCCTAAGTTGCTTTCATTGCGATAGTATCAACGAGAAATTATTCCCTTTTATCTGACTCATTTTTCTAATTTTTGTTGCTGTTGTCTAGTCGATAATTCTGTTCCTCAGAATCAAATGATCCTAAATTACTACTGGACAAGGTTACAAGGGAATGAAGAAACTGAAATTTATTACTATTTGACTACTGATCTCTAACTACAACTTCTGGATAGCTTATAGACAATTTCTGCTCTCTAAGTAGATGAAGCCAATTGAAAACTTTCTTTCCGCTAACTATGCCATGCAATAGGCTGGAAATGGTTACAAACGCATTTTAACTAGTTGAGGAGGAAGTTGGTAATACAGATCTTTTTGGTGACTGTTAAGCGTTCTTCGGCTTCAAGTCATGACCAAGCATGCACCATCCAGAAGTTACACCGTTATATTCAGTGTATTGGACTCGGTATAAAACTCTGTATTATAACCTCGCCCAATGCTGTAGATTTTTGATTTAAGATGTTATGGTTAGATAGATTAGTTGGTTGGTTGGTTTGAACACTCAACGACCTATATTTAGGCACAATGGCGGCTAATCAGATCAGGACCTACATATTATTGTGGATTCCGAACCACAAAAAACATCCATGCCTAACCCGGGATTCAAACACGGCACGTTTGACACGCAAGGCCACAACGCTAACCACACAGCAATCAGGTGGGCTTATAGTTTGATAGAAAAATACTGTTAAGACATAATCTGCAATAATTGAAAAAAATTCCAAATTTGAGCTTAAGCTTGTTTGTCTTTTGGGTAAAAAAATGTATCTACAGATGTTTATACAATTCCAATCTTTTAAAGTTATAGGTTACTGCAATTAGAATACGTGGTGAGTATGCAAGAGTTTTCTTCAACAAGCCTAGTCAAGTTCAGTATACTCTGCAGTATCTCTTCAAAGTAAGAGGACAAGGAGGAGATCATGACAAATAGTCAAGGGCTGCTTTTCGGTTTGCTTGGTGATTTCTCCCATTCGAGATGCAAATGTGGCATTGTTTTCTTGAGACACCAGAAAGCATTCCCATTTTGCAAACAGATACAACCCAAATTCAAAGTAAAAGAATAACAGAACTTTCTAAACAAAACATGGAAATATGTCGTGTAAAATAAACATAATGAAAGGTTAACACATTTTAAAATTATTTTGGTTTTTTATACGGGTCTAAAAATTAGAATAATAAATTCATTCAATATAAGCTTGAAAAGCAGACAAAATATTTGCCTACCTGTTAACTGATAGGTTGCCAGAAGTATAAAGCTTAGCAATCAGAAAATCTTACTTTAGTCTTTTTCTGAAAATGGGTCATCAATGTGGTATATCTGATACAACGAAATCGTGTATTTTATCATTGTTTAAAGCTGGAAAGAAACAACATTTTATCTCGGATCAAATGAATGTTTCACAATCTACGATTTCAAAGATTTTAAAGGAACATAGAAGAACCGACAAACTAAAAAGTAACCGAAGTAAATGTGGTAGAAAACTTGTAACAACTGCCAGAGGTGAGTGAAAATTAAAACAAATCGTCCAAAATAATTGCTTCAAAACTGTTTTTTACATCAAGAAATGTTGAAAAGAATCTGGAGTTGTCGTGTTAAAGTCAACTGCACTTAAGCAATTGCATAAATTTGAATTTCAATCTTGGAGCCCCAAATAAAACCAAAGATGAACATGAAACAGATACGTGCACGACACTCCTGGTGCAAAGAGAAGCTCATCTATCTGGGGGCATCAAGACTGGGAAAGTGTTTTATTCAGAAATGAATCTTTATTTCAAATATCTGTGAACGACGGAAGTATTTGGGTTTGGCGTTTAAAACGTGATTCCTTTGATAAATCTTGTTTAAGACTCCAAATGAGGTTCTTTTTGTACCAGAAGAGTTGTGCATGTCTCTGCTGCATGTTCCTCTTTGGTTTTGCTTTGGGGACCCACGATTGAAACTCAGATTTATACAATCGCTAAGTGTAGTTGACTTTGTCACGACAATTCCAGATTCTTTCCAACACTTCTTAATGTAAAAACAGTTTTAAGCGATTATTTTAGATGATTTGTTTTAGTTTGCGTTAATCTCTGGCAGTTATTACAATCTTTCTACCACATTTATTTCAGTTACTTTTTAGTTGGCCGGTTCTTCTATATTCAAAACCGTAGATTGTGAATCGTTCATTTGATCTGAGATAAATTGTTGTTTCTTTCCAACTTTAAACAATGATAAAATACACGATTTCGTTGTTTCAGAAATATCACGTTGAGGTCCCATTTTCAGCAAAAGACTAACTTAAGATTTTTCGAGAATCAATCTCTATAATTGTCGCAACCTTTTGGTTAACAGGCATGCACATATTTTAGCTGCTTTTCCTATTCACGTTGAATTAATTTATTATTCTAATTTTTGGACCCACATAAAAATCAACGTAATGTTTAAATATGTCAACGACCCTTAAATAGTTAAAATAATATCTGTATAATTGTTGAAAGTTGTTTTGCCAATTTCTGGATAGCATAAGTCACTCTTTTAATTTGCATATTTTCAATTTACACGGTGCATTGTTAAGTTTTGTTTAGAAAGTTCTGTTATTCTATTATTTCGAATTTAAGGTTGTATTTGACAAATGATGCTCAGGCAAAGTTTTAGTTCCTGTGTAGCTTTTGAGTTAGAAAATCTCCTAATGGAACCATCCAACATAACCTTAACTTCCTTAATGAGGTGAAGAAAAATTAAACGTTGAGCGACAGCTTTTGAAATACTACAAATCAACCAGTTACAATATACGAATCATAACAATTATCAAAATTCTGGTCATATTTTAAAGCATTTTAAAACATTCATATTTGAGAAGACAATTGTTATTTCATAACTTTATTTTTTAAATATTCCAAAGATTGTCATCCATGATATACCATTTTTTGAACATTTTTAGTTTAATCTTAAAACTTTATTATGTTTTCACTGCCAAACTAAACCTACATAAATATTTTATTCATCAATAAAAAAGATGGCTATCATGAGACACTAATTACAGTACTTTTAAAATCTTAATATTGATCTGATTGAACCAGTGGTGTATAACTGATTTGAATACTCTTTTATTCAACAGTTTCTTAACACTAATAATTAATAAAATTGTTCCAAATATTTTACCACGTAATGCGTTCATAAAACCTTTCTTTTGCAACTAAATATTATATTTAAAGTATTTATTCTCTCCAGAAGACCAACTCCAATTGCTTAAATAATAAATAACCATTAGTCCAAAAACACAATCGTTAAATCATTATTTAAAAAAATAAAGATTTTCTTCAATGCCTGCATAACGCTTTAGTAATATTTTTCAGTTATTGGTTATAGTTTTGCAACTTAAAACCAAGACAACATTCAAATGCTAGGATTTTTGCTTTCATTTACTTAAAAATAAATTCATATCTAGCTTACGTTTAACTTAGGTATAGCTTCAATAATATATTTTATGTTATTAGCTACAAATTTACTTCTAAAATCCAAGATATTTTCCAATATGCTAGTATTTTTTTCTATTTTTTTTTAACTTGGAAATCCTTTCTAACCTAATTTACGCTTAAGTTCTTTTCATTAAAAATTCATAACCTTAAAATCCCTTTCCAACAACAAATTTCCCTACAAGAAACTGCTCAATACTGAAGATAGCATGCGTAAATACTAAATAAATAACTATAATTCACACCAGAGCTCAACGGGTTTTGCGTAAGAGCAAGCAAATATCCAAGTCTGGTAATGTAATACAACGCGGGTTCAAAAACCACCCCAAATCACTTTCGTCGCGATATATCGCCAAAGCTATAACCCCCAGTCCACCCACTCCGCCGAGAGAGTGTCATCACCCAAGATGGCCAATTGTTTTAATGGCTACTAAATGGTCGTCGTTTCTAAGAGACACTACACTGTCATATCCTTTATTTTTTTTATCTTTTGTGTCCTCCCCCCCCCCCCCTATCGTATAAAAGCACATCCAGAAGACTGTAAGAGCCCTCGTCTTTCTATTGACGAATATATACGCAAAAGAAAAAAGAACAAATTAGGATAGTTCTTTCATTCTGTGACGATGTTCTTTTTTGGAACTATGTGGGTCGTTAAAGGTCTTTTTTGTTGGCTAGAAAGAAATCTAATTTGTGGAGAACGTTTTTATAAAGGACAGTTGCCGTTAAGAAAAGGTGTTTAACTGAATTTAGTGTTTGTCGATAAACTTCAAATTTACGGCTAGATGATAGTTTAAGTGTTTGAAGGGAATCCAGGGAGAATTAGGTGATCATTATATACGTCTAAAAAAGAAGTTGTTTAACCGTAAACCGATTAAAAAGACGAAGGAAAGGGTCTTTAGAGCTCCATTTCTTAAATTGCATACTTGCTATATTTAGATTAATTTAGCGTGTTCTGATTTACAAGTCAACTATTGTGTGTGTTGACTACAACATGAAATTATACAAAAGTCAATGTAATATACTGATATACGAATAAAAATTATCTTCGCATAACTAGTAATCTTTGTTTTGAATTTTTATTATCTGTACATTTTCATTGTGTAGCATTTGCTTCACCAACTAATTGTTACAAAATCAGTAATAAAGAATTGTCGAAATTTAAAAAAAATAAAAAAAATATCTAGAACAACCAATAAAAAATGTGTCGTGCTTTTGTATCTCGAATAAGAGAATCCAAGGAAAACTTTCATCTTATTGCCTAAGATTATATTCGTATATAATTGCTGTCCACGGCTGCATGCGTAATCATGACATTAATTTTCTCACGATGGAATACCGGTTATAAGTGCATTTAAAGATATATATATATATATAGTGAACTTTAAGCATGTTTGTTAATTTTGAGTTCTTATCGAGTGAATATGTAAAATACTATGTATGTATGCTAAGAAAGCACTTGTATGTTACTAGTCTGAATTATAGCAACCGATATAGTCATTGAACATCCTTTAAAAAATTGCTATACCAAAGTAGAAAAAAAATTTAAGTTCTGGAAATATTGATTTATATTCAGAAGAATACGTACCACAAATGTTAGAATACATCAATAAAACTATTGCAAATGAAATAAAATATAAAAACAATACATTGAACAATGAGGTCTCAAACTACCTCTCCTCAGGGGGTTCGACAGGCCAAATATCCCATAGGAGGCGTTTCTGACATTACTTTCTAAGTTTATTTGTTTAAAGTATTTCGGATATTTTGTATTATAGATGCAGCCAAGATAGAGACTTAGTTTTTAATTTAATTTTATTTACTTCTTAGCTGCTATTTTTGTGGAATTAAAATAAAGTGGTTGGTTTTTGATAATTTAACACATCTAGTGCGACATAGGCTTTGGTTTTGCATTAATACGTTTTTGACATTTTCAAAAATATTTAAATATCTTTACTTACTTAGTAAGAATTTTTTTCGTTTTCTCACAAGCTTGAGAATTATATTTAAATTAAAGTAACTTCAGACATTAGATAGTTTATCAATAATTTTAACAAAATACATTACAGAAATAAATATTAAATATTCCGACATCTAAAAAATTGAATTGAAATACATAGAACGGATTATTTACCTTAAATGCAGGGATAGTTAAAAACTACACTTTTATTGTTAGAGATAAGCTCACATTTATATTATACCCGATTTCACGAAGGAGATTATTCAAGATTAATACCCCTTTCCACTAAAACTTTTTAAGCTGATTATGTAGCAAAATATCTATGAAGTGCATACTTTTGTTACACTTCGAATTTATTCAGAAATTTTTAACTTTAACAGTCAAAAAAGAACTTGCCTTCATATCTTGTATTATTGGTGAAGATTAAATAACAATCTATCGTGTATTTCATGTATTTTTTAAATACTTTCAAATTCAGTTTCAATTTTTTTTTTATTTGTAATGTTCATTAAATTAAAATGGGTTAGATAAGAAAAACTGGGTAAGATTAATATTATTTTTAATACTTATGGCAGTTTTTATTTAGTAACACGAATTTGTTTTTATTTGTTGTATTTTGACTTTGAATTTTCCTGTATAAAATTAGAGTCGATAAAATAAAATTATAAGAGTATAAAAACAGATTATCCCATGTGATTGTCATAGTATGCCAGAACCATAATATATTATAAAGATAACTCTAAAACTCTGCTGATGTTGAAATTTTTTTTATATAATTTTGTCATAGCTTTTTGGACAAAATTTAATTTATTCCTCCATTACTTTAATGTGTATCCCATGTTTTACAATGTACACAGTTTGTATTCAACTAAATTATTACTAATAACAAATTAAACGAAGAGTTATTTCATAATTCAACAATTAACATTAATTTTAAGAAATATTTGTGTTTACAAAAAAAATACATTTAAGTTATGTCCAGTAGGTTATTTAATAGATTTTGTAGTCTCTCAAAAATAAGAAAATGTGCATTTAGTAATCTGAAATCTTTATGTATGTAACACATAGGAAAATGTTGACAACATTAAAATATTCAAAGAATTTCAATTCCATATGAATTAGAAACTACAATTGGAAACACAAGTATTAATTTATTTTGCCGGTTCTAGGTATGTTATTAAAAAAAAAATGAAAACTGCAGTAAAATATTTCTAAATTCATAACATCTCATATTCGTTAGTCAGACATTTACGAATACAGTTTGTTTTTATAAATACTTAATAATGACAAGATATTTTTTGAACTTATGACGTTACTTTTTAACGAACCTCAGAGATTTAGTATAAATATACATTTGAAGTGAAAAAATAATTACTTCTAAAATAATACACATTTATTTTATCGTTTGAGTGGATCTTATTGTGAAATATACGAAACGAAGCAATTTGAATATCTCATGAGACATTAAAACGTCAAGCTAATTTAAAATTCCAAAATGACTTTTGGTTAAAAAAACCAAGCTATCATAAAAGTAAAAAAAAAAAAAAAAAAAAAAAAAAAAAAAAATGATTTAAGTGTTCATTGTTTTCTCTTTAATTTCAATTCTTACCAGCTTTTTATTTGTTCAATGTTTCTGATGATTTTATTATTAAAGACACAAATGTTACTTGTTCTTCGTCTAGAATTCAGTTTCATTGCTTTAAATGCGTTTACTTTCATTCAGGCTTTCAGACAATTGCAACACATATTTTCATGTTGGTATATTAGAGTTGCGAATTATTTACGTCAAGTAACAGGCATCGCATCTTTCAAAGAGTTAGACATTTCGTCTACAAATATTAATGTTTTTTAAATTTGTAATTTGTTTATTCTCACAAGATGTATTTTGTTTTATGCAATTCAAAATGTCTGATGTCAAATTGTACCTGATTTTTACTTTTTCAGTCAATTAAGTCCTGTCATATTTTAATTTTTAATAGTTAAGTAACTGTTATTTTAATGTTCTTCTATTTTGAAAGCTGTTTATCATAGTTAGTATACATGTTAGATGCAAATGAGTTGGCAATGTAGTTGCTATTACATTACCTAACTATGAATATTAATCCATTATTTCTCTTTCAAACTAATTTATGTGCACTGTGCAACTACGTATTAAAAGTGAAGGTTAAAAGTAAATAGATATAAAATGATAAACAATGTCATTGGAACATCATTGAAAACCAGCCTTGTATATGAATTTATTACCAAGTAAGGCCATACCATTACAGACCCATACTTTTCAAAACTAATTCTGCAAAAGAATTCACATTCAATATCTTGAATAAATTAAAATGCAAACTAATTGTAATTATCGAATTCTAAACAGAACTCCAAAAACTGACAGTTACACATCCACTCTATAAGAATTCAATTTTTAACAAATCAGAAAGATGTCACACATACTCAATTATTCCCATGGAGGAGCCACCGACTCACACCTCATTCATTCATCCGTTTGCACCAATGCCATTTGAAATAATGACAAATGAACATCAACGGGGTGCAAGCTCGGGCTGACGTCAGCCGATGTGGAATCGCCATAAATTACCCTCTCGGCTCGAAATGATTCCAGGCATCAAACACAGACCAGCACTTGACGATAAACTTTCCGACTCTTGATCTTGCTCGATTTACGGGGCGAGAAAGTTGCTGGCGTGGCAGTAAATTAGAAGCCAGACACTCAATCTATTCCCCCTCAGATCTTTTGTGAGGGTTTGTCGATGGCCACTGGCAGTATTTAGCCATTGAAGTTGGCTTGGATGCTGGATTTTATTGTGGGGTTGCGATTTCTCCAACTCGGGTACTTGGTAATTGCACTTGGGGAATGGTTTGTCGCGCTCGTTATGGGATTGTCTGGCAGCGAGTTCAACCATTGCCGAGTAGAAAACGAGTTGCGAAGGTTGGCTCCCTTATGGTTCAGTGGATCTTTGAAGTGTATTGGCGAATCGCTCCTGGATTTGTCATGTAACTGTAAGATGTATAATACAGATGTGTTTGTTAAATGGGATAAAGAATTTTTAGTTTATTCCAGAGTAGTTATTTAACGGATGGTTGCTGACATTATGGCACGTCTTAATGTTTTCTTTAAAATTCGCCTGACATCAACTTATTGTTTCATGTGTTGGTAGAAATAGTAAAGGTAAGTCAAAAGGTACAAGTACAATAAATTTTTCAACTTCAAATGAATGGGTTAATTTTGCGGTACTATTTGAACTTCCAACATAATTAAATTGCCTCATATGGACTTCCTAAGTAACAAATAACTGATTTATTAGGTAGCTGTGAAGTAGCCACTATTAAGTAAATCTAACTGTTATAATAATTGAACACTTTTTATTACTTTTGCTATATTCTGGAGAATTTTGACTAGGAATTCATATTAGCTATAACCAGGAAGCTCATTAATGTGGATTCACGGGACCCAAAAACGATGTGGGTATTCATCTTCCCATTACAAATCCATATTAAAACCATGTGATCAAATTTTTTGTAAACTCTAACGTAATAATAGTGTTTTTAACAGTTTTATATTAGTCTAAAAATTAATAAAAGTGAAAAAATTGGAAAGTAATTTATGATTTTTTACTATTATTATTGAAAGGAGAATTCATACAAATCTACACAGTCCTATAAACAGCCCATATAGATTTAAGTAGGTTAATCTTCTAAATACCATCTGCTATTCTATTCCCAGGTGGCACAAAGATACGGTTTCACATGGGTATACTAAAGACCAAATGGCGTTAAATAAGTAATTGTTTGCTTATCTAACCACCACTAACCCAAATGATCTAGGTAAAATTATATTAAAATACACAAGGATTGTGAAACAAATATATAAATATAAGAAAGAGGCAAATTATAATTTTTGAAAAGAAATTTCATAGTTCTGTTAATCTGGGCATACCATGTGGATGCGTATGGTCCCCAATAGAATAAAAAGAAATGATATTGAATTAAACTATTTTTCTCTAACAATCTAATTCAAATGTAAATTTGGATGACAATAGAAGTTGTTGTTGAACTTAGATGCTGTTGTTGAATTTTAATAAATTAGAAAATCACATTGGAAATATTTTTAATAATTTTTTTTTTTGACATTTAGCTTTGTAAGTTTAAATATTAATAAAATTCGCACAATGTTACTTATAAATTTAAGCTACCTATAACACTCCGAATCGAACTAAATTGCTTTAATGGAAAAGTGATTAGCGACTTTATCTGGTATGAAAAGGCTTGTGTTCGATTCCTTTTTAATGAAGAGTGTGTTTACCGAAATTAAAAGATTAAAATTCGTTGGTAAAAGTAACTAATCAAATAAAATTAGCAAAGGGATTTATAATTAATAGTATTTAAAAAAAAAACTTAAAGCTATTCCATATCCATATGATCTCCTGTGGAAAAACTCGCATGGATCCAAATAGAAGTCATGTACCTTGATCTACTTACTTTACATACCATATAGCTAACCCGCTGCTAAAAATAGGGAATGGAAAAATAAGGGCTTTATATTTAAATTTTTTAAGTTAGAGTTATATTAATTAGTAAACAGCTCTCAAGAAAGAAAACATTGTACCAGAAACATGAATTGTAAACAAATTACTTTAGTATAAACCGCAATATTCTCTTACTGTTAGACCAAAAATATACCGATTATTTGGATTTTTTTTTTTGCGTAATGTACAATAGAATTCAGCCATTTATTGTAACTGTTACAGAATTTTAAATTTACACAACCTTTGTGGATATAAAGGTCAATACATAAGTACTATTGAGATCCGTATCAGATTATAATAATAAAAAAAAACCCAGTCCTTTCTTTTAATTTAACCGATTTATAATTTTGTTTACATTGGACTTAAAGTAATATAATTTTGAAAGGCAAGTTTATTGTTGTTGATAGCAATTTTATGCAACTTGTTCAGATACCATCTGTTTTAAACTTTTAAATACATCTGCATGTTAAATGAAAAGCTTAATTACATGCGTCCTTTTTTAGATTGAAATATTTCACAATTTGTTAGAATATGTTATATCAGAAAATTAAAATAATCAACTTGGCAAGAGTCACTAGTTTTCTACATCATATAGTTTTTCTAAAATTGAATATTTCACGTCTTAAATGCGATCAATTTTGAAAGAACGCATAAAAACTAAAATTTCTTATTTAAAAAAAGAAAAATACCAATGAAAACTCAAACCAGCTTTTACATCCAGTGCAAAAATAGATGACTGGGAAGATTGATTTTTGAGCTATTTTTTATAAACTTTTATTAATTTTTTTTTTTTAATTTCCAAATTTGTTCTACCTTGCGTCAGTAGGGAATAACCTCATAATATCCTTTAGATTATTTTTCTCTGTTATTCATGTTAATCTTAAAATCTGATAAGATTTTCTTTAAAAAAAGTTTATGCTTCATATTTCCAAAGTAAATGGATAAATTGTGCATATTATTGAAGATATTCAAAAGAGACTGAAATAATTTAAAATTAAGAAGATTTACATCGAATGGTTTCAAAGAGAAACAAAATCTTAAACTACTGTAATTTTATTGTAACTTTTCCATCTAGCATTTTCATCCATTGGTTTTGTAAGTTATTGGAAGACTTGCATACAATTACGTTTTGATATCAATAAAAATATTAATTTGGCATTTCATGAATTCTCAAAATTTGCTTAGCTAAAATTAATATGAAAAGAAAAAAAGTATTTTCATTGGCATTGAAATTATTTTTAAATATTAAATTATCCTAACACATCATCCCTACATTTAGAAAGCGAAAATAATTCAACTATATACCGTAATGGAAATAAAAGATAATCACACCAAACAAATTCCGGTCTTTGATGTTTTCAAACAAATTAAGATCTTCAATTAATAATTTCATAGGTTTTGACATTCCCACTAGAGAATGAATCCAATTTTAATGACGCATTTTCATTGCTAAATAACCAATCATTGCATAAAATAAGTAAAATAAATATTTTTAATATTCTGTTCTTCAAAATCACACAAATATCCTGACAATCTTCCGGAGGCCAGAAAACTAATTATGCCAATTCGGGTTGAAAACACAGGATCCAGAATTGAAAATTGGCAATACCAAAATGAAACGTTGATTGGTCATGTCCCATTAGAATTAAAGTTTCATCAGTTCTAGAGTGGCAATAATCCAATATTGTCCTTCCAATGTCTAGCTTAGTATAAATTAAAAATCACGACTGATGAGAGATGGAAGTAAATAAATTATTAATACAGTCAATCCCTGTTAACACGAAGTCGATGAATCCGTCGAAACTTTTCCCTTTAATCAAATTTCGTGTAGATTGTTCACAAACTTTTTTTATTTAATTAATAAAGTTTTAAACTATTAGCTATATTTGTATTTGATAATGCTGTTTTTAATTCACGTCTATTTTTTGTCAGTCTGTATCCTTTTCCTTGCTGGTTCAAATACATTTTATTCGTACAAAAAGTACACAAATAAAAGCTTTATAATATAATTTCTTTTCATCGACTGAACCTTTCAATGAAAATACTTTACTTCGAATTTATGTTGCAAAAGTGTATTTCTGCTTTAAAATGTTTATAGAAAATTGAGATTCTTTCCTTACAATCATGGATAAAAATAATGATTATACAAATCATAGGTAAAAATATACAACTTAGTAAAAACGTTAGAATTACGGTCTAGCTTAGTATAAATTACAACAGTAAAATTGTATAATCCACAACTACCTTACTTATAGGAGTATTTGGAAAATATTTGTTAGCTGTGAATATAATGTAAAATATTCATTAAATGTCATCTTATTGTTAGGCACTTATTATTCGTTCTAATACGAGTTTTAAATACAAAAGTAAGACAGATTTACTTTTCGCTAGTAATAGTTTTGTATTAAATTATTTGTGTCCTTAGACAACATTAAATAAATCAGTTTCGACTATACAAATTTTGCACTTGTTTATTAAGAAAGAAACACAAATGGAGATTAGTTTTATACCTCAAGAAGAGACTTTGAATCCAAAACAAAGATTTACTCATTACATGAGATTTGACATTTAACAACGTCAAATGAAACCGAAATTGCAGAAAAAAATATTAAATACTATTTACTTTCGAAGCCAGGCTTTGACGATGTAATAGATTTTAAATTAAAATTTATTGCAAAAAAACCTATACGTTCCATTGGGAAATAACTTTTCTAAGCAACCAAAGGTTTGCATAATTACCGTTATACCAATACTATACTGTCATTTAATTAATGGAATCGCCAAATCAGTTAATGGTATATTCAAGGTAAAAAAAGAATTAAATATTCTCCTTAGAAATGCAAAGAGCTCCATATATAACTACACAGCGATGCAGATTTCTCCAACAAGTGGTATTACTCGTTTCTGTATTACCTAATGAAAGTTACCCAAACGGGTAAAAAGTGTTTTTAGATCAATCCATTAGCTTTTAGAATCTCACATAAACCAGAAAATTGGTTTATTTTGTAACTAACTTCAAAAATGTCTTTGTCCGTACAGATCATTAACAAACCTGTGACCTTTCACCACACGAACGTTTAGAAAAAATTGAATTTTCAAATTCAATTAACTAACACGTAATCGAGAATCAGGAAAAGTACTAATTTTGATATTTTAATTGTCTCAAATAGAGGCTTTTATGCTGTTTTCAGTGATATTTAAAACTTGCAATATCTATATTAGAAGTATCAGCAGCAAACAGATATATGGTGAAAGTCCCTTTTAAATTATTGTGATTGTTTATTTTAAACTTGTTTATCTCAGTATTATGTTTTCGACGATTAATGTACCTTTTCTCAATAGCTATTACAGCTACAAATAAAATTTAAATTCTAATGTATTAATTAATTATTGATATTTACTTTAACATAGGATTTTAAAATTTTTTATTCAACCAAGTCACTGAACTTTAAAAAAAAACATATAGCTTTTGCCATTTTTTTTATAGTCACTTAGTAAAAAGTTATTTATTAAGCAACAAGGAACATATTAAAAAAAAAAAAAAAAAAAAAAAAAAAGTACTATAAAATGTTAGATAAATCACTTGAACAAGTATCAATTCATTACCTCTAATAGTTTCTTAGAAATTGGGCATTACAAATTCATAAATTAGCATTATAGTGCATGGTGCTTTGAATAATTCAGGGACATAACAAAGCAAAGTCCACATATCACGGGGAGAGACCGTTTCAACTCGACTTTTTTTTTTCAAAATTAAGCTAATAGTGCTAATTGTTGTAATATTAGTGGTACTAACCGAATGTACATCATCAAGAGAATTGAATCACAAAGTCTGTTGATTTGTCATAGAAAAGATGAACGAATGTGCTTCTATACGTTTTTATATGTTGTTATTATTATTTAAAAAAATAAATAAATTAATAAACAGAATGGTAAGTGGAATCTTTTACACGTAAAAGCACATTTCTTTCGCCTTGTCTGTGCTGTGTTCACCTGCTATGCTTTTGCATTGTCTTCGCCTGCTATGTTTCTATTCTTCATTTTCGCAGATATTCTTAAACTGAAGTGTATAGTATGAGGTAATTGGTTGTTTTTTAATAATATCCACCTATCTGAAATATATGCGTTACGTAAAAATTTAAATAAACTACCAAAACAATTCACTTAACATTTCAACTCCAGAACGTTCAAAACACCACACTAATTACTGAACAGTTAAACCCATCCCACGATGCAAATCCTTTTCATTAAACTACTCAATGCAATTCCACACACCCGACCAGCATTAGGATATCATTGGCAAACTTGCCAGAACACGACAGCAGCGTCATTGTCACACGCTCAACTGAAAGCTACGTCTCCTCGACTTTATACCTGCCACTACGGGCTCTAATTTACTTCGAGCGTATCGCCGTTCGCGTCGACATAAATTCGATTCCAGGAACACCCGTAGAGTGGCACAAGGTATTGGAAAACTGTTTCCTTTAATACGGTTACTAACTCCAGAAATCCGGGTTGCAAACGATACATTGTATAGATTCGGTTTTCGTGAAAATTTATGGATCGGAAGGAAGCATTTTGGGAATGAATGTTGTCCATTGTTATTTGGATAAAGATGACTGCTTCGTTTAGTTTGTAATTTGTTATTTCTTCCAGTTTCTGTTCTTAAGAATTATATTTGTTCCTGTTGGATTGGTGATTCTGACGTGTAACACTTTAGTACCTCGTAGTAATGTGTTTTTCTAACTTTGAATTTATAAAGTGAAATTATTATGAAATTTTGCGACACAATTGTTGTAGCTCTTTTTAATGTTTAAATTTCTTAAATTCTGTTTCATTTTTATTAGGAAATATATTAAAGTTTTAAATACAGAGTTGAAAAACCATGCTAAATTAGAATTCGAAGTTTTGAATCAAGTTACTTTAAACATTTTAGCTATGGAAATTTTTTCGAATGTAAAATGACTTATATTTTGTTTGATGCCATATGATGTTAAGTACTTGGATAGAATTTATTTGATTCTTTAGTATAAACAGTTTGGCTTTAATCCTAATATAGTTCCAATGTTATAGAGTTATTTAGAAAGTATAAGCATGCATATTTTCAAGCTAAAGTATGTCAAGATTGTTTATGTCTTGATGTGTAGGTTTATATAATTCATTTACATTTTTATACTACTCATTACTACAAATTAGGAACATGGAATCTGTACTTTAAAAATTTTGACAATAAAAACGCACTGAAATAATTAAAAATTGAGGTAAACTTTTTTAATTTATGTTTGAAATATTAAAGAAACAAACAATTTTAAATACATAAAAATATATCACCACTTATAAAAACTTATAAATTAGTTTATAAATATAAATGTATGAAAATATATAAGAATTTATAACAACTATAAAATTAACCTTTCTAACGTAATTTAAAAACATTTAGATTGGCCGAACTCATGCACATTCTATTCCATATGGATATTTTATTCTATCTGGTAAGAAGATTTTTCTCAATACTTCCGAAAAGAAAAAGTCTACATTGTATCACCCATTTTCCACATGTCATACTCTATCGAACAGCATTAATATTGATGCACGTTTGTATCCATTCCCATTTCCTGCTTTATTCTATTATTCGGAGCCATATAGACATTCCGTATTGTGATATTCCTTAAAAAAAAAGAAATACGGATACTATACGAGACGTTACGAGTTGTACAATCTCCGAAGACACTGTAATGTCAATCCAGTGAAAAGTAAAGAAAGTCGCATATTACTAGTCTCAGTGCTGTTTCAGAAGAAATAAGAGACGTGGAGAAAAGAATGGAAGACGTATCATTCGTGTCATACGTCATTCAATACTTTTGGAATAACGGAGTAATATTCAAAGGCAACCAAAGATATCTTTGTAATTGGTTTACTTTTGTCAAGTAAATAATAGTTTTTATCTAGTGATGCAGGGAGGCTTAAAATATATTTTGAATTTAGATATGGGGCTTTTCAAGAAATATTTTATTAAAATTATTTGTCTTATTGGTTGGGGTGATTTTTTTTTCATAGGTTATGTTATTGTTATTCTTTCGAAAGAACGAGTGGAGTTACGTCATTGTAATTGGTTCAGTTAGAGGTCGTTTAGAGTATTGTTATAGGTTTGTTCTTAAAGGGAATATTACTGAAGTAAATTATTTTTTGAGAGATGAGAAAATTATTCGTAACATATTTAATTAGAAAATAAATAAGTAAAAATTATTTCAGACATCCATTGATTGGTTATTTATGGTACGTTGTTACAGAGTTGGGAAATATTAATCACTCTTAAATAATACTTTTAATTAAATTATAACAAAAGATAATTTGAAGAAGTATGTTGAAAAAATATTTATTGGTATAAATGCCAAGGAAAAAATATTTTAGCTCATTGGCCATTCATTATTTTTTAAATAGCAATCGAGATTCTTTTAGATTCATCCATTGATTATTATAATGCTTTATAAGTTACTGAAAATTTTGAATAAAAAGAGTTTTAGTGTTCCCATAAACACTAAGGAAAATAATATTTTTTAAAAATAAGATGGATTATGAGGAAACTACAAATTATATTTAATGCAATGATTTTTTCATTTGCTAATTGTCTTAAAACTATTTGTATTCTAAAAATAGTATTTATTTCATAATTTGTATTCATTGATAAATGGTAGAAGTAACACAATAACGTATGGCTTGTTTCAAAAGCCTACTCAAACATATTATACAAAAGGTGTAGATGAGCATCTTAGTTTTATTCAAAGTTCTAATTAAATATGGCAAAAGTGTCTTAATTTGCAAGATAGATAATATAAAGTCTGATCATGTATATTACGAGTCTTTGTGATTGGTTTCGTATATGTAAATAAAAAAATTTATATGGATATAAAGAAAGTTAAAATTACAAAAAACAATTCGATACAAATTGAAATGATTCGAAAAAAAACTTTAATTTTATATATAAACTCTTCTATAAACAAAGAAGTGTTTAATTGATTAAAATTAATATAAGTAAACACAAAAGGGAAATTAAAACATAAATTTAAATATTTTTCCTATTAAATACATTTCTTTAAAAATAATTTATTAAATTTCCACCTTTTTACCAGAGACAAAAAACAAAAATTCATTCGTTGAAAAATTCTTCAGAAATCACATAAAAGAAAGCCATTTGTTTTGAAATATGAGAAAAAAATATACATTTTATTCGTATTTCAGCACTACGCAAACGCTTAGATAAGTTCAAGAGAATATTCCACGGGCAATAACACTAATAGTAATTTATGCTCTAATTTTACGATAGTAAAAATGCTTTTTAAACAAGGTAGCATAGTAATATTCCTTCATCATACAGACTCGTTATAGATAAGTTATTTGATTACTGAGAGATAAAACTGTGGAAGGGAAAGAGTTTTTATTTTAATTTGCTTTTTACTAAGCTCTTATGCTGAAGACAGTTATGACTTTTCTGTACAAAGTGTTCATTAAAAAAAATCAAGCGATAGAAATTGATTTGTTTATGTCTCTTGTTTCAGATTTCAGATGACAGTAAGGACAATTGATTATAATTTTAACTATCTACGCAAGTGATTTAATAGCTAGTATCATATTCAAAAATTAAAAAATGTAAATATATTTAAAATATATACGATTAATTTCTTTAATAATACTTCTATTGGCATACAAGATATTTGTTAAGATTTAATGTTAAAATACGCTTGATGTATATATTTGCTTGTTATTTTTATTTACATATTATTCATTTAATTAGAAATATATAATCCTAACTTTTAAATATTGATGGGAACTATTCACATTTAATATAAACGTATTCATATTCAGGTTTGTAAGTTGGTTGGTTGTTTTCAGATTTATCTGGCACCGTCAGCAACACGAGGGCTATTATGCGCCGAAACATTCGTCATTAGACAAGCTAACATACATTTACAAACATCCATGCCTTACGCGGGACTCGAACCCGCAACCTCGCGGTCTGGAAGCACGCTAACCACTATACAGTTTGATCAGCGCAGGTTTGTAATAATTTGATGATTTTAAAGAAGAATGGGACATATGCCGTGGTAATAATGTGAAGCTGGGTACCTTAAATCTATTGCCATTAGCACCGTTCTCTTGCAGACAGAATTGAAACTATACTCTTATGGGCAATACGGCGAGGATATATTATCTTATTGATAATGTTAAATTCACGGTGCTGGTGTATATTAGTTGGTTTTATAAAGTAATTCTGTAATATTCTTTTCTGTTTAATCCATATTTATTTAATATTTAGTTATAAAAGCTCATTCATTCCAGCTTCTATATTTAGTAAGGATTTATTCTATAACAAAACATGGCTTGTCCAATACTATTATGATTTTTCTACGTATTTATAAAACTCTGGACTTGATCTGTAACCGAGTACTCCGAGCTGTACAAAATCAGATATTACCTGCTTGTTCCATCAAAACTTTTAGTTTATTTAAAGTACCGATGAGCTCTCTGTATAGTTCATTCTGAAATGCCCCTTTTATGCATGTATGAAAGAAACTATTTACAATCTAACAATTCATTTCTAACCTATATTTTAAGCAATTTCTACAATGCTAAACTGATATTAACTTCATGGTAGTTGAAAAAAATTAACTTCTTATAAACTAAAATTATCATTTTTTTATGGTTAAATATTTTATTTTCTATATAACACAAGAAAAATTATAAAAATACATTAGCCTTGTTAATAATAGTATAGTTTTCACTTGATAAAAAAAAAACATATTTGTGGATAAGAATAGAGGTTTAATTCCGTATAAGAAAATAAATTTTCTGCTGAAAGGCTAGAATAGTAAACAATGATGTATTCTCAAGTTCTAAAGCGTGATGCAGCACTATTTTATTCTTAAAGTAAAAAACAAGAAAAGCATGATTCATATGCGTACATTATACTTGAATTTGTTCAGAGAAACACAAGAAAAAGAAACATGTTGTAAATATTACATACTATATACTCTTTCTATTATCCGATATGGTTAAAACTCCGTACATGGTTAAAACTCAAGGCATTTTAATTGAATTGCAGCTAAATTTCTTTTGCCGAATTTAATCAAAAGTGAAGAGTGTCTTGACTTAGACCAACATTACTACAGGGTTACACATAAAGAGATTTTTTAAATGTGAATAAAGATTTAATGTCATGATGATATTAATTGTGATGTAAAATAAGAGTTTGCTACTCTTAAACTGAAAATATTGTTTCTCTAGTTTTCGATGAGGTTAATATGCACTCACAATCTCAGCCATGTGATGAATGGGATTATTACTTTGAATAGACGTACAATGCTGTTATCTAAGCTTTACTAAAGTTTGTATAGAACAACCGAAGTCACACATTGAAGTTGACTGCTAATTATTAAAATGGCTAATTAATTTCTGAAATTTTTCGAATAAGTGGCCAAATAAAAATATAAAGGTATATCAGTATTTTTCAGAATTACTTTTGGTTCAGTTTGAACTAAACATTTCCATTTTAACCAACAACTTCCTTAATCTACATCAATCAAAATAATAAGTTTCAGACGTACATATTTTGGAAACTAACAAAATAATTATTTTGATACATAAATTATGTGCTAGTATTTCGGGATTTAGCCAATATTATCTTGCCTATTAGGAATCTATCAGTTGTCTCCAAAACTGTTTAATTTTGAATTGATTTACACGAGTTTTATTTATATTTGAAGCTTTTTAGAATCGGTATTGCGTTATTTAATATTTACGTCAATTTAAGTCTTAAATTTTAGTTTCAAAGAAAGTACAGGATGAGAATATTTCAAATATAACCCACTACAATTAAATTTAATACTATGTATTACAATTTTTAAAAAGTAAATAGTAGTGTTTTATGAAATATATTACCTTGGAACCACTGCGTAACAAATTTCATTCGTGAGTATTAAAAATGATTAAGCACTTAAATTTAGTTCATAACTAAAGAATGAGTTATTAATCCCAACGAGCAGGATCAAATGAATATTTTCTGTCCGATAACTTCTGCATGTCCCAAGAGATCAATTCCATCTCGACGGCATCATTACCACAGCCATTATCATAATTCCTATGCAAAGCGACCATCAGAACTAGCACGCATCCATCTCCGGGCAGTCATCAAATCCCTATTACCAACCTCCATTTTTATAAAAGTGTCGGCCATCCATCCCAATCCCCATCTGTTCCCAATTTAAAACAATCCTCATTAACGATTAAGTCATACGTCTTTTCCGAAACCCATGGGCTTGAGCTCGGGGTATACAGCAATGATGGGATCAAGTTTTCTTGTTGCCCCCTTTTGAATATGCCTTACTAATGAAGCAATTACGAAAATCCCATTAACTGCAAGGGATCTTCCGGACGACTTTTCAATTTTTAGGATGTTCCTAAAACGCTCGTTAAGAGCTTCTGCAAACGATAATAGAGGGGTTGGTGAGAAGAGTTTTCCCAGAGTTTAAAAAGGAACGAACTTTAGGGGATATGTGATTCAGGAGCAAGGAGATCTTTTGATTGAAAGTAAGATTGCAGAGAAAGCCCGGAAGCTTCTGATGAAAGTTTTATCAGTGACTTTGTTGTTGGGAAGCGAGTGAGATGATTAGTTTTGAGTTTGTATTGAGATGCAACTTTTGGATTGATAAAGAGTACTTAGGGTTACTGTCAGGGTTGTTGAATAGGTAATGGAGTTTTTTAAATTGACTTGTAAACAAGTGTCTTTAATATTAGAACTTAATCGCAAAGCAATATTCGTTGGTGAGGAAGAATAAAATGTTATTTCTTGAGAAGTGGGGAGGGAGGCTTTTTTTTCTTACAACGTTATTTTCCAATAATAATGTTGGATGCAATTTACTTATTAAAAAAAAATATTTTTTGACAACAGTGTGTGTAAATTGTGTAACACTGTGTATTAATATTGCAATTTTTATACGGCTTTACATAAGGCTTCTGCAAATATATGGTATAATAAAATATAATGGTATAATAAAATATAATGGTATAATAAAATATAAATATAATGGTATAATACAATATAAATATATGTCATAATGAAAGATTAATATATGATAACAAACAATTTAACAACTCTTGTTACTTTCTTTCTAACACAGCATATGACATATTGCTCATATAACTCTTTTTATTCATCTCTAAGAAGACTGTACAATTCTAAAAAAAGAAGTGAGAATTCAAAATCAACTTCAACCAACGTTTTAGCTACGTTGAACAGTTGCAATAGCACAAGATTCCCGCTTTAAAAAATTAGTTTAAAATCAATCCCAAAATGTCTGACTGACTGAACATCCGATTCAGCCAGGCGCGATCTTTTATTGGATGAAGCTTTCGACAAATTTATATATAAAAAACCCCCGCTGCCACAACTTTTAAAGCCTGCAATTCATTTACTAATTGGAATGCATATCAATAAAATCAATAACTAAAAATTATTACAGAACAAAAATGAGTATTTCCATCATGTACAATTATTTACGAAAATTAAATGGTAAAAATACTTTGTCTAAATTGATAAAGCTCATTTGGTAAACGATCCTTCTCCGAAAATGCTATTGAGAAGAAACACTCAATTTTTCAACTTTAAAACCAATAATTTTTTTATGAAGTAATATAATAACGTATCGACAGATTCCCTCGAATTCTGAAACCCATTTACCTCATGGAGCCTATATTCGCTAAAAAAAATTGTTTTTTAACGATTTGAGTACTCACTACATCTGATTATTAAAAAAATAAACATTAATTATAACTATTTTTAATAAAAAAAAATTTTAAACATGGAATCAAATATAGATAAAATGAAAAATCACTATCCAATGACGACAAATTGCTTAGAGTTAAAATTGAACGTAAGAAAAAGTGATAGAATAGACACACATCATCAAGATTTAAAAAGCATTGCATACTGACCACAGAAATAAATATAAAACATAACACAATTTCCTCCTCACATCGTTTTGTTACACGAGAACCACGAATTTAAATTCCCACACCTTCAACGTTAGTATGCATTAATTCCGATAAACCTATTTTATAGTTTCCTTGAAAGAACTTCTGATCAACAGCATCACGAAATGCTCTTGCTTTAATGTTATCACACTAATGAATTCCTCTGCTAATAAGATAGAGATAAGTTGCGGTGTTTTCCTTGCCGCGTAATAGTTACTGCAAACTTTGTCATTCTGAGGAAAACCTATTTTGTAGATAGACAACGCAATTAGGGGGTTATTTATCAGGAACGAACAGTGTAGCAATTGTCGACTCCACAATGTTAAATTAGAAAGCCGATTTTATTTGCGTTAAAATATCCGCGTAAAAGTCAGATATGTTAGTAAAAAAGTTCGGAGTTTTAACTACGTATATGGTAAAGATCTGGTGTAGCATATATGCTACACAACTTGAGAGTAAATTTTGAGTAATAAATAATATATTTCATTGTAATTCGAAATTGCAGTTAATTATATCAGCCTAAGTAAGATTGTTTAGGGGCTGCTTAAGTAGGGTGGATCTTTTTTCTATGGAGAAAAAAAATATTATTAATCAGAATCTACCTATGAGGAAAAGATGTTCTATGATATAGAAATTAGGGAGAAAATATTTAAAAAAATTAATTTAAAATTTTTTCACTGCCACAAAGGAGTTGAATTTTCGAAAAAAATGCAAAAAGTAATAATTTCTGTTAGATGATTTTACACTGAAAATAATTATTTTTTACAATATAAATCCTAAAAATGTGATGATTACTGAATAATTAGAAGTACTATGTACATTTCAACCTTATTTTACTCAACTGCCTCCCTCCCTTCTCCCCCCTTTCCCACTTCACCGTTGAATCAGCCCTACAACCCTGTAGTGCAGTTGTCAGCGGCTTACGGAATTGGACGCCTAATCCATGAGCGCTGTTCTTGTAAAGTAAATTAAATTACAATTTTATTGTGTGACATTTATTTGTGTACTTGGACTAATACTGTACTGTGGCGTTGTTAAGAAAATACATGATTTTTCCAATATTTGGGTCAGGCTGTAATATGCCCACGATTATGCTTCCTTCGTACGAAAAACGTAATAAGGTGCGTATATTGGCATTTAAAAAGAGAAGCAAAGAACAGTGTATTTAAATACACTTTTCTCCGCGTTTTTATAAGTTGCAAGTAAGTTAGAAGAGACCTGGAAACGAGCTTTAATACCAATAAATGACCACTACAATATTTTGAGAAAAATAAGTTCATACCATGACAAATATCGCGCTTTCAAAGATAGAAAATAAACTGTAAGCTATCGCAAGGAAAGCACATCGTAAGTTTTGATCATGGGTCAACGATGACATAGATGTAATAAAGTTGGTTGCGACAATAGGTAGTCTGTCAACACAGGTGTCAAAGAAGGTGTTATACGAAATATGGAACTGATTCTGAAGCATCCACTACAATGGTTTGTGTGCCAGTTACAAGCTAACGAGTGACCGTATGCGAGATACTACCTGTAGTTTCCTTCACGTAAACACAACCTATGCGAACTGACTAACAAGAAAGACTTAAGCACTGATCAACTGTGCTTAATGGAAATTTGTGAAGCCATCACTGCAGAGGAAGCAGCGAAGAGCTGTTGAAGAGAAACTCTGGAAAGATTTGCCACTCAATGTGGTTTACAACCCCCAATAGAATTATCATGTTCTATTTGGCTTAGAAGAAGTCCAACTAAAGCTTCAGTGACATTAAGTACACCGTAAAAGTCTAGCCATATATGTGATTCAAGATCAAAACCAAACAATCGGTAATCTATGGTGCACAGCATTTGCATCAAACAATCTTTTTATCGCGTTATTTCTCAATTGATTTGAAGAAAGTAATTGAACTAGTAATTTTTGAAACAGGGGTTGGGGCTTTCCTGAAAATATCATGCTGTTGCGTGATGCCGACCAAACGGTATAGTGGTTAGCGTGCTGGCTTCTAGACCGCGAGGTTGCGGGTTCGAGTCCGGTGTTGGCATGGGTGTTTGTAAATGTATGTTGGCTTGTCTAATGATGAATGTTTCGGCGCATTATAGCCCTCGTGTTGCTGACGGCGCCAGATAATCTGAATACAACCAGCTGTTGCGTGATATTTGTCGTGATATAAACTTATTTTTCTAAAAATGTTGTAGTGGTCAACAATGCTTGTTGACGACAGAAATAACATAAGGGAGTCACTCCACCAAAGAATTTTGGATTTTGAGCAAAGTCAAATGGTCTGCTGCAGCCCAAACCCTTTTAACGGATAATATGCTTATCTTAAGCATACCAACTTTTGACCCTTGTGTGACAGATTATGTGGATATGATTAAGAGGGAGAATGTGACAGAACGATTTAGTAATGACATATGATTTCAGGAGCAATAGTAAACCTAGCAATCATTTCTTCGGCAATACTACCTACCATCAAAGGGTATCCCTGTCATACTCAAGCTACTGAATGAATAGTCACAGAAGAATTTTCTGCTGTACGCGGATCATACAGAAGAGACGGGTTAATAAGAAATAGCCTGGAATCACGAAACATCAAGCCAGTTTTCAACACCAAACGTGATTACCGTTCTCTGCAATTCCGAAGATTTTTTAGATTTTTTTTAAATTTAATTCTTAAGAAGCTGTTATATGTACCTAAAGCTTTTTTTCCTCTTGTAAATATTTAGTATATGTTAACATGTATATTCTAATAAACATTTAAAAGTACTAAAGGCCTGTTTCACTTAAACAAAAATCATTGACTTTTTATCATTAAAGCTTAAATACCAGAACTTCATCTCCCTTGCAAAGAGCTTAACATGAAATTTATTCTTATAATTTTATTTTTCTCTTAATAAATGTACCTTAGAACTTCTTTTCCGTATAGGTAAGTTTTGAAATTCCTCAGAAAAAAAATTCAATTGACTTTGACTTTTTGCTATAAAAAGCTCAAATACCTAAACTTCATCCTCCTTGTGGCAGTACTGGACATAAAATTTAATTTTTTTTATTATTTTTCCATGTATCTATATACCATAGAACATCTTTTCCCCATAGGTAGGATTTGAAAATCTTATTTTTTTTTCTCGATCCACCCTACTGCTTAGCCCAGCCGAGAGAGGCGTTGTTCTCGCAACCGAATGGTTGTGAGTTCGATCCTGGCTTTGTTCTTACAATCCTGATGGTGGCGAGTGCAGGTCCTGGGACCGACTAAAGACCACCGTGTTCGTTAATAGTGACTGGGGCACGTCAAATCAGTCGTGGTTGCAAAGTCCTCCAAGTTCCCTTACAAATTAATAATACCTCTGGGGGTGGCCTAGCCAAGTCTTCTGCAGGAATCTTCTGCTTGGTATTGCCTATAAATTAAAAAGTTCCACATACTGTCGGTAATACTGCCATCTACCGGGTAGCTACCGAAAAGAGGTAGAAATAAACTCTTCGGTGGTTATAGGTAGACTAGCGCACTCTAGACTAAACCTCTCACAAGCGTGTGATAACATCCTGTACAGTACTGCCTACTACCGACCTTCAGGTAATGAGGTTGGTACAAAATGCTTGAAAAAAGCAGCAGTGTCTTAGTCCACTTAAGCCTTGATAAGAAGAAAGAAGATTGTTTATATTTTAAATATTATTTTTTAAGATTGCTTATTTTAAAAAAGTAATTTTTAGTACATTATATATTTAAAAAAGTATTATTTTGTAATAAACACCAGTTACATGATCGTAGGGGGGAAAAATCATGTACTAGTGGGAAAAAGATTAACAGGTGTTTCCTCTGAGGGAAATATATGTGCAATTTATACATACAATATTTTATGCATATTATACATGCAATTGAATTTCCTATAATTTTATTTTATTAATGTATGTTTTATTTTAAAATATTTTAGAAAGTTCTTCATTTGGTAAATATTATTGTGGAGCTAAATGGAGTGTCTTTTAGATTTTCATTTGAAGAACTCTTTGACAAACATTTTTCTGATTCATACTAAAAATAGAAGGGTAAGTACGAAAAATTCAATTAAGATATTCCTGCATTTAAAATATATTCATGATTAATAAAAAAAATGAAACACAAAACGCAAAATTTAGCAAACAATTTCACTATATGGAAATTCTAATTAAAAATTTTAATATGAAAATAAATTTAAATTTAAAATATATTGTCATTAGTTTGGATTAAAATGAAGAAAAATTTCATCTCAAAGCCTTTTTCGTCATTACAATTGCCTGCGAAGCAAAACACTTTCATAACAACTAATGGGTTTTTTCATCAACTAAAAGAATCAATTTCTCTTTTAAGAATACCATTTTCTCTGTATAATTGTTTTCTGGTTCGAACATGTGCTAACAAATAAATTTTGCTTAATAGTACTTTAAATATGTGGTTTTTTAATGAATATTTTTCTTTTTTTCGTTAGTTAATTATTCATATTTAAAACAGTTCTATCGATGGTAAAATATAATTTCCGATATTAGCGTGTAATTGTATAAAAAGGAAATAGAGCTTACAATTGGAACGTATAATCTTGAAATTTAAGAAAAAAAGATAATAAATTTGAATATATAAAGCATAGCAAATTATATTTAATCAAGGATATTTTGAAGAGAGATTTTTTTTTAACAAGTACAGTAAGATTATAATTTTTATTCAATAAGACAATATTTCTTTTTCTAATTAAGGTAGACCCGTACCCTAAGATTCAAAAATATCTTCCAAATATCGTATTTTGTTATTAAAAATAATTCAGTGATGAACATACAGTCCAAGCATGGCGATCGAAGCAGACTACGAACGTCATATTTATTTCCCATTAGTTGAACTCTCTAGCATCACTTGTCACTATAATTAAGCACGCTTACTCAGAATTATGCTTTTGTGGTCTTTATTAATTTCTAAGATTTTGTTGCAAATAATCATAGAGTGTTGATTTATTTAATTCTCCTTAAAACTAGTGAACAAAAGTAAGTTTAATTTTTTATTTGTATAGTTATATTTTACTTTTTAAATATTTATTTTAGAAAATGTATTTTTACTCATATTTTAGTACAGATGACAAAATATTTTCTAAAGGGATTTATTTTTATATTTTTATAAATATATCGACGCACTTTCTTTCAATATAATTCAATAATGTTGCAGAACAAAACCAGATCCGAAAAAAAAAAATCAAATTGTAATAGATAAAAAAAAATGTCAGCACAGTTTATCTTATATTGGTAGTTTTCAATTAAATACAAAATATGAAGTGTGCAAGTCGAATAATAAGAAATTATGCCTTGTGGTACACAGGTCTACCTTAATAATAGTGTGTTTTAACTTCCCATTATTAACTTCATAATCTTATCATATTTTGAGTGATATGTAAAAATAAAGTGAGTCTGAAGAGTAAGGTAAAGTACCTTATCGCACCAGTGAGATAATGTTACTTAACCGTACTCTACCAGATATAGTGTTACTTTCACCCTGATTTCTGATTTAATAAAGCTAAGTTGTTGTTTTTTTGCACGATGTTATGAAAAGTATTATTTTCAAAAAACTTATTATTAACTTTAAAAGAAATTATACTAGTTCACATCTTTTAATATATTTGTTGAGTTATTCATTCCATCACAATATATTACTATTTGTTTGGTTTTGTTCGGAAATCCAGAATTGCTTTTCTCTTATAAAAAAACCTTTACCATACAAAACCCAATTTAATACCAAATTTTGAGAATTTCAAATTCTTCTCTTACTTCGCATAAATATCCCGTTCAATAATCTTCTCATACTCATATTATTCGATGTTACCTTCAAGATTAAAACTGGAGCTTAAAACTATAATAAGCAGCACATTTAGTTTAAAATGAGCGTTTAAAGATTTAAGTATCTTACTTTAAACATACATTGTTAGATTTGGGGAAATCTTTTTACTTTGTACACATTCGACGAATTTGTAACTGTAATGATTAACATTTGAAATGGGATATTTACATATATTTTAAATCATTTTTCGTAAAATACACTTTTTGCCGACTTTTGATACTTTACAACATTCTTGCGATTTAGCATATCAATAGATCTTAAAATTTAAATTCTTAATGGAACTCTTTCATTGATCTAGACGTTATTTGTATAGTTAGATGAAATGGTATGCAAATGAGCATTTGTATATGCATAAAATCTGATCAATGGTGATTTAAGTTAAAAACAAATGGGCTTTTCTAAACTGGTGATTGTATGACAATTATGAAGATTATTAAAGGAATGTTGTGTTTGAAAATATTCTTTTTATTGACGAGGAAAATAGAACACAATTATAGATCTGTAAATTTTTAATAAACATCATTATATTTTTAAAAACATTTGGTAGATTATATTGGTATTACAGCGTCCGAGAGTAAACGAGTCCTCACTCAAGGAATATAAATGTTCACTGAATGGAGCATAAATGTTACTTCAAAAACATTCTTAATAATCCATGCACAAATTTGAAGAAAAACAACTTGTTTGATTAGGAAAATTTAAGTTTCTAAAGGAAATCAACGATGTGTTTATTACGATGTAAATAAATATATTCTAACAGCGTTACTAAAAGGTATTAAACATGTTTTGATAAACAAAAACTTTACAAAAATAAGCTAACCAGTGTGGCACTAAGTTTCATCTAAAATATTTCGTTCATAAAAACAGCAAAAATATTTTTGTTGGTTAAGGTCAAATACTGTACTGAATTTGTTTGATCGCTATTGTGGGAATGTTTGGTAAATACACGGTGTCGGCATCAATTTCTCCGATTCAAAATAAATATTAAACAAATATATTATAGATATTAGAAAAAAAAAAAATTCTGAAACTTGTCGATAAATCTTTGTTCGATGCAAACAAAAAAGAAAATGGCGTCCCCTAAAGAGAAGGGATAATTTATTCAGCTACTCAATTTTCAAACTTAGTTTCTTCTGTTCACTTAAATTGCAGATACTAGGTATTAAAACAGTAGACCCGCGATTTGGTTTGCTGAAAAAAAAAATCTAGATGCATTGATCGTCAATCCGAATAGATTCATTAAACGCGTTGTGGCAAACAGCTAAGCAAGCCTAATTCATCGAATACCATTTCATTGCATTTTTGGTGGGGATACTTTATTATGTTAACAGAAGGCGAACGTATAATTAGAAAAAGCACTCGTGCCAGAATAACAGACGAACATAATGATACATCGAACAAGACTTGTTCTGAAAAAGAGAAAAGTAAAGAAGTATACTATCCAATTGCTCCAGTGTTTGTCATATCTAAAAACCATAAAACATAAAAAAAAATATGCTAAATTGAAATTTACTTTTTACTGTCTATATCTTGGGGTACATTTTAAAACTGAATGAATTATAATTTAAATAATGTAATTTTCCGAAACACCATTTCGCGTGAAGCTTACGACGTTAGGTTGCATCTATAACATTTTCCTAGAGACAAATTTTATTATTTAAATTTTCCATACAAAACTATGCTTAGATTTTTGCAATTAAAATTACTTGCTGAGAATATGTCTTGAGTAACATTCCCATTTGTTTCTGTTAATATTTTCCCTTCTTCAGTATTTGTAAAATGAAAGTAAATTTTCAAAACCAATATTAGCATATTTTTGTGTAAATTGACAGCATTACTTTAACGGAATAAAATATTTAAAGTGGAAAGAGTAATTGATTAGCACCCTTTGATTTTCTTAACTTTTGTTTCCAATTCCTATGAGAACATGCAATATTTCTGACTAATAAATGGTATTTTGAGATTTAGTTAATCACGCAACCGGCTTAACTGACGGAAATAGGGAAAAGCTCGGTAATTCATTATTTAACAGGGTGTGGAACACATCATTTCCTTCAACTTTTGGCAACTGCAACACATTCGGTGTTACTAGAACCAGTGAGTAGCACGAGAAAGTCGTTTAGAAATTTAGATATTCTAGTTGTTAATGTAAAATTATCGATTTCGGTCGTTTCTTATACTAAAGTAAAAAAAATTTATCGCACTTAGACGACGTATTTATGCAAGTGCTATATTTCAAGCAAATTAGATGTTTTATAATTCAGTTAAGTAATTTTAATATGCTACAGGTTAAGCAACATTTAAATTTTTCTAATGAAATAAGAAATTGCCATTGTAATTAGGCATTTCTTTTATTTAAATAATTTAAAACAATGCATATTAAATTAATATATCTCTTTGTATATAATTTTAAAAAAATCAGTAAAGACGTTTTGAAATCAATTGAAGCACTTGGCGTGATCGAATGCAGCTCGTTAAAATTTCAAACTATAAGCATTACCCCTTCCACAATTATCCTCAATTTCGCCAACTACAAAACAGAGGAACGAAATTGTCTTCAAGATAATCTTGTATTACTCAAGATACCCAAAGAAAAAAGATCGATTCAAATTAGTTCAGTAAATATAAATTAATTATTATACACCTTTAGATATTGGAAAGGGGTTTTGTGTTTTCAAAATCTCATGAAGATAAATTTAATTTATTTATCATTAACCACTATGTTGTTAACGATGACGAAAGAATTCCACCAATTTCATAAAATGTTCTTAACAATAAGAGTTTTTTTTTAATCGAAGTTAATTAACTTTTATGAAAACTTTAATTTCCCATTATAGAAATGTTTCAATTCCGTATAATCGGGCTTATTGAGTTGACAGTTCATCAAGAAACTTAATTATCTTTTAATAATTCTGAGAAGCAGTGCATTAAGATGCATTTAAAGTGAAGGGTTTGAAATTTTATTTTAAAGGTAACGAATAGAAGAATATTTTTAAATAAATAAAAAAATGCCTACTTTGGTTAAATTTCACGATTTTTAATACATATGTATACTTTAAATAATTATTGTATCTATTTATATTGGATTATATTCTGATTAAACAAAATTTAATCAGAATATTGTGCAATACAAATAACGCTTACTACTTTGAAATAAACTTCTTTAATTAAAAGTAAAATAAAATAACTTAAGAATTAATAACTTCTTTTAATCAGTTTTTCTCCACTCCCATTAAAAAAAAAAAACTATTTACCTCATAGTTCTCCAGGTACCAAAAATTCACACCCGATAAACAGCAAATTATTCCCAACATGGCACCATTCTCCTAAACCATAACGACTTCAACTTTGACGTAAAAAATCGCTTTAAAGTTTCCCCAAGGGAGGCAGACTGTTAAAAGAAGTTAAATCTATTTTGATCAAAGGTCTTGGTTTCGAAGACTGATTTATTAAGGTTGTTAGGTTGGGCATCGTATCGCTCTAAAAAAAAATTTACCCGATAAAAAAGGAATTTTTTTCTTTTCCGATAGCGTCCGGGAGGTTTATGCCGTAGGTCCTATTTACCGGAGAAACATTCGAATAAATTAAAGGAATTCCCGATGTCTATAAAACGTAATGCAATTTAGATATTCTTGGAGGAAATGGGTAAAACTCGGGCAGAACCGTTTCGCTGGATATCGTTTTCGGGCGCATAGGAATTGCCCTGGCAGGGCACATTTTTTATGGCTCTTACTTTCGTTTTGCAAGGGTGTTGGACGAAAGTGGTAGATTTTGATTTAGTCCAAAGAGTGAGGGGTATTAGGGTGAAGATTGGAGACTGATTTCTTTAAGATCGTTTGGTGAAGTTGAAGTGGTTTATAGCTGGCTGTTGATGAAAGCCTAAACGTCGAACTAATATGGATTTTAAAAGTTGAGGGTGGTAGTATTAAATGTAAAGCTCGCCCAGCAAGTGTTTAAAAGAAATCGAACATTTTCTATTCATAAAATTTTGTTCGGAATAAAATTTCAAATTTTTATAAATTATAAGAGCTAATGGCAAGAATATATATAAAAAATATAAAAGCTGAATTTTGTATTTCTATTGATTTCACAGTGTAATGATCGATAAAAATATTGATACGAGTTTCAATTTTAAGAATAAACTAACGTTGTTAAATGCTGTTAAAATTGAAATACGAGATTCATAAAGTAGTGATAAGCGAAAGTAAAAGTATTCGCTCGTGAATAAGACACATAAAAAAATGTATCTAAAAAGTGACCAGAGGTTTTCCCCCAATACAGATTCAGTGCGTATTTGTTTTAGAATTCATAAAAAAATTCTTATTTACTTATTAAGTTTAAGTTTTATTTTTGACGAATAATTTTTTTACATCGATTTAAAGATGATAGGGTGTTTTCCTACGGTTAGAGTCAACGAGGAACTATAAGAAATGTCATTCATTTTGTGTTTATACATCGTTTAAAACAGAATACTCTCTCATTCCTTTGGGTACGTAATTTAAAATTGTGTACAATTGTACTCCAACCAACATACGAAAGCTCTGTTCTATTTTTGTCGTAATTTTCAAGGTTTAAATTTTCCTAGGTTTGAAGTATAATAACTATAAAAAAAAATAAAAAAAAAAATCATCGGATTTTTCATAGTTTATTAATATTTTAATCATTAATTAAATTATTTATTTACTTTAAAGCATTTTTTCATTTAAATATGTTTTAATTAATTAAAAAAATTACAATAGGTAAAGTTATAACAGAGAAAATATATTTTTACTACCACCCCCAAATTCAAAACTAATAAGATTTCTTGAAGTTTTTAAACCAAACTATTGTAATTAGTATCAAGATTATTCATTTTATGGTAAAAATGGTCATCAAACCAAGATTTATATCGCTCAATACGAACACCAGTTTAAGGATATTCAATTTATTCTATCGAAACATTATTAGATATTAATCCATTTTTTATAATGATCACTATTAGATAATCTCACACGAATTCTGTCATAAATTTAAACACAAAAAATATAATTTTACCTGATTTATGCACCAATTCATACTTGCAAGTTCTCAGAACCAACCTATTATTCATTACCATACATAGATACGCTGTAAATAATGGTAGTAATTTTGTCCTAAAAGGGTCCAGTTCTACCACATACGTTACATCTAATCATTCTCTACAGTAATTGATGGCTCCAGAGTTTTGGGCGAAATTCTGATTACTACCAAAGTGGATTGATTTTTTAATGATGCAGAAATGAAGTATGGTATTCCGGAAGAGTAAAAAAATGGTTTTCAATTAACCATTTTTTTTTATATTTCTGTAATGAATGGGGCGATGTAGTACCAAGTGTCACACTCATTAAACTGCAATTTGAAGAAAAAAAAATCCTAATTGCCGTCTTGTTACTATTTGAAGCAGTTTAATATGTAGTTATATAAGGATTGGTGATGGAGGAAATAAGGCTTAACCACAAAATGTCGTTCGCTTGATTAAATGTGTCGTAGTTTGATTAATATATGTAAAAAAATAACCATATAATTAGTATTTTCGACTTTTGTTTCACTAAAAATATCACCATTTGCAGAACATTTAGAGTGCTAAGGGGACTTCGTACCCCTTGTTTTCACAAAAAAATTATAAAAATATCGATTATCTATTTTTTACATGTTTATAATCTTTGAAACCTTCTCCCTATTCTAGCAAAACTTTGATCTAATCCGATAACTGCAACTGTGTAAAAATTATATATTTTATGGAGAATTTGGAATAGTTGCAATAGTTCCTTCGATATTTCGAAAGCATTTTTCTCAGTTCGTGTTTTTTGGCATTCCCACCTTACTCAAAATGCTAAAACTTCAGGAAATATAAATGAAATAGCTTCACATTTTTTTATGTCATTCTAAAGATCTTTGACAAAAATATTCACGGGTTTTTGCATAAATTTAAATTTGTAAGAAAAATAGTTTATATGTTGAGAAATACACTTTTAAGATTTTTTAACCTAGAGGTACAGTATTCATATTTTTTTTTTCAAAACTATTTTACTTACTCAAAATCTGATGCCTAAAAATTTAGAGAATACTACTAGGAGCATTAAAAACAAATCAGGAAAAATATTGAAAAATGAAAAAAAAAAAAATAGCATTTGAAATGTTACAATTTTTTTTTAAAATTTAAAACGTTATGTGAACTTTTTTTAAAATGAAACTTAGTTTTAGAATAGTAATACTTTCAAATATGCAAGAATTATAATTTTGAAGGCTTAAATTAAAAAAAAAATAGTTTTAAGGGTACCAAGTTTTATAATGTTGATGTTTCCAGATACAGTATATAAAACAACTGTTGAATATATTAAAAAACCATAAAAACTTTTTTTTAATTGTAGAAATATGTTCGTATCGGCATAAAACTCGAAAATTATGAGAAATTACAAAAAAGTGTAAAAATGAATGATCATTGAGCGCCACCTTCTTGTAGGAGTAGAAAGCTGAAATTTTAGGAGAGTAATACTATGGGTAAATGTAAAAATATTAAGGGGTGGTTTTGTTTTTTGGGAATTCTTGTTACAAGCAACAAAGGTACTCTAAATATTTGTAAGGTAATTAGATCCAGAATACCAAATAACACAGAAAGAAGACGCGTTTTTAGTATTGCCATTTTGAAGCCAAGAAAGTAGAATTTATAACTTCTGGCAAACTATAGGATATGTACTATCTTTTATAGACTAAGTTAAAAAAAAAAAATATGAAGTTGAACTATATTTTTCATTTATTTTTCTGTAAGTCTAGTGTTTATATTCATTATAATCTAATAGCTTGTTAAAAAATGCAATGTTTGTTTCGGAATGGTCCCATCTCTTAAATAAAACTAGAAATTATTTTAATTTAATAAAAAATCCCAAACACTGATTTAATAATTGTTACTGAACACGTAAATACATATTTTTTGATAATCGGAATACCTATTCTTGACAGTCAGCACATTATTTATGGACTGATTTCTTTATGGCTATTACTTTTTCTCCCCTTATAAAAATTGATAATTAATCTACCAATTTAAATGCAACTGCAGATTGTGTCATTTGTTTAAAAATTGAAGTTACATTTTTTATTTTGACATTCTACGAGAGAGTATTTTGGTAATTAACGATGAGAGCAGACTACGTCCAAAACGCGTCGATTCGTCATGGAAATTATTCTTTCTTCTCAAGTCGAACTTGTATTATAACTGCAATGAATAAATTTATTTTAACGATTCATTGATCCACTTTAATTCATTATTTATTAAAACAATTGAACTAAATATTAACAAAATTCAATTAAATACTCTATGATGGATGCAAAGGATATGATCATCGTCAAGCCACTCAGCTATAATAGTCTTGCCCTTTTAGGCTTTCCAAGTTTCATTTATATATTTCAACAATATAAATACTATTTCTAATTCGGACAAAAGTCTGAAAAAAATTCCTGTAATAAATCTTAAATGTTTAAGGTACGCAAAGGTTCTTTAATACATACAAATTTCTCTAATCAATTATGTATTACTGAAAGTCAATTGTAAAATTGCTTGTTTTTTCAAAAGCGTAAATGTATTAAAAAAAAATTAAGAATATCTTACGTTTCCCAAAGGGAGAATAATTTATAAATAACTTAAGTTACACATTTTAAATTACGTAATTCTTGTACATCAATATTACCACTTCAAAGAAAATGGGTACCTATTGCGTAAAAAAAGAGGCCATCTCGGAACCGTTTTGATAGTAGGGAAAAAAACGGTTTCACGATGGCCTCAGTAAAACTTCATACATTCATTATACAACAGAGTTTACTTGCAAAGTTTTTCCTCTCTTAACTTATATTTTCTGAAGTCTGAAGGTAACTTTCTTTTCACCATTTTACACTTTTAGCATCATTGAGGGGGGCTCGAAATGAATATTTTAAGAGACATTCCCTTACATTATATTAAATTATAATGCGATTTCTGAATCCATGAGAGAAAATGTGAGACATCAAAAGTGAAGGACATACCAGAAGAAATTTTTCCTCGTGTTTTATGAGATCACATTTTCACTGGATTTCACTATGGTAAGTGCATTAGATTTTATTAGACTTGATTCTTTATGACTAGATTTTATGATATTTATTGGTATGTATGTTATTCTGAGACATGATTTAAGTGTGTTGTTATTCAAGTCACAATTTATATCAGTATAGTGTAGATGAAGCATCGTGGTTTTATATCAGACATAAAAGAGTTCTACGTGCATCACACACACATTATATATATATATATATATATATATATATATATATATATATATATATATATATATATATATATATATATATATATATAAGATTGGTGGAATGTAAGTCTAACTATTCGTAAATGAAGCTTTTCATGTTTTCCTAAGTGTGAAAATAAATGCTTTTTATGTGCTATATAAATATCAAATACTATACCAAAGAATGTAAAGTCTAACTTCTGAAGCGTAAAAAATAATACGTGTTGAATTAAATATTATGAACTTGCATGCTTATAAGTAGATTTTCAAAATAGTTCAGCATTTGAAAGAATTCAATCCAACTCCTACACATATTAAATTAGGTTTGAAAAGACTAGTGTTTGGTAAATACATAAAAAATTTATCGTGCCGATTTATTAGAAACTTAAAAAAAAAATTATTGCACTATTTGCATTATTTCATCGCTGAGCGTTATTGATTTTTTTTATCCTTTCACATTTGCATATTATTCTTTACTTTTCCTAGAATATATTCGACTTTTATAGCAATGGTAGTAGTTTTTCCGATTTTTCAGAACAAGCACCACGAACTCTTTATATTTATACTTTATTTATTGTCCTAAACCTTCTGACTTTGAGCACAGAAAACGTTTCTGGAACACTTTCCCTCCCCCACGCTCTGAAGGTTTATTGTTGTTTTCACGAAAAAATAAAAGGATACATTTCCCGCATTGTGTTGCATTGATATCGCGCCATTTTGTTTTTATTTTTTATTTATTGCTTCGTTCGTTTTCTCCTCTACGGTTTGGAAAATCGAACTGTCTCCAATTTCTCGAATTGGGGTAAGGGAGTCGGGAGTAGGGGGTTAAAAATAAAGTTCTCATCTCAACATTCCTTTCACCCTGCGTCGGACAAGGGTGCAAAAAAATAAAAGAACAAAACAAAAGCGGAAGAAAATCAATTCACCCAAAGGAGTCTCCAGTGAAACTTTAGGGAACAACCGTGGGATATTTCTCGAGATACTTTTAACTCGGCCAGGAAGTTTTTGGGGAAGTGCGTTTCCTATAATTGAAAACTTCACTTGAAAGGACTTATGTATAGTTATTTAAAGCAAAGTTAACTATTAATAAATATCCAAATACTGCTTTCTGTATAGCTAAATATCACGACTAAAATTCTTAATACAAATTAAAATGTAGTATTGTGTTACATTCTTAAAAAAAATAATAAGTATTTAAATAGTACGACGTTCATAATTAATGTTTAAAGAATTCAAATCCACCCCACTCATGCCCAGAGATTAGCATGCAAGATATTCATTCAGCGTTCTACATTGACAACACTCAGTCTCCTAAAAGGGAATAAACACAGAGGCGAGCATGATATTTTTTCTGTCTGTGTTCTAGGTGAGTGGTTCACCCTTTTTAAGACACAAATGCGAGGCAATTTTATTTTGAAAACGTTTTAGGGTGGCAAATTCTTTTTATAAAAGGTATTGACCACATGTTTTGCCTCAGGGTAGCACAGGTGTAGTTCTTACGTTAGAAAATCTTCAATTTATTTCCAATTCAATCCATCTGGAGTCGGTAGTATGGTGTCTCAAAAAAAATTGTGTAAGCATATATCCTTAGATTACTTTTCTATGTTTATAACTTAACACTTTACTGTATCATCTGAACTTCTTTGACAAAAGTAGGCAACATACATTGTCAAATGGCAATTTTAGGAGGTGGATGTAATTAATATTACTCTGCATGACCAAAATTAACTTTAAATTAACATTGCATTTCTAGTTGGAAATACAATAGAGATATAAAAAATTAAACAATAAAGTGCCAGAAAATGCATATTATCATATAACAAGTCTATATCTGAATTTTTGCTGCAATTTGAAAATGGAGCTTGAATAACAAATCACTAAACATTGTGCATCTAAGACAATGTAAGAGTACACCTTAACTGCTTAAACAGGGTTCGTGCTTTACCTAATTACCTCACTGACAATCACTAGTGGCAGAAGTGTTCAAATTCACTGTTTGATTTATTGAACCAGAAGGCAATTCAATATAATGAATTGAAGATACATACACTGCTGCGTAAGTATCCTTTGCAGAATATTGATATCCAACTGAATAATCTACAAATTGAAATATCCACCACCTGATGAATATGAAATAGAAATCACTAATGGTCTATTCATCAATATTTGAAAGATAGAAGTAATATTTTGTATCAACTTGTTTTGTTTAGAACATTTATAACATGATTTACTGATTTAGTTTAATGTTATTGAATGCAGGTTGATGCTTTCTGAATAAACGTGTTGATCGAAAAATCTATTTAAAAATAATGCAATATTCATGACTGAAATGGTTTAATAACGAACAGTTGCACTTCTTTTGGCGTCCCCGTTTTGCAAAGGTGTAAGGGTCTAAAAGAGCCTTAGATGGCTTAGAGGTGTTTCCTTACTAGTATCAAAGGAATGGATCAATCCTAATTGCTTATCTATTGACTGTTTGAGAGTATTTAAAATATACATTTTACCTACGCTTGATGAATGTTTTAAGGAGTTTAAAGAACAAATTCCGATGAGGCAAAGATCTTATGAGGGCCATTTCGCGTCAAAACACCACCGCAAAGTATAAAACCTAGTAAACTCTCGTGTTAAATAAAAAGCAAAGTAGACTAGTCTAATATGTCTTTCCAAGTAAGAAAATCCCTTTAGCACTCATCAGGACTGCATATTTTGAAATACAAATTTCTTATAATGAATCATCTAAGAATCAAATAAATAAATGTATATCTGAGAAGTATCCGTACAGCAGAGCCATACGTTGGTTTATATACAATAAAAGGATTTACAATTACGTTATTGTATAATGAATTTTCATAAGTCAAACACAGTAAAATTAACCTTATTATAATAAGATTATTTTCCACTTAAAATTTAAAAAAAAAAAAAAAAAAAAAAAAAGAGTTTACGTGAAACAATTATCCTAAAAAACAGTTTATATTTAAAATTGTGTTTTCTTTGTTAAATTTATAAAATCATGTATTGTATAGATCATTTATGAATGTACTACAATCATCATTCATTGTCTCTTTTATACATATTTATTCTACCATTTTCAGTCTATCTATTCACTTGCACAATAACTAAATTCCTTCCAACTTTACAAAACTTCCAACAGCCTCCTTCCTCACAGTCTGACACAAAGACTACTTTGTTGTTACCCATCGATCTGGTACGTGATTAAAAGTTTACCGGGGTATGTCTGTCGAGGCGAATGACGGCTCCAAACTTTCACCTGGAGCACACCATGATACAGCATATGGAGCGACGGATAATGAATGCCGGATCCATGGATTTGATTGAAAGCTTCAGGTTGGTAAATGCTTAGATGTGGTGGATGGAGTCAGGTGAGTGGAATATTTGGGGAGTTGTTGGGGTTGCTTTAAATTTATCTCTGCTTACCATGGATACGTAAAGAATTAATCTATCCAAGGTCGGCTTTGTTGAGTATTTGGGTATATTTAAGGATGGTTATAATTGTTTGTTATGTGAAATACAGAAAATAATGCCCCTCCCTCATTATTGGACTTACTTAAGAGATAATAGAACTTCAAAACTCGACGTGTTATGTGTAAACAAGATATTTTCTTTAACTTTCCTAACGTTTGATTGAATGATGAAATACTATTTGTTCATGCTGTAGTAGACGTAGATTGAAATTTATTGTAGGTGAAGTTACTAAAATTTATATGAATTTAAAGATGAAATTCAATCTGAAAATAAGCATAGTTTAACAAAAAGCTGTATTCCTTCAAGTATGATTCGGGTTTGTTAAGAAATTTGAGACCTAAAACAAGGAACAAATAAATGAAAATATTATTAACTACACCTAAATTATTATAAATTAAAGAACGCGAGATCATTATGAGAAATAGAGTATATGTATAGTATGCTACAAGTATGCTATAAATATATTATGCTACCTATTTCCTCACTCGTCATTTAACCCCTTATTTGTGGAGTTTATTCCAGCAAAATGTGTCAAAAATTAAACTCAGTGTTCAATAGAGTAGTTGGATTTGGTTCATTTGAATTTATTGGCAAAAACAAAACTTGTGTCATGCTGCGTCAATCAATGGAAGATAAACATTGATTTTTCACCCATCTGAAGTCAGAAACCTGTTTGAGTCAATTGTCCGAAGTTTTCACCTGTCCGATTCCGAATTTAAATTTGGCGCTTGGTTACTGAACTGGATTCGGGAGGCAATGACAAGAGATTGACATGACATGATTAGCAACATCTAAATTCATAAAACTAACTTAATTTTTTTTTTTGCTTCCAGTATTCAACAATGAATAAAAAAATACTTAAAAAAAATTAACTCTTTGAACATTGAGTTGTACATAACAAAATTTAATTTATATTCATACAAATCAAATATCGTTATAGCCCTTATAATAACCCAAACTTTAAAAAACCCTAGTAGACAACAAATGCATATTACAAATATACAAAGACAATACAAATATACAAAGAAAGAAAATATTTAAGACAAATATACTTACATCAGTTTAAAACTATGATCTTTCATATTGTTTAGCAATAATATTTATCCATATTTCATATATAATTCACTCAAAAAGGCTATCGAAATATATTCTATGTTCCTTACATAAACACATTCATTCAGAAATATAAGCTTCTTTAAACACAATTAAACCAGACCACTACTACCTTGAAAAATAGCGTTGCGAGAAAGGTAGAGCGAGTTTGAAATGCAATTAAATACTTTTGCTATTTCTTTCCCTTTCAAGGAAGAAAGACGCAGGGAATTGGTTTGAAAAATTGATTTAGCCCTTAATCCGTCCACCATTGGTAGTCACATTGTTATACAAGAGGCTCAATTGGATATTTTGTTTGGGTTATTTAAGAGCAAGTTCGTAAGACGTAGAATTAAAAGATTCTTTCACTTCAACGGTACGATCATTTATTCTAGATAAGAAGGAAGACTTACGAATGCCTTCTTTCATTTTAAATTTAAATTCCTTAAATTCTATCTGTGGGACTTTTGTTTCGAATGAAATAGTAATTCTTTGAAATCGTAGACGGAATGGGAACGCGTGTCAATGGGAATTTAAATGTTATGTCATGCAGTTTATTTGTTAAATTTATTTTCCGTAATTTGAAGTGAGTGAACTACTTTTTTTATTAATTTCATAAAAGTTTTTTGCTTTAAATATTATAAAGCTTTGCTATATATTACTTATTCAGACTTTTGGTTTTTGAGATTGAATGTGATAGCTCGGAAGGTTATGGATCAAATAGTCAGTTTTTTTATGCCAGTTATGACCAGGTATAAGTAGTCATTTTTGAACCACTAAATAGTGAATAGACCGACAGTTGGGTGAAAAATTCGGTGTATGATATCAGGACAGTAAAGCGCGAACGTTTTGAATTAAAATGCAATGGCAAACATTTTCATATCCTGTCAAATAAGCCTGGTGAGCTGGTAACTGATATTTTGCAATTAACGCTATTTTTATAAACTAAGCCATGGGTGCAAGAATTTTACGTTATCAACAAAGCAAATTAATTATCAGTCTAACAAAAGAAATCCTGGTTTTAACTTTGATTAAGACTGAACATTGTAATTTACTGATTGAGGATATTTTGAATATAATCGATGGTTTTAAATTATGGTCTAACATTTGTAAACTATTAATGAAGATTTGGTAACATATATTACTAAAATTAGTAGGAACAAACTGATCAATATAAATGATTTGAACATATAGACATTTGATGGTAAACAGTGAAGGAAATCTTAACCCTTAGTTAGTCGCACAGTTGACAAATGTCCCCCACAAAAATTGTTTTGTTAATTTCTCAATAAATAGCTGCCCATGATTTACGTTTGCCTAAGTGAATTCATTCAGTTTCATACGTGTACTTAGGTGACATAGAATCTATTTGGTTGACGTTTGTTCCCCTTGCGACCAACCCTATATTCTAATTTTGGTAAGTAATCTAAAAGTTTGTATAAATGTTTTTATTTTTATTATATTTTATAGTTTTTATGTTTCGTGAGGGGGCACATTATTTTTTATTATATGATTTGACTGTCACATTATTCCTGAGCACTAAATTATTTTTTTTAAGATCTCAAGTAATACTGAAAATGTGACAAATCGATCTGAAAGGACTATTTTATTCAGATTTAAATAGGTGCAAATTGTGCAAATGTTGAAGAGGATATACTGAATGACTCTTTTTGATAAAATCTATTTCTCTGCTTTATACAATTGTTTTTATACTGTTTCAGATATAAATTTATATTTTCCCAAAAATTTATCAACATTGTTTAATGTGATTATGCTTCTTTTGCCTTAAAACTATTAGAAAAATAAATTTGAATCTTCACACACTTTGGACAAAGTTCATTTCAATAATATGTTTTTTATTCTTATAGCTTTTTTATCAAGTTATTTTTTAAATATTTCTTTAATTTTTACTTTATTCTGTTCTGTTTTAATTAAAATACCCACTTGATTTGATATTTGGTCACGAATTTAATGATATGCACGAAAATTTTAATTTGAGGGACATTTGTCCCCCCACCCGACAAACCGAGAGACAAAAGGTCGCACGACTACGGGCTAATTGCTGTGAATACAACATTGCAAAATGTTTTAATTTCATACACTTTTACTTGACTTCTTTGCAATTTTTCCTGAATTATTATATATCTTCAAATTCTTCGATTGAAAGATTTCATTCTCTAGTTACTTTATAAGATGTTTCTAAACGCTACTATTACACACAAACAGGTTACCGATCTTTGTAAACAGCATTTTCCACAAAAACCTTATCAGTGTGAAAGTACCCAAGAGCCTAAACATAAAATTTTTTATTGCCTGATACACACCAGTAGCATAACAACTTTGGTCAATATCGACTGACATCGGCCAATCACGATGTGGAACGCTGTAAACCAGTCGTTGGAAGCTAAATTGGCCAGTCTCGCCCAATTTTGGATAACATATACTGGAAGTTTTAAAATGTAGAAGCGCAACTTTAAAATTAAAATATTTTATTAATAACAAAAGACGGTGGAAAAAAATATGTTTTGTGATGTTTTTGACAAGTTTATGTTTTAAAAAAATCATGCATTTTGTAACGATGTTCGGTTTTCGTCCAGAATTGGTCAGTCTCCCAGATCATTTGTTTCTGACACACACACACTGAGGATACTAGCTAGGCCGAACCAAAAAAAAATCGAAGTATCTTTGATCTTTTAGCACTAGTGCTGAAAAGTTGTGGACTATCATTATTAAAACGTGTGTAAAATCTTAAAGCTCAGAATTGATATCTTCTGTCACCACAATGGGTCGAAAGTTGTGAAAATTGAACTAAGAATGCTAAAAATTCAAAAATAATCACAGATTTTGTTGATCATTTTGCAGTAATGCTTAAAAATTACTGTTTTTAACAACACCTGTAAAAAGTTGGAAATTGAAGGCAATTTTTTAAATAAAAACACATTACACTTACCTCATTGTAATACGAAAATAAACTTCATTCCAACTTTCAGACTTACAAATTACAAAAGTATTATTGATTGAAATATTTTTTTAGACTGTTTTTCTGGCAATTTTTTTTTTTTTTTTAAATTCTTGCATGTAGTTTTTGGATTCTAGGGTTGCTCCATCTTTATTCTGCTGTCCATCTTCTTTTCCGGAGGCTTCAGTTTTTAATTTTACAATTTGTTCGACTGCTTGTGTGCGTAAAAGATATTGAATAAAATCCTAGTTGTCCAAATGGACATAAGTATTGCTTCTGTTCATTTTAACTCATGAGAGGAGCCGCCCTTACAGCTATATTAATTATCAAAGCAATCAAGTCAGAAACTCGATTTTTTGCATGTTACTTACCGAATTTTCTTTTACGACACTCTTCAAATATTACCAAATACATAGCCTTTCAGTATTTTTTGCAATCTCGACTTTTAAAATTAGAATGCTATTTAAATATCGTTCTATTTATTTCCTACAAAATGCAATTTGGAATAATACTCTATGGTCAAGTGGAATAATTTATATGGAGAGAGTTTTAAAATTGTTATGGCGCCATTGAATTGATATGTTACAAACAGTCATTTGGAAAAGTGCACATAATTTTTTTTTTTAATTTTAAATACATAAGAAAAAATATTTCAGTTAACTTTGGAATTTATTTATAAGTTGTGATGAGTAGGTAACCTATAAAAAATGAATGGTTTAATGGAGAAAACAAACTTTTGAAAATAGCACTTGTTACGTAGAATACACATTTCAAACGAATCACAAGCATTACGATAAGTACATGCTATGATTCAAAATAAATTATTTTACATAAATATTTATCGTATATAGTATTTGAGAGTAATCTTTGATGTATCAATGCTAACATTTTATTTCTTAAACAACCAACTAATTAAATAAAAAGGCAATCATTTGTTCATACATTAATATACGTAAATATTTACACCGCCTTTATTACAAGAACTTTTTAAGTTATTAATTTTATAAATCTTGTTATGTTATTACAAAATCACCATTCAGCACTGTTGTTACAAAAGACAACTAAAAATCAAACGTAAAAAAAATGTGCTTTCCAAGGCACACCGTTGCTCTTTCAATCTTGTCTCAACGTTTATCCTTACGATTCTTTTGTAATAAAAAAGCTTGAGTTCTTTTCATTTCTTCTCAAACTATTTTCAAACCCAACTTTCGTTGTCTAGAAAAAAAAGAACAGCGAATGTGGATGTAGAAGTTGTATCTTGTTTCAATAACTTGGGCACCTCATTCAGAGCAGCTCAGCTCGTCCTGTTTATATTTTCTTTGAGAGTTGAAATACTACAATCTTAAGACACAATCCAGGAGCACGACTTTTGAAATTGTCTATAAACAACTAACTATCTGTGTATTAAAGCTACAAGGCTTTCAAAGAAATTGTCATTTTTAAAATTATTAAAAAAAAAAAAAAAATATGAAACACGATAGAATTATACTGTATGCTGCATTCTACTTGGAAAACTAAATGATTTTACCTCATCATTTTATAAAAATGGTTACTAAATTCACTAACTAAAGGCTGTGTTGATTTAAAAAAAATCATACCACCTACAACATAATGCAATTGAAACATATTGTAGTTTTTGCAGCACGCTTAGATCATGTTTTTCACTAAAAAGCGCCATCCATTGTTGAATTTTGTAACTATTTTTGAAACTTAATGAATAAAATTCCATGATAGCTCAAGTAAAATACAGCAAACGATACATTTCTATTTTCCTCTGATTTTTTCATTCATTTTTCAAACATGTCTGTCTTTTTCGGAACAACTTATATTCTGTTACAGAAAAATTGTTGTTTTAACGCAAATTCATTGTATATTTCATTTGCCAATTGCATTATTCCAAATATGAAACAAAAAAATGCATTCAGAATAGTAAACATATGATTTTCCACAAATTACTGTTTGGCAACTGCTAGATGCTAAATAAAACTATGTCCTAAAACAGTTTGGTCAACAATAAACAGGATGTTTCAAAAGTAAAAGGACTTTTAAAAAAAGCTGTAACTTTCCAAAATTTGAGAGTTGAATGTTTTGTTGCAGAAATGTTTACAAATCGTTTTTCCCAAAAAAAAAAAAATAATAACTCAATTTATTCTTATTAGCAGTTGACCCGGTAGGTATCTGTTAGCCATTGTATTTTACATCTATAAAAATGGTATCGCACTACTCTCTAATGTTCAATGGTTGTTAGTTTTCAAAAGGTAACTTATAAGTTCATCATGTTTATATTGTGTATAAATAACATGATAGGAATATAATCTTAGACACAATTCTCATATGCCGATAAAAATTTAAAAATTTAGCTGACTTATATATCTGTCAGTGTGATTTTATTTTCATTAAGAACAATAAAACCAAGTAGTAAAATTATATTGGTCGTGAATATCGAGAAATTATTTCCTCTAGATATTCAAACACAGTTGAACAAATTAAATTAAAAAGATATATCCTATATAACAGGATGATAACTTGCTAATAATAATTGTTTAAACTATCCAACTTCAATATAATGGTACTTTCACAATTTATAAAATTAGAATTTTGGTCGAGGGCTTGATGGTGCATTTAGCGAACGTGGGATTCTAACTGAATATTTAACATAAGACACAAAATTAATAGAAAAGTGTAGGTGAATGCATTTGGAATTTACAAGTTAAAAGCAATGCTTTCAATGTACAAGACAAACGATAATATAATACCCATATATTAAATCCTTTACAATTATTTGATATTTTTCTGCGGCTAACAAAATTTGTGGGGGTCTAATTAACCTATATGTCGTTATCCAATCGAGCTGAAGATTGGGAGACGGACTCTTTGTAGATTACAGAGCATTGTATCAAGTTTTGTTATATTCACAAAAATGCTGCTTTTACACGTTTCTGTTGATATACGTCAGATTCAATTCAGATAAACAAGACATATTCGAGTATGAACAATTGTACAATGTGGCGATATTTAATTACTGAAACTTTTCCTAGTAAAGTTTACGATGTATAGTTAAGAAACAAGCTTTGTGTTTTGATGTTTTTAATTAATTCACATTTGTTTTGATTTTGTTTGTAGTGTGTAAATCTTAGAAGTGCAAATTAAGCTTTTTTACCACCATCTAATCGAACTAAAACTTGGCGTATACACTTTCTGTCCATGGCAATGCATTTCATTGAGGTTAGGTTAAAAATTTAGTCAATGATATGGAAGGTTTGTTTTCTAGTTGTCAAATACTATGAAAACTCAACATCAGCTCAAAATCGCTTCAATAAGCTGTAATTGAGCATAATAGTTGGCAATGCATATAAAAGATTTCCTGCAAAAATTTCGTTTTAATGGATTTATTTTAATGTGTAATGTTACAAGCAGATTAAGGTTCAATGAACACAATAAAACTGTAATATTGTTATAGAATTAACATTTAATGATGTTTAATTGCAGTTTCGTTAATGCAAAAGGTGTTCATGATTCAAAACATATTTTTACAGCCTGATGTAATGTATTAGAAATCAACGCATGCTGGTAGAGTTTCGTATTCGCCGTATTGAGGTCATAGAAAAATGATCTCTAAAACGAATTTTTAAATTTCCATTATAAACATACATTATTTCTATTTTTACAAATAACATTTCAAATACAATCTTAAAAGTTATATTTGAAATTTCAATTGTTTACTTTTTTCACTTAACACGTCATTAACAAAATCCCATTAAGCATTTCAATAAAGTTCTTCAAGTTCCGATTACATCTGATGTGGGAAATGTTAATTGATCTTTACTTCCCCACACCCCCCATTCACACATAATTTTTTCATGATCCCTTTAATGGGTAAAAAACTTAATGAATAACTTCGATCAACTAACCAGCATTCGGTTCTGCAAAGTGAAATTTAATTATGAGAGCTATATATATAGTCAAATTTGATTTAAAATTCGCTTGAAAATATTCATTTTCCCAAAATATAGTATTATAAAATTTTATTTTTAAAAAACAATTGAATAAAAATTAAATTCTTTCAAAGTGTTCTTACACTCAAATATTTCATTAGCTAAAGTTGAATTTCGTTTTACAATCCATTAAATGGTAATCGTTTTGTTGGTAAAGAATTAGGAAACTATTTAAATAAGATTTGGACTTGATATATCCAAATAAACGCATTTTAAGCCACTTTGTTCTAAACATTTAAAAAAAAATAAGCAATGCTAAAACAAGGAAAAAACTTCAATCTTTCATGTTAATTATATTTTATCATTGCATAACTTGACATAGAATAGAGTACGAATGATGAATGAATATATTTGTATGACTAAATTAGATTAAAAACCAGAAAATGTGCTATTGTACATCTTCAAACTTGTATTAGAATCTAGAAAAAAGCATCCTATGAATATTAAAGACAAACAAAAACAAAAAGATTTTAGTTTGTGTGATTTTGTTAAATCATCTATTAGTCATTAAAATTTGAATTGCATTATGAGTCATTACATTTGAAGATTATAATTGAAGAGATTACTGAATGAAAAATTTAGTGAAAAGACTTTCCAATGCACTTAACATTTTAATTCACTAATCTCTAAATGACTACATTATTCAGTCAGTATTCTGCAATCGGATTGGAAACAGTCGATGCAAGCATAAACGTTTAAGTCAAATTTAACAATGATTATTAATTGTAGTGAAGAAGACTAACTTATGAGCTTACTTCAATCACTATAAATATTATCAATGGTATGTTTTAATGAAATTATCACAAAGTCAAAGAGCATTTAAAAATTTATCAGCACACGCTTTGAAAAATAGACAATATTTTCAAAGATTTATTACTTTCAAAGCATTTAAATTAACTAAATGACCGAAAAGTGCTTGAATAAAAAAATACATGTTCCTAAAATGTAATTTATAAGCAAACCAAAATTTGGTTACAATAACAGTGGATTTACAAATATTTTTTTACCCCTTTTATGGTTTTTACAGTTTAATAAAAAACATGATGTAATGTAAAAAATCTATACACAATAATATTTTCATACAAATAAAAATGTAAAAATGCAAACTTCACCAAAAATTAAACCCAGCTCAATTTCTGAACAAAAATAATATATTATTGCCTCGAAGACAAAATAGCCTTTCTCAGAATATTTATATTTCAAGCGAACGAAAGCGCGTTATCGAAAGCACACTAAAATGGAGATTTGAATTCCATTTTAGAAAAAAGACAAACTAGCTCAGTCTTACTGCTTCCGGAATTTTTTGGGAAAACGGGAAAAGTACATTGCCCGGGAGCCACGCGTTTTCAAAGAGTCACCCAACATTGAGTGAACTACGAAAGAGTAAACGGCTTAACTGGGATACAGAAATAGATTTTTCTAGAGAAAATGCGAGCATACGAAACATCTGATGGTGTAGAACTGAATGTCCTCGAAAAATATCCTAAAGACAAATCTTGCTACAGAAAGGGGAAAGGTATTACGTTGGATACTCTTATGAGATTTTTTCCGGTGGTATTCGAGGATTGTGAGATATAATCGAAATGGTATCGGTGCTTATATATTTTTATAGAAGGTATTTTTTTCTATAGCTGGTACTGAGTTATATTATATAGAGCATAAATTTATGAAGGAGATTTACTGTACTGGTAAAAATATCTTAAGATTTTAAATTAATTTATAGTAATTATTTTGTGTTGAATAAAATACTTTGTATCGAAACATGCTTCCTTAAACGTGAATAATTTATAATCTCCAGAAATACTCGTGATGAAACAATTTTCAACTCATTGCAAATTAAAGATGAAGACCCAAAGAGAATTTTATGACATTCTGACCTGTTTTAAAGTGACAGTTGACTTGGATCTGAAATTGAGGTTTATAGATTGGTTGTCACACACACACGGAAAAAAAAAGAAAAAGACACACACACACACGTAATGTAAGTTTTCCCACGAACAGGAAGAGAATAATGCAAAAAGAAGTGGAAATTTACTGCACTTAAGGTATACGTATAGGCTTCAAATCGCAAAACTCCCAAAAATCGGGGAAGATTTGTAAGGCCGTAAAAAACAAAAGCAAAATTGAAAACACAAAAGGAAACCCTATAATGGAGGAGCATACTAAAAAGGAAATATATAATAATTAGTATAATAATAAAAAATTTTATATAAAAAATACTTTTTTAAAAGTTAGTCTCGTATTGTAGTTTTTTTTATTTTGCATTTCATTCAAACAGTAATAACTCCAGTTTAAATAATATTTTTTGAAATTTGTTTTGTGCTCTATAATCTGCATACATTGTTGAATGTTTTGACCTTAAATACTAAGTGATTTGTAAATAAATATTTTTTAATTGAATTTTAAAGATAAGATTCTGTATAAAAAAAACTTGGATTTTTCTAATAGATTCATTTAAAGCATAATATCACAAAATATACGCACTGTAAAATTCTGGTAATAGGGTCAAAACATAGAGCAGGGTATTCTGCATTATTGAACACCAAAGTTGTATCTGTGGGGGAATTAGAATTTTTGTCATTACCGTTCGAAATTAGCCTAATTAATTGATTAAATGTTAATTTATTATTAAAATTGAAGACATTTAAAAAAATTATTGGAAACAGTTTAACAAATAATGTACTTTTCAAGGTGCAAAGGTCTAATTTTTAAATTAAAAATTAAAAAAAAAAAAAATTAAACCTATACATATACCTTAAAAAAACCACAATTGCAAAGTGCTCTTTCCAATCGGCTTTTATACGGTGTATTGTCATCTCCTCCACTGGCACTTTGAAGTATCCAATCAAGATTATTTAGCACTTCTCTTACACTACAGCCAATGCTTGATAATCTGCGAAAGCTTTAAGAGAGTAGGACTTGGTTCTTGGTGACACTTCACGAGAATTTTGAAACGATCACTTTACATTCCCTATGTAACTATCATAGACCTAAAGCTCCCATTAAGATTTTGATTTGGTCTTTATCCCGATCCTGTTATATGCTCTTGGTTTTACCGGTCGTTAGTTAACGGACACTAAGCCAAACAGAAACTTTCCTTTGTTCCTACTGACAAATGTGTCAAATCGATACACTATATAAACTGTGGTAAGTCAATCATGTGGTAAACTTGTAACCCAGTTATTAAATTAATCGAGTTTTTTTTAATCTTTAAACCAGCTGCTGTTGTCTTAACCCATTTAAAATAAACATAAGACGTGGAAAAAATGCTACGATAATCCTCATGGGCAATAAAAGAGGCTCATTTTTTCGAATAATTTTGTATTTTCTAGTCAATATAAGATACTTTGAAAAAAAAATATAGTACTTTTTATATGAACTTATATTCCGATTAAGAATATTATTTGATTTTACATTAAGATACTTAGTTGGTTATAATAGTTATTCAATTATCCAAATTATATTTTTGTGCTAAGTTATCGAATTAATAATGCAAATTGCATGTGACAAGTATCTAAGATGTTTCTGAATTATTGCATATTTATCATAATTTACCCTTGTATTTTAACTAATTTAATATTCAAGGTTCTCAATGATTCATATGGAATTTGAATGCAATTAAAGTAGAAACATTGAACACATTTTCTTCGTTGAAATATATTTTTTGAATAAGTGTTAGCTAATGGACTACAATTATGATGCATTTTAACTTTCTAATAACATTTGATAAGTATTTATTAACTATGTGAACTTAGAAACACAAAATAGTTGCTAAACACATTACGACACATATGTCTGAAAAGTCTGTAAGGTGGTTCTTTTTTTTTTTTTTTTTTTTTTTTTTTGGAGCTATGAGAGATGAGGCAGCAATATAAATTTCAATGTTACATAAAATAAAGTAAAATGTTAATAATGAAAAAAAGTGCGATTTTCTTTGGTAGATATTTTTTGAAGTTGCAATTTAAATTTCTTCACAGTTTCTTTAAAGGAAACTTTTGAATTACAAAAAAGTTCCAAACTTAAAACTATGTTGAAAAAAAAAAAATGTATATTTAAATTTAACCTAAACACACCTTTTTTAAGGCAAAATAGAAATTAGACACAAGCCAAATTCGTTATTGTAGTTGTGAGGTATAAAGTAATGTGATAACGCTAGACAGTTGTAACAGGATTTCATAATGTCCAAAAGATTGAAAAAAGGAATCATTCATAATGCTGGTTATGTCCTTCATAAAATTAAACAATATTTGTATATCTTTATTTTTATTACCTCAATATAATTTCTCGTTTTCTGTAACCATATAGTGGTTAAGTGTTTTTAGACCCCATATATAATCCAATCCTCAAAGCCACCCAATCAAAATAAAGTAAATATACTAAGGGGACGTAACAGTCATCGACGAAATTTAAATGCAGTATTTACATCCAACTTCAATGTCCTATAAATTATTTAATTTTCAATATATATGCACATTTTTTGCACAGGATTTATTGTTGAATATTTGTTAATATAGTAATTGTGTAAAAATAATCAAAAAATTGAATAATTTAATTTTATAAACATTTTTTGAACAATGAAATTTTTTAGATTTAAAAAATAGTCATTTGCCTTGGTACACTTTATAAAGAAAATAATCTATAAATATTTATTTAAAAAATACCAATGTTAAGTAAACATTTGGAATTAATTTGCTGACCTATTTTTTAAAGCAATAGTGCTTTTGAAATTTATTAAAAAAATTATTCATTTTGTATGCACTAAAAATAACTTTTTTTTCGACATAAAATCCATAATAAAATATATATATACATATTTATAGTAAATATTGTAGGTCTACAATATAAAACTCACTTCTGTATAATATGTTACACAAAAATTAATATGAAATATGAAATAGATTTTTTTTAAAGTGTACCAAGGCAAATGACTATTTTTTAAATCTAAAAAATTTCATTGTTCAAAAAATGTTTATAAAATTAAATTTTTTGATTATTTTTACACAATTACTATATTAACAAATATTCAACAATGAATCCTGTGCAAAAAATGTGCATATATATTGAAAATTAAATAATTTATAGGACATTGAAGTTGGATGTAAATACTGCTTTTAAATTTCGTCGAAGACTGTTACGTCCCCTTAACTTACCTTCAGCATTTACAACATTCTTTGAAAGAAATGTCATGAATATATAAAGTTATCCAGTACAAATTGTTTTTATGAAAGCATCCACTTTAGAACGACAAAAATAAACTATTATAAAATTGAATGAAAGTTAACAGGCAAAAGTTTAGAAATTTAGGAAAAAGACAAACCGGATCAGTCTTACTGCTTCCGGAGTTTTTCGGGAAAACGGGAAAAGTACATTGCCCGGGAGCCACGCGAAAATTAGAAAATTATTCAATTTTTTTGCGTAGACCCTTTTACTTATTTTATTGTTCGAAAAGAATTTTAATATGATATTGATAAAAGATATAAATGGGGATGGGGTTTCTTCAAGATAAAAATAATATTTATGTATATTTATAAAAAATATTTTGGTGTAAACTTTTATAAAAGATTACCTCAACTTAGCAAAATATGCCCTACGTTTCCCAGGTTCAAATAACTGTACCCCGATAGTGTTGGCCAGTACAATCCCGTTCAAATTTTTAAATTGGTTCAATATATCTCAAGTTATGATCATTAGACTTTCACTTTTTCGATTAGACCGCCTTAACTACAAAATACCGGTTTAAAAATGTGTGCTCAATACTATAGTTTAGTTAATATTAAAAAAAAAAAACTTCAAATTGGTTCAGTAGATTTCACGTTATTATCATACTCTTTAAGGGTTGAAAAGGATTAGGTTTTTAATACATTAAGCAACCAACACATTTCTTGTTTTGAAGATCAAGTGTACAAAATTTTATCAAGATGGGTATTACACTGCTATGAATGAAAAACAACCACACCCACTCACACCTCCAAAAACAATACATTTAAGAAGTTTCATGTTTACTTTCTTTAACACTATATAATCTTTTATTAAAAGTTAAGAGATTCTAAGCACTGCATTTTGTATTTGTATAGATTTTTAAATATTACCCTTTTGTTACATAACCCAAGTCCTCTAAAGTCTTTCGTATAGATGTGAAGTTTTCAATGTAGTTCCTTCCTAACATTTACTTAATTGTGTTGGAAAAACGTGAACATGTTTATTGAATAAGGAATATTTTAAATACAAAAAGTTATTAAAGTTGAGTAAAAAAAGGCTAATAAAATTGATGGTATTTGCCGAGAAAAAGTAATCAATATAAATTCAATCGTATAAACTTCAACTTATTTTGATCAGTTATAACAGTTTTTATGCTACAATATCATTAACAAATTAGCCTTTTATAAACCACAGAATAATTATATGCAATTTTCTATTTTCAAAAAGATGTGCTCTAAAATATTATTTAATTTTATTATACCGTATTTTGTAAGATAAAAATAAAGTCAATTATTGTAGTTTTCAATAACCGGAAATAAAAATTTCTTAAATAAAAAATATTAGTTTCACAATTAAGAAGACATATTCATTGAGAAAAACCCTAATCAAGTAATTAGTCTCAAAGAAAAATCAGAAATACATAAAATAATTGAATTCACTTGAATTTATTACGGCACACTTATACTCAAGCCCGGTTGACAATTTCCACTCACTAAGCGATACGACATCCAACGGCAATCAGCATCTAGAAGTCGCTCTGGGCCATTGACTCACAAGTGTCATTTCAATTCACAGCGCAGGCATGTACGAACACTTTTCGAAATCGCCTCACTAAATCACTTCACGATAAGGAGAAAGAAACAAGTTATAATAAAATTTAAGGATAGAGGAACAGAAAAAAGGGTATATACGAAACAGAAAAACGCACTGCGCACTGGGAAATTGTAATGGTCTTTAGCAGTTGAAAAATGATCGCTATTCGTGACGAAAAAAAAATGTACCCTGACTAGCTGAAAAAAAAGTGTACTCCGATACTCATTTCTAGAGGAAAGTACTCCGGTATTTCTTTTTGGGTCATTTAAGAAAGGGGAAAAAGTACTATCTCAGAACCGAAATTTTTTTAACGATACTCATGGAATAAAAAGTGACAGCCGGCTCAAGAAGAAATTTTGTTATGATTTGATTTGAAGAATGAATTCAAAATGGTGGTTATTTTTTGAATTGAGGAAATATTAATTTGGAGTTAATGTAAAGAAAACATCGTAGGTGTTTAGAGGTTGAGATTGTGATTAAGAGGTTAATAATTGAATTATCAAAATACATTTTTATGGATATTTCCAAAAACTCAAGAGGGTTGAACTAGAACTTTTATAACGCAAAAGCAACACGAGAGCTGTATTACATCATAATAGTATTGAAGTGCAATATTACATCGTACTATTGAAGTGTTATATTACATCCTAATATGGAAATGTTAAATTACATCATTCTTATATAATGCTTTATGTGAAGAGATAAATACATTCTTGAAGGTATTTAAGGGGAGACGTGTACGTCCCTATGTTTCCTATGTTAAATTGACCTATTTCGTGTATCCTTATCTCAGAACTAAGAAAAGATAAGTTTGATACGCAAATTTCTTATGCAGTTTCAATATTGTTGCAAGTAATTTTTTTTCTATATTGTCAAATAAAGCATATTTTTGGTAATGTATACTTATTTAATTTTTTAATGTGTATTTTTCATTTTATGACATAAATAATAAAAAATACTTTTACAAAAGCTCTTTTCAATTACTGCAATATAGACTTATGAATACCATGTTTAAATTTTGTATTAATAGTATCATTACTTTCCGAGATAAAGGTGCCTAAAGTTGAAAAGATTTTTTTTTTTTTTTTTAAATACAGCAATTTAAAGTTTCGGTATAGAGGAAGTACACCAAGAACTTTTTTTTTTAAATATCAAAATACTTTTACTAGTCGGTTCGAAACGACATGTGTCGAGTTTCAAGTTGGTTGTTTTCAGATTATCTGGCGCCGTCAGCAACACGAGGGCTATAATGCTCCGAAACATTCGTCATTAGACAAACCAACATACATTTACAAACACCCATGCCTAACATGGGACTCAAACCCGCAATCTCGCGGTATAGAAGCTATCACGCTAACCACTATACCATCTGGTCGGCTTCACGTTTTAAGCAAAAACGGTTTAAATTTTCAGAAAATATATATATCTAAAAATTAATTATGAAAGTTACCATGTTTATCTCACCTTAAAGATATTTCTGCCCTGTCCTCCCGCCCCCTTTTTTTTCTCGTGTATCTGTAAAAGTGATGGTAACAATAACCTTGCTTGGGAAAAGACTTCAAAATATCGTTAAAAAAAATTAAAAGAATATAACTTCTGCATTATTTTTTTGTTATAGTTTAATTTACATATTGAATATGGCCTTGTTAAAATAAGAATCAACTCACTCATGTCATACGAAAAATAAATATCAATACGGTAGTATGCTTGACGTCATGCTATTCTAAACAAAAATATTTAAAATTCTTTTAAAGGGCTATTTGAGTTTAGCTATTTGGTTGAGTCATAGTGTGATCAAATTTTAAAATTGTACAAATTGACTTTACTTTTTACTGTAATGGGACATAAAACCATCGATTGAATTTTTTTCAATCTCCTCAAAATCCCATATATTTTCAATCAAAAGCTACTCTTACCACTTAAAATAATTATATTCTAAATTCAATTTATATACATTATATACATAATTCACATACAGCATGTGTATCATTCATATACAATATGTAAGGAACATTGTATATTTTGACCTCTCCTGCTAGAATATAGTTAGGGAACAAATCTGGTTTTGTTCACAAACTACTCAATTATAAAAGCCAACAAAAGACACAAGTTCAGAAGCAATTAACTTTGATCCATATCTTAAAAACAATTTTTGTATAGCAAATATTTGAAAATTTATAAACGCAAATAAATCCTCGTATGAACAAACGATTAAAATCTCAGAAGACGGAAAATATGGACAAGATTCGTTTTTTATAATCATGTGTGCTCAAATACATATATATTGGTACTAGTGTAATCTGCCTTGTGTTCCTCCATAACTAATGATGTTCACATGTTTGTGTAAACTAAGACAGTGTGGCGAGTCAGGAAAACAATATGTGAAGTGTTGCAGTCATCACATTTATTTAGTTAAGTTGGAAGCTCGGAGAGAGAGAGAGAGAGAGAGAGAGAGAGAGATACGAAGAAGTTTATCGAACAAGGAGATAGCGATTGAATGAAAATGTAGCGTCGTGGAAATTGTGCTGAGCTTATCAGAAATTAAAATACTATTGGTGTGTGAAAATATAAACTGTTTGATGCAAGAACAAACAATACTAAATTTATGGGACTCACTGTTCGATAAAGATTCTGATGTAACAAAAAATTTCAAATGAATGGGTTGTTGTACGTGAGAAAGGGAAGATATGTGAAGTTATGAAAAATAAAATGCGTGCATTGAAACGACGAAATAAATTAATGCCGATACTAAAACAGGTTTTTTTTTAAATATATGTATACTCAAGTATGTTTCAAAGTACAGGCGGTCAATAAGAATTACATATTAATATGTTGTATATTTTAATTGTGTGCCGGATTTCTTCAAAGCTAACTTGCTTACTTGAACTTACACTTATAATTTTATAAGCTTATGCTCAAGCGTTTTAAGTGTTTTATAAGTGTAAGCCGTCTACAAAGTGGATTTGGGAATTATTAGCCATATCTGGTAAAAATTTCCTGTTTAACGAAAACCTCAATTTTTATATTATTGTTGAGGAAAGTTTCCTACTATTCTTATTCGATGTAGCTCATAAAAACATTATTTAAAATGCAAATAGAATCAACTTTTTCAATGTGACTTATTTAAAACTTAAACTTTACTTTACGTAGTAAAAGTAGAAATCCTTACTGATGTTAAAAGTCATGCCTTAAATTAACTATCTTTAAATTGTAACCTATGGCTAAACATAATACCATTCAATGTAAATATCGAATTATATGCAATTGTTAATATTCTTATTCTTTGAGATACATTTATGCATCTTATTGAAAGTTTCCATCGTTATTTGCTAAAGCTCGATAAATTATTAGCTACGGTGATATGGTATTTCTCATTTTCTGAGTGCACAATTAACTTATTAAAAAACAATAACAAAATATAATAACCCTCTAATTAAATTTATATTATAAAATTGATGAAGATGCATTATAAACAATGTACTCATAATAAACAAGAAAATAATCGTTTAAGAAATTATTATGAAGTTAACAGAGAATGCGAATTTGCAAGAATTCTGCATGAATTATTTTATCCGGGATTTAATTAAATATTATTTTTCAAGTATCTAAACAGCGGAAGTAAATCTAGAATGAAGGTAATTAAATGTTATTTTGTAAACACATCCTTCTAAATTCTTTCTTAAGTGAAATTGATACTGGCATCAAATTAGACGATAGTCTAGTACCTAATTTTTAAGCAACCAATAAGCTGCTGTCAGACTTAATCAGTTAGATCATTAAGTATTATGTTCGTTACTTCAAAAATGGTTAATAATTTCAAACATTAAGCTGAGTGCGTGACTGTGAAGCGATAAATAAAATTTTCAAGCTTAGTGGTATGAATTTTGCTTGGAACTGAATTGATTGAAATTCGTACTTCTATAAATGTACTTATTTTCGTATAAATAATTAAGATACTTTTACATTGAAAGTTCATATTAATAATATTTACAAAAAAAATGCTTATATAGACGAGAACTTTTCATGGAAATTGTTCAACTTTATTTACATACTTTTAAATTTTGATACAAAATCTACATATTTCCTAAATTTTTTTTTAATATTTACGTTTGAGACTTGGCAAACACATTATTTTTCATTATTATTACATTTTAGAGTTACAAATATTTTCATTGTTAATTACATAAACCATATTATAGCAAATTTTTACATTTTGTAACTTAAGTTATTTAAGTAATTTAATTTATTGAGTGTCCATTTGTATAAAAATGCTTTTTTTAAAGAAATTATTCAGTTTTATTTCTGAAAGTCTAGATATTTAGTTTGTTTTCTGCTTGTTTAATAATTGAGGAAATATTTAAGAAACCTTTATTTCATTTCTCTTTTTAATAATTTTTGGATTCTGATTAACTTAACCTAAATTTATTTTTACACAAAACTATATAGATTGTATGGCATTCCTTGAGAAATGTTTGCAAAATAATGCTCAGATAAAATATTGTCGGATAAAATATTCGGTCGGAAATATGAGCAATATTCTTAATTTGAGTATTCTAAACTAATCGACGTTTACAAACGTTACACATTATGAAATATGGTAATTATGACAAACTTATTGGAAAAAAGTTTTAGTTTTATTATCTAAATTATATGTACATGAAACAAAATTTATAAATTTTTTCTAGTAAATATAAATTTTTCAATATATTGTTTATATTAAAAAATTATTAAAATTCAATTGCGTTTATACTTTTACGATTAATCTTTTTTATGAATCAAAATTGGTTATATCATAATGCCATATTATAATAAAGAACATATTTTTATGTAGGGATAAATCCTAATAATGTGTTCTTATAATTTTTTGTAGAGGTAGCCCCCATATACTAGATTTAAGTTTTATGCAAGACTTCTTGTATTCTCAAATTTTCCAAACCAAATATTTTGTATTATTATTTTAGAGTATGTATTGAGATTGAAACATCTACGATTTTCATTAATTTTAGTGTAAAATGTACTTTTACTTAAGAGTTATCCATGTGAAAAAATAATATTTTTTTTAAAGTAAAACCACTCTAGTGACATAACGCTAACGAAAAATAACTCTCCAGTTTTTGTGGCAAACCTTTTTTTGTGAAGTTATCCATTTGAATAAAACAATTTCAGTAGCCGCTTGTTAAAAAATACTGAAAGGCATCCATATTAAGGGTTATTTCTCTTAATAACATATTGGGGTAATTTACTTGGACATTTCTACAAGATCCTACACATCACATTCCAGCATCCACCCACATTATGCATTCTTAACATAACCTAACAAATATATCATATGATACATCTCTCCATATCTCATGTCATCCACATCAAAGATACCTACAAATAAAGCGAACACAAAATCACGATACGCAGAGGATGCTCTTCAGAGACAGGAACAGTTACTCCTTGGCTAATATCCAGCGAAAGCATAAACAAAAACACAAACTACCAGAAGAGAAAAAAAATCAGCAGGATGAAGCGTAAATGCGCCGGGAATACGCAATCGCGTTTTTCGGGATAAACCGATATCTCCAGTTCAAGCTTGCTGTCTGGGTTCGAAGTTAAACGATGTCTGAGCCGCATTCAGAATCAGAAATGGTGTAGAAAAGATAATGATTAATATTGACTTTATCGTGTTACGCATTTGGAGGATGGGGATGGAATGGAAGATGTGGATGCTGGCGTCCTTTTTCTCTTGGGATAGTGGAAGGGTCTCTTTTTGTTGTTTTTATTGTGGATGGGAGGTTTTACAAATGTTTTATTTATGGTCGTGCTTTGTTATGGGGTAATGATACCTGTGGGTTTGAATCGAAGAAAGGTCGGGGTGTTATTTTGATGGGCAGGTTGAAGAATGAATGTTTCATGTGGTGTTATAACGGTGGAATGTTTATTTTATTACTCTTAAATGGCCTTTTGCTATCAATTGTGTTGGAGTATTTTTTTATTTATTTTTTTAGATTGTGTGGTCATATAATGAACATTTATTGGTATAGTTTGTCCATCCGATAAATTTGAATTGGCAGTAATGCTTTTTATGTGGTGGATAATGTCTGATGGTAAATAAAACTTTTAAATATTGCCGATTATTAAACAAAAGTTAGCATTAAAGTTTACTATAACAAATATAGTTTGTATGAGTTTTAATTCGTTATTCGCTTCTATTGCTTATACCAAAGAATCATTTATAAAATTACTTCTCTCAGTGTAAATTTTGTCTCGGTTTTTTTTTCATAAAGCTATGTTTTCAATTTTAAAATAATCTAATGAAAAACATAATAAATATAATATTTTTAATTTTGAAAGATAATGCGTTTAAATATATAATTTTGCCTTATTTCAAAATTGTATTGGAATTCTTTAAGTACAAAATATCAAATTTTCTCTAGTTGTTTCATATACACAAGAAATTATTTTTTTGTGGGAAAAAATACACATTACACTAACCATATGTAACCAATTTTGATAGGAAAAAAAAACTGTCTTACTAATCTAAAATATTCCAAGCTCCTAATGTTATCATAAACTCAAACTATCAACATGCTTACAGTTAAAAAAAAAATCAAAATTATAATTAAAAACTCCCAAATCTATAGTAACACATCAAACAATCCCATTCATTAAAATCCATTCTAATCCATCATTCGGATAGTCTGTTTAGACAAATCGAAACCTCAAACAATCCTCAAAATCTAAGTTAATCACCCCATCCATCGAGGTGATGTTAAATCGCACCCTGATCCATCCTACTTATCATTCGGTGGATTTGCCATCATCCAAGACACGTGTCGGCGGATGAATGATTGTTTAATCAATCAACTGGATGGAAAGGTAAACGTGATAGGTGTGGAGAGGTTATGAATAAAGGACCACTTTGATTGACGTTGGGAGCAAACGCTAATATTTCATCTTCGCGGTTTGTGGAAAAGAGAGACGTGTAAAGATATGTTGTAGGTAAGAATGTAAGTATACCTTTTGTATATTAGCATTCAGAAACACGTCATTCATTCAGTAAAATGGTCATAATTCAAAACTTTGGATTTTGATAGAAACACTCAAAATATTGCACTGTTTTAGTAAATATGACATGCTTTATAACTATCTGAATTTTATCAATCTTTTTATTTGTTTTCCAGACGATCGTAATTTAGTTGCGTGACCTAGGTTGGTTGGTTGTTTTCAGATTATCTGGCGCCATCAGCAACACGAGGGCTATAATGCGCCGAAACATTCGTCATTAGACAAGCCAACATACATTTACAAACACCCATGCCTAACACGGGACTCGAACCCGCAACCTCGCGGTCTAGAAGCTAGCACGCTAACCACTATACCGTTTGGTCGGCTGCGTGACCTAGGAAGTGAAAACATACTTTTATTTTCACCAATTGTTTTGTTTAAGATTAATTATTTTTTTTCCACGCTAAGTTTTTAAAATACACGGTCATTTAAATTGATGATTTACAATTGAAAATATATAATCAACTAATTCCTTGCATGTCACTTTTTTCCTCTTAAACTATTAATTTTATTTTGAAAATATTTCAATAGTGTTTTGTTTTTATTAATCTCATTCTACGTACAGTAACTCTGATGTAAGTATTTTTGTTTTATAGGCCTTTTTTTTTTAAAATCTTGGCCAAGTAGTAATGTTGTTACGTAATTATAATTTAGAGTTGTATCAGATAATGACAAATTGTATGTCATAATGATCATATTTTGGATAAAACATAGAAAAATTTGGATTTCAAATTTAAATGTATAGTAATGGCTATTTGGTAATACTTGATAGTAATGGACTTGGACCGTCTATCCCAGAACTTAGGTCATAGATTTAAATATTTACTACGTCTTTTTGGCAATATTTGAATTATAGAGTGCAATATCTTCAATGTAACATCTTAATTACAGGACATTTGAAATCTAAATCTATTTAAACGAATTATTTTTTTTTTCCATAAAATTTCCAACAACATATTATCCGTTTTAATATTTGTCATTTGCAAATCTGAAACATGGGAGCAAGAACAAACTTATGTTTTAGGTCTTTTAGAGGCAGAATACATCGAATTTCTTGTAGAAATTATTTCCTATTCTGATAGATGTTTGAGTACCACCCCAATTGTTTGCAAATTTATGCCTAAGAAACGTGATCGAAATTCAGGAAAATATTTTCCCATATGCAATTCTTTATTTAAACACTTTATCATACAAACGCAATGTTATTTTGAAAATAGTTTGATTTATAAGATAAATGACTATCTTGTGCGCAATAATCTATAAGTAGGCATGAATCTAGAGATGGATACGCATCCGTTATTACAATTTATAAGTAAGCCATTTTTAAATAAGTATGACCAAGTGTGGTTTCATAAAATTTCAAACTGTAGAGCTCTGGAAAAATCAAGGAAGTTGTTTATAAAATTAATAATTAAATTAAAAATGTAGGGATTTATTTTCTTTTTAAGGGGTCTGGAACTTCCATAGAAGCCCATTTAAATTCAAAAACTTTTGGGGCATCTCATTTGATAACTAATTCTTCAATAATTATGAAACTTCGGAGTATAATATTTAGAAACTTTTAAATACTTCAGCGGGAGATTTTTATTAATTTTGAAAATTAAAATAATTATGACTTTCTAAAATTTGTAATATTTTTTTTAGACTAATTATTATTTATTTTTAAAGTGTGCTACTTATCAATTATTCATCATGTAAAGCACTTAAATACATTAGAGAGACATGTATACAAAATTTTCAAGCATTTATGTCAAATGGAATTTAAGCTGTGTGCCTCCAAACACGTAAAAACGACCTTGTGAGAAATTCGGTTTCGAAGTTGAAAAACATACATTTAATACCTACAATTTGTTTACTTAAAAAAACTATTAAAACTACTTCAAAATAGGATATAATTACAAATGTGACCTTGTTTTAAAGAGAAGAATTTAAATTTTAATAAACATTAATAAACTCGAAATTAATAATCTGAAAAATTTTCGTGTACCGGACCCCCTTTTTATTGTAATCATATTTAATACTCTTTTAATTCAACCACAATATGTATTCCTACAATTTAAGTATTTTCTCGTATTATAATTTTGAGTTATAGTATTTCAGTTATATAGAACACAAGGACATTTAGGTTGGTTGTATTGAGTTCAATCATCACAAAGTAATATTAGAGTTCTACTGCATCCATAGATCGATCTGTGAACTTTAAATCGTTATATTTGATGGAAATAAAAATAATAAGTTTAGTAGTAGTATCATAGGTAAAAACATCAAATATAATGATTTTCAAACCCATCCAAAAAATAATAACACATTGTAAAATAAAGTTAATGAAGTATTTATGCAATATATTTTATTGTCTTTAACAATTAATTGAAAAAGTATGGAAAAACATATTTTTTGTTAGTGCTTTTTAATTAAATAGTGATTCTTCAAATATTCAAAATTTCAAAAAAAATTGCACTTGGGACATATTTTAAAACATTTACAGATAATTCTAAACATTTAAATTAATCAAACTATGCCTCCAGAAGAAGTAGCTTTCTTCTAGATAACACCTTTTTTACTTGATATAAAACTTTAATTTGGTTAAAGAAGACCCATAAGCAAAAACCTAAAACTTTTATGAATTTAGAGGCAGCACATTTTTACATAAGTAAAGCATCTATTTATTAACAATTATTAGTAATTTTTTTTTAATTTCATATTATTATTATTATTATTTTTTGTGTGTTTTTGGCCGAAATATACGCTTTTTTAAAAAGACAACTCCTTCAATTTTTAATATTTTTTTAATTACAAAACTAATTAATTATGTTATATTATACTCTAAAGACGTAGTAAGAATTTTTTTCAATTTGTTTGACAAGCAATTAAAAAAAAAAAAAAAAAATCCCCACAAATTTCCAAATTTTCACAAAAAATGTATATTTGTTTAATTCTTCAAAAACAATTCATACAATTTCCTGAAAAACCTCTCCTTTCAATTATAAAACAGATGTTAACAGATTTTACATTTATAAAAGATTTTAAAAAATGCAAGTAGTTTAATTCTAAGTAAACTTTTCTCAAAGCCCTAGTATTTTAAACAGTCCAAATTGCCAAATCTAGATTTCGAGAAAAATGATATTAAAAATAAGAACTTTTATAAAAACGTATAGTACATGGGGTATGTAAATGTTTAAAAACCAAATATTTGCACTTTCCTAGAACTCTGAATTTTTTTCCATGTCTTCTAGAAGAAGTATAGCATAATTTTAATACAATAAAATCATTTTCCTCCATTTTGTTTCAAATTCGGGGTTCGGGTCTCCCTCAATATATTGTGCAAACACATTTCTTCATAGGATCCTCATATACGAGTTAGATTTCAGGGATGAAAAAATCTAAAAATAATCTATTCTCGAAATTCCTTGAATTGATATTTTTATAGTACATGAAAATATCAATTCAAAATAAATGTTCTTATATTATTAGAAACACAAATATTTTCTAAAACGAGAATTTATGTGAAAAAAAATATATTAAAATGTTGCAAAATATTTGTATTTACATCTCTACAAAATAAAATTGATGTATCTAAAATTGCTATTAAAAAGGGACTTCAAGGAACTCTAATATCAACTTCTTATATTTTCTATATTATTTAACTATATATATTTAATAATAATTTAATAATCTATGAATTTAAATTATATATATTAAACAATTCTTCATAATTGTATTTTTGATAGATAAAAACTGAATTATAGTAATATTCAATTATTTGTGTCTACTCCCATCACTTCATTTAATCCTTCTTATGAATTTCTTGCAGTAGGCAGTTTTATGTCTGGGAATATTTTATTATAATAACAAAATAGTTTGTCAAAGAAAACAAAAACGCATTGAATTATGCATCATGCAAATAATTTGGAGGCTTAGATATTTATTCAATTATGATATTATGATGAAGGATTTTGTTACATACGAAATATACACACAAATTTTTGAAAGCAACTTAAGAAAAAAATCTTTCATTCACTTAACCCCTTAATTGTATATCCGTTTGTGCGTATTTATAAGGCTACTTTAAACTTAAAAAGAGAAAAAACAATGTAATTTTATTCAACTTAAACAGTATAAACACAAAAAATGTGTGTATTTAAAATAATAGTTTGGAATAAAACCTAGAATTATATTACCATCATTAAAAAAAACTGTATGAAAAAATACATAAATACTTTAACTGCAATACCCTTTAAAAGATTGCGAAAATAAACCCAATAACAGGAACAAAGCATATAATCATCCTGTCAGCTAAATACAGTAAGTGGTTTAGAATATAAACTACGAAACTACCTCTTCTTAAATGATATTGACAAAACGATCTAGTGATAAAGTGGTTAGTTCCAAGTTTACAAATATCCGTTTTTCAAATAGATGCTAAGACTTTCGTACCAAATAAAGTAATCTTAGAATGGTATCTATATAATATATAATAGTACACCTTCAAAAGAAATTACCATTCCTTCTAATGCATGGATTCTTAAGGTGTTTCCATTTTCTCCTCAATACCAATATTCGCACACAGCATTTTAGAAATTTTCTTCACCTTTGCACGTATATAAATAAAAGTATCTCATGACTTTATAAGTAAACATTTTCAACTTTATAAGTTACGTGGATTAGACTTATACATACCATTCAAAGGTCTACTTGGGTAACATTATGTTTTAGAAGAGTTAAACTAAAACTAAACCTTTACCTAATGGGTTTAAGGGCGACGGAGGCTTTTAAGAAGTCTTAATGCAAAATAAACCTCATTTCTATATTGAATGGCTGAAAATCCCCCCCCCCCCTTCCCCCCAAAAAAAGGAAAAATTACAGCTACAATAAGCACCATGTTTACTTGTTTTTAAAGTCAGATTTTACGTATAATCTATCAACGCTTGTAATTATACTTGAGTTTTAATGCGTGTGCTATACGTCCTAGTTGTGAGCGAATTTTTAAAATTTACCATTGAGGGTGCACTAAAACTGTTTAAAATACACATTCCAATTTAAACTTGTATGACAAAATCGTCACCTGAAATAGCATTCCAGGTTCTTAAATTTTGAATTCAGTTTTAATGAATTAATCAGTTGGTTGTATTGAGTTAAATGGTACAGAATTATAGTATTGGATAGCTTCTGAAGCAAAATCTGCTCTTGAGTTACACTGTGGCGGAACGTCATTAAAACAAGAATTGTGGAAGGAAGGGAATGTGTTCTGGGAAGCTACACGTGAAATTAATGAGTTAAGGGATTCTGTGGAAAACAAACTTGAAAGTCATCATTATTAAACTAAGTTCCAAGTAATTTAAGATCTCCTATATGTATTACCTCGTCTATACAACTAAGCTTTACATTCTTAAAGAAGTGAAAAGATAATTTAAAAGCATCCCTACTTTATATAAATTTCATTTTATTACATATATTTATGTTTAGCCAGATAGAAAGTGTTTTACAAAAAGCAAATATTAGAACATTAAATTGCGCAACAAGTAATTCGCTTAAAAATTACAAGATTATATATTGAAGTAAATTATAGGATATTAAAATTTATATCGACGCAACATAGCCTTTATGTTGCTTTTGTGCCAGAAGAAACACAATATTATTATTCTTTTACTGTTGAAGTGTTTGGATTGTATTTCAATTCCCTAATTGAACTTTCTTTTATAAAATTAAATTTTTAATTCTATAATAATTAAAGTATTTAATAACAATAGTTCAGTTTTTTTTTTTTTTTAATTTTATTAAAACTGAACCAATTTAAATTATTTTTTTAAACTTTTTACTACCACTTCAAATAACGTTAAACTTTTCTCTATGCTCAAATAGCACATGTTATAAGAATTGAACATTTAAATAGTTCTTTTAGTTTTTATAACACAAAACATAACAAAAGGGCCGTATTGCATCAACAATTGACTTTGGGTCATTTAAGAATAAGATGTAAAAGCATTTTAACAAAAGGTTTCTACTGAGAAATTAAAAAAATTGGGTTTTATTAAATAATAATGTATTTAATAATATATCACGTTTATTTTTAAATTTTTTTAATTTGAGATTTGAGTATCTAAAAAAGTATTGTAAAGTAGAATGTACATACAATAAAAAACAAAGTAACCAAATTAAGTTAATAAGCAGATATGTGCAATTTTGTATTAACAATTTTTGAACGTATATTATTAAATTAAAATTCAAAATAATTTGTTATAGCCATTTTGAAATGAGAAATATTCATATAAATGTTCACGCATGTAGCATTTTGTTGCTGGAATAGTTGACGAGTCCTGAATAAAACAACTTTAGTTTATGGTTGTCAGATTATCTGGTGCCGTCAGCAACACGAGGGCTATAATGCGCCGAAACATTCGTCATTAGACAAGCCAACATACATTTACAAATACCCATGCCTAACACGGGACTCGAACCCACAACCTCGTGGTCTAGAAGCTAGCACGCTAACCACTATACCGTTTGGTTGGTAACTTTAGTTTATGAGAACCATTTTCATAAAAATCAAAAATGAAAACTTATCACCTCCTGGGACAGGGACAATTTATTATCTTTTTAACGCTTTCCTTGTTTATAATTATATTTTAGATAACATTGTTTTGCTCATAAAATGAGAATGTGCTGTCAAAGTTAACCCAATGTGCGACAAGATTCCAAACTTTTAATTTTATACAAAGTTGACTCAAACTATTTCAATGGATTTATCACCCCAATTCCTTCAACCGATCAATAAGCATATTGAATTTAACCGTCACTAAATTATCCTTCTAAAATATATTCGAGTTATAATCTGTAAGTAGATTAATCAGTACACACGTTTTTTATGTTTCAGTGTAACCTAAAATATTTAATTAAATAAACGTTTGTTGTTGAAGTTAAAAAAGTAAAATAATTTTGCTAATAAATATAACTTACATTTATTTGTTTCAAAACTTTTATAGAATACCACATCCACAATTAAATAAATATTCCTTCAATTCACTCACCTATACTCTTTTCCACAATCCAGAATTTCCACTTCAATTCAACTTTCTTCTCCAAAACAAAGTTCACAATCACACAATCCAAAAACTTCTCACTAAGTCCACTAACTTCAATCCTCTGCACAAAAACACACAACCTTTGTCCCTACTAAATCCTTTAGAAGAGACGTTAACTTTCTGGCATTAGCGAAGTTGGCTGAACACGCTTGGACTTAGTTCCCAAACTAAGTCTTGAAAGTGAGAAGTTCGCGCTGGTACCGCGAGCGGAAGAACTGTGAGTGGATTCGGCGAGTTGCAGAGCGCGCCGAGATCAGAGACATCGATTGGCAGACGATATTGGTAGGGTTCTGTACACTAGCGCCACACCTAAGGGAAGAAAGATAGAAATTAATATACAGAAGGTTCGATTGAAAGTAATTTATCACACATAAATGACATTGGGTTAGATTGGATTTTGTGACTTCAAATCAGGAACCACAGAAGTGCTCTACTATTCAATACCATTTTATTTTAAAAAGAAAATAGTGTATTTAGATAATTTAAATGTAGGAAACACAATTTTGATTTTTAACACACCAGTTTTGTGGGAAATATTTTGCTGTATTTATACAGCAAAAACTTAATTTTTAATGTTTAAACTTTATTTTTTTAGCTTAGCAAATTATTCAAATCAAATGTTGCAAATTGACATCTAAATTACACTTAGTTAACAATTTATGGATAATAACTTTGAATTTATAACTTTCCAATAGTTACACAATGTCATCGTTAAGTAAATGTTCAACATTCAACATTTACACAATTAAAGAGAACTATCCACTCATTAAAATTCATTTCAAAGTCTACATTTTGGAATGACTTGGAAATTTTTTAGATTTTTTATCCAAGTTTATCTTCAATATAGATCGGAAGCAAAACTAATTTTGTTCAATTTACTAAGATAACCTTTCGTTGCATAATATTTTCGTAAAAATTGTGTATTTAAAAGTACGATCATTCTTCTGCTTAGAGAAGGTGGTTGGTTGGTAAGTTGTATTCAGATTATCTGGCGCCGTCTGCAACACGAGGACTATAATGCGCCGAAACATTCGTCATTAGACAAGCCAACATACATTTACAAACACCCATGCCTAACACGGGACTCGAACCCGCAACCTTGCGGTCCAGAAGCTAGCACGCTAGCCACTATACCTTTTGGTAGCTCTGCTTAGAGAAGACCTGTCATCTTATAACAACAAAAAGATTGAATTGCATACCAACTGGCTAAACTGAATACAAACATTTATCGGTTGGCCAAATTTAGATCATTTCCTTTTTCAGTAGAACTTCTCTTATTATATTCTGAAGGTAGACATCGACATTTGGACCTAAGCAGCTTTTTACAAGTCGGTAGCCGTACATTTCAGATCATATACAAACTAGACCGCTAGGACCAGAAAGATTGGTTGTTTTCAGATTATCGGGCGCCGTCAGCAACAGGAGGGCTATAATGCGCTGAAACATTCGTCATTTGACAAGCCAACATACATTTACAAACACCCATGCCTAACACGGGACTCGAACCAGCAACCTTGCGGTCTAGAAGCTAGCACGCTAACCACTATACCGTTTGATCGACAGGACCAGAAAGAAATGTGTACCGTTGTGGCACAATTTGCATTTTTTCATTTGTGTCGTTCTCATGTTTGTCCTATTACCAATTATATGTTTAATCCTGATTTTATAATCATTTTTTTATTCAGTTTAATTCAGATGAAATGGTGAAATACCGCATAAGTTCGTACCAAATTATGTTATATATGTAATTTAAGTTTTATATATTACTTAAGTTAAGGCAGCGTTTCTCAACCTTTCAGTATTCGCGGCCCAGTTTTCACTCATTATTTTCATCGCACCCCCGCTTACAATATATCTATACAACAATAATGTATATTAAGTATTTTGGATTCTGTTTTTAAATTATTTTTAACTAACTGCCAAAACAAGAGTAAAAGCGAGCCAACGTTGGCGAGAAACCTCATCTGGAATTTTGGCCAGCATTTTTCAGCCTCATCAGAATTTTTTTTTCAATTCCAGCCAGTCTCATTCGAGTTGGTCCTTCTATCGAATCTATCGTGAATGTGTATGTTATATATGTTTTCGTGTTAATTTCAATTCACCATATTAAATATTCACAGCAGCAGATTTATGCAGACTCATGGATGAATTTTTAATAGGAAGTAAGCTAGCTATTAGACGATAGTCAAGCATCAACAAGTACACAGACGAGCGTAGTTCCGAAAATAAAATCCAGAAAATATTCTCAAGAATACTTAAATTTTGGGCTTACCAGTACTGAAGTAAATAAAGAAGAAAGGCCTCTGTGTATCATTTGCTCAAAAATATTGCCCGCAGACAGCATGAAACCTAATAAACTTAAACTACGTTTGGAAACGCTTCATAGTGGGTACGTCAACAAACCCAGAGAATTCTTCGAATTAAAATTAAAATCATATAAAAAGCAAAAATCATTTTTTAAAGAAAATTTCTTTGTGAATAAAAAAGCTTTAATTGCATCTTACAAAGTTTCATATAAAATAGCGAGATGCAAAAAAACCTCACATCATTGGTGAAGAGCTTATTTTGCCAGCAGCAATTGAGATTGTAGAAACTATGTTTGGAGATAATTTTTCAAAACAATTGCAGTCCATACCTCTTTCAAATGATACTGCTGCTCGTCGAATTGATGATTAGCTGAAGATGTACAGTCCGCTTTTCTCGAAGTTGCGTGACATATTGTTTTCAATACAGCTTGATGAAGCAACAGATAGTAATAAAGATGCTCATTTAATTGCCTATATTCGATTTTGTGATAATATGTCAATAGTAGAAGAACTACTTTTCTGCAAACCAATAGAACTCCAAACAACAACGCTCGCATTATTTGCTATTTTAAATGATTTTATGAACGAGGCAAACATAGAATGGAAAAATTGCGTCGGAATATGTACCGATGGTGCTCGTTCAATGGCCGGAAGATTACAAGGTTTACAAGCACTTGTAAAACAAAAATCGCCTCAGTGCGTCTGGATATATTACATGATCCACAGAGAAGCTTTGGCTTCGAAAGAAATGAGTCCTGGTCTCAATATTGTGTTAACTACGGTTGTAACCATAGTAAATTATATAAAAATGGAACCCCTGAAATCGAGAATCTGTTTCGCACTTAGTAAAGACATGGGTTTAGTAAATTCAGTGTTACTATTTTATTCCGAGGCAAGATGATTATCGCGTGGGAAATTTTTGCAACGTGTTTATGAATAAGAGAAGAAATTGCTTTTTTCCTAGAAGAACAGACCGGAAGCCGAAAATTTTCGCAATGGTTTGTGATGAAATTGAGCTACTTGGTCGGCATATTCGAGAAATCAAAGAACCTGAATCTGTACTAAAACTTACAAGGCTGAAGAAGAACATGTAAAAGTTGTTTTTGTAACCATTGAAAATCATTGAGCCATGCTGGCAAAGAATTTAAAAAAAGTATTTTCTTGCTGACGACAAACTGATAGCAAGTTACGAGTGGGTTAGGGATTTATTTCATAAGACTCCCGAAGGACTCTCAATTGATGGAGGAAAAAAATTCATGGACTTCACGATAAATGGCGAAACAAAAGACAATTTAGTAATAAATCACTATTTGAATTTTGGGCAGGAGTAGAGGAGGATTTCTCTGCACTAATAACAAGGGCCATTTCGCATTTTATTACCATTTTCAACATCCTACCTTTGTAAAACTGGATTTTCTGCTTTGGCTTCTTTGAAGACAAAATATAGATCTCGGCTAAATAGAGAAACAGAACTGAGAGTGGCTATTTTTAATATCAAGCCTTCCTTTGAAAAACTTTTCTTTGCAAGACAGACCCAAGGAAGTCACTAATAATTATTAAATTTGTTTTTAATTTGGTATGTTTTGATTAAGTAAGTTGTTTTACTTTATTTGCGAAATATGTCGAAATGTATTTTGTTTTCTATGTGTATGTGTGCTTTCCTTTCAGTCAATTAATCAATTTTTTTAAATAATATTTTTTCTTGGGTATTATCGCGCCTCCCCTCTAGTGTGCTCGCTCCCCACAGGTTGAGAATCGCTGAGTTAAGGGATAGTTTGTTATGTAGTGCAAGTAGGCTATAACTAAACAAACCTAATGTTCATCACAGCTGCATCTACGTTATGGTTCCATATCATTTAAGATTATGAAAGACTCAGAAAGTTACCGTAATCAGAATTGAAAGTAACCAGAAGTGAAAAATTAACTCAATTTAATGAACAAAAATAGCTAATAATATACAAGTTAAGGTTTTATTAGATAACTGGTGGTAAGCGAACCAAGCAGAGATGTGTGTGCCTCGAAAGTTAACAAATGCTTATAGGTTTTGGATTGATTTTCCTACACTTTGTGTTTGATATGAAGTGTCTTCATTCCCATATTTTCACTTTGCACACTTCGAATTGCTTTAATACTAATTACATTACTGAAAGTTCTTAACAGAGCTAATCCATAGCACTAGTTTCCAAGCAGTCAGCGTGGTCAGTAATACCACAAAATCAAACTAAGAATTGCTTTAATTTAATATAAAAAAAAAAAAAATTAAAAAAAAACGCTTTTCCGCATTATACATCTTGTACCAGATGCCATATTTTCCCGTTCAAACGTTTAAATTTGTAATGAATACCCAGATGGCACAACAGTATTGGCCAATATCGGAAGCAGGGGTTCTGGTTGGTTGTTTTTCAGATTTATTAGGCGCAAGGGCAACACAAGAGCCAAACTACGCCCAGGGGTTTTAGAATCCAGGCTGTAACTCTAGCCAATATATACACGATTTTTTAAAAACTAAACGTCCAACCCATCACAAAATATATTTCAGACCTTCCGCCATCCTTATAAATAAAATATTTCAATTTTAAAACTGTGGATCAACAATTCAAAACTTTCAGTATATTTTATCCCGTATTGGGCTACATAAGCCGAGATCCATAACAATGCCTGGTTCAGAACGATTGCTTAATGTCGAGATGTTATTTTTTGTGTGCTTCTGGGGTAATGGGAAAACTCATAACCCCATGCAATCTGTTGCTTGAAGCTAAAATAAAATATTAAGTCATTCATACCTTAGAAGCAAATAATCCGTAGGTCGAAAAAAAAACTATTTTTTATGTTGAAAAACACATTACTCTTCATTGGTTTACAACAAGAACATACTGCACCATTTCAACATGAAAGCAGATCAAATAATTTATTTCTTAATTGGAAACTGAGGTCAGAAAAAATAAAAAATGTTTAATTGTACCTCATGTTCCTCTCCGTTTGTCATATTTCAAATTGAAACAAATATCTTCTGAGCAATAAATACATAATTTAATTATAAATGTGAAAATTCTGTTTGTCTCTAAGTAGCCTATTTTTATAAGGCAAATTTAAGTGAAACATGTAAAATAACATCTTTATTTGACCGGGAATTCATGAAAATGTGTCATCGGCAATTGGAAATCAGTAAAACACAAAAGTATCATGTTTCAAAAACACAGTGTTTGATTGCATCTAAATCTGATTAGTATACACCTTATCCTTACATAGATTTCGATAAAAAATTAAGGAAATTATTTATCATATATTTCGAAATAAATTAGGTTTTCAGAAAGTTGTTTGTTATCTATAACAAAAAATTTTATTTACTATGTATATATGCATGTTGGTAAAGAGACTTACATTTATTCTAACAACATGCATGTATGAAAATTAGTATTACTTGAAAACTGTATGTAACTGCCTTTTATGCGATATTATGAATATATTCAATTATATCATATTAAAGCAACGCATTGGAAGATACTTTACTTCTAAATTAAAGCAGAATACGAATTGAGACATTAAAAATATATTTCTTCATAATAACCTAATAAATTTACTTTATTACGGCAATGTTTTGGTTTGAATATATAAATTCAAATTGACCGAAAAGTATTATAATATATGAAAAAAAAAATAAAAAAAATTTAAGAACTGCTCGCTAGATAAGTAGGCAAGAAAAATAGTTGTAAATTTTTAAATATAATTTCCATTATTAATTTATGCATTAAGACGTAAATACATAATATAAAAGATATGCATGATTAAAGTATTTCGGTTTTTTTCAGTTTATTTCAGGGACCCCATAAATCCGTTTCTAATTATATATAGAATGATTATAAAGAGTTTTGCCACTATAAAAACTTCAGGTAGCCACAACGTTAAAAATTTATGCATAAACTTCAAGTATATAGTTATTTTAAAATACCTATTACAGTTACTGTTATACGACAAAATCTCTGGAATTAAAAAAGTAACACCCACTTTTAACAATTGTTAAGCTATCTGACGAGTAACAAACTTTGAATAACGTTGGCATAAAAAATGTCGGCGTAAAACACAGATAAATTACCATGACATAGAAGCACTGATTTTCTAAACTCTAAGATGCACGATGGAAAAACAGAAGTTTCAATCATGCAAAATAATGTGACGGTATATCGTTGTGATAATCTATAGTGAAACATTTACTTTACTGTAACGCGTCCTTATAAATTTACAAAAGTAGAAATATCAGTTACTCGCACTTTGATCAGAAAAAATTATGTTTTCAGTCAAACAAATCTTTAATTTGTAGGTACGATTTGCCATTGAGTACATATGTGGTTGGCACGTTGTAATCAATCAGTGGTGCATCTTTTTTTTTTTCACACTTGCTTCTTTTTTTTGCTATAACGAGTTATGAAAATGAGCTCATCTGTGTCACTTTTTTGTCTGTGTTTAGCGTCTGCACTTTTGATGCTACAGGAAATAAAATGTGTGTTACAGATTGCGTTGCTAATAACCGAAACCATAAGAGCTTAATTTTTTGCTACTTACCATTCTTCTCTAACGCATACTTTAAAATAATACACCTTGAATTTCCTTAATATTCGATGTTAGAGAGGTGAAAAGTATATAAGAAAATGCATTTTATAATCACTCTATATACACAGAATAAACGCCGTATCATAATTTTAATTTGTGTCAAAACTAATGCAAAGTTCTTATTCATATTAAATATCTTTAAATAGATCTTTAGAAGAGAATTATTTTTCTTGGAAACCCTTCACGACTAAAATCTTAAAATTCTTCGAAGTATCAAACTGATATCTTTTTATTTTTACTTGTAATACTTGTGTTTCATAAAATATCCAATTATAAAGACCACTAGTATACAATAGGGTGGGCCGAAAATGGCCAAAAAAGATTTTTTTTGTGAGATAGTTTTGGGAATAGTGCGGAAAAGTCGCCTAATGGCTCAATTAGAACACACACAAAATTTCGTCAATTTTGCGCAATATCTAGCCGCGCCCCTCTGGCACTGAAAATGTAAAAAGTGACCAAAAAAAAAATGCACTTTTAAGCCATTCTTTGGAAAATTTAGGAATTTGTTTTAAAAAGCAGGCTTTGGTATATCATGGAATAGTTGCCTAATGAATCTGTTGGCACACACACAAAATTTCGTCCATTTTGCTCAATATTTAGCCGGGCCCCTCTTGCTTTAAACAAAAATGTTCCTAAATGTCGCAAAATCGTAACAGATTCGACGTTAGGGGAAATAAAAAAATGTTTTTTTCGAAATCTGTCTTGGAATATCATGAAAAAGTTACCTAATGGGTCACTTAAAACGCACAAACTATTTTGTAAATTTTGTTCAATTTCTAGCCTCGCCCCTCTGGCATTGAACATGCCCCCCCACCCACCCAAAAAAAAAAAAAAAAAATTCCCTTTTAAGCCATTTTTTAAAAAAAATTTGAAATAATTTTTAATGAGTGGCATTGACATATCATAGAATAGTTGCCTAATGTGTCAGTTATAATACTCAAAATTTGGTCCGTTTTGCTCAATATTTAATCGCGCCCTTCTTGCTATAAGCAAAAAAGTGTCTAAATATCACATAATCGTAAGATTGGACGTTAGGGTGGACCAATTTTTAAAAAAAAAAATTTTTAATTGGTCTTGACATAGCGTGGAAAAGTTTCTTAACGGGTCAGTTAAAACACACACAAAATTTTGTCAATTTTGTTCAATATCTATCCGCTTCTCTCTGGCATAAAAAATGTCCATAACATACAAAAAATGCACTTTTAAGCCAATTTTTGAGCGATTACTTAGTAGCATTTGCATAACACGGAATGAGTCCCAGTTAGATTACACAAAAATTTCATCCATTTTTATTGGAATCTAGGGGCGCAATTTGAGTAAAAGTTTAAAAATAAAGATGACAAGCAACGTACTTTGAATGGGTCACTTAGAAACCACATAAAAGGGTCGTCAATGTTGCTCAATATCTAGCTACTCCTGGCATTTCAAAAATCACAAAAATAAATAATATGCATATTAAAGATTATAAATATATTTACTTCTATAATACTTATTTATATTTAGAAATCAAGAAATTAAAATATTATAAAGTAAAAAAGAGTTGGCATAAAATGCTTATAAAGTTTAGTTTTCAGAATAGTACTGTCCCTTATTATCAGATGTTGGAAGTTCTCTTCTTGCTTGAATCTTAGTCCGTATATAACCGTCTTTTGCAGCATCACCACAAACTTTCATTAAAGCTTCAGATATGAGTTTAACACATCTCTCGACTGCTTGCGTGTGACATGGAATCTTCTCAAATGGTTTGTAGGAACCAGTTCTTGCCACATATCTTCCAATTCTTTATCTTCTCTATACATTGTAAGCGGTGGTTCTGTTATGGTGTACTTTGACCAGTCGATGAGATCAATGTAATCAACGGCATTAAAGTTGAGTTCGGTTGGTTATGAAAAAGCCTACCTATGTATGATACCGATCGGTACCGAAAATACAACCGATGAGCTTCGTATATAATCGTAAAGTTTGCGATTCTGGTTTATGCACCAATGTAGTTTGAGATAAAATTAAAGCAACATTTCACGGTATGGCTAGACATGCCTGGAAGATGATTCCTCTTTCAAGGAAGTTGCCTAACCATTTAAAAAAAATTACATATAAGAAAAATTTCAAACAATGCATATTTTGCCCATCTGGAAAATATGCTAGGGGTAATGCTAACGGATTCTCAATATCATATCCGGGAATTAGCAGTAGGTGAATACTGCACATTAGGAATAAGACATTTGAAGACATACGCTTTTTCAACCTCCTGAACTCAAATATAATGCCGTTGATTACATTGATCTCATCGACTGGTCAAAATACACCATAACACAACCACTGCTTACAATGTGTACAAAAGATGAAGAATTGGAATCTAGGGGAGCCATTAGATTCCGATCAAAATGGATGAAACTTTTTGTGTGTTCTAACTGACCCATTATGCAACCATTCTGTGCTATACAAATGCTGGTTTTTTAAAAAAAAATTAAGTAATCGCTCAAAAAATGGCTTAAAAGTGCATTTTTTTAATGTTTTGGACATTTTTTGGACATTTTTGATGCCAGAGGGACGCGGCTAGATGTTCAACAAAATTGACGAAATTGTGTGCGTGTTTTAATCGACCCATTAGACAACTTTTCCATGCTATGTGAAGACCAATTTAAAAAAAAAACAATTTCGACCATCCCAATGTTCAATCTTACGATTTTGTGACATTTAGAATTTTTTTTTGTTTATAGCAAGAGGGGCGCGGCTAAATATTGAGCAAAACGGACGAAATTTTGTGTATGTTCTAACTGACACATTATGCAACTATTCCATGCTATGCCAGTGCCATTTTTTAAAAATAATTTCCAAAAAATTCAAAAAATGGCTTAAAAGTGCATTTTTGTGTGTTTTTGGACATTTTCAATGCCAGAGGGGCGCGGCAAGATATTGAGCAAAATTGACCCATTAGGTAACTTTTTCACGGTATTCCAAGGCTGATTTCGAAAAAATATTTATTTTATCCCATCTAACGTCGAATCTGTTACGATTTTGAGATATTTGGGCACATTTTTGTTCAAAGCAAGAGGGGCGCGGCTGAATATTGTAACATCATAGAGAACTTAGTTTTGTCTCGCTGGGTGGCGCTGCCGAGAGTTGTTTTGGTGTGCCTGTTTTGGTTTTGAAGAGAGATGAGACGAGACGAGACGAGACTAGACGACTAGAAGAAGAAGAATGGCAAAATCTTTATATCTATAATTGTTTCTCTTAAATCTAAAATATTTTCGTGTTTGTTGTGTGGATTGTGCCTTGCCCCGTTATTCATGTGTGTGTGGAAAATAAAGATCCTTTTCTATGGAAACGGTGTTCTTGATGATGGTACAAGAACACGTAATTTGGTGGCAGTCTAAGGGATCGTACGATACGTCCAAAGATCGAGGTGAGTGTTTTCTTTCCAGTCTGGGATCAGATCAGTGTATTTTGTTCAAAAATTATTATAGTAATTAATTTGAATTGAGTATTTTTTTTAAATGTCCGGTAGGCTGAAAACAAAACTTCCTGCTTCTGATTTTGGAAAAAAAGGTTTGCCTAGGAATTGGTAAAAAAAAAAAATCTCTTTTATTAATTGCTTGAGAATAATCTGTTTTGAAATAACTGGTCCATTTTAAATGATTTCTTGTCATAATAATCCATGTTGTATGTGTAACATTTAAGAATTTTGGCTGTAAAAAAAATTTCGGGAAGATATACAAATCCTTTATATATAAAAATTGTTGAAGTTCTGGTTGAATGTTTGGTTTGATACAACATATTATGCTATATTTTAATTAATGTAACAATTAGTTGCATGTTTAGAATCTTCTGTAACAAAATTTTCTGTTTGATATATAAGTTCTTTATAGATGAAAATTGTGGAGATTCTGGTTAAATGTTTGCTAAATAACATATTGAAATATGATTTATTTGTGGTAACAATTAAATTCTTGTCCGGTGTGCAATAAATTCAGAAACTTAAAAGTTTAAAACAAAATAGTTCGTTTTGTTGAGTTTGCATAGGAAAGAACAATTGTGTTGTTTATTTTATTGTTATTCATAGTTAATTAAGCAGTGTGTTAATATAGATATTTTGTGAAAATATTTGAATTTGAAAGTTTCATTTCAGAAATAGTTTCATATACTTAAGATGTCTGGTAAATATTAACATTAAGTTAAATCTGGATAAATTACTTTAATTTCATCTAGTTTAAATAATTATAAACCTTGTTTTATATTATTATATTTGGCAAAATATAAGTTTTGCCATTTGTTGCTTCATTCGTTGAAAAGAGAACTATTAAGTTTTGCAATGACCTTGACACGTGTCTGAATTTGAAGTATTGCTGTGTTTTATTCCACATTGAATGAAGTAGGGGAGAAAAGGATATTTGGTTGTTTTTTTTTAGGAAAGAACTAATGGTCGTTTTTTTTTTTTATTTTTTTTTTTATTCAACTGTACCTTTGATGCATGATGTGTGGGGTAATATTTTTGTATTAAGAAATAATTTCTGTTCGGAAATTTGCTTTTCTGTGTGGTGAATTGAAATGATAGTGCCTTATAAAAAAAAATATATATTTGCATATAGTGGATTGTTGGTATTAAAAAAAGGAAAAGGGTGATTTTTTTTAAAAATTAATATTGCATTTTATATTTTAATAAGTGTTTTAAAAATAAGGTTAATCAGTTAGGATTCACTCAATGCTTTTGAGCCATCAAGGGTGTGGATCTTTCTTATAAACATCCAAATAGTTTAAACATTTTCAGTATTCTGATTTTGAAAAAAAAAAATATATATTGTGTGGAATCATGGCATTTTTAGGCTCTGCTAAGAAAATAGATTTACAGGTGTTAGCTTCTGAACTCGATATTGAATTAGAACCTTCTGCTAAGGTTATTGCTTTAAAGAAAGCCATCCAGTCTCATGAAAATTATGAAGAAGAGTTTGTGAAAAATCTGTTACAAACAATCATTTCGGATAGGATTCAAATCGAAGAAAAAGAGAAGTTAGAAAGGGAAGAAATTAAACAACAAGAGAGGCTAGAACATGAAGAAAAGAAGCAACGAGAAAGATTAGAACAAGAACGCCAGTTTGAGCTTCAAAATCTTAAACTTGAATTGGACAATAGACCCGAGGCAAATATAAGTGCATCAAAGCCTAAGTGGGAATTGCATCACCTGATGCAGAAGTTTGATCCCAAGAGTGGTGATATCAGTTTATACCTAGTTCTCTTTGAACGACAAGCTCAGCGAATTGAACTAGCTGAACAATTCTGGGTGTCCCACTTAATTGGACTACTTCCAAATGAAATGGGTTTATTAATTGCCAGAGAGTCTGATGAAATCTGCAATGATTACCAGGAGGTTAAGAAGATATTGTTGAAAAGGTATAAATTGACACCCGAGAGGTTTCGGCAACTTTTTTGCCAACACAACAAGAGTACTGACGGTTCCTGGAAAGACTATGTTTACGAATTGAGAAATTATTTCCAAGAATGGATAAAAGGGTTGGAAGTAGATACCTTTCAAAAATTATGTGATTTAACGATTACAGACCAGATAAAGCGCAGAACTCCTGCTGAAATCAGGGAACATTTTATTGATGAGTGGGCTCATATTAAATCTCCTGAAGTCCTGGCTGAAAAGTTAGATGAGTACGATACTGTACGGCGACTCATAAAGAAAAAGGCTATCGTTTCTGGAGAAAAATCAGTTCCATTTTGGAAGAATAAGCTCAACACAGAGAAAAAACCTTTTACAAGAGAACCAAAGCCGGAACAAAATGAAGCAGAAAATACAAATAAATTAAAGGAAGTATTTGAAAGACGCAAGAAACCACGTTGTTATCATTGTGATTCAACAGAACATTTGCGTCCAAATTGTATTTTGTTGAAGAAAAATCAAGAAAACATCTCCAACCTCAATCGTGTTATTATAAAAGAGGACGATGAATCGATGATACCTTTCACCTACATAGGAGAAGTGAATGGTTTCCAGATGAAAATTCTTCGTGATACTGGGACCAGTATTGATGTGGTGTGTAGGAATCGAATAAAACCAGAAATGCTCATAGGCGAAAACATCTGGGTTCAACAACCTTTGGATGAAGCTCCTGTTTGTTTGCCATTAGCAGAAGTGGAATTGAAAGGTGAATTTGGTCATGTGATTACCAAAGCTGCTGTCGTTTGGAGTCAAGTCGACAAAGGAAGATACTTGCTTGGAAATCGAACTGCAGCTCTTTTAGAAATGATGAAAAATGACTCTGTTCCATATCAGATGAATGCCATACAAACCAGAGCCCAAAAGCGTGCTCAAGAATCAGAAATGGAAGCTGTCGAAGAATCCATGACTGAAGATAACAACCCTGTGGATGATGAAGGACAAGGAATTGTGATCGAAGAAGACGATTTGTTTTCCTTCCCTTTTAAAGAACAAGAATACGAGGGTTTGTCTCTTTTGAAAGTTGATTCTAGAACATTCGCATCTCAGCAAAAAGACTGTCCTGTTTTGAAGTCAATCATTGAAAAACTGCAGCTAAAACAACCTGGAGATCCTCGAGGAGAGTTTGAAATCCTTTCAAACGGCATACTTATAAAGAAGAAAACGGATAAGCTAGGAGTGGAGAGACCCTTATTGGTCATACCAAAAAAATATCGAGATGATTTAAAAGCTCTGTGCCACGAGGGAACCTCAGGACACCTGGGAGTGACAAAAACTAAAGATATATTCTCCAGATATTTCTTTTGGCCCCAGTGCTACAAGGAGATTGAAGAATATGTTAGAAGTTGCGACAGATGTCAGCGGGTTGGAAAACCTAATGACAAGAAGAAAGCTCCAATGAAGATAGTTCCTGTGATACAAGAGATTTTCTCAAAAATCAACGTCGATGCTTGTGGACCTCTTCCCGTTACTCCAAGTGGTAAACGTTATCTTATTACTGCCATGTGTCTTGCATCGAAATACCCGGATGCTGTTCCTGTTGATGATATCAGGTCGGTTTCAGTGGTTGATGCATTAATGCAGATTTTTAGTAGAATGGGATTCCCGAAGATTATACAGATGGACCAAGGAAGTTCTTTTACCAGTGAACTGACCACAACATTTTTAGAGAAGTTTGGTATAACCATCGTACACAGCTATGTTTATCATCCTCAGAGTAATCCAGTGGAGAGATTTCACCGATCAGTTAAAAGAATTTTGAGAGTGTTGTATTTAGAGGCAGGAACTGATTGGGAAAGGTCTATATATCCAGCTTTATTTGCTTTAAGGACAGTAACTCATGAGAGTACAGGATTTACCCCAGCAGAACTTGTGCATGGTAAAAACTTGCGAACTCCACTGACACTGTTGTATGAAAAATGGATGAACCAGGAAGATGAAGATGAACCAGTGACAGAATATGTTTTTGCTTTGATAAATCGTATGAAACGCTGTCAAGAGCTTGCTGCAGCCAAGATGGAGGAATCTCAACAGAGAAATAAAACTTGGTACGACAAAAGGGCAGTCAAGCGTGAGTTTCGTGAAGGTGATTTAGTGCTTATATTTTCTACATTTAAAGAAAACAAAATGAGTCCCCATTGAACTGGACCAGGAACTATCCTAAAAAAACTTTCTGAAACAAATTATGTAGTAGAACTCCCCGATGTAAAGGCAACTTCTAAAGTGTATCATATTAACATGCTCAAGCCTTATTACAAAAGATCTGAACTGGTGAATTTTCTACTAAGTGAAAGGGATGAAAAAGTCGATGAAGACGAAATGGAAATTCCTTATGTGGACTCTAACCCAAATATCTTGGATATTGAAGAAATGTTTCAAGACTATTATAAGGAAACTAATCTAAATGAGGATCAAATCATTAAACTGAAAAGGCTGGTTTGCAAATATGAGATGTGCTTCTCCAATGTTCCTGGGAAGACTGATCTAGTTATTCACGATATTGAACTTATCACCGATCAGCCACTTCTTTCCAAACCTTATAGAAATTCGCCCAGACAAAATTCTATCCTAAAAGCTGAAATCCAGAAGATGCTGGATATGAAGATAATAGAAGTCGGGTTTTCAGATTTCACCTCTCCTATGATTCTGGTTGAGTCGCCTGGAAAAGACCCAAGACCGTGCATTGATTATAGAAATCTTAATAAAATCACAAAGACTAAGTTTTTCCCATTACCGAACATAGAAGAAAGAGTTGAAACCGTCTCATCGGCTCAATATATCACAATGCTGGACTTGTCAAAGGGGTATTGGCAAATTCCTCTAAGTACACAAGCTCAAAGACTAGCTGCATTTGTGACTACATTTGGTACGTACAGACCTTTGAGGATGCCATTTGGCCTAAAAAATGCCCCCTATGAATTCAGCAAAATGGTCTCGCTACTTTTGGAGGGATGTGAGGAGTTTGCCGTGCCATACCTCTATGACATCGCGATCTTCTCAAGTTCCTTTCCAAAGCATTTGAAACAGGTCGACATTGTACTAGGAATAATAAAGAATGCTGGACTAACCATCAAACAGTCAAAGTGCAAGTTTGCGCAGGGTCAAGTACAATATCTTGGACATGTCGTTGGACATGGATGCAGGAAGCCAGCAGACTTGAAAATCGAAGCAATCAAGAACTTTCCTCAACCCAAGACCAAAACTTATGTAAGAGCTTTCCTCGGCTTGGCTGGGTACTATAATCGTTACATGCCTATGTTTTCGTCCATTGCATCCCCTTTGACGGATGTGTTGAAAGGGAAAACGCGTCAAGGAACAATTAATTGGACTTCAGACTGTGATAAAGTATTCGTTGCCCTGAAGGAATCGCTCTGTAATTTTCCTATACTATATGCACCAGACTATAAAAAACCATTTATAGTGCAAACAGATGCATCGGACAGCGGAATGGGAGTAGTGTTGTCCCAGTTTGGTGACAATGGTTCCGATCATCCAATAATCTACCTCAGTAAGAAGTTTTCGAGTGCAGAAAAACGTTACAGTGTGAGTGAGAAAGAGTCTGCAGCCATCATCTTCGCAATAAAAAAACTCAGGTGTTATCTTGATGGAAACTATTTCACAATCGACACGGACTATAATCCGTTAGTAAGGTTGAACTCTCATGCCAGCACAAATGCTCGACTCATGCGTTGGTCACTGGCGTTACAGCCCTTTAATTTTGATGTCGAACATCGTCGTGGGTCAATGCACCAAAATGCTGATGGGTTAAGCAGGATCCACACTCTTGAGGAATCTGCTTGATAAATTTTTCATTTTTATAATTGTGTAAAAATGTGTTGCTTTTATTATATAACCATATTTTATGTATGTTTAGTATCTATCTATATATTGAGTTTAGAATTTTTTTTTCTGCACTGATCCCACTGATAAGGATACACTCTTTTGCAGTAATTTACAGTAACTATTTTATAAACTTTCTTTCCTCGCAATAACCTCGGACAGAAAGTTTCTTCCAGGGGAGGAAGAACTGTAACATCATAGAGAACTTAGTTTTGTCTCGCTGGGTGGCGCTGCCGAGAGTTGTTTTGGTGTGCCTGTTTTGGTTTTGAAGAGAGATGAGACGAGACGAGACTAGACGACTGGAAGAAGAAGAATGGCAAAATCTTTATATCTATAATTGTTTCTCTTAAATCTAAAATGTTTCGTGTTTGTTGTGTGGATTGTGCCTTGTCCCGTTATTCATGTGTGTGTGGAAAATAAAGATCCTTTTCTATGGAAACTGTGTTCTTGATGATGGTACAATATTAAGCAAAATGGACGAAATTGTGTGTGTGTTCCTACTGATGCATTAGGCAACTATTCCATGCTATACCAATGCTGGTTTTTAAAAATAATTTCCAAAATTTTCCAAAAAATTGCTTAAAAGTGCATTTTTGTGTCACTGTTTACATTTTCAATGCCAGAGGGGCGCGGCAAGATATTGAGCAAAATTGACGAAATTTTGTGTACGTGTTAGCTGACCCATTAGGTAACTTTTTCACGATATTCCAAGACTGATTTTGAAAAAATATTTATTTTATTACATCTAACGTCGAATCTGTTACGATTTTGAGATATTTAGGCACATTTTTGTTCAAAGCAAGAGGGGCGCGACTGAATATTAAGTAAAATGGACGAAATTTTGTGTGTGTTCCTACTGACTGATGCATTAGGCAACTATTCCATGCTATACCAATGCTGGTTTTTAAAAATAATTTACAAAATTTTCCAAAAAATTGCTCAAAAGTGCATTTTTTGTCACTTTTTACATTTTCAATGCCAGAGGGGCGAGGCAAGATATTGAGCAAAATTGACGAAATTTTGTGTACGTTTTAGCTGACCCATTAGGTAACTTTTTCACGGTATTCCAAGACTGATTTCGAAAAAATATTTATTTTATCCCATCTAACGTCGAATCTGTTACGATTTTGAGATATTTAGGCACATTTTTGTTCAAAGCAAGAGGGGCGCGACTGAATATTAAGTAAAATGGACGAAATTTTGTGTGTGTTCCTACTGACTGATACAATAGGCAACTCTTCCATGCTATACCAATGCTGGTTTTTAAAAATAATTTACAAAATTTTCAAAAAATTGCTTAAAAGTGCATTTTTTGTTACTTTTTATATTTTCAATTCCAGAGGGGCGCGGCAAGATATTGAGCAAAATTGACCAAATTTTGTGTGTGTTCTAATTGACCCATTAGGCAACTTTTCCGCTCTATTCCCAAACCAATTTTGAAAAAAAGTTTTTTTGACCCACCCTAGTATACATCTCTGACTCATATTCACTTCTTGACTTTTACTTCACAATGTATTCTCTATCTTCTTTTAGGTAAATAACTATAATTTCTCATTGCAGCTAATTTTAAATAAGAAATTATAGTATTTCAGAGTATTCTTCGTACTATTATTAATATTTAAAATATGTATTTCATGATATATGCAATTGGAATGGCAATAATGTACAGGTATCCTTCCATTTCACTTTCTCATTGAGGACTTCATTGCACATTCATTTCGAAATTTATACAGTCTTTAGTCTTTAATTTGGCGCAAATAAGTTCAATTTGATTTTGGCAGCCATTTTTCAAGCACGTTTTTAGAATGTAACACCTTGCAACTCACCTTCGACTTTAAATAACAAGAAATGGTTATTGTTCGAAGTATTTAATTGGAAAGAACATTAATTTGCAAAATAGCATTCAAACTCTTTTTTTCATTGAGGACATGTACTATCATCTCTCTCCTTTGAGTTTAATGTGAGAAATTTTCACATATTCCACTTTCTAAAAAAAGGTGTACTATATTGAAAGTATCCTTTGAAGTATGTATTTAAAGTATGCATTATTTGAAGTAAATTTATTGTATAGAAATATCAAGCAGACTTTTCTTTATCCTCACCTGTAGTTATGTTAAATATTTAAAAGACTGTTCATAAAAGTAATTGCATATCTTGGATGTATCCTGTACTCCATTTTTCATCCTCACCTGTAATGTGAATGGACTATGTAACACATGAAATTAGAAATACCGTTAGGTGCAGAAATAATTAGATGTATTCTTCATTTATGGTTTTTGTTATCATCTGTATTATAGATGGCTTATTCAAAAACATGTAATTAGAAAGACTGTTAGTGAAAGAAATTACATTTTTTTTTTATGTATCTTGCATTTTCTTCTTACCTTCATCAGTAATATGGCTGGGTTTTGTAAAATGCGTAGTTTGAAACCCTTTCGTGTATATAATCATGATTTATACATCTTCATGGAATGCTTTCACCTTATTAATTTCATTTACCCATCTGTTAATAAAGGGTAACGAAAGTATTGTTTTCGGTTAAAAAAAAGTTTTCGATTTTTTTTTTATATTTCTCCACGTTTTGGAACATTCTGACTTAAAAAAAAAAATTAAAAAAAAATGGTCTAGATAGATGTCTGTCTATGTGTACTTGCGTCTGTGTGTATGTGGTCAGCGTAGCTCCCGAACGAATTGACATAAAGTGTTCAAATTTGGTGTACAGGTTAGTGGTGGCTATGGGACCTGGCATTAAGATTTTCATCAATATTGCGCATGCGCATAAGGTAAATGCCATTGAAAAAATCATGATTTTCAGCAAGTACTAATAAACGGCTTTAACGATTTTAATGAAAAATGCTGCGGTAATGCCTCGTAAGGTGTTCTAAATGATTCTAACACACATTTCTCTTCCCTTGAACATTGCCTATCAATGACTGTTTATCTCTTCTCCTCTATTTCACTTACAAGAAATAAGGTAAGAATTATCAGAAAGTATATTACCGAATTCACCATTCTAGCATGTTGTCTTTTATTTGCCCATGCAAGAATTATCGACAACAATATCGCCAAACCTGCCATTTTTTCAAATGAATAAAAATGTGAAAATGGTAATAGCACAATTTCATTTCAAATTTAAATGTAGTGACTAGTAATATAGTGTAATTGAAAATTGTGAATGTTCCCCTTCCCTCGTTTTTTCTTATCTTTTATGTCTTCTTTCTGATAATAAATATAGGTGCAATTTCTTTTATATTTATTTTTGTAATAAATAGAAACACCCTGATATTCTTTTAATTATTATTAAATCCTTTGTATTAACTTCGATTTGCTGTGTATGTTTGTACTTGCTGGTAAAATCTGCGGAGGACTAATTAATCCACTTGCTGTATTCCAATCAGGTTGAAACTTGACAGATAGATTTGATGTCGATGAAAATTATTTTATCATATAGAATGAGAGGCGACTGCAATTTTTGGACCCCATCAAACATCATTCTGAATTCCGAAAATTGCAGTCGCCTCTCGGACTAATAGTTTTGGGGGCATCACTGTCACTAAAGGGTAGCTTTTACACAAACTTCTATAATCACTTCCGTATACTAATAATTCCCATTTAACCAATCATTGTTAAAACTCTTTCCCGTTCTTAAAATTGTATTAATCAGAATAAATAAGACATTTGAACGTGAATGCATAAATTCACATTCATTTTGTATACATTATGACTAAAAAAACTACTTCTACATGATAATTCTGAGTACTGAAACTTAGCCAGTACACACGTTGTTGATGACAATATTTACTATCAAGTTTTGGGACTGCCGCAGAAAAGTCGCTTTTATACGCGTTTGTTCTCCCTTAAATCAGACTTATGAGCTTTTTATCACATTTTATCATCCAGATTCTAAGCTTTATGTAAACATGTTCAATTTGGTGATATTTAACGACCGAACCTATCCTCTACTAAAATCAACGAGAAATAAAATCTTCATAGGGAAAGTTAACCCACTTTCCGTCATGCAATCGAACTGAATCTTGACAAATAGAATGTTTGTGATTTTATATAAAAGAATTTTTGTGTCAAGATTGACATAAAAGATTGCGAGTTTGGCTACAAACATGTAAATATCCAAGTTAAAACCAAATATTTCTGTTTGGATCCAATATGCTAATTTCATATAAATTACTACGGAAGAACTATTTCTGTCGGACAATAAAAAATTTTGAAATTATTTTTCAATTTTATGTCATTGTACTAATCTTATAAACACATTTTAATTTACCTATGACACACGTCTGTAACAGTCATAGTAATCTACGATATACAAACTGACTTCATTCCCTTTACTTCCTGAATTTACCTACCTTTTCATTTCACATATCATACATTACTATACTGTTTATAGTTTTTTCGGGGAATATTGGGTAAAGACATATGGAAAAACAGACAGAGCGTTTGTATAAGCTCTTCAATGTCTTGATGTAGTGTAAAAAATTAAACAAAATCAAGATATATTAGTAATTCTTCAAAATTGAAATACATCTGCTAAATTCTTCTAAATACTTCCAAATTACCTTATTGGAATTTAGTTTAAAGTATGACCAACTTTAAAGCAGAAACAAAAATCTTTTTAAATAAAGTTTTGTGAAGGGATGTTATTTGAAATAGATACAATGGAGACAATGACTTTTTAAGTCTTAGATTCTTGGTTTAGGTATAAGATTTTTTTTTTTAGTGTTAACAATAAAAACAATGACTAAAATTGGTGGATTAAAGGAGAAAAAGGGCAGTTTTCTGCTATATATATATATATATATATATATATATATATATATATATATATATATATATATATATATATATATATATATATATATATATATATATATATATACATTTTATTACTTTTGATGGGAATTTTTTCTACATTTTCAATTCCTTAATCCCCTTTTTTCCCATATTAAGGACTTTTCGGCAGCCAAATCGTTGTCACTAATTAATAACATGTCTGAAATTAAAACTTCTTAACGTCAAATTATATTTCATCAAAATTTTATGAAAAAAAATTGTTATAATAATTTTTCGATTTCAAATAGGAAACTTATAAGTACTAAGATATTAAAACTGAAAAATATATTTTTATTGTAATACAATGCAATATATTATTGATGTTTATACATATTTATTAGCAGTCTACATTCACTCTACAGAACTATGCATATACAACAAATAGATGTTAACACAATTTGAATAACATATATAAAATAGATACTAACATATATCTGAACAAGTTTTATATATTTAATTTTATAAATAGTTAATTTTGGTAATATAGTGTAAATTAATCTACAAAATATGAACAGAATTTCTGGTGTTCGTAAAACATTTTTTTTATTCACTTCCACTACTTGAAATAACCCTAAAATGTTCAAGAACTGAATTGCTAATATCATACATTTTCAAATGTTTTCCATTGAGCTTAAGCATAATTTAAATGAAAGCATTACTTCAGGAAAGATAATTAGTGACTAAGGAAAAGATAAAAAAAATCTATTTCTAAAGTATTTTTCTAACTAAATGTACTAAACTATAATAGAAATAAGCAAGTGAATTGAAGTTTAGTTTTATTTGATGATTTTATCTTTCAGAGTAGGAAAGAATTATCATTAATTCCACTTTAATAACACCCATATAATGAGTATAAACCTTTTGGGACAAAGTTTGTCTCGCAAAGTCATTCAACACTAATTAATTTATGAATACCATTTCTAGAAATTTCTGAGCATAAATGCCGTCTTTTATTAATAAAGAACGTGCATTAATGCCATCATAATAATTCACTGAAATATAGCGGACATTTTTAGATCACAAACTCTTTTGTTTTAAAAAATAATTATTTTACTCTAGTCTTATTTTCAATTTCGTATAATTTATAAATTGTCAGGATGCTTTTGTAAATCTCTCTAGAAAGTAATTTTCAAACATTCATATGGCATTTGTTTAAAGGTAGATTAATATTAAAGAATAATTTATGAAGTTTTCCTAGTTTAGGAATAACGCTAACATAATTTATTGGAAGTAAACCCAAAATTTGCAAAACCTTATTGTTATTCCTGCGAGTGCTTAGGTTAATCGTAATTTTATTTTATCTTTAATTCTTCAATAATAAATTTTAATCTCATTACACTTTCATAAATTTTAAATACAGTTACATGTGAGTTAAAGCAAAAAGACAATCATTATATGACTATTCATTTCGATATTACCATCAGAAGTTTTACTTTTTGATTTTAGAATACTGCTTAAAATGATGCAAAACACTAAATTTTCTAAATTTCCAAATTTTATTATTTTAAAAATAATATTGATATATCTGAATTGAAAGAAAACAAAAGTTAACCCTTTGCACTCGATGCCTTTTTCGCGCGGAGGGACCAGCAACTCGAGACATTTTAGGTTCGGTTGGCATTTATGGATTTGCTTCATAGAAACTAAACACAGTCATTGGCCTTGCATCAAATTTTCGCATAAAACCTAGTGGTCCTCTCGTGTTTCGGCATACAATCGTGTGGCTCCTGAATGGAGACACTCGAGTGCAAAGGGTTAAACTCTATTTGATTTAAAACATTATATAAAATAATATGACAGTTACTTCACAAGCATGATATTCAAAAACTTAATGTCTAGCCAGGTTTGGAGTTAAGCATTGAAAAAAAAATTTTATGAGGATTCATAAAAAATAAGAATAAAACAAATTGTATGAGTCTTTGTTACTTATTTTGTAAAAAAAACAACTGTAAATTGAATAAAAAGTTATGGACCTGTATCAAAAATAAAAATAGTTAAAATTCAAAGGCACTAATTTAAAATTAAAAAGTTTATCAAACTACAATATTCGAAGTATATCAGCCCACAAATTTCAAAATGATAACTTTGAAATTGTAAATTTCATATTCATGTGTACTATGCTCCCTTAAAACCATTGTTATAATTTATTAATTTTCTTTATTTCCATAATGCCTTTGTACTCTAATAAGAGCATAATTATCTTAATTTTATATATTTCTTAATTGTAAACAGTATACAATCTTATTGAAAGATTAATCACAACATGGTTGTAAATTACAAGATAAATAAAAAGAAATAGTCATAAGTAACCACTAATGAATTGAATATGGATTTTTGTAAAAAATCCTGCCGAGTACCCAGTGTTCGCCAGTTAAATATTTCCAAAGGGTATTTTCACCCCCTCTCTAAATTATAATTGGTATTTTTAAAATCCAAAGGGTATTTTTAAACTCATTTTTTTTTTTTTTGAACTAAAGCAAAATATTTTTTTTTTTTTTTTTTTTACAAAATTAATTACAACAATAACAGTGATGCATGATCGCGATTTTGCGTTTTTTAAACGCTTACTAAAACACTTGATGATTAAAAACCTTAAACTAACTATTAACACTATGAGGTTCAGTGACACCACGTTGGTGTCAGGAAAATACAAGCAACAGAACGAAAATTATCGGGAAAATGCCGGTAACACTACAAAAATTATCTTGAAAATGCAGGCAACATTACGAAAACTATTGCGCAAATGACGGAGAAGTAACACTTGACGATATAGGATATCCCGAAAACCTCGAAAAAGCACCGGCACTACAAGGAATAGGCAATGTGATCTGAACCAGTCCTGTCGCCACCAAAAAAAAAAAAAAAAAATCCCGATTAGACTTGCTGACGACATAACGTTAATCTACTTTTTTTATTAATTCACGCTTGAAGTTACCTTTTTCCTATTTTGAGCAATACGACGACAAAAAGACGGTGTAATTCACTTAATCAAGGAACGTGCGAAATGGCACTTGGAAATTGTGGAACGGCCCCCTACAATCCACCTACTACACGTGGTATCAACAGCCATTCAATGACTTCAGTCAGTCACTGGTGTGTGTGAGGCACTTTAGAACATGAATGCACCTAAGTGACGGGCAATAACATAGGGATTGATCCGCATCTTGCATTTCAGTTGGAAGTAAACGAAAAAATTTCATTTTTTCATAAAAGGACTCTATTTTCAAAGAAAAAAAGCAAGGAGGTAGCCCCATCCTTCGAAAAACTGGTAAGATGATTCCTGACTCTATGAAATGGATTATTTTTAAATATTTAACCATGGTGTGCCGATGCGTGAATTCACGCATGAGGTTAATTCTATGGGGAGGGGGGGGGGGAATCATTTTCAATGCATGTTCACCCATATTCCACGCATTTTGGCGAACTCTGAGAGTGTACCAATAATTGGCAAACTACATGGTTTTCAACTATAATCCTAATTAAATTCATATTTTACAATAAAAAAAAAAGTACAAAAAGAATCAAATGCCACTATGATAAGTTTTTTTCTTAAATTTTCGAAGTTGAATTTTATAAAATTTTGAGTTAGAAATAAAAATGCAGGGACAGGTTTAAAAATGCAGGCTAAAAATGTAAGGGCCGCAAAAGAAATGCATTATCGGTGATTGTTTTTTTTAGTGTTGCGATAATATTAATATAGTTTTGCTGATTTTTAAAAGTACCTAATATTCTGAAACGTAAATATTTATTGAAATAATAATAATATATTTCAAAAGCTTATTATAGAGTTTGTTATTTATTATTTTAAAAGTACACAGTTTTCTGTAAGTTGAATGCACCAAATAAGATCAACGTATGGTTTAAAAATCAAAAGTTGGTTTGGTTGTATTCAGATTATCTGGCGCCGTCAGCAACACGAGGGCTATAATGCACCGAAACATTTCGTCATTTAACAAACCAACATACATTTACAAACACCCATGCCTACACGGGACTCGAACCCGCAACCTCGCGGTAAAAATCAAAAGTAATCAAACTGCAGAAGATACATAAAAAATCAATTTTTCAAAATACTCAAAGTGAGTTAATTTAATTACAAACATCCCGTTTCTAATTGTGTAATATCTCCCACCCTAAATAAAAAAAAAATATTTCTGAGGAAAAATGCTCTTGGATTATTTTAAAAAGAAAAAAAGAATTGGGTCACATCATCCACCCAGTAAATGAGTCAGGATCTACAGATATCTGAAATTAGTTGAAAAATAAGTTTTTATAGCAAAATGTACACAGCAAGATTGTTAAAACTATAAAAAAAAAAAAAAAATGTTTTAAATCTAGTGTCCTTTGTTGGCTAAAAATAAGAGTAGAAAGAAGAAAATTATTTAAAATTATTTTTCGGCATTACTATTTAGCATTTGAAGTCGATACCGAAACTGTAAAATACTTATTATATGAAATAATATTGGCCGTTTTCTTAAAGCCTTTTTTTCCCCATGAAAGTGCATAAAATTCTTTTTTAAAAACAGAAAAAATTTGAAAATATAAATATATAATTCTTAGTAATTACTGTAAGGTGTTCAAATATATATGTTGCATTTTATTTATTTTGGCAAAGGTTTTTTACTTTAATTCTTTGAATTTCATATTAAAATAACTAGTTGGCCTCAAAAAGATTGTTCACTTTTAAATGTGCTAACCTCAAAGGTGAAAAGAGAGATTTTTAAAATTATTTATGAAAAAATACTTGTCTATCTTTGTATAGGGAAAGAATTCGTACCAAAGATACACCTTTGCATTTAGAATTTCCTTTCCATTTCTCAAAGAAATTTCGTCACAATTTCATTTCAAGGGGAATTTATTTGATTACTCAATTCTAAATTTTTGATTAATGAAATATTTGATTGATTGTACTATTAAAATAATAAAATTCTATGCTTCTAATATTGTACCTAGGTAGAACAGCTTTGCCAAAGTTTCCAAAAGATATGAAATGTGGTTGGCGAAAGAAAATATCCGTATATTTTAAAAGCTTTCATAAGAACTTTCATACAAATCGCATTTATTTGTGATCAATATTTTGAATGTCATCTTGAATCTTATGTTGGTTAACAATGAAACTTGTATCTACTTATGGTACTAAACAAATGAAGCAATTTCTAAATAAACAAAATCACTGTTCAACAACTAAAAATTACCCCGATATTTATATATAGCCATGCAATTATTGTCTAACAAATTCTTTTGAAGTATAGATACCATACCTCAATATCTTCCAAAATGTATCACATCATTTTATTGCCAGTTTGTTAATTTAGGTATAAAAAACATGATAGTTCTGATCAAAATAAAAATAATAATAATAATTTGAAATTGAAAGACAATTTAGATTAAAATTAATCTTAACACATTTCTATACACATCATCCACTTTTTAACAACTAGCATTTTTTATACTCTTATATCAAAAGACAAGTTCAAAAATATCTCGGTCGCATTAACTAATTTTCCAAAGAAATTATTTCATTTGTAAAAGATTGCAAGATTTAAGTGCTACAATATACAGTCCAAACCAATTGTTTAACCATTTAAACAAACTTCTTAAGTTAAAAAGTACGTATTTATTTGATGAATTTCCATAAACCGCTGACTTTTCCATTTAGAGAAGGTTATTTAAGCTTTCTTGTATTGCACCAGTTTCACGGTTTAAATGAGTTCTTCATACTTATTAAATTCCCATTGTTAAGTATAAAGTTTCATATTCTTTTATAAATACATTTTACTCCTTAAAATGAAAGTTACAAGTCGAGTAAATACTGCCAATTAATAACTAATAAAGCATTTTAGATTGAAGTTATTTTTTTAATGTATGCCATTGTATAGAAAATAATAGTATTTATGTAGGAATGAGATATCAGTACACTGAATTATATCATGTTTCTCTGATTATGAGTAACAAATATCCTCAGTGAAAACAATAGCAATAGAAACATTTTTCAAATCAATTACCTTAACGTCAATTATCTCTTTTAACTACAAGTTATCCTTTATTGAGACAATAATATTTTGCTCATATTAAAATTTTATCCATGTTTGATTCTTTAAATGTTATCTATACAAAGAAAAGCTTATTTTTTTTTTAAAAAAATCATATCTACGAGTTGAAAATATGTTATTCTTAGCATTTCAGAAACATCCAGATGAAAAAAGATTTTAATGATTTTGACCTTCTGTTGGTGACAAGTTCTTTGAAAATCATTTTAAGTTCTTTATAGACTCTAAACTTTACGAAAGAGTGACAGGAAGCAATGGTCATATTGAATGCAAGACTTGAAATTTCTAATCTAACGTTAGTTTAGTTGTGTTTTTGACGCTGTTTCTGTAATAAAAGGAAGGTATTTTTGTTCTCATAAAATAAGTAGAAAAAGCTGACAGTTGTTATTGAGCAATAAAGAAAATTTTGTTTCTCACTTTTTAAATGAGTATTGACTAATCCTTATTTGTCAACTACAACGAAAATTATGTAATTTTATGTAATTATAAGTTTTGACATTAAAAGTACTTTAAATCTTTAAATGATATACATGGTCTGTAACGGAACTCTGATCTACTCATCTTAAAAAGGTTTTATAATAAGATCAAACTTTCCTTCCAAACTTCCTTATTTGAGATATTAAAACTTGATATTATAACAAAATTGAAAAATATATTTTAACCAAAAATAGTACTTGAATATGGAAAACTGTTCATTTATTCAATAGAAAAGTAATGGCACGAGTATAGTATTATCTTACTTTGTTTCGAAATTCAGTTCTTCTGTGTGTAAATTGAAAGTAGATAATGCAAACCAAAGTTTTACAAAGTTTTCAGTATAAATCTTTTATATGCATTGTTAATTTTTATATTAATTAACATTTCATTGCTGATTCTGTTGTGCTTGGTGTTTGCATTAAATTTTAAATATTAAAGACATCTCTATCAGCAAAATAGGCGATGAACTACGTTTCAAAATTGTTTTTTAAAAAATTAATGCGATTTTATGAATTCACGTTCAAATATCTTTTATTTATTCTGAATAAAATAAATTTTGGCAACAATGATAGGTTAAAATTCTTTCACATAAGCGATACTACGCAACACAACGTTGAATTGAGTGGAACACTTTCCATAATAAATTTATGCATTCACGTCCGATTATCTTTTATTTACCCCAATTAAAATAATTTTGGCAACAGGAAAAACTTTCAACAATAATCGGTTAATGGGATTTATTAATATTGCAAAAAGATTTTAGAAATATGTGTAAAAGCCGTCTTTTCGTGACAGAGACAGCCACTTAAATTTAATAGAATGCTTTGTCATTAATATCAAATCTATTTGCCAAGTTTCAACCTGAACAGATAACGGCAAGTGGGTTAACACAGATTTTCCAGGCAGCCACACACAAACATACAAAATTGAAATTAATACAGAGGATTTACTATAGAACAAATCGTATAAAAGACAATATATTAAAATCATTTATTACTGTTGCTGAAGGTAGCAGGAGGTTGCAAGTAAATTTAATATATCTAGAAAAACAGTTGAGTGCTAAATCACTAACTAAACACTAGACATTTGTCTAATTACATGTTTCTCATAATTCACTCGCATGACATACATAACCGAATAATATAAGCCATGAAAACAAAGTTTTAACATAAATCCTTTATATGCATTACCAATTTTTATTTGCAATTGCTACTTTTGAGCACAAATTAAGTATTCATTGCGGTTGACTACTACGAACAAAACACCCATTTCAACCTATTTACTAACTTTTTTTGTCTCCAAAACTCGATTAAATACATTGTCTTCTATAACGAGTATATTAGCCAAGATTCAGCTTGACTATAAGACGGTAAGTTGGTTAATTAAGACTTCAAAGATTTGCCTCGTCCACCTTAATAGGGGACTGTTTCAATCATTAAATATTCCCAAATTGAACATGTTTGATTTAAGTTTGGTGTCTGGATAACAGAACGTGAGGAAAAGGTGATTAGTCGTCTGACGTATGGCAATAGAAACGCTTGTAAAAAGCCTTTGTGTTACAGTCCCCAAACTTGATAGAAAACATTGTTATCTACAACGAGTGTTCCAGTCAAGTTTCAAAGTTACAGTTCAATTGTTTGACGGAAAGTAGATTTATTAGTAAACCCATGTGAAAATTAAAATGTGTGTAAAAGCTGCATTTTAATGATAGTGACAACCCCAAGACTTGATAAACTGCAATCTTATCAGCAAAAAATCTATCTGTAAAATTTCAGCTCGATTGGAAGAAGGCAAGTTGATTTATGTTTATTTCAAAGTGATAATAGAAGCGTGTGTAAAAGTGACCTTTTATTGACAGTGACTGCTCCTAAAACTTGACAAAATGCATTTTCATCGACATTAAATATATCTGCCAAGTTTAATTTTGATCGGAAAACGGCAAGTGGGTTAATTAGCCCTCCGCAGATTTACTCGATATCAGCAAATATACACATACATCCACAAAATTGAAATTAATATGAAGAAGTCGGTAACCAGCAGATGAAAGGGGGATTTTTGTAATCCTAATTCAAGATAACAATGGAAAACTAAAAAGATAATGAAAATACCTTATCAAGTTGAATAGAACTGCTGGGTTTTTTAACATGAATGGTGATTTCTGTGAGATAATACAAAGGAAAAAGGTTTACATTCATAAATGGGGGAAAACATTATCTAACGTAGATGATAATGCATGGGAAAATTGTTTTTATCTATGGGCTTTTTTATATTCCGTATTTCATCGTTTATTTATGTATATAAAAGTAACAAATTATGTTCAATCGTCACTATATCCAGTTTCAATCAGAAACAATAATGTCCATCTTCTTTCATTTCTGTATTCTCTTCCTCGGTCAGTTGACTGCTGGTGTTACACTTGTCGAAGTTGGTGCATCAGACTCGCTTGCCGCCAGATGCAGAGCTCCTGAGATGGGTCTACCTTCAACAGATGCAAGATTTCACGTCCTTCCTTCCTCTTCCAAAAATGAATCTGTAAAATCACCTGGAAACTTTGATGCTTCGAGTCTTTCTATTGATACAGATTGTAATTCCAAATTAGATTCTTTTCTCTCTGAGTGCCTCTACGATGTGAGTTACGACTTCGATCCTGAACGAATTCCTCAAGTTGTACGCAGGGTGTCCTGCAAAGGTGATCAAGGTTTGCGAATTCTTCATCCCAACCAACATCGAAGAAGTCGAATTTTTGGGTGTGAAGAAGTGAAATACGAAATTTCAATATTGAGGAAGGATCCTTGTACCTCTTCAGATGACAGTGCACATTTTATATCATCATTGGAAACAATTATTGTTGCCTGCATCAGAACCGTAGTGGTAGGACATTTGAACTTTTTTCATTTTAAACTTTTCTGTTTGTAGAACTAACTCAAGGGGATTCATTTCTTAGTTGAACGCTGAGTACAAGAATAATGTGCCTCCATACTTATGACAGCTTTCTTTATAAGTCCCACCGCCCCTCCCCCCCCCCAAAAAAAAAAAAAAAAAAATTGTGATCACTTATTTTAAAGGAGTATATTATTTCATACATGTATATTTGCATACTATTTATTAACACTTGATACATATACTGTTATGGTAGTAATTTATTAATTTTATTTAATTTACATCTATGCCATATTTATTGCCATCTGATGAAAATTGCTGTTTTCTTGAATGTTACTAACATTCTTAATATTTTTATTTGACTTCTAATAAATAAAGTATTTTATTTTATTGTATTGTTTTCAGTCGATTTTATTTCATTACAATCTCAATAGTTCCCAAAACATGTTACCATTTTTTATAGTTAAATACATTAATTTTAATTGTATTATTTTTTATTACGGTTTGTGTTAATTCAAATATTGACACTAAAACTATGAGTAGAATATTTTTCTTAGTTGTTGTAGGTAATATAATTATGTTAATTTGGTTACTCATTCAATTAACATTAATGAAATGCAGAAAAGTTTCAAATAAATTTTAAATTCTGACTTATACAGCTGAAACTGAAGAACAACAAGAAAAAAAATTTAGTAGAAATAGTTAACTTTCCATCATAATCCAACTGAATCTTGCCAAATAGATTTATGAACAATACAAGGTTTTAGGAAAAATACAAGTGTGTGATCTTTAAAATAAAAAAAAAAAGCTTTAAGGAAAGTATTGGTAAATATTTTTTATCATATGCTGCCAACCTGACTAGAAAAATTAAAAATTAAAAATGTATGTTCTTGTATTTTTAATTACATTGGTCAATAAGATGAAACAGGTTTACAAACTATTGCAACAACTAAACATCTTCTTAATAATTGGATTTGTAGCATATCTTATAAAGTAGATTATTTTATAGTGTGTGTAATAAAAATTCCTGCATTATTCAACATTTATTTTAAATAATAACAAACAAAATAAACCTCTAACATATGCAATGGTAAAGTTTGTTATGTCATATTTTGCACAAAATAATGCATTTTTAATAGTCATTACTGCTAACACTTATATTTTGAACTCTAAAACTTCGATCATAAGAGAATTTAAAAATTAAAAATAATTCTCTTAGTTAAACCATGCTTTGATTTGCTTATTAACTACACTTAATGAAGAAATTAGTAAGCAATATTGGAGGGATGGAAAAGTGTGATTATGCCTATACTGGAAATTAGTAAGCAATATTGGAGGAATGAATTAATAAGCAATAAAGTGTGATTATACTTATAATCACACTTTTGCATCACGCATTTCAGTCATAAGTTTTCGACTTCAAACTGAAATTTTCTTTTTAAACTGAAATTTAAAAAAAAAATAACTAAATTTTCTTTTCAAACTGAAATATTAGAAAATTTTGCTAATATTTTTTTTAAACTAAAATTTTAGAAAACTTTACTAAATTTCTTTGAAAACTTTTGTAAAGTATACCATAGAATACATTTCTATAAATGTTTTGTTTTTCAAAATATATGAGTACAGTATTATTAGAAAAGAACAAATATTTGTTTCATTAGCCATAATTTACTTTTCGATAAAGGAGGATTCAAACTCGAAGCTCATTCAAAGAAGCTAATTAAAAGAAGTTTATCTTTTGAAAAATCTTTTTAAATCAGCAAGATAAATATTTGCTGTCAAAAATAACAGACTCTATTTAAAACTAGACAAAAATATCAATGCATATTTCTTACACGTCAAATATAAAAAATATATATTGAATATGCTTTATATACATCAGAGACTCATATTCATGTAGTTTTGTAACTGCGGAACGAACCTATTAAGTTGTTATTAATATAACTTCAATTGAGTTTTTATGCATTCAATTATAACGACACAAAACTTGAATTTGAAATATCATTATAAATATTTTGGGGACAATTTATAGTGTAAGGAAGGTAATATTTTTATGTCAGTTCTTTTTTTTCTTTTTCTTCTCCTTTTTGTAAATTTGGTGTCTAACTGGATACAAATGTCTTCTATTATAAGACAAATATGTAGGAAAAAAATTCAATTTCGAGATATTCCAATCTTTTAATAATTGGACACAATCCATAGTTATTATTTACATAAACCTTTTTAAATCATTTTTACTTCGACATTGGTTATAATACAAAATGTCAACTTTGGATAACAATATTTCATTAATTCTTGTTGATAAATCAAATTTTATTTATATTAAAATTAAAGGTATATTATCTTTCATTGGCCATACATAAAGAAGCATGTTTTTTCCTAATATAGAAATTTGTATGGTGAGTTTGTTTTGAAATCGACTTTTCATTACGTAATTTTGAGTAGTTGATAAATATTTTAACGCCACCGTAAACAAATATTAAGTTAAATGTTACAATGTTTATGTAAGAGGAATTAATGAATTTCCACTGAACTAAATTTAACATATGTTATTTTGTAGTAATTTCTTATAATACAACTCATTTTCTCAAATAAAATAGTTGAATGAAATAAAATAGTTGCATTCAGTTACAAACAATTAAAAAAAGGGAATGCAAATTATTTCTTAATGTTATTTTTATGTTTTCATGAATTGTTAGTAATTCAATGCTAAATACAAATATCATGCTAAATGCTTAATACAAATGCACATGTACTAAAACTGCATTTTGATTTGTGGTACAGTACGAAAAAAAAACAAAAAAAAAAAACAGAACGATGGCTATATCTTCGGTTCTAATTATCGTAGAATCTTACGGTTTGCACCAAAATGTTTTGCTTACGATTTTCTATATATCTGATGCGATATTTTTTTCTTGAGGGACCGTTTACTAAGTAAAAGTAACGCTATCTTCGAAAATTTCAATACGAACCCTTATTTTTTATCATTTCATTCGATTCAGAATACATCATTTACCCTGTATATCAAATTTCAATGCATTATGTTGAAAAACACGTCACTTATGAGCGAAAATATTTCGACCTTTTTTTGACCGATCTTCAGGGAGAATTTCCATAAAACGAAAGGTATTTTTAAGGTTCTTCTTCACAGCGGGAGAAATAGAACGGTCAATGTGGCGCGTTTCACGAAGATTAAAAAATACAAGTATTAGTCTAAAATTGCATAGAAACTACTTGGATTTATAGTGTCATGTTTTAGATTAATACAAAAATAGCAAGTAAACGCAAAAGTAACATAATTTATTTACAACATTAAAGATGTGCATTCTTCACACGAAATAAATAAAATATCGAAAACTGTAATTGCAGAAATATAACGAATACTAATGATGATTAGAAAATTAATAAATATTAAATGTAGGCATTAGTAAACAGTATTTAGCAAAGCATGAATATTTTACAGAAATATTTCACTATAAACACAAATGTAACTAGATCGTTGAAATTATTTATAAAATGAAAAAGTCACATGATTTAGTAAAATTTTTAAAGGATAACTTATTGAAATTGCTTAAAAAATGTTGTTTTAAATAAATGGAATTTAAGAAAGCAAATTAAAAAAAAAAAAAAAAAAAAAAAAAAAAAAAAAATTGATAGTTTACAGAAAAAATAATTAATAATTTAAAAAACTAAAAAACACGCTTTAATAGAAAATCAAACTAAAAAGTAGAAAATAATCAATAGATTAAAAAACTAAGAAACACGCTTTAATAGAAAAGTGAACTAAAAAGTAGAAGATAATTTTAAATAAGTTTGAAATAAGAATAGAGTGATTAACAAGAAATATTTATTTTATCGTACAAAAGCTTGGGGTGCTTTTTAAGATATTTTCATAATGGCTCTACTTTTACCAATATCTGTCATTAAATATTTACAAAAATTGACATCAAGCACCCCACGCTTTTTTACGATAAAATAAATATTTCTTTTTAATCACTATTCTTATTTCAAACTTATTTAAAATTATCTTCTACTTTTTAGTTCACTTTCCTATTAAAGCGTGTTTCTTAGTTTTTAAACTATCGGTTATACGATAACTGAACGTTATGCGATTTTCCACACCTCTAGTTTACCTTGAATTAATCTTTGATAGTTTTCAAAAGTCGTCTACTATACGGTCCCTTAAAGTGAGCGTTTTTTACATTTTCTCTAAAAAATCGAGAACTAATAGTCAAAATGGAAAGAAAAAAATTATGGAGGGGGTTTTAGGCCATGGTAAATCTAATGAAAGCAAAAAAAATATATGTTTATATTAAAAAAAAATTGTAATTGCTTTATTAATTAATAATTAATTATTAAAAAAGAAATTGATTCAAAAGCTGATTGCTATTTATGTTTGGCCATTTACAAACTATCTTTTGAAAAAAAAAATTACTGAAATATATCAATTAGTTAAGTATTTATGGCCAAAAAACCAACTTTTTTATTTAACATTAATTTATCATTTTCTTTTTATCATTTAAATTACAAACCATTCATTAGAAAATTACGAATTTTTGTATTTCGCATTATTTTTTAATGCTGAATCCAAATATGGAATAATATTATGAGGTTGCTATTGAACTTTTTAAAGTTTGGTTCTGTTTTAATATGTAGATGACCCCTCATGATAAAAAAAAAACTACTTACAATTATTAAAAACCTTTCACGATTTACAACAGTACCTTTTGTTTGTTATTTCAACAATTAGAACAAAAGATATAGCCATCGTTCTGGTTTTTTTTGGGGGGTACTGTACCTTAAAAACATCATTAGTACAATAGTATTGATCTTATACGGCTTAGTACCCGAATTCGCTTAGTTTTTAATTAATATAAAGGTACATTTACCTCGTAATAAACACACTGAAGAAAAAAAAAACATTTGTTTTCCTGTACTGTAAAAGAATTAATCTTTAAAAAAATAATAATAAATGAATTAAATTGAATCCTTCCAAATATAAAAATTTAAAAGATTATTGTCTAGAATTATATTAAAATAAAAGTTCTAGATATGGGATTATTAACCATAAGTCAAGAATACACCTCATTATTATTTAATAATATTACTCAAAAAACTCCATTTTAAATGATAGTTATATTCCTTCAATACGTATCAGTTATGTTAGAAATTATTATATCCTATATAAATATTCACTATAAAATTTTACTTGGAACCTGCGGAGGAAGTATGTACAAGAAAGAATTGATGATACATAAAAACTCACACAATCGTAATATACTACGATGAACATAGCCCGAAAGAACTATTCAAAGCTATTATTTCTGACCAACCTTTTCTAACTTTTTGAGTTCTTCGATATCAACCATAATGTAATAAGTACATTGTTATCGGAAATATGGGTCATTCTTTTTCATCATTTCCTCTAAGGCACTCAGTACTTATCTACACTCAATAATTCTTTCCAAACTTACATACATGTTGGTCATTCGAAAAAATGCCTAACCTTCAAACACGCCCTAGAATCATATTTACATCCAGATAGCTGTTTGCAGATGCAAACAAATTAACTTTTATTTCAAACTTTCACAGGAAAAAGTTGAACAATTTTATAGTTTATGTGAAAACACATTTTTCACATAGCTGCCAAATCAGTCATGTCACTTATAAAAGAAATTTACTGGAGATATAAAAGTGCATAGTATAAGAAGGAGTCTGTATCTATGAAAATATAAAAATATTTAAGAAATAGGACCAGAAAGGAAACTGAAGGGGGAAAAATGTAATCTAAAACAATCTAGATAAACAACAATCAAGTATTCTCAATGAGCATACCTGTACGTATTTTTAAATTAATCTTTTTAAAAATAATCGTATCTTAATACAAAATACAAATTTGAATAATAATTAAAATGAGATCCAAAATTAAAAAATAAAAATAATAAAATATCCCTTTCCATTCTAATGGTTTCAAAGAATCCGACCCAATAAAATGTCAAACAACCCCAATGCAAGTATAAATACTTTTTCCATAGATTAATAGAGTTTTTATGAAACAATCAATTGCTATCTTCCTCTTAATATTTCCATCATTATCAAAAAATTTGTTAAGAACTAAATGCAAGAAGTTATACTTTTTCCTTAAAAAAGAACACCTCACTTAGAATAATTGAAGTTTCTGGTGTGTCAAAGCTACCAAATACGTAGATAATTAGTAAATGGTTTGCTTTTTTTATGATAGTCCACGATATCATCTTTTGATCCCGTCTAACTTACTAGCGTTTCCATGTTTCATATCTCAATTCCTGTTTGAAATGCAAATCCGTTGCTAATTATTACTAAACGAGATTTTTTACACGCGATATAATCCCACTTCTTAGAACAAGCTAATTAAGATACTTAATTACAAAAAGCTGAAGCGCGGAAATCAATGTTCTCTCATTTTTCCAAAAATAAAAATGAATGTAAGCCTGTTAGAAGAGAGAAAATGAGCGTAGTAATTTTTTTGCGATTAAAAGTTTGAATAAAAACCAAGCGTTATCTTTTTTTTTTTTTTTTTTGTTTTGTTATATTAACAAGCAATAGTAAAGTTAAATTTATACATTTGTTTGAAATTATTGTAATTAGTTGAAAGGGTATTCTGAGAAGTAAGATAGATATTTATTTTTACATACATTTGATTTAATTCCATTAACTTGAACAATAAGTATCAAACATACATTTGATTGTCAGAATCAATCAAGTGAAATATTATTCTACGAAAAAAAAAATGTTTACTTAAATATACAAACCTATTGCAATTTTATTTTTATAAATATTCTTAAATTGTGCCAGAATAAAATTTAAAGTTGTAGCAATGTTTTATGTATGTATGTATGTATGTATGTATGTATGTATGTATGTATGTATGTATGTATGTATGTATGTATGTATGTATGTATGTATGTATGTATGTATGTATGTATGTATGTATGTATGTATGTATGTATGTATGTATGTATGTATGTATGTATGTATTTATTTATTTATTTATTTATTACACTCTTCAAATTCAAACTACATGACAGAATAAGAACATATTGAAACAGGGAAACAAACAAAATAGTACAACAAGATAAAACATTAATGACAATTATGAAAACAAAAATAATAATATCACAATTTAGCTTTAAAAAATTATCAAAGAAAATATCACAATCAGGGGACAAGTTGTTTACTAAATCTATAATTTGATTAATGGGTTGATTCTTAAGATAATTTTCTGCACAGATTAGTTTACTGAAAGGTAAAATGTTTTGGAGCATATAAATTAAGTATTTGTAGTTTTGAAGGACCATCAATGCTGTTTTTCAATAAATTGTAAAAGAAATTAAATACAGATATAGATCTACGACATTCGAGTGTACTGTTTGGTAAGATTTATGTAATTAAGTGGTCCTTATATTTGAAAAAAAAATATATAACGTAAAAACTTCTTTGGGATTTTTTCAATGGTTTTAATAAACGATTTGGTAGATGAATTTCATATAACAATTGTAATCTAAAATGGGACAAACTAAAAAATTGAAAAACTAACTTTCTTACCTTCTTTCAACTACGCTAAAATATTTTTTTTTCAGATTATCTGGCGCCGTCAGCAACACGAGGGCTATAATGCTCCGAAACATTCGTCATTAGACAAACCAACATACATTTACAAACACCCATGCCTAATACGGGATTCGAACCCGCAACCTCGTGTTCTAGAAGCTTGCAAAATTACCACTATACCGTTTGGTCGTTAAAATAAATAAGCGTTTATTTATATGTGAGATTAATTACCCAAGTAGCTCAGCAGCATTGGCTAATGTCGGAAACAAGGGTTATTGAATATTTGCTAATACTGGCCGTAACACAGGAATAATTTCTAAATACACGACTTTTTTTTCATTAAATTTAATTTAAATACGCACCAAAAAATCCCTACTGGTTATTGAATCCAACAAAATCACCCAAAGCACACAATAGGTTTACCATATAATTCGGTTGATCAGTATTATACGCTTATCGCATGAAATTAGTCTTTCTGTCACTTACTCCCAGTCAGTTCTAGTCGCACTGTTGTCTTAAAAATAAATCTTGTCGTTACACTCACCTCTTCAATGATAGTATCTAACACTCCTCATCTCTCATATACACTCAAAATTTAAACCCTTGGTCATTCACGTGACCTTTTATCTCGCTGTTAGTCGCGTGGGGGACACATGTCTCCAAATTCAAATTTTCGTGCAAACCATAAAATTTGTGACCAAATACCAAAGGTGGTATTTTAATTAAAAACACAACATTATTGAATAGATTGAAGAAAAAATTGAAAAAATATGTTTAAAATAACTTAATAAAAACTGTAAGAATAGAAAATATATTATTATTGAAATGAACTTTGTGAAGATTCAAATTTATTTTTAAAATAGTTTTAAAACGAAAATAAGTATAATCACATTAAATATTGTTGATAAAATTATTGTGAAAATATAAATTTACGTCTAAAATAATATAAAAGCAATTATATAAGGCAGGGAAATACATTATGTTATAAAAAGTCATTCGGTGTCCTCTTCTCCTCTTCAACATCTGCACAATTTTCACTTATTTCATTCTGAATTAAATGGTCCTTGCAGACTCATTTGTCACATTTTCAGCATTACTTGAAATCCCCCCCCCCAAAAAAAAAAAATTTTAAAAAATGAATTCATGTAAAAAAATTGCATAATTTTTTTTAGTTCTGAGAAATAATGTGTTAGTCAAATCATATCATAAAAAATAACATGCCCTCTCACAAAACATAAAAACTATAAAAATATAATAAAAATTAAAAAATAAAAATAAACTTTTTGATTACTTACCAAAGTTTAAATAGTGTGTTGGTAGCGGGGGGGACAAACGTCAACCAAATAGATTCTGTGTCACCTGAGTACACGTATGGAACTGAATAAATGCATGTAGGCAAACGTCAAGATTAGATAGAAAGGGACTGAGACGTTCTTAGATCATAGGCTGCTATCTATTAAGGAATTGACAAAGCAATTTTTGTGGGGGAACATTTGCCAACCAAGGGTTAAGCTCTCTCCCTCGAACTCTCTACAAGCTTCTAAATGTATTTATCATTTTATATGTTTTGTGGTTGAAGCTAATGAAGACCCATATATCTGGTTATTTGTGTAAACTCACCTGTGCAATCTTTTTCTGACATTTCAGGGTACATATTGACTGTATTCATTTAGCTTATTTTTGAAATATTATCTATGTAAAAGAACGTGTTTTATTTTTTAATGTTTATTTATCACCTTCTGTTTGAAAGACACGAAGGAATAAATGGTCGATCCACCCTCCCTAAATATTAACCCTTGAAACAAAGAATCTCAATATCCAGAGGTACAATTTACTTCTTGGGGTTTCTCCCACGACAACGCATATTTGAAGAACATTTCACTATTAATCACCTTCATAGAACAGAGCAGAGAGAGAGTCTTCGTTTTGCTTCATGCTTTCGTGATCATTTCCATTACCTTGCAAGTTTTCACCAAGATGAACCTCCAGATGCAGAACTCACAAATCTCAATTAATTGGAGAACAACTTCAGTGGAAATGTGGAAGAAGACATGAGATGGGGTGAGATTTAAAAGTGGACGAGTGTACCTTGCAGGCGTATGATAGATTGTTTCATTGCCACTTGTTAATGATCCTCAGCCTTAAGAATCCAAGAATGTGGTAAGAGAAGTCTGGAGTTTTCTAGAGGGTGAGATATAAACCCAATCTGTTTTAGTATAATTTTGTAACCAAAGCAACTGTCATTTGTTGGAGTGTTTAAAAATATGTTTATTACAATTGGTCCACTGAATTGGGATTGAATTCAAGTACATGTCATTGTTACTTTTCAACAATGAACGTATCATTCTTATTGAAAATTCATCAGTTTCAGTTGGCTATTAAATAATATCTTATCTTGGTTAGTCTGTTTTTCATACATCACTGCTCATTTCAAACTACTTGTTTTTATAATTACTTGTATCCTAATTTATAAGCATAATATTGAACTAAGTATTGATTTTATTTAATGTAGCTTTTCTCTAGTAATTACATTAATTTTAATTTTGTGTAAAGTTTCATGATATTACTAGGAATACATTACCAATTATTACCACAAAATATCCACTTCGATGAGCAATTCATTCTACAAAGTACATAAACAGGTTTGTTTTTAACTATAAAAATTAAAATGTTTTTTTTTTTTTTTTAGTTAAAAAATCTTAGTACTAAAAAGTATAGTTTTAATGTGTACACCCCAAAAGTTATTATTATTATTATTTTGAAATTAAACATTACACACATTTAATATTGATGTATTTCTTTAATGTATGATTTCTATATAGATCCTAAACAACAATAATCAATTCAATATAAGAAATAGCTTCGAATAAACAAAAATTAAAGTAGAAAATGAATGTAGGGAGGTCCAGTATTTAAAATTCAGAATAATTGTATGGTATTATTTATGTTATATTCAGTTGTTTTTAAATTACTAACATGCCAAAATACATAATTTATGATAATTTTTTAGGAAAATACTAAAGCTGAACTTAATCATAAGTTATGTACTGAAAAAAAAATTAACTGCGCGATTCCAAATTTTTCTTTTCTGTAAATCTGCTATCACGTCAAAGAAGTAGAATCAAACTAAAACAAATTAAAATTATCACTTTTGTGGTGTTAAAATGTGCTTTCCTAATGTCGCATTTTTAACTTGCATACCTTTTGAGAACTTTCGCTAATTTATTTCACTTTTGCTAATTTTATATACCATTATTGTATTATTCATTAAAAAAATAGTTTTCAATAAAATATATATTTAAATTAATTGGTGTTAAAGTCCGAAATACTATATCATGTTTTTTTAATGATGAAAAGTGTTACAATTTACATAAAAAGATAGAACTTGTTGATATAAAATTTTACAAAAAAAGTTAAGTTTTAATATTATCAATATAATTTGTCTTTAAATAAGTTTTATTGAATTTAATACAATAATTATAAAAGGCGTCACTATTGCATATATTTACAAAACAATATATCAAAGTAAACATGCATTCAAGTCATTTATTATGTAAAATCAACTTGAGGGCTGAGTAGCTCAGTAGGCTCAGTAGGGAGAGTATCGTTCTCGCAATCAGAAGGTTGCGAGTTCGGGACTGTGACCGACTAAAGACCACCGTGTTCGCTAATGGTGACTGGGGCACTTTAAAGCAGTCGTGGCCGCAAAGTCCTCTAAGTTCCCATACAAATCAATACCTCTGGAAGGTGGCAAAGCCAAGTCTTCTGCTTGGTAATGCCTCCAAATTAGGAAGTTTCACATACTGTTGGTAGGCCTACCATCTACTGAGTAGATAGCAAACGAGGTAGAAGTGAACTCTTCTGTGGTTGTAGGAAGACTTGTGCATTCCTTCTCACGACCGATTATGTGCTTACATCCTGTGCTGCCCACTACCGACCTGTACTGGATATCTAGTACTTATAAGGAGTGAGTTTTCTTTTGTTGGTCAGACGCGACATCTACAAATCGTAGCAGGGCTGGCACAAAAAAAAGGGGGGGGGGGGCGGAATGTCATAATTTCTGTTAAAGTCACCCTCCTTTAATTTCCAGTGTGATGAACATAGTTTCATCACATTTACATTGATCACTACCCACAAACTTTTGACTTCTAACGCTTCACTATGACAACAAAAGCAATTGGAAATTATTTCTCAGTACACAACTGGTATTAGGTCTATTACGGTATTAAGTATATCTCATATTGAAACCATATAACTATCAACTCCTATTTATATAGTATGGCATACATGCAAGTATGTGAACAAGGGATCCTATGTGGCTGTGTTTGATGTTACTGGTGGAAAAAAAACAATGTGGTTCATCACTATGAAATGGGAAGATACTTACTCCAATTGTTTGTTTGTAAACAATGACCAAACCCATGCATAAACAGTGTGATATTTAATTTGGTTCTGATAAGAATATTGTTTGGTGATAGAAATGGAGAGTTTTTTTTTTTTTCTTTCTTTTTTTTTGTGGGGGGGGGGGGGTGTCTTTGATTGGGAGTTGCATTTTGTTTTTTAAATAACCTTTTTACGAGAAAAACGATACAGTGCTGATTATTCATTTTCTTCTAGTAAAAAGAAAGGTGCGTTTTTTTCAACGGGTTCTTGAAGAAACTTTAAGTGATCAAAGTTATCTTGTGCTTACACATCACATCAATGAACTATTTAGAAAGCAAAGCTAGTCCGAGTATTATTTATATACATTAAATGGGCCCCGAAACTCAGAACCAAGTAGCTAGTTTTCAAATAAACATTTGGGAACATGGAATAAGAAGTCATTTTAAATAAAACGTGTTTAATGTATTCTAAACAAAAAATTTACTTTGGTTTTTGAAACAGAGTTTAATTTACTATTGCAAATGTTTTTTTAATTAATTAAAAGATATGTGCAAATATTAGGTAAATGACAAAATACTCTAAGCTGAGTTTCGGGCATAGTTAGATTCAACCTATCAATATGAATTTATCTATGGGGATTTTACTCTAATAAATTAATGGTTAAGGGGACTGTTAAGGCAAAAATTTCAAAAATTTCTATTTTTATATTTTAGTGGAAATATATAGCCTGCAATTCTAGCTTTCAGTACATACCTTACTTTTGCTGATCCGAGAAGAATTAAGAAAATTATTTGAGTTTTGAAAGCGCGCATATCAGAAATCGTATGTATTTCAATTTCTTAAATTGCATTTTTCTCTTCATGTGTATTTTAAGATTTTTAGGTATTCGATTTGTTCCTTGCGATTCAAAAGTAGATGTATTTTTTTAAAATTTGGAGATATTGTTTACTATACTATTTTGAACACAATTGTGCATGGATTTTGGAATCTGGTATTTTTTTTATTGTTTTACAGTAATTTTCGTAATGCTTCTATTTAAAAAGTTTACATTTTTTGCCATAGTACCACAGTTTTACTTTTAAATAATTAACCAATGAGTCAAATTCAAAATCCATGCACAATTATGTCAATATATATTCAATTAGCTTGTACAAAAAAAATTGAGACAGATTGCAAAAAATTTGAATCGCAAGGAGCGTTTTTAAAATTACGGAAAAAACGCTAAATTTTTCAATAAAAATTTAATTTCTTGAAAAAAAAATCAATATAAATTTTTGAAATTTTAAGTTGTGTTTCATCTAATTGCTATTGAACTGCAAAACAAATTTCATGAATTTTTATTTTTGACTTAACAGTCCCCTTAACGAACTTTTTGCAGAATAATGTGGCTTTAATAAGCTTATTCATAAAAAAAAAAAAAAAAAAAAATCTACCTAGGCCTTTTCTAAAGAATTAGCTGATCGTCACTTTCCTGGTCTTTGCATAAAGCCGTTCAAATTTAGAATAATGAATATAAGTACATTATATTAATCAGACATGTATGCATGTATTTCAGAAAAATCTATTTTCCATAACAAATTTTCATCGTTAATATCTAAAAGTTCGCCAGGAAATATTTACAAATAACAAGAAGGAACACTTTAAAATACGAAGTAAATTTCAATTTAATTTATCATTGTAAATAACTCAAAATAATCTATAGAATATATAAAATTCTTTAGTTAAATGTAGAAGTATTTCACTAACCAATTTCAACAGAAAGATTAGATTATTCATCTTCAAAGTATTTTCAGTAACTATTCCTTTCATCCTCCCATTTAAATTAGTTAAGTCGCTGTAAACAAATAGAATAAAAGGGTTTCAGACAAAGTAATAAATATCAAAAACATTTCTATAGCGATCTTAAAATGCATGATAGTTTTACAAAAGTTTTCAGAATGAATTTTTTTATTTACAAATTTCAAGCATTGTTATTTACACAAGAAACATTTTAATTTTTTAAATTAATACAATGAATGATATACTATTATCACTTTACATTATTTTATGTCCAGCGATAAAATAAAAGCGTAGTTAGTCATGTAATTTATAACACAAGTTTTCAAAAAACTTCACGAGTTTTTTGAAGTGTAAACAGTTTTGTAACAATTAATATATACCTTCTAATGCAGAAGGAATATTAAATTTGAACTTACTGTTACTTAATTCATGAATTTGCACATAACAAGGTGCTTACTTTCTCGTTTAGTAAAAGAAAATTTAAATTATTATTAACTGTCATTTCATTACAAACGTCATATTTTGAATTTATAATTGATTCATTGACATGGCCTGAACGCTCTGTATAACGTAATTACTTGGTTATGCTATGTTTTTGATAAACTGCATTTTTGTGTTAAGAATAATAAATGCATTGGAAAAAATTAAAAAAATTTAACTTTTATTACAACTGTTTTACAATAATCTCATTCATTTTCCAGTTTTTGAATGAATTAAAAAAAGCAAATTACTGTAATATCATAGAATTTGTGTAATGGTAAAATATTAAGAAATTTGAATTTAAATAAAAAGTACCTTTGTTTATAGAATATAATGGATGATTAAAAAGTATTTAAATATTAATTAGTGATATATATTACAACCTTTTTCTTGGGCAGTTAGCTTTGCTTCATACAGTAACATTTATTTTACAATTCGTAAATTTTTATTCTTTCAAAGTGATTGATATTTATTATATAATAATTGTTTATGTAAAATGGTAGCTTTATATCAGAAAAGTATTTTACGAATATTATCTTAAACAGATAAAAACACATTTATTTGCAATATTAAACATGTTTGTCATAAAATATAATACCTTTTAAAGTAAAATACTCTTTTCGCTTTATAGTTTTTTTAACTAAATTATGATTCAGATTACATAATCTTTGTGATATGAGAGTAAAAAATCGTTGAGATAAACTTTTATTTAATTTTTATAACTTATTTAAGTCATAGAAAGCTGTGAAGAAAGTACATGATATACAAGTTTACCGATAATATGTAACGTTTCATTGTAGACCTGTAGAAAGTTATATTAATATTATGAACAATGACGTAACTTTAAACGTTGTAACTATAGTCTTGGTGAATCATTAGTAAACTATACTAACACTAGAGATATAGGAAAAAATACTCTTGGAAAGATTGGGATTTAATTATCATAATTACCAAGTTACTAAGATAATTAGAGGGACCATGGTAATTATCGGGGATATATTTTAATCAATTTTTAAACTGTAAAACTATAATATTTGATTTAGTTACTTGTATTAATGCACAATTCACTAGTAAAATATTAATACTTTTATACATTCGATTTTTTAAACTCCCCCTGTAAGAAATACAATGTTTATTTTTACAAGAAGACTTGACAAGAACGATTTTGCATATCATGGAAATATCGAAAATGCATTAGTTAAAGAAATATCTGACAGTCAAAATAATGATTCTATCTACCCCTTCCCCAACTTTTTTTACTTCATTTATCGATACAGCTTCAACTTTTTTCGAAGCCATCCATGAAGAACAATCATCGATCAGAAATTGCAAATTTCTAATGTATTTTTTTAAAAACGCTTCATGGAGAAATTGCATGTCAAGTGTTTTCATTCAAGAGCTTTTTTCTAGTGAGTGTTTCTTTTATCAAAAGGAATGGATGGATCATAATGATTATTTTATGAATGCATACATTATCGTTACATGATCTCAGAAATTAATAATGAATTAAAATATTAATGAAGCAATCTTGTAACAATATATTTAATTAAAAAATTTTTATTAGTGTTCACAAAATAATAAAAGATCAACATCACATTTTAATTGGCCTTTTTCATTCTTTTAAATATTGAAAAAATGAATTGCTTATATATCTTAGCGAATTTCTTATATGAATATACAGCAATGGTTTATCATGTTTTACTGAAATATTTGAATAGAAGTAATGCAAATTAATTGTATTTTTTAACAAAAAGAAAATAAGAAACCTTTATCAACTACAATTATCATTGTTAACCTGGATAGAGACAAAAATCTTAATATAATTAGTAAATGTTAGAAATAATTTATACTGTATAAAGTAAAAAAATTATTATTGTATTGTTGTATACTTTAATTTTCTGTTTCTGGTTTCAACTTATTACCCTGATTACAAAATAAAAGTTAGAAACAGCTCAAATATTTTGAAAAAAGGAACATTTATTATATTACATTGTTATTTTGAGTATTCTACTAATAAAATCCGTCTATTTCCTATTTGTCTATGAATGTGTATCTGAAAATGTTAAATTTAGATGGTTGAAATTGTTATTTATATTTGTCAGTTATATTAACACCTTTTTTAATTGATCTTAGAATTATTAAGACAGTTCAAGAATCCTGTAAAAATTGTCGCTTTTAATATTTTTTTGTAAATCTATGTTGAGGGAGAAATGGAGAAAATCTGACTTTTTCAACTTGGAAGTGTGCACAAAAATGAAAAGTTTAGGTGTTGTAGATAGTTGCTTATAAAAAATGAGTATCACTTTCAATCTAAAAAGTAACTAGATTTGTTTTTAAATCTATTATAAACTATTATGGCAACTGTTAGTGCGTTAACATGATCCTATTGAGAATCTGATCTTAAAAATAAACCATTGATTTTTTTTTTTTTCATTGGTATTTTTTATTTGAATTGTTATCTTTTTGGTCAGTCTCAACTCTGTGTTCTGTTTCTAATACACATTTGATTATCAGACGAAAAGGTTGTTTCGCCGCCAACCTTTAAAAGGCAGAAACGACAGTAAGTATCTGTTCTCTGCACAACTTCCAGCTAAAAAGCCGAAATTGACTATTTTCTAGCGCGCTTACGAAACTTCACATAATTATACAAAAAATACCATAAATTCGTCTCGGTGATATCTTTCAAAGAAAATAAAATTGAGTACCTAGGATAAAAGAAAACGAAGAAAAAAAATATTGAAATTTCCAAAACGAAATAAAAAAACAAGTTCTAGCCCGATTTTGATGTAAAATTTTAGACAAACGTCCAGCCCCAACTAAGATATAGATCTTCAAACGGATTGAATTATAGGATGTGGAATGTTTCAACATAAAATCCTACGCTGGTTTGAACTTCATTAAATAATTCTTTCTATTTTTAATTAATTTAAAACCACTTTTTTCATTTCATAATTTGGCGACAGATAAAGGCGATCAGCTTGTAATTGAGGTTCAGATATATATGCCAAAAGTAGCCAAACAGGTTTGCTATAATTTTGAAGTCAGTTTTTCCGACATGTTAGGCTTAAGTGAGAATGAACGTAACGTTAAAGTATAGGCAGAATGAATTGGTCTATAACTATATGTCTTATAACATCTTTAAAATTGAAATAATTTAATTTTTGAAGAGACAGAATTAAAGAGAAATATTTGTTCTTCAAGTTGCATGCGTTATTTGAACTGTATGACAATTTAGAGAGAATTAACTTTCAAAAACATTTTAATTTTGGGAAATCTAAATTGAAAAATGAAAACAATCACATTTTGTTGCAAGATACTATGGACTGAATACAAAGTATAAATGTGGAGGTTATGCGACCTGACGTCACAGTCAATTAATAACAGAGGACTAAATGAACCCCGCATTGCGATTGGCTAATTGAATTTGCAAAAATTGTCATTCGTTTTTAAAGATGTATCCGCCCGCTCCGAAGCGGAGTGGAAGTTCCCGGAGAGAGTCAGTGCGCATGCGCGAGGAGCGAAGAACCAGAGGGCGAAAGGAGAATGAGAACAGATGCGTTGTTGACATAATATATCACTGTACAAAGTTGAAATAAATATATTCCTATATTGGTGACCCGGACATGATATATTATGTCAACAACGCATCTGTTCTCATTCTCCTTTCTCCCTCTGGTTTTTCGCTCCTCGCGCATGCGCACTGACTCTCTCCGGGAACTTCCACTCCGCTTCGGAGAGCTGGCCACAAAGATGTGTTGATTTTGTTTACTTTCCGTTGTAAAATGAAATCGTAGAATCATATATCATCAAAATTGTAATTTCATAGTGAATTTTAAAATTGTTGTTAAGAAAATATTTTAAATTTTGTCAAATATCAATGGGTTATTATGTGAACCAAAATAATGCTTGGTGTAATAAAAATAATTTATACTGCAATATTCAGACTGTAAAAAACTTGTAATATTTATTTGTAACAATTTATTAGAATAAACTTTCAATGGGATGAACGCTCTGGCCTTGTATGTTAAAGGTGCCGGATTTGATTCCTGGGTTAGGTGTGGATGTTCGTTGTGATTCGGAATCCACGTTAAGCTGTAGGTCCCAGACTGACTAGTCATTATTATACACTAAAATAGGTCATTGTGCGTACAAACTAACCAATCGAGCTGAAACTTGGCCGACAGGATCTTTGCTAATGGCAACGTATTTCTTTAAGTTTTGGGAGTTGAGTTGCTATACACAAGTTTCTATTACTCGTTCGTGGTAGATTTTGATGGTTACTGCCGTCCGCATTCAACCAATTTGTCAATTTTCAAGTAGATTTTGGCATGTAAGATATCATTGAACTCAACTTGAAGAATTATGAATATTCATGGTACCAGGTGTACCATAGGTGGTACTACTTCTGGTTTATCAATATTGAAGATAAATATGGCATGTTGGGTGTCGTTGGGCTTGTCTTGAAAAATTATGAATGTTTAAGGTATCAGGTATAGCATAGGTAGTACCACTTTCAGTTAATCAATTTCTAAGATATATATGGCATGTTAGACTTCTATTTTGACGAAATATGAATGTTTAAAGTACCAGGTATGCTATTGGTACCACTTCCGATTTATCATTTTAAAGATAATTATTGCATGTAAGGTATCATCGAACTCAGTTTGAAGAATTATGAATATTCCTGATACCAGGTGTACCATAGGTGATAAATAGAAAAACAATGAAACGGACAAATTCAAAAAATAGAAGTCACCAGTGTTTAAAAAAAAGTTTTGATATCACACAAAAAAGCACTTTTGAAAAGTAGAAAAATCACCAACCTCAAAAACACAAAAAACTTTCTTGCAATAAAAAAATTATAAAAATGATGAAAATTGTCAGCCACAAACACAGTGATATAAAAAAAATAGCCAACCTCTGATTACAACTCTCGGTTGTGACTAGCTTAAGAATGTATGCTTACTTAGTTTATTTTTAAAGTTTAATTACTTACGCCCGTCTTAATTACTTACCTTTAAAACACCCCACACAATAAAAACTTTCGAAAATGTATGTATCAACCAAACAAAAGCTTACCAGAAACACTTCAGTTTCTTACTTAAAAAATTCTTAATAACGATTCAAATGCAAGCGTTTGAGCACAGTTTCTCTATACTATTTTGAAAATTACACGAACATGAATATTTACACCACTTTGTATTTCCTACCCATCCCAATGAAATCATAAACTCGAATATTCGTGCAAACAGCCATAAATTAGATTAAACGCAAGCATTGTTAATAATCCTATGACGGGTGCCAACCTCAAGCAGCGTAAATTTTTATGGGAGCGGAACTTAAATTTTAAAAATAAACTAAGTAAGCATATATTCTTAAGCGAGTCACAACCGAGAGTTGTAATCAGAGGTTGGCCATTTTTTATATCACTGTGTTTGTGGCTGAAAATTTTCATCATGTTCATAATTTTTTTATTGCAAGAAAGTTTTTTGTGTTTTTGAGGTTGGTGGTTTTTCTACTTTTCAAAAGTGCTTTTTTGTGGGTATATATATATATATATATATATATATATATATATATATATATACTACAGAACGAAAAGAAGAAGGTTCCAATGGGGATATACTACGACATCCTCCTCTGCCCCTCCCTCGTCTCAAGACAGCCGAGGGGCCGTCAAGAAAGGAAAAATGTGCAAATTCTCCAAAAATATTTTTAATTCTGTCCAATATTAGCCAAAAGTCATCCATTTGCTTTCTACGATACAAGGGTGCAAGGAATATCATATTTATATTGTTTTCAAAAACATAGGTACAGAACACAATGCAGCACTATTAGTTCAAAAAAAAAAATTCTTGACACAAGGATAATAATTTCAACAAAAATACAGACATAAAATACAACTATAACCAAACACTTAAAATGCAGCAGTGTACTCAAAATTAAAGTCATAATACGCCTTGAATTTTTTAAAAGGTGTGAAATAAACTGCATAGTCAGAGCGAGTAGAACCTAAATTTTAAACTAATATCCTATCTCATTTGATTTTCAATACTTTTGAGTAATATAAGTATTATTGGTAATTAGGGAAATTTTTACGACTGCGATAATCTAATACTCTTTTATCTACAAAACAGGAAGATTTTCTGTCATACTATGAACGACACAATTTTTTTTTAATTCTTGTGAACTTTCTGACTTTTTCTAACTATGTATAGATAAAAAGAAATTAGTATCTTTATAACAACCCTAATCCATTGGTTTCTTTTATATAATCCACTATTTTGATCACTGAATCTACTTTCACTGCATATCATAAAATTAGTTCTAATCCAGTTATGTAAGGATAAGTTCATATTGTTAAACGACAAAAGTTCTTAAGACTTCAGTGGCAACTTTTGAAAACCTTCCCTACTAATCAGATAAAACCTTTTATGTAACAGTTTAGATTCCTTTAAATACTAAAATTAATAATTATTCTTTCTTCTTTATCATTCATATAATACTCATTTTTTCCCCTCTTATTTCTTTTAAAATTACTATCTCCGATAAATTAAATAACGACAAAAAACATTTACTAAAAATAATACATCCTCTCACTCTAACCAATAAAATCTTCATTAATACAACATTTCATTGTACTTATAAAAAGTGCAGAAATATAACTAAAATAATACAATAATACTGTGTATCATTTTCCAAAAAAATATTTTATAAAATACTCAGATTGAATATCTTATATTCAATAATTAAAAAGATTGATAACACAAATTCACACTAATAATAATAAAAATAATAACATAAAAATAATACTACAAATGATAACACAAACATTGTGGACCCTTAATATTTCATTTCAATAAAAATATTTTTTCTTAAAGATTTCGAGACCTTTATCAAGATTTTTAAAATTCAAAACTAACCTCAGAAAGATCGAAAGGCATTGTTTGCCTAACATGCCAATTAAATATCTAAACAAAAGATCAATATTTCATCAAAGTAAAGTAAATGTCAATATGCTATAAATTCTTGAACAATACCACTAATATTAAAAATAGTTCAATGAAAAAACAACAACATTGGCATTCAATATAAAATACTTAACTGTTACGACTCCCAAACTGTTGTTAACTCCCAAAGTATCGGATTCATTTCCGGGGAAGGGGGGGGGGGGACAGACTCTCTTACTTATTAAATCATATAAAAGGCACACTTCCTCTAATCTAGCTCAGAAGAGTTTTTAAAAAATGGCCAATAATCATCAAACAGTTTTTGCTGTTGCCTTGGCTAAAGTTTTAGTCCCAACTAGAGAAAAAGAAAAATACTTAGAAGACAAAAAATTTCTGCGACTTCAGTGATTTTTTCATTTTTCCATTTTCAAAGTTAACAATTCGGGGGCAAGTCGATCTAAAAAAATCAGGGTTTTATCTATAATAGAAGCTGAGCTGCGAGGTGTCGAAAACAGATCTTAAATCTATCAACATAACATACATACATTTGCAAGTTTGCCGCTTTGATATAATACTTGGTGGCGGAACAATGCAGCTTTCCTCGATAAACAAGTTCATATTGCATCACTGGTTTCAAGCTTAAAAATAGTAATGTTTCCCAAGATTAAGTTAATTGAATTGCCCAAAATTAGATTTAAATTTAACGTTTAAGCATTTCAATTGCGGTAAAATAAAAACTTATTTTTATTATTAAATACCTACCATTTAATCCAATTAAAATTATGTAAACTTCAAACATTAAATCTTTGGTAAATGAAGTTAAATGCATAATATAAAATCCCCTACACATATTGATAACTAATCTCTTAAATACATGAATGATATTTAACTACATTTAGAAGAAATCAGAGTACAAACATAAGTTTATGCAGTACAAATATTTCAAATAAAACATACGATGCATAAATACAAATCAAAGCAACACCAAACTATGTCATGTATTTAGATGTGGTACTTTTTTACTTCAATAAATATGATTTATACATTAATGCTAATTTAATTGAATGATTAAAATCGAGTATTAACGTTTAAAAAGGATTATCAACTGCGTCATAATGCAATTTTTGATAAAAACGAAGTTCAATGCAATATTATATTTTTAACTTATAACATATTAAAGCATTTTCTTTCTCTCATATGTACCTTTTTTCTTAAGAATGACTTGTTTGTGTATGTCAGGTATGTCAAGTATTAGATTTAAACAAAATTAAATATGCAAAGGCACAAGGACAAAATATTTTCTTAGATTAAGGGGATATTCAAATGTAAATAATTTCCCTTAAGGAAAAAAAATGTAATTGTTGCACACTTTCAGACAACCACCAAATATGTTTCCCACACATCACAAACAAATAATTAACCTTATAACCATCCAAAACCTTTATTTAAAAAAAATTATAAATTAAACTAAAGAACAAAATTACAACTAAGGCATAATACATAATCATTAACCAACACCCACTGAAAACGTTGAATCATTTGATTTTCCCTTTATTTTTTTTATTTTTTTGCTAGAAATAACTCACCCGAGATTCAGCTGAGCAGGCACATTTCAAACTGTTTAATGAAACAAAGTGGATTTTCTTGTCTTCTTGGTTGAATGATTGTCTCAGGGCGTGCCACTTTTAGCACACCGCGGGGCGCTCGCAGCTAATTGACGGTGTGTTCTAATCAAAGATGAAGAAAACACAAGAAGTTTTTACTGCACCCTTAATTTTCTCACCTGCTTTTGCCTTCTTTGTCTGACTTTTTAAAGGATTAAAGAGTGCTATTTTTTATATTAAGGGCGGGAATGGCTGTGGGCTGTAACAATTTTTCTCCTTGTTACTTTATTGCCACAAATAACAATCAGGTTGATAATTCTTTTTGGAAGTGTTTGGTAGAGTTGTTTCTTATACATAGTGTAAATGCTTAAATGATATGAGTTGACTTGTTATTATTTTAAGAATTCCCAATTGCAAAATAAGGTAGGTTATTTAAATGTGCTATTCCTGAATTCACATCAGATGGCGGAAAAAGACTGGACGTGCAAGCACACTATTATTATTACTTTTTTAACGTTTAATTTATTTACATAATTGAAAAAATATATTTTAGCAATGAATATTTAAATTAATAGTAGAGGAATTTTTTACAGAACATGTCTTAAAAATGGCAAATGTAAGACACATTTATTATCTTTCTTACATCTCGTCATTTATGACTAACCTATAAAATCATTAAAATAGTTATTAGGATGTAATTATTTGTATTCATGTTAATATTTTCATAAAAAAAGATAATATGCTCTGAATCAGAAATTCTTAAATTTAAGAGGAAGTGCTAGTAAGGCTCATTCCCTGTACTCGGAAAGTTACAATTTTCTAGCCCATTGCATTTAGAAACTGCTTTCTATTAAACCTTGACATTTGGTGAGTGGGTACGAAAAAGATCACTTAATGAAATGACACAAATTGTTTTCATTTAATGTCTATTTATTATAAATGAAAATTAAAATAGCAAAAGACAAAACCAGGTGGATTCACTGCATATGCATTGACGTAAGGATCTCAAACATTAAATAAAATATATTAGTTGCTATTTTCTAGTTTTTAATTGTTGTCATTTTATTAAATGATCATTTTCGTACCTACTCACCAAATGTCAAGGTTTTATAGAAAGTAGTTTCCAAATGTACTGGGCTAGAAGATGGTAACATAGCAAGTATAGGGAATGATCCTTACTAGGACTTCCTCTTATGGAAACATGATAAGTCTTTAATTTTAAGTTGTAATTATAATAACAACAACAACGATGACGATAATTAATAATTAATAATAGATTTCTAGAACTTTTACCTTACAAGAATTTTCTACTTTTCTTTTATATTTTTTAATTAATAGCATTAATGAATTGATTATAATTGTGAATATTGAACTGATACAAATATTTCAAATAAATTCATATTGATAGTTCATCATCATACACAGTTTAGAAAATAAAATTGTCATATGATCTAGTATTAATTCTAGAGGAACCATCTTTACAAAGTTAGTCCAAATCCTTGATTAAATTGACATTGTTATTATTGCTTTAACTAAAATAGTATTGCTAGAAGTATTTAATGCTATTGAAAGATCAGCGGCAATAATATAACCCATAGAAGCAAAGTTTTTAATATAAATCCTTTATTTGCATTACCAATTTTTATGTGAAATTGCAACTTCTTGAGCTCGGATCATAGTGTTTGACCACTAAGAACAAAATATCCATTCCTAATCATTAACTAACTTCTTTTTCGACCCCAAAACTCTATTGCATACATTTTCATTTACAACGAATCTATTTGCTAAGATTCAGCTGGTTTGGAGGATGGAAAGCTGGTTAATTAGCCCTCCGAAGATTTTGCCGCATCAATCTTAATATGGGAAGGTTTCAGTCATTATATATCATCAAACTGAACAAGTTTGAATTAAGTTTGGTATCTTGACAATAGAACGCGAGTAAAAGCTAATAAGTCTGAAGTAAGGGAATAGACACATATCTTTTATTTATTTTGAATAAACAATTTTGGCAAAAGTAAGGAGTTTTAGCAATGATCGGTTAAAATTATTTCTGATAGCGTTTCTACTTAACGCAAAGTTAAATTGACTGAATTTCACTCCATAATAAATTTATGCATTCACGTTCAACTATCTTTTTTTTTTTTTTTTTTTTAATTTTGATTAAAACAATTTTAGCAATTGTTGAAAGAGTTTCAACAATGATCGATTAAATGGGATTTGTTAGTATTCCGAAGCTATTATAGAAGCGTATATAAAATCGATGTCTTAGTAAGAGTCACAGCCCGCAAAATTTTATAAAATGAATTGTCATAGACATCGAATCTATCTGCCACGTTTTAGCCCGATTGAATTGCGGCAAGAGGGTAAATTAGGTTTTCACAGATTTGCCCAGTAGTGACATACACACCCACCTACATACATACACACATAAAATTGAAGTTAATGTAAAGGATTTAAAAGTACACTTAAGTATAAAGTAAGCAAAAATAAATACATGCCCATGACTAAGACAAAAAGAGAAATTTGTAGAAATTGAAAATCCCTAATTTGAGCATGTTTATAGGTTTGCTTACCTTTTCGCTCAAATGTGAACAATTAGGAAAAATTGGATACCAAGATCAAATGACTCACAGTTGTTGCTGATCAGTGTTCTAATTGACTAAGAAATTTCATATAATCAAAATTAATAAAAATATAAACACAAATTATTCTATATAAAAACATTATTTGACCTGTACTCACATATGGTTGACCAGGGCAATGATAAAGTCGAAAATCAGCTTGCTATTTTTAAGAGAAAGTTTTTGAGGAAGATTCTAGGTACAGCACATATTAATGGTATAAGAAGGCAAAGATATAACAACGAGTTGTACATGATTTGCCAAGAGCCACATGTTATCAAATATATTAACATTAATCACATTGCATTTGCTGAACATATCTACCGAATGGATTCCTCCTTTTCAAGCCGACCAAATGGTATGGTGGTTAGCGTGCTAGCTTCTAGAACGCGAGGTTGCGGGTTCGAGTCCCGTGTTAGGCATGGGTGTTTGTAAATGTATGTTGGCTTGTTTAATGACAAAAGTTTCGGCGCATTATAGACCTTGTGTTGCTGACGGCGCCAGGTAATCTGAAAACAACCAACCAACCTCCTTTTTAACATGCAGAATCTTTAATTTTAAACCAATGAGAATTTATGTTAAGAGCAGGTCTAAGACTGAAATGTATTGACCAACTCGAAGTGTATTTTTAAAAATTAAGAGTCACTAATTGTAACACTTGGCAAGGAAGAGATCAAAATGGAAAAAAATTATGAAGAAGACCTTATCCTATCAAGTGAAACCAATAGAAGAAGAAGATGGCCAGTATTTACTAAATTTAATATCAATTATAAGTAAATTCCTTATTAACGTTAAAGTAATGTTATGCTACACTGTCAAATCAAACCCAATTACGTAACAAATACAGTTTCTAAAATTACAATATTTGAATAGAAACCTTTAATAATTTTGAGTACAACTATTCAGATGAAAGCAAATGTAATAATTTAGCCTAAATACTGACTCGCAATAGTTTACACCCAGATCTTTAGCCTTCCTTTAATCGTAATGCATTTTTAAATACTCACTAATGGCACTCGAAACATCACTAATGGTAGTATGGCAGACATAAAACAAGATTTCAAAACTGTCACTACACAATGTTCTTAGGATAAATTGTTAACCACTCTAAGGCAATTCAAATTACCAGTATAACTACAAAACATATAGGATGTTCCTCTGTGGGACAGTAATATATTTACAGAAATATTTACAATACAAGTGGTTGCTATGAAGTAATGACAACAGTAACCTTTAAAATATAGCTTTTATAGTACGTTTTAGAGAATATATTTTATTCAGCTTTTACATTATAACTACTTATGTTTAACTTGCATTTGTGCTCATATTTTATTCAAGCTCATATAACGGAAACTACAAATTAGTGTATCAGGATAAAATGGAACCTGCTTAATTTTATGTCAAAAAGTAACATTTACGGTCAGTCTAAAAATATCATTGCAAGTTGTCATGCAGAATTAGAATAACATTGTCTAATTTGAAACATTTTTAATGAGAGCTTAATTTTCCAAAATAGTTTTTATTATAAAGAATCTATTTTACAGTTCAACTCGCATTAGGCATTCACTTTTATTGATTGCGATGGAAAAAGTGCAAAAAATAATTCAGGCATTTTATAATTTTTTCATATGCTAAATGGACAAATAATTCAAACATTTTCAGCACACATAATTTGATAGTAAATTGCAATTCTGAAGTGCACGAATTTTATATATTTGAGACCAACATAATATGATTTATATAATCTTAATAAAAATATTTATAGATTTCAAATGATAATTTTTTCATTATAAATGATATTCAAGGAAGTATTTCAGATTGTAGAAAATAAATTTATTGGAATGAAAAGAAATGTATTTAGTTTTTCTCTCAAGAGGGTGAACTTATTTACTATAAAAATATTACAAATCTCATGGATATTTTTGAAAATGCAATTCCAATCAGACGAATGAAGACTTTTTAGCTATTAAAATACTACAGTCTACAAATAACATGACTGCATAATGGAAATATGTACGTGTTCAGCATTCAGTTCATTTTAAAGAATACAAAGAAATCTTTATTTAATAAACATAAAGGGGCAAACAAAGGGTATTTAGAACATAAAGGGACAGTTGAAGTAATTTTAAAGGGATACCTATGTAGCTTGGTCAACAGAGTGTGGAAACGAAATTCGTGTCTTTTCTTTGGGATACGGACTGTCATAGCAGAAAAAAGCATTTATTAACTAGGGGTGTGTAACATCGCACAACTTTCAATTACACTATAATACTGATGTCAATTTGTGTCATTTACCGTTTTTATATTTTCATCATTCATTTAGAAAAAATTGCCAGTTTGGCGATATTTTTTTACCATAATTCTTGTATGAGTAAAAAAAAAGCTCTTCGATATTTCTTATATTGTCCTTTCTTATAAGTGAAACTGAGGAAAGGAGAAAAATGAAAGTTGATGAACTATATTAAAGCAAAGAGAACTCTGTGTTGAAATCATTCGTTTTTCTACTTATTACGCCGTTGAAGCATTTTTACGGAAATTTCGAAGATGTGGTGTTTAAAACACCTTAAGAGGCATTACCACAGCGATTTTGAACAAAATCGTTAAAGCCGTTTTTTAGCAATCACTGAAAAAAAAATTGTTTTTTTCAATGGCAGCTACTTATTAGGGCGTATCGAAAAAACTTTTTTTTTGGAAATTCAAAATTTCAAGTTGATAAAAAGTTGCCACTATGCTCACATGTTTACCAAAAAATTTTTTAGTTCAATGGAAAAATATTTAGGTCTCCCGGAATGGACCTGAAGTTTGATGGTTTTTTTTGGCAAAAACAAAGATTTTTAATTTTTTTTAAACATAAATATAAAGCAATTTTTTAATTTCAAGAATAAAAATGTTGAGTTTATAATACTAATTAACAATAATAAAAAAATTATATCTACCATTTAATAATTAGGTCTCCCTGAATCTACATGAAAAACTTAACTTTTTTACAAAATACGGATATTTTTCAATTTTCAACCCATTCTTTTGGTTAGTTTCAAATATTTTATTCATAGTCTAGGTATAGTAGTACAGCATTTTGAAATATCGGGAATATCATTTTATGAAATAGCGTTTACTAAACTCAAGTATTAATTCATATAATTTCTGCACTACTCCACGTTGATTGGAATCTCCAACTAACAAAGACTCTTGGTTTGAGACATGAAGGTAACGTTAACGAAAATGATTCAATGTCACAGGGTTCGAATAATGAAAGTGTACATGATAGTAAAATTCTTCTACCATGGGAATTATTATAAAATTGAATTATTTCAGTGAAATAAGAATTGCCAGAAAATCTACTATCTTTTTTTAGAGATTGTGATCGTAGAGCCAATCTCTATTAGAGTAGAAGCTCTATTAGCAAGTGATAGTGGAATTTAAATGTTGTAACACTAGAAAACCAGGCAATGTTAATAGATAAATCTAAAGTTTTTCGTGAGTGGGTAAAATATCATTAAGGTATTAGTTCAACTATTTTTCCCTCTTATTTTCATTTTTCACTATTTATATAATCGAAAGCATGAAGCAATAAGTATAAAAATTGTAGGTTGTAAATGTGGTCGCATAAATAAACGAGAAGAACATGTATGTTTGGTATAAGAACTATATTCAACATATTTCGGACACTCAACTGCAAACAGTGGCTCTGGGTGAAACGTAGCATCATCATCACAATTTATGAAATAAAGCTACATTGATAAGAAAACTATTCAAGGTCTTGGTTATGATGGTGATGAATGAAATACTGAAGTCTCTAATTGATCAATTTCATTCTCCGTAAATACTTTAAAATAACCAGTACAAGCAGTTGTTTATTTCATTTAAATGAATTGCCCCTTAGAAAAGGTATGATTATTCTCGATGTTCCAATTTATTAACGTACTTCTTTTACTTTCCATTAAGAAAACTTCCAACAAGTTGTCGAGATTTACCAATTGTTGAATACAATAACATTGATAGGGTTTTTCCAAAATTTGATTTTATAAAGTTGAACACCGACCAGAAATATTTGGAAATATGTCAAGCTGTACTAGTAAGCAAATGCCCCCAAGGTTTAGCAAGCAGAAACCCTGGAAACATTTCCCATTCAAGATGATTAAAAATGGCAAATAGAATTTCACGTATACGTATTGTATCACTTGATCCAATCTCGAAGTTGAAAAAAATAGCTGAGTTTGTAATGAAAATTTATACTCCCTTATGGGTTACAATACAGCCTCATGTAATGATGATATTAAGTTTCGTACAGAGCCACTGTCTGGAGTTGCGTATCCAAAATATGTTGAATATAGTTCTTATACCAAAGATACATATTCTATCGTTTATTTAAACGACCACATTTACAACTTACATTTTTATACTTATTGCTTCATGCTTTCGATTATATAAATAGTAAAAAATGAAAATAAGAAGGGAAAAATAGTTGAACTAATACCTTAATGATATTTTACCCACTCATGAAAAACTTTCGATTTATCTATTACCATTGCCTGGTTTTCTAGTGTTACAACATTTCAATTCCATGAAAGAGCACTTGCTAATAGAGCTTCTACTCTAATAGAGATTGGCTCTACGATCACAATCTCTAAAAAAAGATAGTAGATTTTCTGGCAATTCTTATTTCACTGAAATAATTCAACTTTATAATAATTCCCATGGTAGAAGAATTTTACTATCATGTACACTTTCATCATTCTAACCCTGTGATATTGAATCATTTTCGTTAACGTTACCTTCATGTCTCAAACGTAGAGTCTTTGTTATTTGGAGACTCCAACCAAAGTGGAGTAGAGCAGAAATTATATGAATTAATACTTGAGTTTAGTAAACACTATTTCATAAAATGATATTCCCGATATTTCAAAATGCTGTACTACTATACATAGACTATGAATAAAATATTTGAAACTAACCAAAAGAATGGGTTGAAAATTGAAAAATATCCGTATTTTGTAAAAAAGTTAAGTTTTTCATGTAGATTCAGGGAGACCTAATTTTTAAATGGTAGATATAATTTTTTTATTATTGTTAATTAGTATTATAAACTCAACATTTTTATTCTTGAAATTAAAAATGTGCTTTATATTTATGTTTTAAAAAAAAAATTAAAAATCTTTGTTTTTGTCAAAAAACATCAAACTTCAGGTCCATTCTGGGAGACCTAAATATTTTTCGATTGAACTAAAATTTTTTTTGGTAAACATGTGAGCATAGTGGCAACTTTTTATCAACTTGAAATTTTGAATGTCCAAAAAAAGTTTTTTTCGATACGCCCTACTACTTATGCGCATGGGCGACTTTGACGAAAACTGTAATTGTAGAACCTTGTGTCATCACTAACCCGCACACCAAATTTGAACATTGTAGGTCAATTTTGTTTGTTCGGGAGTTATGCTGACCACAGACACAGAGACACACACGCATATACATTTTTTCTAGATGACTTTTTTCAAATAAAGATGTTCCAAAATGTGCAAAAAAAAAAAAAAAGTTTTTTTTTTTTCCTTTCTTGACCGAATACTATACTTTCATTACCCTATGTATACATATGAGTAATTGAAAGTAATTAATGTCTAAAAAGATGAAAACGTTGGGACTTGGAGTCAAAAGCTAGTTGATTTATTTAAAAAATGTTTTATTTCCACCACTTCATATAAATATATGCTTTAAGAAATAATATGTTAAAACAATTTCAAAAGAAGGAGAGAAGGAATACCTTTGTTGAGTAAATTCCTGGACACGCAACAAGAAAAGTTGAGAAAACGTTAGAATTATGTTTTGTAATCGTTTCTAAAAACTAATGAATGATGATGGAGCTAGAATGTAAATGAAAAATATACATGTATAAGGTGATCAAATAAAAGCAAAAGTTTCATTGCAGGTTTTTATTAAAAACTATAAAATTGTTTTGGGAAAACGCCTTACGTGGGAGGAAAAACGGATTGCATATTTGAAATAAGCATTGCTAACTGCTTTTTTCATGTCAAAAAATAACAAATGTCTCACTTGAAACGTTTTTATTAGAAGAGAAGAGAAATGGGGGAGGGGGGGGGGGAGAGGATATTTTATTAAAAAGAATCCATTTACAATGCAGCACAGGATACTAAACTAAAATATTACTTTTACATGTATAATAAATCTAAATAATAATAAAACGTTTATACGTATTGGGATATCCTCATTACCATAAACATCATACGTTCCTTGCCTATGAGATGACTTATGTTCAATTCCCGCGTTGGCGCTTCTTAGTATTTACTTTTTAAAAAAGTAGACATAACGGGATATATGCTTTTTAAATAGGAGTTTTTGAGCTTCGATGCTTCTCCCATATGATACTTGAAATGCAAAGAAGTTCCTTTAAAAAGAATTCTCTAAGGTATCCTCACTTGAAATTTGCACTAGTAAATAATTTAGTTGTTACAATATTTTGGCGCAATATACCTCTTAATTCATTTTACTCCATGAATAAACAATTAGGATGCAATCTCATTATTTTTAAAAACAATAATAAGAGTATAAAAAATTTGGTCTCATAGGTCGCCGGAAAATTGATGTACATGTCAGAACGACGCACAAATCCACATAGTAGACAATTATTTTATAGATAACAACTTTAAGTAAGAAATATGAAGAATGCCTTTAGCGATGGGGTTCTATTAACATAAAACGTTTCATCAATGTCATAATATTTAGTGATTTACAAAGATTGTATTCGTATGCAGTGTTCCATTACGTGGAAAAATATACACAAAGTATTAAAAAATAAGTTTTATTGCTTAAATAATTTTAATCTTTTTTTTACCTAGGTTAGTGAAACATATTTGAAATAAGCGTGACCTAATTAGCATCAAGTGTTTTATCAATGTCAAATAAAGCCTAGCGTAACATGTTATTTTTTTCCCGATCTTTATTGAACTAAGTAGAAATTTGGCCCTTCTTCAACTTTGCTTTTATGTTAGATTAAAATTCATTTTTGATTGAGTTACTTTACTAATTTTGAAAAAGTCTCTTGTTAAGCATGAGACTATAAACTTTTAGAATAATATTTGTAAATTCCTTAAACACGTGTCTTTTCGCTTACTTTCATGTGATGGACCTTAAAATTTCGCTTTTCATTATTGAGATTTACTCTTTGCTCATAAGTGACGTGTGTTTCAACACGCTGAACAGAAATTTTATATTCAGGAGATTTTTATTTATTCGAATTTTATACTTTGGGTCGAATCTTATATTTATTCTACACCGCGAGTTGAAATGCCTTTAAAAAGGGCACAAAAGTGGCACTGGATTCAGATGACAAAATAGAGTCAATGTATAAGGCTCTTGTGATGTCTGATATTGAGGACATTTTCAAACAGTTAAAATGTCTGAATGGATTGGGTATCCTTATTCACGTTGGTCAAAATTTGAAAGAGTTAGGGTTGAAATCTTTACCAGTGTAAAAATATTCTTCCGTATTAAAATGCTCAAAGTTAGAGATTAATTTACTTAGCAAACGGCCCTCAAAGAAAAATTTATGCATCAGGCATATAAGGTAGTAAACAAATGACGTTGGTACAAACCGCAATGTTCTTTGACTGAAGATATAAACATCGTTCGGATGTTTTTACGTAACTACAAACATTTGCCTATATTTTGCGTATGTAGTTACTGTCGTGAAGGCCATTGAGATAAATAAATTCAATCTATAATTAGCATTTAATATCAGCATCATCAGTTCGTATAGTGTATTTTCAACGTATCTAAAACAAGATCTAATACAACCAAAAATTGCCAAAAACTATAATAAATAAAGTCAAAGGAATGACAGCAGCTATATTAATATTTAAACAATTCATTTAATTACAGTATGGGTTACAAGATTACACCACAATTTGGACCTACCCCAGAATCGAGCTTATGATAAACAGCTACGCAACCCAGCATGGTCGGAATCAAAATTAGAGTTTTTACTGAAAACAGGACTCTGGCCCTCAAAGGTCCTAAGAGAGAGTTTAAAGTCTAAGAAGGCTGGAAGTGAAGTGTTCGAAAATCTAACATGTGAGCTCTCGTCGTGACTTATTGAAAACCACTTAAAAACTCCCTTATTGGTCATATCGACGAGAGATATTCAGTCCTTACCATTGGTCACCTCTAAGAAGAGAAGGCTGTTACAAATCCGCCTTTGTGTCATGTAGTTGGTTAGTCTTTTTAGTGGCGATGAGTGGGAGTCTTAAATTCTTAATCTGTCAAAAAAGTGTCCAAAATGGCGCCAATGTCAAGCTATGTCTGGCTTCCCTGACGACTGGATTTGTGAGACATTTTTATAAGGAGTGAGATTTTTGTTTGTTGGTCAGACACCGCGTCTACACGTCGCAGCTCTGGACTGACACAAGAGGGGAAGGGGGTGAGGGAATGTCGTAATCTTTCTGTTGGAGTCACCCTCCTTGAATTTTGAGTGTGATGAAACATAGTTTCAGCACGGTTACTACTATATAAAGCTTGTTTTTGGAATCTAATCTCTCATTTGGTGTTCTACAATATCTGTTGTTATTTATTCTCTCTCACGTTGGTTGTCAACTGTCTGGTAGAAGTTTTCTGTAAAGGTTCTTCTTTTAAACTCAATAGAGACAGAAATTAGGCCTACTTTTCCTATGAAATACCCTCTGGAAGTTGTTTCGGACCTAAAAAACCTACCCCAGCAGTCCATATCTTCTGATAATGTACTAGCATTGTATAGATCAGCGTCAGCCACTACGCGGCCCGCGGGCCAGATTTAGCCCGCGATAGATTCTTCTGCGGCCCGCCGGCACCACAGACAGAAAAAAGAAATGAAATTTTCGATGTGGATTTTTTTTTACATAATTTTAATTTATCAGAAATAATATGAGTTATCTATGTAAAACAGATTTCTCCACTACGTGCCCGAAGAAAGCATATGAAGAAGCTTTCAGTAAAGTGGTTTTTCATCAAGATTGAACACAGGTATAACTTAACTGAATCTTATTTGGACAATTTATTAAAATTGACTGCAGCAAATACTCCGAAAGACATCGACTCAATCATAAAATAAACTCAACAATTTCGACAGCCGTCGTCTCACAACTGATGTCAACTAAAAAGGAGTTATCTGGATATACAGTTTAAATACTTTTATTAAGTTAAGTCAAGTCGCATTGTCACGTTGAAATAAAAGATTCAAGCATTAATTGTAATTTTATTAAGATAAAATAATAATATTTTTTTCCAGTTTTCAGAAATGCTATATATTATTAAATTGATAATAATTAAAATACATATTTGTTGTATCCGGCCCGGCTCGCGTCTAAAAGTTAGTAGCGAACTCTGGTATAGATGCACTGAATCGTCAGAAAGTATTCAATACAACTTAAATATTAATTATTAGTGTAATTTGAATGATTTTATTTTAAATAGTCAGTAAGTATTTAACACAGTTCAATAGTTATATACTTAAATATTTTGTTTTAAATTGTAAAATTACAAATGTTTGTAGTGATTATTATTTGATTATATTTTTCTTTATGCAAAATATAATCATTTGTTAATTAATTTGGTTCAAAGAAGACTACAAACATACATTTTAGTAAACATACTAATTTCAGTTTCAAATAAAAGCCAGGTGTAAAATAAATTCCTGATTACTTCTAATTAATACAAAAGTTGCAAGCTTCTTTTAAAAGCGCCTAAGTATAATGGGGTTTGGGTATTCCTTAGATAAATTACGATAGTTCTTTATTTATCAAAATCTGCATCGGAATTCCATTTATACCAAACTTTTCTCATTATTTTTATGCCTGATGCCAAAATACCGCATAATAACGTAACAATCGCATCTCGAAGAAGAAAAAACGTAATCGAAGATGATTTTGCACATCTGCAATACTTACTCTATTCATAGAGATCCATATTAGAATAAAAACAATATTTCGCCATGAAGACTGGTCTACACTGAATAAAATCTACATAAATATCGCATGAAAGGATCTTATTTCTTTCAAAATAAGCAGCTGAAGAAAGTGTTTTTTACCTTTGATGTGTGCAATTTACAATCAATCATTAAAGATCATTTTATATCGTTGGAGTGGTAATGACACTTTTAAGTTGAAAGAAAAGATTTTCAATGAATTTTTATTGAAAGAAATTTCCACTTTGGTTTGATGAACTTGTTACTATAAATCACATTTATAGGGATGATATTACATTAAAACCCATAATGTTTTAGGCATTATATAAATAGTAACATTGAAAGTAAAAAAAAAAAATTCGAAGAGTGTCTCGATGTTTACTACAGTATTTTTTTTTTTTTTTTTTTTTGCAATACTACTTTCATTATATATTCCAAATTAATCAAGGTACATTAAAATTCGAGTTATTTACTGATAATTGTGTAATTTATCGTTCATTTTTGATTTCGTATGGTAGATTATTTGATTAATTTAACCAAGATTGTAGGTAATAATTAAAATGTACCAAGACATTTTATTGTAGAAAATTGAAGAAAAAAAAATAAATTAAAAAAAATAATAACTTTGGAATAACAAAAAAATACACATTTAAATCTATTCATATTTTGTTTTATGCATTGGGAGGACAATTTTGTTATTTTTTCAGCACCTACTACTACCTACTTTTTGCTAATGTTTAGAAACAAATATTATGATTGCAAGAATATAAATGTTTATTATTGTAATATCTATAGATTACAAACAGAAATAAATTATGATAATATAATAAATAAAGAAAAATACCTACTATAAAATAAGGCCGCATTATTTTTACTGTGTGGGATTATTGTAAATAACGGAATTTATGGAAATATTCATATCATACAAGTTCTTATTATTTATTAAATCTTATTGTTCTTATTGTTATATTCAAATTTGTTTTGTATAAGTAAATGAAAATAAAATTTGGCTATCTAGCAATGACGTACCAAGAATATTTTATTGCAATAAAAATGAAGTATATAGCATTAAGTAAATTTCATAACATTCTCTTGTGTTAAAAAAATAATACCAAACTAATTTAAAACTGGGAAATAGCTAGGAATTCAACATAATATAACTGTAAGATATTTATATTTGATAAACTTTTACAGTAGGACAATGTCGTATTTTTCAAATCAGCTGATTTTGATATGGAAATCATTATTTTCTATTCAATATGTTTTGAACTAAGCTCAAAGTTAATCAATAAGGATTGTGCTTAACCGTACACAACATTTATAATTTATAACAAAGAATAATTACATTTAATTTCTGTTTCATTTTGCAAGAACGTATGTTCTCTAAAAAAATTCATGTTTTTTTTTTTTTTTTTAATTTATGAAGCCTAAAAATGCATTCCAGAACATAGTTACAAACTTTTAGCATTTTTTTATTTTTTTTTATTTCCTCTTTCCATTTCTGATTTTAAAAATTAACTTATATTTAGGTAACCCCCAAAGCTCTAATTATTCGAGAATACAACACCATGTGAGTATTAGCCCTCTAAATATGCGCATACTAATAAGGCGAAAAAATATTAAATGAATATTAAAAAAAAAAAAAAAAAGCATAGCACGCATCTTATTCCCCCCTCTCCCCTAATACACACGACGCATCAAAAGTCTTCTAAGAAAAAGAAAAATGTTTGCATGCTGAATGCCCTACACACGTAAACTTTAATTAAACATGTTTCTATTTTAATAAGGGCTCAGCACGAGCGTACTAGGTCACGAAACGCTCTCTAGTCATGAATCCTGCCAGACAAATACATATGTTTCAAACGAAACAAAAAAAATATAATTAAAGTATCATTTGAGGAGTTTTTCAGCTGATAATTAGGGTCATATATGCGACAGAAAGGAGAGAATGTCATAAAAACGAAGTTACATGTAAAGTGGTATGAGCCCTTAGCGCTGTCGCTGCTTTTGACTCGCATTTGATCTGAAGTGTCAAGCGAGACGCAAAATGATGATAAAAAGAGCGAATGTGTTACTTAATACTAAAGTGAAAGGATGTATTTCATTGGAAAGGAAAACGTTTATTTTTCTAGTCTGTATTTTTGAGCTCGTAACGCATATTAATTTTTGAGAGGTAAGTATTTCTTTGGTGAAATAGTTATTTTTACATATATGAGTTTCGAGTTGGCAGTACATATTAGTTTCATAGCCCAAGAAAAATCCCATTATGTATTCAAAACGTATTTTAAAATAATATGACTTATTATTTTATCACAATTTTTTTACTGAAAATTGTGTATTGGTGTGTGGGTTGTCTTTTAACAGATAGCTTTTTTGGGAATTAGGTTTTTACATATAAAAACTCACATTGTAGATGTTTCTGGAATCTCTCTGTCATATTCATTTGCGGAACATAGAACATTCGTTTAGGATACGAAAAGTCACGGAATCTAATTCCTTATGAGTCATTTCACTGAAATTGTAGACACAATAGTTAATGCGACGAAAATTCCAGACTCATTTGGATTGTCAGGCTAACTGGTTAGAGTTTTAAGATTTTCTCGCTTTCTAAGTGAAAATGGTGGTCGATTATTCTTGAAAATCGACCTGAAAAGCATTTTCCTTAATAAGGAACAGTTTTGACGAGGTTTCAGTCAAACGTAGCTTGGTTAAAGTAACTTATTTTAAAATATTACATTTTGGCTTTCTTGAAAGCTCAAAGGTCCATCCCACTGCAGTAAGAATAGGTACACAACCCATGAACACTAAAATGCGCTTGCCTAATACTTTTACAAAAAAAATAATTTTTAGCTCACAAGCACAACTAAAAATTAATTAGCAGTGATTAATTGATTGTATGTTCAAACGTAATACGTGACACATGATTACTGGCAAGTTACAGTGATTGAACTGTAATGCAAATCCAAAATTTGCATAACAGGTGCTGCGTAAGACCTCGCTTAGAAAAGCTAATCACAATTTGACAGGAAGCATTTGTACGCTAACTTTTGTACTGAAACTGTGTTTTTAATGTTTAAACGTTGTTTTTTGTCAATTCTGAATGGTTAAATGTTTGATTTTAGTTTAAAAAGAGCCAGGTATTTTGTTATAACTTTAAAAAAATTCTTTATGAGCGTGGAAAAGGTCAAATGAAAGCTTACTAATATGCTGACTCCTTTAACAGAGAAATATGAAAGAATATTGGACGACCTCCACCTGTTTTCCATAATTTCTTGAAACTTAGAATTCAATACGGCCCCGAAGAGTCAACGGGTAAACTACTACGGTTTATGATTTGTAGGCAAAAAAGAAGATTTAGTTTAATAATTCGCAGTGACGAAGCAAGATAGTAGGATCTATCAAGTAACCTTGACTTTAGTGTGCACAAGTCAATTTTGACGGGAGTTGTAAAAATATTTAGAAATCTAAATTGCAAGAAAAAAGGACAACTCAACCTCTTATTACGAGAGCTCACAAATCTACTCGGATAGGTTGAAGGAAAGAACATTCAAATTGGGATGACAAGTGGAAATCATAAGCGTTCAGCATTGAAAATTATTTAATTTGAAGGTTCTGATGGAGGGGAATACTACTGTCATGACCTTCGTAAGGTGGAACATATTTTCTCAAAGAGATAGCAAGGTAATGGATACCTAATGGTGTGTTGTGCTTTAGAATACCATAGTAATATAAACCTTGCATGTCCAACGAGACATATGAAGATGATCGACTACCAACAGCTGATGGAAATGCATCTTTTCCCCCCTGGAGAAGCAATTGGAGGGGAATACAATAACGAACATTTCCCAACAAGACAAAGCTTCATTCGGCATTTCTAAATCCTTTTGGGAATGGTTTTTAATCATGGAGTAAATACTATGAACTAACATCATACCTGTACCAAAAATACAACTTATGGAGTATTTATGAAAATGAGTGCCAGTATAATAACAAACAGGATTTGAAGGAAGCCATTATTTCTACATAGAATTGTTCGGTGTTACAGAGGCTCGTACATGGAATGCCACGTCGCGTTTTTGCAGATGGAGTCAATAAAGAAGTATTTGTGGGAGATAAAGAGAACCGATGCCATATTTTTTTAACACATGAAATGAATGTCGTTGCTGTTATTTAATTCCAGTAAAAGGTATTACACCTAAACGTTAGTGTTTTCTTTGGTTTTCGTTAACACATAATACTCTACACCAATGACAGTTCTTAGAATTTGCGTACCCTCAAGTAAAATAAAATATGCAAAGTGAAGTTAACATTTTGCAACGCGTCTGACATGCTAGTTCTTGAGCATAGCCTTAGTGGTAGAAATTAATGTATGAAACTTATGTCATTAGATGACATAAAATTAACGTATTTTAATATAAACTAATATATATATATATATTAGGGTGGTTCGAAAAAAAATATTTTTTTATTTTTGAAACGCATGAGGTAAAAAAGGTTGATACACATCTTGATAAAAAAAACTGTAAAAAAAATTTAAAAAAAAATAATATCTTCCGATCGCGAATTCACCTTAAAATTTGGAAAAAATACAAAAAATAACTATTTTTCCTAAATTTTTTAAAATTTCTTTACGTTATATATTTGAAAGGAAATAGTTTGCAATGTGTAGTGAAAGTCTGGTAGAAACCTGGAAAAACACTATTTTATGTATTTTTAAAACATATATTAATAATTAAAAATACTAAAAATTAACATTTTTGTAAGAAATAATGAATTTTCTGTAAAATGTGTACTAATGTTATTTCTTACAATTTTTTTTTTTTTTTAAACATGCAATTATCAATTGGTTCACTTTTTTCTCGAGCTTTCTATCCCAGTGATGCACTTTGAAGGAAACTTTTGTAGAAAAGTCGGGCATTATGGATCTTTATAAAAAAAAGTATTGTCCTAACGTCTTTTGCGGTAGCGCCACCCACTTTTTGTCTTGTCTCTCTACATAAGCTTTCCACAGCTTGTGAGTGACAAGGAAACGAGTTGAAGTTTGATTTCGATGGTCCCTAGTAGCACAGAAACGCTGGCTAATTTCGCCAGACATAGGCCAATTCCGATGTGGAACGTCGTGAATCGGTCTTTGGAAACAATATTAGCCATTCTCGCCCAATTCTGGATAAAATATATAAGAGGTTTTGATACGCATCGGCACAGTTTTAAACTTGGGATATTTTATTTATGAAAAACAAAACTATGTGTAGGTTTTGACTTGTTTGTTGGTTGAAAAATCGTATATTTTGGAACTATGCTTGGCCAGACTAGCCAACCTTCCAGTCTTCCCCTGTTTCCTCCAATCAAACTGTGTTACCTCGGATGCGCCAATCTTTACTAACTAATGTTCGTTTGTTACCCCTGACAAAGGAGGAGTCCTATTACAAGCATTCCAATTAATTATGTCCACGTAATCAGTGGCCATAAAGTTAAGTTTGGTTGCTTTGAAATGCTTGATTGTCTTTCTCTAGAAAAGGTCTCGAGATTTCAGAACCCGACGCCTTAGTTCTCTTACAATTCTCCTTTAGTAACTAATCGTTGCAAAAATATCAAGAATATAACTGATCTGTGCTCAGTACTTTCATCTCAGTTAAAGGAATAGAACATTCAACACTTAAAAAATCAGTCGAGGGAAAATTTTCACAGTTCTTCAATTTTTGATCTATAAATCTTCAATTTCTGATCTCACTAAAAGATGTTGGTCCTGTTGTAGTACTACGTGTTTAAATAGGCATCAGAATGGTAGTTCATTAGAGTATATGAGGCATATATCCCATTGTAGTGGTCTCCTAACGCGCAATTTGATCTGTCAGATAATTTTCAGCCAGTATTAATGGCAGTCCCAATCACAGCCCCGTGCGCTATGATCCAATGAATAAGCAAGTGAGTTTATGAGCTTCAAAGGAAGAGAAGGCACCACGAGAAAGGCCACCCAGATTGAAACCAGCCAAAACACAGTTTTTATCATTATTTCAAAGGTTACGCGCGAATGATTATTATTGATTAATTACTAATTTGATTTTTTTCCAAGTTCTATCTACTTCATTCTAAACAATACAAACTAATATGCTTCGATAATTTAGTTATTGGTGCATTTTACAAATTGATGGAAAAAAGGGTGTTTTATGTATTCATTCCAAACTTTGAAGTGAATGCTTGAAGTAAATAAAACAATTTTAACAAAAATATGTAAAAAATAACGTTAGTATCCATTTTACAGAAAAATCATTTTTTAACAAAAAAATGTATTTTGAATATTTTTAATTATTAATATATGTCTTAAAAATATATAGAATAGTGTTTTCCTGTGTTGTACCACCCTTTCATTAATCATTGCACACTATTGCCTTTCAAATATATAACGTTTAGAAATTTAAAAAAATTTAGGAAAAATAGTTATTTTTTTGTATTGTTTAAAAACTTTGAGGTGAATGCGCGATCGGAAGATATTATTTTTTTTCAAATTTTTTTTTACAGTCTTTCTTATCAAGATGTGTATCAACTTTTTTTGTGTATATATATGTGAGATGTGTATATATATATATATATACAGGGTGTCCTCATATAACCTGGCCGACCTTTATTTTCGACACCGTTGGTCCTAGATGCATAGTCACAATTGAAGAAATGTTTTAAATCTTTAAAATATTTTTACTGAATAGTTTTTAAGTTAGAAAAGGGGTTGGTATAAAAATTACGGATTGTAAATTTTTATATGGTCCCCAGTTCTCCCAACTCATATTTAGAAAAATGTTGCCCATGAAAAAACATTTCAAACAAAAAAAATTGAAATTTGAACGACCAATATTCATGGAGATATGAAAAATGGAATTTAGTGACTTATACCACTTTACACCCGTGGTCATTAACATATTTTAAGGGCTTGTACACAAAATGAAATACAGAGAAAAAGCAATTGCGTTCTAAAAATTATTCTGTAATCAAACACATGAATACGGTTTATCAATGTCTATAGTGAATTGTGGATGCTGAACTCGTTTGCAAGAGATAATAGGTGCTATACTCCCTAAAACTAACAAAAATCTTTCGACCACGTACGATAAAAAAAAATCTGTCGAGACAGAACAAATTCACATTCTTGTGTTGTGCAGGGGTCGCATTTGCCCTCAAATTCCTATAATTCCTTAAATTTTAGTTTCTCCCTAAAATTGTACTCACATTTTTCTTCTATCCCTAAAATTTTAGAAATAACGGAAATTTTTTCCGTTAGTGGTAAAAAAAAAAAAAAAAAAAAAAAAAAATTCTAAAAAGGAAAAAAAATCCTGATCTGTATGTGTAAATTAGCATGTAGTACTGCGGGATTTGCAGGTTAATATGAAAATTTTAGTGGCAGATCATACTAATACCAGATACCATATGTATTTTGCTATTTGGTAAATCCTCGTTTTTAAAATGTACACTGCGGAACAGTACGCAGAATTGCTACTTCTGTACGGCCAATGTAATCGAAATGGGCGAGAATATGCAAGACAATATGCAATTAAATTATTTCCAAATGGCATCCATCCATCTAAAGCTACTATACGATTTTAAATATTGTAAAGCGTTGCGAGAAACGGATAGCATAGGAAGACGTCCTCGATCCGGAAATTCAAGAGTGGTTGTCTCTGACGAAGAAATTTTGGGCCATGCTCTTGCTTACCCTCAGTCTAGTGTCAGGGACATTAGTGAAGCATGTGGATACTCAAAAGGCCATGTGTGGAGAGTCTTAAACCGACACGGTGCACATCCTTATCGCCCGTAATTGGTGCAAGAGTTTTTGCCCGGGGATGAAAATAGACGGTTTGATTTCTGCAATTTCATCATGAACAAGCTAGAATTGGATTCATCATTTGTGAATAACATTCAATTTTCTGATGAGTGTACGTTTTCAAGAACTGGGGTAGTAAATAGGCAAAACATACACTTTTGGTCCCTGCAAAATCCTCATGTAATTTGACCAAACAAGCATCAAGTGCGATGGTCCGTTTGTGTGGCATATTGAAGGGAGCGTTAGTAGGACCTTTCTTTTTTGCTGATGCATTAACTGGTAAAAAAAATATATGCAATATCTGACTTCCTGGATGACCATGTCGTGTTAGCAGATCTCAAAAAGATGTGGTTTCAACAGGATGGTGCACCCCACAAGGTAGCTTCCTGCCTTGTGGGGTGGGTTTAAAGACAACATTATAGGCTATGGAGGTCCGGTAGAATGGCCTCCTAGATCTCCAGATCTAAATCCTTTAGAATTCTTTCTTAGGGGATTTATCTGCTTCCAGGTTTATCACGCCTTTAATGCTGAAAAATATTGAAGATGAATTTGAATTACGTGTGGGGCTTAGATATTTTAGTCGAAGGAAAACACTTCGAGCATATGTAATTATGAAAGAGGTTATTTATCCTTTTCACTTTGTTCATTTCTATCACCTTTATTTTTGTTTGTGTTAACAAAAAGCGCCGCTTACTGAATATGTTATTATTTAAAATTATTTAATTAAAATTGTTTATAAGTTTGTTTGCTATTGCGTTGTACAATTTGTAATTTTTTTTTTTTTTTCAAAGCAGTTTCTAGTAAAAAATTATGATGTTTTAGGTGATGAACAACAACTTGTTTGCTATAGTCAAACCTAGTCTAGAAGCTCGTTGTTATTCCAGTCAGACTATATTTCCTCATTTCAATTTATGTACGGGCCCCCCAAATAGCGTCAAAACTTTAAACTCCAATAACACCGTTGCTATTGGTCAAACAAATTTCAATTTTTTTTTTATTTGAAATTTTTTTTCATGGGCAACATTTTTCTAAATATGAGTTGGGGGGAACTGGGGACCGTATAAAAATTTACAATCCGTAATTTTTATACCAACCCCTTCCCTAACTCAAAAACCATTCAGTAAAAATATTTTAACGATTTAAAACATTTCTTCAATTGGGACTATGCATCTAGGACCAACGGTGTCAAAAATAAAGGTCGGCCAGGTTATACGGGGACACGCTGTATATATATATATATACATATACATATATATATACATATACATATACATATATACATATATACATTTATATATATATATATATATATATATATATATATATATATATATATATATATATATATATATATATATATATATATATATATATATATATATATATATATATATATATATATATATATATATATATACGAGGGCAATTCAGAAACTAACCTCTGGTTGATTGAAAAAAATACACCAAGTTAAGTAAAAATATTTTAATATATACATCTTACAACTACATCTTTGCACTATTTTTCGACATAGTCTCCATAACGATTGAGGCACTTATCGTATCTCTTCACAAGCTTTGAAATTCCTTCTGCATAAAAATCACCCGCTTGTGCCTTGAGCCAGCCTGTGACCGCATCTTTGAGCTCTTCGTCGTCATCAAACCGCTGGGACCCGAGCCATTTCTTCATATGCATGAAGAGGTGATAATCGCTTGGCGCCAGATCTGGGCTGTAAGGTGGATGGTTGAAAACGTTCCACTTGAAGGACTCAAGAAGGGCTGTTGTTCTGCGAGCAGAGTGAGGACGGGCGTTATCGTGCAAAAAAACGATACCGGAAGTCAGCATACCACGGCGTTTGTTCTGTATAGCCCGTCGTAATGTTTTTAGTGTTTCACAGTACACGTCTTGATTAATGGTCGTCCCACGTTCCATGAATTCAACCAACAACACCCCTTTGGCATCCCAAAACACCGTTGCCATCAGTTTTCTGGCAGAAAAATCTTGCCGGGCTTTTTTTGGTTTGGTAGGCGAATCTGAATGTGCCCACATCTTTGATTGTTCTTTTGTCTCAGGGTTCACGTACTTAATCCAGGTTTCGTCACCGGTCACGATTCTGTTTAACAATGGTTCTCCTTCGTCCTCATAACGTGACAGAAAGTCTAATGCAGAGGCCATTCTTTGAGTTTTGTGGTGGTCGGTAAGAATTTTGGGCACCCATCGTGCACAGAACTTACGGTAACCCAATCTTGCTGTCACTATCTCGTACAAAAGAGTCTTAGAAATCTGTGGAAAATCAGTAGACAACTCCGCCATTGTGAAACGTCGATTTTCACGAACTTTTGCATCAACTGTCTGAACGAGTTCGTCAGTCACCAAGGATGGTCTACCACTCCTCTCTTCATCATGAACGTTTTCTCGTCCACTTTTAAATAAACGTACCCATTCACGGACAACTCCTTCACTCATAACTTTTGGTCCGTACACGGCACAAAGCTCACGATGAATAGCTGCTGCAGAGTATCCTTTGGCTGTAAAAAACCTTATAACAGCACGCACTTCACATTTGGCGGGATTTTCTATTGCAGCACACATTTCAAACTGCCACAAAAACTAAACTAGCGCAGGTACGATGTTCACTCGACTACGGCTTGATGCCGACTGACCTGCTGAGCGTGTGAATGCACAGATGGCGCGCTACTCCCCCCACTACCCGCACTGTGACCAATCGGAGGTTAGTTTCTGAATTGCCCTCGTATATATATATATATATATATATATATATATATATATATATATATATATATATATATATATATATATATATATATATATATATATATATATATATATATATATATATATATATATATATATATATATATATATATATATATATATATATATATATATATATATATATATATATATATATATATATATATATATATATATATATATATATATATATATATATATATATATATATATATATATATATATATATATATATATATATATATATATATATATATATATATATATATATATATATATATATATATATATATATATATATATATATATATATATATATATAAAGTTTTAAATAAATTGATAACTACATCGTGCGACAAGATAATATATTTTGTCCCAAAAATGTTTTATACAAGTGTACATAGGTGTAACCTTATCACCTTCTAATTCAGTTTTAAAAACTTTTCACTTTAACTTTATTTCACAAAATACAAAAAAAAAAAAAAAAAAAATCTTTAATAGGCTGGAATCAATATCCTATTAAACAATTTCTTCGTGCTTCGAAATATTCCGATCTTATTACTTTCCTCTGATAATTAAAGCATCAACGATTTTTTAGAGATATAAAATTAACGCCATATTTACAAGCGACTTTCCTTTTTTTAAAAAGAAATTCAGCTGTTGAAATTAAAAACTAAGCAACTGACATACACACCAAAATATTATATTTTCTATTTTATTATTTTTTCCTTTTCACTTAACTACAAATAGCTATTATGCATATAAATTTTAAACTTTCGCAGGTAGAACTTTCATTTTAACTACAAGAAAATAGCAAGTACTTTTTTCATTTCTTTTTCTTTCAAAAAGCTGACTACCTTCATTTAAATATTTATAATATTATGCAAATTACCTTGCAGAATTTATAAAAGCAACTTTAGGATATGAAAGAAGAGAACATTCTTCATTAAGCTTTTTCAAGAAAACTACTTCCAGGAACTTTTAAATGGAGAGAAAGTAGAAGGAAGGAAGTTGCAAAAGTTGAAAAAAAAAAAAGACTTCCTGGAAAATCCTTAAGATCAGACCAATTGGGCAAACTAAAGCAATGCTTTGTAATCAGAACTCTAATGAAAATCTTTAAGTTATATCCGAGTTATAAAGTTAAAACTGCTTTTGTAAACGAAAGGAAATTAGATAGACATGAATCTAAACACTCTAATGATTCTAGTTAATGATGCTCTAAGACGAGAGAAGTTCAAAAGAAATTGTAAGAAATAAATTTAAGGGCATTTTGGATAATTATTCAAAAATAAGTTTTTTCTTCGGATTTAAGTCATTTTAAGATAAATAATTCGCGTAATGCTATTAATGTTTCAAATAGATAAAAATGAAATGCTTTTTTAAAAATCGAAGCACTTTATTGGCAGCAAGTTTCTAAAATATCTTAAGAATAGGTTTTAATTTTCCGTGTGATGTCCGTGATGATTCAACATTATGCATTACTCTACGTCTTTTTAAAAATGTGGTTTGAAACTTATTCTCATATGAATGATTTACATAAAATACTGGCCCATTTCAATGATCCACGTTTACTGATTCCTAAAGAATATACTTTTTATTACATATAGATTCTACCTTTTACTTCAAATCCTAAGCACTTTTATCCCACAGTCTAAAATAAATTTGCGCTTTTTGTTTGGTGGGCAGTCAACACTTATCGTTCATATGAACATTATTTTTCCAGTATTACGTGTAATATTTAAGTTTTTATATGGACAAAATTTTAGTTTTGTAATGATTTAGTTGGTAAATTTATGGTTGATTAAATTTATTTTTTGAAAAGTACCCAGGAGCTTGATGAATATTAATTAATAACGATCTTCATCATGTGATTTATTTTTTTAGAAATGCATCTATTATATATATATTTAAACAGCATCAGAAAAATACCAGTGAAACAGTATCAGTAAAAAACAACAACATATTTTTTTATCGAGATTCATTAAGTTGATAATTAATAAAGCATACTTATCTTTTAAAATTATTGATTTAATTAATATATTTCAACAAAAAGGTGTTTCTTTATTTGTATAATTTTCACATAGTTTCGAATTAATGTTAGAACCAACCAAATTTAAAATTACCCCTGTACGTTAATGTTCGCTACAGGCAGGCATTTACGAAGCGTCTCTTAAAATTTTAGATAACACCACTATGTATTCATGGTTAACATCTCCTTCTTTATTAAGAACTAACATTTGTGGGTTTGATATAAATTCTCTCGAACATATTTCCTTCACTCAAAGCCACACCTTCTCGTATATTCTAAACACGCAAATAAGATCCAAGATAATATGCCTAATTAAGACATCAAAACATACTCAACATCACAAAAATCGTTGGTGCAATAAGTATGATTCTTCCATTACTTCTTCTACTGTTGTTGTCGTCCACCGTTTGGACATAATGACCTTTTCACGGGGAATTCCCCATTCTAAATTCGCCAGCCATTTTGCTTTCTTTTTTGTTAAACTAGGATAGCTTTTTGTTCTTCTAGGTTCTTCAAACAATTTGTGAGGACATCCTTTTAAATGTTAATGATGTTCTTTTTCAGAAAACTTAATCTGTTTGCAAATGGATTTGTTGTTGTGGGATGAATAAGTTGGTGGTCATTAAGATGCTTCTTTATGGTCTTTGGATGTTGTGTTAGTTGAATAATGATTTGGGCAATCTGTAGTAAGGAAGAGATAGTGCTTAAATGGATTCTGGAAACGAAATATCCACAGCTGTTGAATCACAGGGAATCGTATGTGGGGAACTGTGGAGGGAATTTGTAAAAAGAACATGTAACTAAACAATAGTTGTAGATAATGTACGTGCAGGAGTCTTGTATTATATCTGTCTTATTGCAAAAATAATACTCATAATTTAAATACCTTAATTTGGTCAAAATAAAAAGATTGAACTGTAGTACTTACTGATTTTTCGATTGCTGTGACGAATGCAATCGAAAATCGGTAATATTTTGCAGTGTTTGCCTAATGTTTTCGATTCCTGTGTCAAATGGATTTTAGGCTTATAGTTTTGATATCAACATGTGAGAAAATTAAAAAACTGACATCTAGAAAATATTGTAATATGAAAGAAATGCTCTGCATGTATTGAATATACTGAATAAATTTTAATTACTCTTTCTTGAAAACACAGGAGATCTTTCCCTAACATCAAAAATAAGTTGACTAAAATGAAATGAAAAACATATTTAGTTAAACAAAGAAGAAGTTAAACAAAGTTTAGAAAACAAATTGCTAAAAACATATTTAGCTAAACAAACAGTAGAAAATGCACGGGGCGCAGTGATTTTTCTAAGAAAGTTAGATATGAATTTTAAGGAAATTCCTAAAAATCTTAGGGATGATTCTTAAAATTTTAGGGATAGTTCCAAAAATGTTAAGGCTAATTTTAAAAAATTTAGGGACATTTCATTTAAAGCTGACTGTCATGAAGGCCACCGAGATAAATAGAGTTAATTTAATATTTGCATTTAATATCAGCATCTTCATTGTTTTCGTAAATGAAAACTTAAAGTTCGTGAAGGGGATTAACGTATCTATCAGCACAGATCTAATAGAGTCCTAAATTGCCAAAATTTAGAATAGATAAATAAAGTCAAAGGAATTACAATAGTCGCTATAAAGTCTAAACAACTCATTTAATTGAACAATAAGGGTTACAAGATTACGCACAAATTAAACTTACCCCATATCGGGCTTGTGTTACAGGTATTTGATCCATCTTGTTCGGAATCAGAAAATTAGAGTTCAAAATAATTACAGGACACTGGCATGCAAAGGTCCTAAGAGAGTCAAGTGTCTATGGTGAAGACTGAAAGTGAAGTGTCTTAGAATTATGTGTTTCTCTCGTCTTGACTTTTTCTAACCTCTAAAAACTCACCTAATGGCCGTATGGGAGAGAGGGGTGTTCCGTACTTACAATTGGACTACTCAAAGATCGCAATCACGCCCTCGTATGCTCTGGTGGATAATGCTGTAAATATTTGTAGTAGCGGTATGTGGGTGCCCTAAATCTTTCCTTAACTATCAAGAAAGTACCTAAAATGTCGCCATGTCTGGCATTCCTGACACTTGGATGTATGATGTATTCTTTTCTGAAGTGAGTTATTCGTTTGTTGTTCAGACACCACGTCTACAGATCGCCGCTAAAAAGACAAAGGGGAAGGGGGGTGTCGTTAACTTTCTGTTAGAGTCTTCACTACTTGAATTTAAAGTGTGTGATGAACCTAGATTCATCACACTGACATAAGTTCCTAATACAGACATGATTTTCAATTTCGGCAAAAAAATGAAATTTTCAAAATTCCAATAATTAATAATTCAAATTTCTGAAAAGATTTTCCTCATCTGAAGGATTATTTAGGTTCTCTGGCGGGTTCGAAGAATTTTTTTTTTTTTTTTTTTTTGTAGGAATTATTGAAAGACTTAAGTACAAGTTTAGGAATTTGAAGGAGAAACAAACATTTAAGGAATATTAGGAATTTTTAAGCGAATCCGACCCCTGAAAATGCATTAAACACATATTTAAAACCTCAGTGATCTAATTTGAACGATATTAAAAACAACGACAAAACATATTGACATTCATTGAGTTATTTGAGTGTTATTTACTGGAATTAAACTAAGTTAGAACCCATGAAAAGTATATAAAATGTAACATCTATATTCTTGAGAATTTCATGATTTTCCACTAAATTAATGAATACAATTTTTTTTTTTTTTTTTTTTTTTTTTTGTAAAAATGCATTGGCAGTTGGTAGAAGATACCATGTTTGAATAATACAATTTTTACATTCAATTGTCCACGTGTTAACATAGAGCAATGAAAGTATTGCATTCTGTAAAAAAAAAGTGGTTTAGAAAAAAATGTCTGTGCATATGTGCCTGTCTATGGTCAATAAAATTCCCGAACTGATTGATCTATTATGTTCAACTTTTTCCACTTATCGTCAAAATTGGTAAGCTCAAAAGGTAAAGGATATTGAAAAATTTATATTTATAGCAATTTCCAAAAACGGATCAAATAATTTTGAACAAAATCGCTGAGGTAATATCTTTTAATGTGTTATAAACATCCGTATAAAGGTGTAAAAAGTTGAAAAAGGAATGAAACGAGTTTTTTCCTTTGAGTATTGCCCTTCAATGACTGATTTTCCTCTGTTTCACTTACAAGAAATGATAATGTGATAATTATCAAAAATATATAGACAATCTATTCCGTCAAAAAAAATTGTTTCCAAAAATATCACCAAACTAGCTATTTTTTTTTTTTTTTTTTTTAATTAAAATGTGAAAACTCCACCAATCCATGTAAAATTTAAATGCAGTTGCGAATATTAACGTATAATTAAATTGTGCGATGTTCCACACATCTAGTTTTTTTTTGGGAATGCCATGAGAGAACAAGTATTTTATTTCATTAACTTTGATGACTTCGATGACTTCGAACCTGCGATCAAAATAAGATATATCTCAAAATATTTAGTGAGTAATAGGGCGTATCGAAAAAACTTTTTTTTGGAAATTCAAAATTTCAAGTTGATAAAAAGTTGCCACTATGCTCACATGTTTACCAAAAAATTTTTTAGTTCAATCGAAAAATATTTAGGTCTCCCGGAATGGACCTGAAGTTTGATGTTTTTTTGGCAAAAACAAAGATTTTTAATTTTTTTTAAACATAAATATAAAGCAAATTTTTAAATTCAAGAATAAAAATGTTGAGTTTATAATACTAATTAACAGAAATAAAAAAATTATATCTACCATTTAATAATTAGGTCTCCCTGAATCTACATGAAAAACTTAACTTTTTTACAAAATACGGATATTTTTCAATTTTCAACCCATTCTTTTGGTTAGTTTCAATTATTTTATTCATAGTCTAGGTATAGTAGTACAGCATTTTGAAATATCGGGAATATCATTTTATAAAATAGCGTTTACTAAACTCAAGTATTAATTCATATAATTTCTGCACTACTCCACGTTGATTGGAGTCTCCAACTAACAAAGACTCTTGGTTTGAGACATGAAGGTAACGTTAACGAAAATGATTCAATGTCACAGGGTTCGAATGATGAAAGTGTACATGATAGTAAAATTCTTCCACCATGGGAATTATTATAAAGTTGAATTATTTCAGTGAAATAAGAATTGCCAGAAAATCTACTATCTTTTTTTAGAGATTGTGATCGTAGAGCCAATCTCTATTAGAGTAGAAGCTCTATTAGCAAGTGCTAGTGCAATTTAAATGTTGTAACACTAGAAAACCAGGCAATGTTAATAGATAAATCTAAAGTTTTTCGTGAGTGGGTAAAATGTCATTAAGGTATTAGTTCAACTATTTTTCCCTCTTATTTTCATTTTTCACTATTTATATAATCGAAAGCATGAAGCAATAAGTATAAAAATTGTAGGTTGTAAATGTGGTCGCATAAATAAACGAGAAGAACATGTATGTTTGGTATAAGAACTATGTTCAACATATTTCGGACACTCAACTGCAAACAGTGGCTCTGGGTGAAACGTATCATCATCATCACAATTTATGAAATAAAGCTACATTGATAAGAAAACTATTCAAGGTCTTGGTTATGATGGTGATGAATGAAATACTGAAGTCTCTAATTGATCAATTTCATTCTCCGTAAATACTTTAAAATAACCAGTACAAGCAGTTGTTTATTTCATTTAAACGAATTGCCCTTTAGAAAAGTTATGATTATTCTCGATGTTCCAATTTATTAACGTACTTCTTTTACTTTCCATTAAGAAAACTTCTAACAAGTTGTCGAGATTTACCAATTGTTGAATACAATAACATTGATAGGGTTTTTCCAAAATTTGATTTTATAAAGTTGAACACCGACCAGAAATATTTGGAAATATGTCAGGCTGTGCTAGTAAGCAAATGCCCCCAAGGTTTAGCAAGCAGAAACCCTGGAAACATTTCAAATTCAAGATGATTAAAAATGACAAATAGAATTTCACGTATACGTATTGTATCACTTGATCCAACCTCGAAGTTGAAAAAAATAGCTGAGTTTGTAATGAAAATTTATACTCCCTTATGGGTTACAATACAGCGTCATGTAATGATGATATTAAGTTTCGTACAGAGCGACTGTCTGGAGTTGCGTGTCCAAAATATGTTGAATATAGTTTTTATACCAAAGATACATATTCTTATCGTTTATTTAAACGACCACATTTACAACTTACAATTTTTATACTTATTGCTTCATGCTTTCGATTATATAAATAGTAAAAAATGAAAATAAGAGGGACAAATAGTTGAACTAATACCTTAATGATATTTTACCCACTCACGAAAAACTTTCGATTTATCTGTTACCATTGCCTGGTTTTCTAGTGTTACAACATTTCAATTCCATGAAAGAGCACTTGCTAATAGAGCTTCTACTCTAATAGAGATTGGCTCTACGATCACAATCTCTAAAAAAAGATAGTAGATTTTCTGGCAATTCTTATTTCACTGAAATAATTCAACTTTATAATAATTCCCATGGTAGAAGAATTTTACTATCATGTACACTTTCATCATTCGAACCCTGTGATATTGAACCATTTTCGTTAACGTTACCTTCATGTCTCAAACCTAGAGCCTTTGTTAGTTGGAGACTCCAACCAACGTGGAGTAGTGCAGAAATTATATGAATTAATACTTGAGTTTAGTAAACACTATTTCATAAAATGATATTCCCGATATTTCAAAATGCTGTACTACTATACATAGACTATGAATAAAATATTTGAAACCAACCAAAAGAATGGGTTGAAAATTGAAAAATATCTGTATTTTGTAAAAAAGTTAAGTTTTTCATGTAGATTCAGGGAGACCTAATTTTTAAATGGTAGATATAATTTTTTTATTACTGTTAATTAATATTATAAACTCAACATTTTTATTCTTGAAATTAAAAATTTGCTTTATATTTATGTTTTAAAAAAAAATTAAAAATCTTTGTTTTTGTCAAAAAACATCAAACTTCAGGTCCATTCCGGGATACCTAAATATTTTTCGATTGAACTAAAATTTTTTTTGGTAAACATGTGAGCATAGTGGCAACTTTTTATCAACTTGAAATTTTGAATTTCCAAAAAAAGTTTTTTTCGATACGCCCTAGTGAGTAAACATGAACATTATCACTGTAATTCGTTCATTGGATAATTGAAATCAAATCTATATCCCAATTGATACCCCTCCAACAAGTTGGAAACAAAATCACTCAAATACACCACAACTACAAATATCCAAAAGACAATTTGCAAATATTAATTTGAATTTGATCGAAAGCATTATATATAGATTTTCTAACCCACCAACATTATATAAAAAAGATTTAAAAATCGTACTACAACCTAATTAACTGGTGCTGCATCAGCACAAGAATGGAATTAGTTCCTAGTTTTCTGTTAGATCGAGATTTGGAAACTTTCACAGGAGAATATTCTTATATTGACGCTCCTACTTAAAAGTTTGGCAACCCGACTTGAAGATTCATGATTGGTTCACGTGATTTCATCTCAGCGTGATTAACACAAACTGGTGATAAACACAAATCGCATCGTCAACTAGGAATTAAGTAGGAAGGAATATTAAAATTATACATCAACAAAATATATAGAATTTCAAAATTATAAACTTTTTGTTCAGAATACTAATTTTAAAAATATGCAATATAAGATATTTAGTTTTTTGATTTTGGCGTTTTTCAAATTATCCTGTAACAATGAATGAACTCAACGAAATTTGTGAGTCACGATAGTATTCAGTCTTTCCTTGAGAGTGTATTGTCTCCAATATGAGATAGAGATTTGGGTTGGTTGTATTCAGATTATCTGACGCCCTCAGAAAAACGAGGGCTATAATGCGCCGAAACGTTCGTCATTAGACAAGCCAACATACATTTACAAACACCCATGCCTAACACGGGACTCGAACCCGCAACCTCGCAGTCTAGAAGCCAGCACACAGAGATTTGGGATAGTTCTTCTTTTAGTAGGATCGTCCGCGTGTCTCGGCTCCATAGACCTAAGGGTCTATGGAGAAGAAACTCTAAGTCTGAATCGATTCTAATAGAGTAAATATAACCTAAGAGATTAAATAGAATCTAATAGACTCAATAGAATCTAATAGACTTATAGAATCTAATAGATTCAATAGAATCTAATAGATAAATAGACTCAATAGAATCTAATAGACTAAATTGAATCAAATAGGCTCAATAGAATCTTATAGACTAAATAGAATCTAATAGACTAAATATAGAGACTCCATAAACTTTAAGTCTATGGAGCAGAGACTCCATTGACTTAAAGTCTTCGAATTTTTTGGACTGTAATATCTTGTTTTTTTTTTTGTTTTTTTTTTTTGTTTTTTTTTTTTTTTAATTATGAATTCTTACACTAACACAGCTTTTTTACAAGAGTAATTAAAGATCATTTACAAAATTTGAAAGAAAAATATGTAGAAAAGTTACTATTTATTTTATGTTCAAATTTTGCTTTAATCTTTTTAAGCTGTTATAATACTTTATATAAGCATTCATACGTCTAAAAAATATACTTTTAAAGATATTTTGGCAAAAGCAAGAAACGTTGGGTCTATGGATGAGGGGCAGGCTGATGATTCTTCTTAAAAGTTTTGCACTGGACTACAATATCTAGTATTGCTTTAAAAATATATAAATTTTCACACTAGGTATAGCTACAGAAATAAAAGATTATTACAAAAATTGGAAATAAAATAATACAAAAAAAAAGACACCATTTACTTTTGGTTTAAATGTTGCTTGAATCTTTTTATACTGTTGTGATTCCTTGTGTATTCATATGTTTGAAACAAATGGTTTAAAGGATATTTTGACCAAAAACATGAAACCTTAGGTTTATGGAGCAGGAGCAGGCTGACTATCCATCCTTCTTAAAATCTCCTTCCCGTTGTCCGTACGCACTTGTCGATATTCATCTTTAATATCACAGCACTATTTTCAAAATAGTAATTGACGGATTAGTAATTCGTATTTTAATTTATTAATTTGTAAAATTACTCTTTATTGTAATATTTTAAGGAATAATTTAGTAGGAGTTGGTAATGTTAATTATACCATGTAAGAATGGTACCATGGTTGAAAAAAGTATGTCATAAATTTACAGAAGAAATAAAAGTAATGATGTGCCTATATATTAGACATTAGGCCATTATACAAGCTCTATTTACAATTAGGTGGTTGAAAATAGATATAAAAAAGCATATCCAAATCCAGAATGCTTTCTAAATAGATTTTTTTTTAGTAAATTGTAAGGAAAAAGTATTGCAATACTTTGTTTATGTTTTTAGAGTTATATGAATAAATGTGATTATTTATATTAACCAACTTATTCCCATTACGACATTGTTTTATTCAGCTAACTATAACCTACTTTTAAGAACTAATTATTGTTTGTTTTTAATTTAATTGGCATCTAAGAAATTTTTATTTGATAAACCCTTTTGAATTCATTTTTTCTTTGTGCTTGCAGTAAATTAAGAATATGACGAATACATTTTCTTTCCGGTATATAAAAAAGAATTAATCAAAATGAAGGTAGTAATATATATTCCAACTTACTTCTAAAATGCAAAGACTCCCAAAATCTATCTGAAGAAAATTAATTATGTTTTTGATATTAATTAACTTTTCTTCTTTTTTCAGAATACATTTCAACTAATTAATAGTTTCTATTTTCATTGTGAAATAACCAAAAAAAATAAAAGTTTCATTTGTGGCATTCGCATTTTTTAAGAAGTGTTATTTTGTGAAAGAAAAAAAAAATTAAGTACTTGTGATATACTCACGATGTATGTTAAAATTAAAAATATAAGTAAAATAGTTTTCATTTTGTTTTTAGGTAAAAAAAAATTAAAAAATCATATTTCATTGTACTGCATTTAAAACAAAAAATATATCCTGAATTCTTTCACCTATCAGAATTTCCCGTTTTTTAATAAAGTGAGACAAATATAGCTCAATGCTGACCACCATCTTAAAATTATCATAGGTTCAGTTCTATTCTAAACTTTATTAAAGCTTACTTTTTATAGCAAACCATCTCTAGACCTAACTTTTTAGATTATTGCTTGACAATGATATTTTGTAACAAATATAAAAATTTAATTTGTTTGTTGGGTAAACTTCAATTAAGTATTACATTAAATTTGTAGAGTTTAGTATGCCAAATTTAAGCCTGCAGAATTTCATTCAATTTACATTTATGTATAACAATAATTAAAATTTAATTAAAAATCGTTAAACACTTTAATCCACTGTTTTGGTTATAAATACTTGTAGATTATTTAATACATATACATTTCATATTTATTGATATAGTCCAGTGATGTATATCTAATGTAAAGATCAAACAATAATATTTTTTCAAACATTAAGGTACTTTTCACGTTGATCTACATCCAGAAGTATTTCTCAAAAAAATATACTGGTAAATAAAAACAGTTTACGTTTTTTATTTTCATTATATATATATATATAATGATTTTTAATTAAATTTTAATTATTGTTATACATAAATGTAAATTGAATGAAATTCTGCAGGCTTAAATTTGGCATACTAAGCTCTACAAATTTAATGTAATACGTAATTGAAGTTTACCCAACAAACAAATTAAATTTTTATATTTGTTACAAAATATCATTGTCAAGCAATAATCTAAAAAGTTAGGTCTAGAGATGGTTTGCTATAAAAAGTAAGCTTTAATAAAGTTTAGAATAGAACTGAACCTATGATAATTTTAAGATGGTGGTCAGCATTGAACTATATTTGTCTCACTTTATTAAAAAACGGGAAATTCTGATAGGTGAAAGAATTCAGGATATATTTTTTGTTTTAAATGCAGTACAATGAAATATGATTTTTTAATTTTTTTTTACCTAAAAACAAAATGAAAACTATTTTACTTATATTTTTAATTTTAACATACTTCGTGAGTATATCACAAGTACTAAATTTTTTTTTTTCTTTCACAAAATAACACTTCTTAAAAAATGCGAATGCCACAAATGAAACTTTTATTTTTTTGGGTTATTTCACAATGAAAATAGAAACTATTAATTAGTTGAAATGTATTCTGAAAAAAGAAGAAAAGTTAATTAATATCAAAAACATAATTAATTTTCTTCAGATAGATTTTGGGAGTCTTTGCATTTTAGAAGTAAGTTGGAATATATATTACTACCTTCATTTTGATTAATTCTTTTTTATATACCGGAAAGAAAATGTATTTGTCATATTCTTAATTTACTGCAAGCACAAAGAAAAAATGAATTCAAAAGGGTTTATCAAATAAAAATTTCTTAGATGCCAATTAAATTAAAAACAAACAATAATTAGTTCTTAACAGTAGGTTATAGTTAGCTGAATAAAACAATGTCGTAATGGGAATAAGTTGGTTAATATAAATAATCACATTTATTCATATAACTCTAAAAACATAAACAAAGTATTGCAATACTTTTTCCTTACAATTTACTCAAAAAAATCTATTTAGAAAGCATTCTGGATTTGGATATGCTTTTTTATATCTATTTTCAACCGCCTAATTGTAAATAGAGCTTGTATAATGGCCTAATGTCTAATATCTAGGCACATCATTACTTTTATTTCTTCTGTAAATTTATGACATACTTTTTTCAACCATGGTATCATTCTTACATGGTATAATTAACATTAACAACTCCTACTAAATTATTCCTTAAAATATTACAATAAAGAGTAATTTTACAAATTAATAAATTAAAATACGAATTACTAATCCGTCAATTACTATTTTGAAAATAGTGCTGTGATATTTAAGATGAATATCGACAAGTGCGTACGGACAACGGGAAGGAGATTTTAAGAAGGATGGATAGTCAGCCTGCTCCTGCTCCATAAACCTAAGGTTTCATGTTTTTGGTCAAAATATCCTTTAAACCATTTGTTTCAAACATATGAATACAAAAGGAATCACAACAGTATAAAAAGATTCAAGCAATATTTAAACCAAAAGTAAATGGTGTCTTTTTTTTGTATTATTTTCTTTCCAATTTTTGTAATGATCTTTTATTTCTGTAGCTATACGAGAATACTACCTCCCTAGAGTAAGTAGATGGCCGTATTTACACCATTCCAGTAAAAAAATGTGCGTATTAACATCTAAAAAAACAATGGTATTATGCAAAAGCATAAATATTCAAAATATTTTATTTACCATATGTTTCAAAATAAATTGGCATTTGAAATGTTAAGAAGTATAGGTTTTCAGAATGATATGGATAAAAATTATAGTTACACCAAACATAAGTTTTTTTTTATTTTTTTTAATTTTTTTTTTATGTAGCCTTACACATTTGTGTATGTTAAGTTTTTATTTGAACCTACCACTTATAAGTAATTTGCAATATACTACTTGATCAAAACAAACCTAAAGAACAAACTCTAAAAAGTGAGATAAACTAAATACACCACTGAATCATCTTATATCTAAACAGGAACTCCAGCATTATTTCCTCTTTGAAATCAATCAAGCTAACGCACAAATGGGATATTTATAAAATAAAGACCCCAGGTGTTGAAGTGAGCACGTAGACAAAGATTCCCTGTTCTCTAAGTATTCAAGATGGGGTTGTGTCTGCGAATTTCAATGATTCAGACATAGAGAGCAAAGCCACAGAATGTGCACATTTCACCAATATTTATCACGGATCCGATATGTTTGTTTCCGATTGTTTGAACTATTGGAAGGTTCCTGAACGTGTCTGTCAAGGATTATTAGATTATGAAGAAGTCTGGATATGTGTAGATGATCGTGATGATATATTTGGCCAGTGGATTTCTTTATAGTATTTCATTCGTACTGAAGACTTGATTTAAGAATTGGCATTTGGTATTGGTTGTAAATAAATCATCTTTAATTTATGTCATCTTTATTCATTTGCTTCTCGTTTCTCGTATACGTTAATGTAAAATTGGTGAGTTTTAAGAATGAATAATGTTTGTATTGTAAATGTCTTTAAGTTTCCACAACACATATCGGATGGCCAATAGTTTATAAGAATTCAATGTAGGGTGGTATATTTCAATTTGTTTATTTTAACACAAATGTATTAGAACTGTGTTTCGTATAAATATCGCTTTTTTAATGTATTGTTCCTATGACAAGTACAATAGCTTACTCATTTTATATGTTATATTAAAGTGAAATATTATTGATTATTGAGGTATTGTCTATGATTTATTTTGAAAGTTTGTTGTATTCCTTTTATCTAAATCGTTTTCAAAGTCTTACATTCCAATGAAACACTTATAAATAATATCAACAAACCTATTGCTAAAGATACATTGCTTTAAATAGTAAAAATATGTGTTTTAGCTGGAGAGTTTCAAACTATTCATCACGATATGGCAATTTATTTCCTTAATATGTTAATGGACAATATAATAGCACTGAAAATAATGGTCGAGGTCTTCATTGCAGTTTTTACAATTTCATTAAAATATACAACATATGATTCTATCTGAATCCAGTGAATATTTTATCATTTATAAACGCCTTTAAATTTGGTACTAAAGGGAAAATAATTATAAATTACAAAGGATGTTTTTAACAAAATAAATTAATATGTGATTTTGTTTTTAAATTGCAATTTTCGTAATTAAAACGTGGAAATAGTTGATAGGTACAGAGTATGCAAACAGTAAACACTTGTATAAACCTAATGTTAAGTTTACACTAAAGAGGAAATAAATTACTAATAAACATGGTATAAGATCTATAGAACTTTTCTGGTAGATGCACGTACTCATCAAACTAAATTTTCATTATTAAAGAAGTGGTTAACATATTTTATTTCAGCACCACAAAGTCAAACGAACCTAACTTGAAATTTGATAGAATTTTGGGTTATATCAAATTATAACTTAAAAAATCGTTTTAGTTTAAACAATAACATTGTAACACACTACAAAAGTGTATAAAGTATTTAACAATACACCATTACATTAGAGAGTATGTTGTAAGCAATGTAATTCCTTCACTCTCCTGTTATGTACATAGGCTCGTTTGGATCTAATGTGCAGAGTTATAAAATTGTATTGTATTAAGAAACCGTATTGGATTCAATAGTAAATGTGATCTTTATATTAATTTAACTAGGTAGTTCATGAATGAGTAAATGTAGTTTGAATAGTTAAGTCAATTAAAAAATATTTTTTGTAATGCAAGTGAGTGAGGGATGTGAGATACAACAGTTTTTTCAAATTTGAACAAAATATCTATACTTAAGAATATAACAATTAATACCAGTATATTCAGTTCTTAGAACAGAGGAAAATGGAAATTTGAATGTTTAAAAAAAAGCTAAACAATTTATTAAACATATTTATAATCTCTGAAATTTACAAAGTTTTGAAAAAGGGCTTCAAAATCAAAAATTGACTTATTGATACATTTTTTAGATATTTCTTTTTTAAGTAATACATTTAAATTTTTTGTATAAGCACTGATTGCTGATAGAATAAAATTCAAATAATCAAATCTCAATAAAACAATCACAGTTTAAAACATCGTAAATATTTCATTATAGTGCGAGTTTTCAAATCTAAAAATTGAAATGTAAGTAGTGTACTTTGAGAAAATTTCATTTCATTCTTCCTCCTCGTAGTATTTCATTTTAAAATAATCTTAGGATATCCACAAAATGTAAAGAAAAGTAATCATATCCAAGATACACATATAATCAAAATGCTATAAAATAATATTACGATCTAAACATAGTTTGAAAATTAATATTAGGGGAACCAATCTGATATAAAGCAAACAAAAAATTGTACGTGTGTATATCAAATACTATAACATCGACTGCTTATGAATTATTTCCAAAAAGCAGTTGTCGTAAATTATTTCAGGAAAGTATATTATACTATTTCTCCAATGAAAGACAAAATTATGAAATTGTAAAAATTTATTATTTGGCTTATATTTAATTTCTTCCTTTAAAAATGTAGTCCTTCAAAAAGCTATTTACTAACTATTACAAGTTTTATTATCAAAAATGTATCCTTATTCAATTTGTTTTTAATTTCATTTTCATTAAATGTCATCTGTAAAACTTGATGAAAGGAAGATTTGAATGAAAAATGGTGTTCAGTGTTTTTAAATTTATTTTTTAAAACTGTCTTAAGCGTATAAATTTTGAATATTTCACAAGTGTGTCACTACACACAGTTTGATAGCGAAAACATATTATTGACATAGAATGTATTGTATTGGAACAGGTGAAACAAAACTACTACATGAACACAAAGCCTTTACCACAAGTTTTAAACCCCTTTCAAACTGCTATATACATTTGCTTTGATTATCCTTCCCGCGTCGCTCGGGAAAACACATATACATACACACACACATATATACACACACACATATATATACACACACACACATATATATATACACACATATATATATATACACACACATATATATACACACACACACATATATATATATACACACACATATATATACACATATATATATATATATATACACACACACATATACACACTCACCCATATATATATATATATATATACATACACACACACATATACACACACACCCATATATATATATATATATATATTAGGGTGGTTCGAAAAAAAATAATTTTTAATTTTTGAAACGCATGAGGTGAAAAAAGTTGATACACATCTTGATCAGAAAAACTGTAAAAAAAATTTGAAAAAAAATTGTATCTTCTGATCACGCATTCACCTCAAAGTTTGGAAAAAATGCAAAAAATAACTATTTTTTCTAAATTTTTAAAAATTTTTAAACGTTATATATTTGAAAGGCAATAGTTTGCAATGTGTACTGAAAGGGTGGTATAACACAGGAAAACACTATTTTATGCATTTTTAAAACATATATCAATAATAAAAAATACTCAAAATTTACATTATTTGTAAGAAATAATGATTTTT